>OZ020555.1:38774253-39974253 GCA_963971465.1 Lepidochitona cinerea | reverse complement strand
AATGTGGTGAAGACATTGTAAAATTTTGAAAAGGGCTTTCACCAGAGCCGAGAATTCTAAAATATTGGGGACTTTTAGATTTTGAATTTCCATGCCTATTGCTAACTGAAAATTGCCTGCTTCTGTTACCACGCCCTTGTTTTGCCATTCTGCCTAAATGCCAATATACTTAATTAGTCTAACTAGATGAAAAGGGAAAATAGAGTTGGGAAAGTGAGACAGAGATAAAAAGGAAAAATATGTCTGGAAACAAAAAGAATTGATTCAAGCTAGAGATAAAAGAACTTAATTGAACTGGCTGACTTAGGGGAAAAAAGGATGGAGTTTGGAAAATATGTGTTACAAAGAGGCTGAGATAAAGAATAAAAATGTGTCTGGAGACAGAAGGACTAAAGTAAAAGGGTAATAAATCTCAGTCACAAATTGTGAAGACTTAGGAAATCTAAATAGAGCGGGAAGGAAAAAAAACTTAATAAGACACTAAGGTTAAAATTAATGTACAATTGGAACAGGAAATAATAATGAAGTCCTAGAAATAAAATTTGGAAGAAAAATATACAAGGGCTGTAAATGGAAGATGAGGTTAAATCATAAACAAAAGGGCAAAACAATAGTAAGCCTAAAAAAAAGAAATTATATAAAGAGATGAAAAAGGTATAAGAGGAATATAAAAGAAAGTAATATATACAACGTTTTACAGTAAGCAAAAAATACTTAGCAGAAAACGGGATCGCACACGGTTTTGCTAGAAGCTTTTCGGATTGGTTATCCTTTCTCAATAGCAGTAGAAACAAGTCTAAAGTTATGTTGAATTTCAGGAAAAATGACAGGAAATAAAAAGGGCTTGGGTTATTAAGGAGTATTTTGTAAACAAGGGAAGATTAAGCTATCAAATCATTTAACTAAAGCATGGACGCTTGATGAAGTTAGTTTATACTCATATCCATTGGAGGTATGGTTAAGTGTAGACATAAAAGGTCATATGGTTAGAGAGAGCTGGAGTATAAATATCCTGTGGCTTTGGAATAAAGGAGATTAAATCAAAAGGAAATTACAGTAACTGAAGAGAAACAATATAAGGTAGCAGAAGAAATCTAGGGTGGGAACACCTAGCCTATTGTATATTGAATGCAATAAAATATTTAAACGTTAAAATACAGAATTCAAACGATAAAAATAATTTTTAGATGAAAACTAATAAAATATTTAAACGTTAAAATACAGAATTCAAACGGGAGAAATAATTTTTTAGATGAAAACTAATGAAGATGGAAGGTAAAAAAGTAAAATATATATCAAGAAAGTTCAACAATGCTGCAGACTGCTTCCAACCGTGTACAAATGTGTGGATAGTTTTTTGTTTTAAAACAATGGTTATTTTGAGCCCCTGGCACAGCCAAATATATATATTTATGAGCACTAAAACACACGGGCACAGGGAAAATCTTCTTGTCTAAAATAACCACGGAGACAAGTTTCTAATTGTGTTAAAAAGAGGTATATCATTTAGACCTTTATACCCCATCATAAATTGTTGTAATAAAGTAAACCTATGATATTTCATTAGGTTGACGACTGACAGGAGCTTGGCCTTAGTCAGTAGAATTTTCTGGAACACTTTGTATTGCATTGACAATGCTTATGCATCTTAAGATATAGTAAGAATATCGTCAGACTATATATTATGGGGTCATTATATACGTGGCCTTATGGTCACTGATTTCACTGTCCACACTTATCACATCGCAATCAGTAACTTTTATGCTGTCGCTTATGATCACTGGGTCCAAGAGGGTTACAGAATGTTGAGTGATTCGTGTAGGTTTGTCAATGACGTTACGTAAATTGCAGCGTTGTAAAATGTGACCTAGGTAACGAGAGTTATTTTCTAGCAGATTATCATTTAGGTCCCCATTCATGACAACTTTTTCAGTTCTGCTGAATATTAAACTATTGTGTGAAGTTGGCTCCCAGTTCACGGTTCGTTATTCACTATATCGTTGAATATCGAACTGGACTGTGAAGTTGGCTCCTAGTTGACGGTTCATTATTCATTTCGAATATCAAACCGTGAACTGTGAACTGGGAGCTAACTTCAAAACTGAATTTTGAACCGTGAACTGTGTACTGGGAGCTAACTTCACTAACATTTTTATTATAGGCCTACCGATTTCTTTATATAATACATCCAGACATCAGACATTATGTGAAGTTCTATCTTCATCGGGCATAACCCTGTGTACTCAATTTTTTGCATACTCTTACTTACTGTTCTTCAGCCTTTTTCCTCTCCGTCCAGCTTTTTCAACTTTCTCTGCATCTTTCTACTGACGTGTGGTGATGTAGAATCTAACCCAGGTCCCGATAGTATAGATCATTGTGATAACATTAGAATTATTGCCAATACCAAGGCAATACGAAAACACTCGATTCATAATAGTTTTATTAATAGATTGTAGAAGTTAATTTAATGCAAGCTGTCAAGTTGAACAGGAGGTCGCCCACTGAACATTTAATCCATGCCCTAAACAAAATGACGTCCGACCTTTTTTGCGCTCTGTGTTTTTTTGTTCCTGGATCAGTAGAGAAGTTTCTTCCTCATCCGCTGTCCTAAAACGGCAATCGGATTCACTTACAGTAGCTTTTTCTTCCCACTCTAATATCCTGTCAATAAGAGCTTGTACAACGGGCTATGGTATAGACATTTTGATATCAACATCTGCCGTCTGCTTCTGCCAAACTCTGGGACGTCACATGTTAATTGCGTCTTTCAGCCGCACTCCGTGAACTCGGCCAATATGACTTGAACTCGGCCAATATGACTTGAACTCGGCCAATATGACTTGAACTCGGCCAATATGACTTGAACTCGGCTAATACAGCCATACGGGTTATACGAATTTGATTCGTCTGCTGATATTACCCGGCCGTGAAGGTCGTATTCGGGTAATAACTTGCACAGTCAATTTATAATAATAATAGTGCATATAAAGAGACGTTTCGTTTGTCATTTTCAGAATCCACCGCAAGGGGGCGAAAATCGAATACGAAACTGAATATGAAACTGGCTTCCTGTGCCTTTATTATTGTAGGCCCTACATAAAGAGACGAAACTTACTGAGGGTACACATTAATAAGTTCTGCACATTATGACGTAATCATTTTAAGAATCCATCGTCAGGGGGCGAAAATCGAATACGAAACTGAATATAAAACTGGCTTCCTGTGCCTTTATTATTGTAGGCCCTACATAAAGAGACGAAACTTACTGAGGGTACACATTAATAAGTTCTGCACATTATGACGTCATCATTTTAAGAATCCATCGTCAGGGGGCGAAATCGAATACGAAACTGAATATGAAACTGGCTTCCTGTGCCTTCATTATTGTACATAAAGAGACGAAACTTACTGAGGGTACACATTAATAAGTTCTGCACATTATGACGTCATCCTTTTTGGAATCCACAGCCAGTGGGCGAAAATCGAATACGAAACTGAATATGAAACTGGCTTCCTGTGCCTTAAGTATATTACATAAAGAGACGAAACTTACTGAGGGTACACATTAATAAGTTCTGCACATTATGACGTCATCATTTTAAGAATCCACCGTCAGGGGGCGAAATCGAATACGAAACTGAATATGAAACTGGCTTCCTGTGCCTTTAGTATTGTACATAAAGAGACGAAACTTACTGAGGGTGCACACTAGGACATTCTGCACAATATGAGGTCATCATTTTTGGAATCCACCGCCAGGGGGCGAAAATCGAATACGAAACTGAATATGAAACTGGCTTCCTGTGCCTTTAGTATTGTACATAAAGAGACGAAACTTACTGAGGGTACACACTAGGACATTCTGCACAATATGAGGTCATCATTTTTGGAATCCACCGCCAGGGGGCGAAAATCGAATACGAAACTGAATATGAAACTGGCTCCCTTTGCCTTTATTATTGTACATAAAGAGACGAAACTTATGAAACAAATGAAAATATGTTGTTTTTGGCCGTCTAGACAACGTCACACAATTGGTCCCTTTGGTATCAAAAACGTTTTGATTGTGTAATGAATTTGCAAACGGAATCAAAAATATGATTATTAATATCTAAACTTAATTCATGAGAGCCGTACAGTAGCAGTGTGGGTGACAAATCGCCTGCATAACCATTTAGCCGTATCCGGTCAATCATAAGCGTGCGCGGCAGTACGAAATTATTACAGACAAGTAGGTAATGTGAAGCGCTTTCAATAGAACATCCACATGTACATTTTGGGAAACAGAAACGAAGTTATTGAATAGGTCCTCGTTCAGAGAACTGCAACCATTGCGCAGTCGACAGTGTATTATGTTTCCTTTACGTTGGCCAACGTAATACCAAGGAGGAACTTTTGGTATAGGGAAAAGCTTTTGAAGTGAACTTTTAAAACTAGATTTGTTAGGTTGTAATCGAATCGGTTCGGGTAACTCGTTCCATTCACGCAGAGTTTGTGGATAAAACGATTTACTATAATTTGCAGTTCGACACCTGAAGGAAGTTAGTTGATTTTTGTTTCTGACTGGGTATGGATTACGTACGTTAGTTGGAGGGGGTAAAATATTGTTACGTCTACTGTCTGGGTTATTAAGGTTGTCGTGAAATATTACAAGTCGTATTACATGGGCGTATAAAGCTTTTGTACATGCTTTCTAGGCCCTTTCTGTTAAGTTAATATTTTAGGCCCCTAAACATGGATAATTTTAGGGGCGCAACGGGACGAAAATCGAATATGAAACTGAATATGAAACTGGCTTTATTATTGTACATAAAGAGACGAAACTTAATGAGGGTACACACTAGGACATTCTACACAATATATCATTTTTTGAATCCACCACCAGGGGGCGAAAATCGATTACGAATCTGAATATGAAACTGACTTCCTGTGCCTTTATTATTGTACATAAAGAGACGAAATTTACTGAGGATACACACTGGGACATTCTGCACAATATGACGTCATCATTTTTGGAATCCACCGCCAGGGAGCGAAAATCAAATACGAAACTGAATATGAAACTGGCCTCCTGTGCCTTTATTATTGTACATAAAGAGAGAAACTTACTGAGGGTACACACTAGGACATTTTTCACAATATGAGGTCATCATTTTTGGAATCCACCGCCAAGGGGCGAAAATCGAATACTAAACTGAATATGAAACTGGCTTCCTGTGCCTTTATTATTGAACATAAATGGACGAAATTTAATGAGAGTACACACTATGACATTCTGCACAACATGACTTTATCATTTTCGGAATCCATTTATAGACGCTATTATCTCGACAATGGGTAACGATTTGGCAAGCTACCGTGCGTCCATAGGCCTCTTTGGGTTGGTTCTAGGTTCTTTACAACAAGGTGTATTTAAAAAAGCATCCATTTTTTGTGATTTACTAAACGCTCTTAAATTGTTACAGTGCCGTTTAAAACTCAATCAGACTGTGCAATCTATTGAAATTGTAAATATTTTTCTACTAACTATTCATTTTCTTATTTTCCTATCCGGCGACGTTGAGCCAAACCCCGGTCCTCAGAATAATAATAATTACTCATTTTCATTCGTTCATTTGAATTTATGTGGGATTAAAAGCAATTTAGACTTAGTTTTGGCCAACCTTTCAGACTTCGATGTGCTAGCTTTCCCAGAGAGTCACTGACCGCCAATGTTCCTTGTTACTCCATAGCTCTACATGGCTACCACGAACCATTACGGCGGGATCGGGATCAAGCTTGGGGTGGCGTCTGTATTTATATATCTGAAAGATTGTCATTTCGTCGTCGGCCTGAGCTTGAACACCCAAACATCGAAATGATATGTGTTATTTACAGACCACCAAGTAGTGCGGTGGAGCTATGGAGTGACTTGGATAATAATATTTCAGACGCGACTGACTCCAACAAAAACCACACTGTTTTAATCGCAGGTGACCTTAATGAAAATCTATTAGATAATACAAACCGCCATTTGACTAATATTATTCTTTCCCATGGTTTGACACAATCGATAACAGAGCCCACGAGACCCATTTCAAATACTTTGCTGGATCCTATTGCCTGCAGCCATAGGTCTTTAGTAAAAGAATCCGGTATATTGCCAAACTTTTGCAGTGATCATTGTCCTGTATTTGTTATATTTCAATCTACTGTCCCGGCTCTCTTGTGTTATAGACGCCATGTTTGGAAAAAAGCCAATTGGGATCTCTTTCGCAATTTTATTAGATAATATAGATTGGGACCGGGGTTTGGGGGATGATGTGCATGTCGACGAGATGTGCTCCTTTTTCAGCAGTGCTATAGTGGAGGCCGCCAATCAAGCAAAACCAAATCATTTCGTAAGAATTAACCCAAGAGATAAAGCATGGATAACAAAAGAAATTAAAACTGAAATAAAAATTAGAGACAACTTATTTACACGTTCGAGAAAATTTAAGACAGTTGAAAACTTAAATAAATACGAATTACAACGGAACTGCGTAACATCAATTATTAGACAGGTGAAGCGCATTCATGACGAGAAAATTGCGACGCAAATTTCAAATGGCAACACTAATAAAAAGTTTTGGTGGAAACTGTGCAAAACATATCTGAAAAACTCTAACGTTAATTTCAACCAAATTCCGCCATTAAAAAAGCCGTCTGGTGAAATTTGTTACCATGCTGAACACAAAGCACAGCTTCTCAATGACTACTTTGCAGATATTTGCACAGTTGATGAAACGAATTCTAATGATCTACAATATTTGCCTGACAGTGCTGTTAACCGTTTATGTGACATAGTTATTTCAGAAGAAGATACTCTGAAGGAACTTAACGCTGTTGATACCAGTAAAGCTATAGGGCCTGATGAAATCAGTCCGAAATTATTATTTAAAGCACGCTCAATTTTGACGCCATAATAGTATAATAATGCAATTTCTGCATCAGCTACTATGGCTATCATCCATTTCTGAATCAGCTACATATACCCTTATGTAAGGTTGTATTGAAAGGGGGATAACTCTGACGGTACTAAACATAGTGTTGTCTCCCTTGTCCCATATGTTGGTTGAAGGTGAACTAGGTTAAATTCCAGCGCGCGTTATTGTTTACTTAGCCTTAAATGTCTTTATCTTTCCCTACATGACGCTAGTTATACATTCAGTTGACACTTGTTCTAAATTTAGAGACGTGCAATATTTGAAACTTGACATAGGTAAAAGATTTTTATTAGCTAGATTCTTCAACCCTTCAACACGTTAACATTTAAAACAGTTTTTATCAGACATGGAAAGCCGTAAAATCAAGTGGAAGAAAATGGTTAACAGAGTGGAGAATCTAGAAATTTATAAACGCATTGTTGAGGAAATGTTTGCTGATGGATATGTGAATCAAAGTCGGTTATTTATTCTACATCGTTTCACCATAGATGTATGTTCAAGACTCCCAGCTGGTATATCTTCAGATATTAACCACTATCACGCATGGATAGTTTCTTTATTAAATCCCAAACACGTATTGAAAGAGTGTATACCAATGATATTATTCATCGTCATTCTTTGTCTGACTTAACCAACGTTGGTCATAAAAGAGCTCATCTTTCTCACTTCACATCATTAATGTTAAGACTCAAGGAAAGCAAATATGGCAAAGCAATTTCGTTTCAACTCCCCAACTGCGATTTCAATTTTCGGGCCATCACAGAGCGGTAAAAGTGTGTTTACTAAAAAGTTAGTCGAAAACTCTCAGGATATGTTTACACAGCCTACAACTCACATTTATTTGGCTTATTCAGTTTATCAACCTATTTACGACGAAATGAAATCAATGAAAACAAATATCACCTTCCATGAAGGCCTACCACCTCGCGAAAGAATGGAGAAATGGGGTAATGGAAAACATATTCTTATAATCTTGGATGACCTTGTACATCAAGTGTGTTCGAGTGAGGATTCGCTGCAGATGTGGACGGTTTCAATTCATCATCTCAACATCTCAGTATGCCTTTTAAGTCAAAACATATACCCTCTCGGAAAATGTGCGCGTACCATTTCCCTAAACACGCATTATATCATCTTATTTAAACAGAGACGTGACGTCATGCAAATAAGACGATTTGGGTCTCAAGTTTTCCCTGGAAAATTACCTTATTTCATCAGTGCCTATGAAATGGCTACATCTCACCCTTTCGGATATTTACTAGTAGATGTAGCGCCTAATTCATCAAACCCGTATCAGTTACGCACAAATTTTTTTCCACAGGAGAGTGCAATAGTTTATGTTCCTAAATGAAATAAAAACTTATGCTTTAACTGTTTGTCTTCATTCATAATGTCAGCTGTTTTGGAGTACACATGGGAAATTCTATCTACACCAGATCTAAATTCTCGTTCTATTTACAATCTACCAGAGGAAGTCGTAATCGCTGAAGCAAACAGATGGTTTCTCACTGAAGAGGAGTGTCTACAACATTTATCATCGTCGATTCTACCTGATGTTCCATGTTCTTGGGGAATGTGTAAAACTTATTTATTATCAAGACGCTTATATTCCTCCATTCTTTTGGATTAGTCATGACATTAATTTTTCAAAAGAACAATCATTTCTTCAATCTCCTAGCATCAGCTCATCCGAATCAGCAAAAAGCATTGTTGGAGTCTATGACACTTTCGCAAATGAGAGACTTGTGTGAAATAATCTTGAATGTACGTTATAAATCGGTTATTCTTTCTGACAGAGAAGTTTTACATTTGAAGCGGTATAAACATGTGTTAAGAAGCTTGTGTGAGAAAAAATTCCTTAACGTAAGAAACGAATAGTGTTCGTTCGCCATCACAGACTTATAGTCTACTTGATCAAACGTGTCATTAGTCTTTTGGGAAAATAAACATGGCACAATAAAATAATTTTATCTCCAGAGAAAGGAAGAATGGTGAGGGAAGACGTTCTTCGTTATATAAACACAGCCACTCAAGAAGAAAAAGATCTCTTTAAGACCGCATTAAACGGAGATAAAACAATTCACTATACTTTCCCAAAAGTTAAAAAACAACTTTTTGTAAATGCTAGCTTAGCAAAACCCCCTATCAAACTGAAGAAAACCAATGTAAAAAACAAACAAACTCAATGGTTAAAATATTAATGTATGTTTATATGGAAATAAAAAAAATGTACAAAGTTATATTTATATATTTAATGTTTTGTTGAAATATTTATCCTGGTGCAAAATATGATTCTCTAGCGTAAGACTCTGTTCATGTCACACATCCTTCTCATGTCACACCTCCTTCTCATATACTTCTCGATATAATCTTCAGGTAGTTCATTGTTGTAATTCACTGATATAAACTCTGTCTTAGTGGTATAGTCTTTCCATAGTTACCTCTTAAGACTATGATATGCGCTGCATTTTTCACCGCTCACACACGACGTCACTCCAGCTCAATCTTCACACACCATAGAAAAAATAGAAAAGAATAATGAGACCCATCTTCGTCCTTTATAATGCCTTGTACATATTCACCACAAAAGTGAAATTATCAGACTAAATGTGGTTTGGATTTGGAATGGAAGTATGTATTACACCATCTATATTCCTCTCTACTGTATCGAGATGAGGCTGGGATGGGGCCCACTCACAACATCACTGACCCAAATATCATAGCATTATTGAAACAAAAATATTCCTCAGATGTAAATATATCTCTACTGCAATACCCCGCTTCTAAGATTTTACTCATAAACTACTTTATAGCCAAGTCAATATTTTCTTACCGTAATTATCCTTGTCTGTTCATTGTTGATCATTTTAGTTATATTCCGACCAGGTGTTTGTTTCTTCCTCCCATAACTTCTACATAGGATAAGCGAGGAAATTTTGCTTTTATTAGTATTATTTATGTTAGTAGTAGTATGTTGATTGCTGGTATGAAAAGAGCATGAAAAACAACTTCACGCCTCTCATTAGAGATTTATGCGCATTGGTTTTGTCAATTGTAACTGAAGCTTTCCTCCGGAGATATAACTCCGTTTCCTCCAACAAATAAACTTGCAACGCTACAGTATAAGTAAAATAACCTTGAGGTTGGTGTAAATCACCAATCAATCATCTCGGCTTTGCACTCAGAGTTTGTTGTTGTTTTTTACACTTATTTTAGAGTTTTGTCAGTAACAGTTACTATCTAAACAATTTTTTCTAAAACAAATAATTTAATGTTAAACGAAAAAGTAAATTATACTCACATCTTTTTCGTCATCTGAAAATGGAATGGTTGAGTACTCTTCGACCTTTTTTTCTCTAATTAACTTATGACCAAAAGCTAAACTTTCCACAACATTGTTTAAATAATATCTTTTGTCACAGTAAGCAGAGAGAGTAATTTTCTTTTGACTGACAGTGAAGAGATCATGATTGAAACTACGTATCTGATACATAATTGCACTCATACAGGTTGAGGTTTTTAAAGTTCTTTTGTAATCATCGTGGCGAATTTCTTTTTTCAAAACAGTTTTTGACACACCCTTTGCAGCTTTTTTGGCAGAAGTGACACATAAAGCCGAATACATTTTAGGGCGTAGACCAACAAACTCAGTGCAAATCTCCCCACATAATTCATCCTTCAAATATCCTAGCTGTTTCTTTCTAGTTTCGTCAAACAAAAAATGGTCTTCAGGCATGTCGGAAAAATCAAAAATAGAGTTATGTGTTTCAAAGTCTTTATACATATCTTGTGTTACAATTCTGTAAAAAAAACTGTCAGTGTCTGTATATTGTAGCGTTATGTTTGACCCATACCACTGCTTAAAGTGAAGGTAATGTAAAGAATACATGAATTCTTTTGCCAAGTCAAGTATAGCAAAGCCTACAAAGATAGGGCGGTCTAATTTTAATCCTAATTGAAGATAGAGCTGTAGAGTAACATAGTGAACCACATATTTTGTTTTATCTTTGAGTGTGGCCATTAGTTTTGGAACACTACCCGATTTCATTAATCCTAATTTCTCGTGAAGGTTTTGCGTATACGGTGACAGTTCGTCGAATTTCACACTATACTTTTCCGGCGCGAGTGGAAAATCGTTTTGAGAATCGTGAAGATTGTCAGGATAGATAAGATCCACTTCTATCATCATCCATCAGAGGGAATCGACATAATATCTAAATCGTGAATCTCCTGAGATGAAATCCATCGACATTGGCCTGTCGGCAGCGATTTTGTCATGACTTTTGCGTAAAGTGAATTCACATCTAAAAAAGCATGGAACACGCTGGGTTTCGCGGGGTCAAAATCTTGCATATAACTGTTATTAGCTCGACTTTCTCTCAGAGTGACTTGGGTTAATCCACCTCTGATACTATTTTCAAGCATCAAATACATATCTATATCAGTTATCAAATCAAACTTTACGCTTGTCATTTTCAACGCTGCAGACCATGAAAAACTAGGAAGCGTGACGAACCTGGCTGGATCCAACCCGTATGCTGAATATGATATCTTACGGAAATTTTCCATACAATCACCTAATGTTAACACGTCGACTAATAAATAAAGATCGTGAAAGTCTCCTAAGGTTTGAATATTTAGACCACTCCAAACCTTTTGGGCGTAATTATAATCTTCTTCACTCACCGTCTCTTGTGTTAGAGAGCTGAAAAATGCCTCTCGCGGTGGGAGCGACGTTTCTAAGAATTTGTCGAAGGAATCTATGTATTCGTATGGAAACACATCCTTACGCATAAGTAACTGAGTATGGTCTTTAGAAAAGTGGCGAAGTAAGAGTTTAAATTTAGAGACACCTTCTACAGCCAAGTTACCAACAAGCGTGTCCAAAGAAGCTCCTAAAAATTGCAAAGAGTCAATGAACTGAATATCATGTACGGAGAATGATATGTATTTTTCCATGTTGTTGGCAATGCAATTAATACGAGCCCATGGAAATTTCTCGAGCGCTTTTATAATGATATGTGTGTCGTACGATCTTGACGAGTGAATAAAAACCTGTATTTTATTACTTTGCTTCAATTTTAAGTTACAACTTTGATGGCTAGCCCCTCTAAAGTTCGAATGAGGATTTTTGCTCTCATGGTTGTGGTCACGACATTTGATGTTTTCTATCGGTTTTTTACAAATATGACAGTCTCTAGCACTTTCAAAATTTGCTTCATCTTCTTCACTCATTATGATAGGATTAAACTTTTTACGACAAGCTTTAATTTTTTTAACTTCCTCGAAAAGAGATTCGAGGAAATGTTGCACTACACCTTCTCCACGATATATTTTAGCAGGTGTATTAAGTTCCTCATAATCGCTCACGACAACGTACCCATATCCAGAAGGGATGTGTTCTTGGAGTTTCTGGGTATTTTTGTCTTCTACGCTCTCAAGAGGTTTTAAAATGCATTCAAAATCCGCGTACAAAACGGTGTCAGCAGGTAACTCTTTCCCAAAATCATTATATTCTAATGTGTTCTCACCTTTACTCGGTAAAACTACGCGCTGTGGTGAATTTTGTTTACAATCTAAGACATGGCTATCTAGTTTACTCTTTTTGGTGAATGAGCTCAGACAATAACAACAGAAAAAGTGCGCACGTCTACCGCTTTTGCCAAATAATCTACTCATACTTTGAATTAAACAATAGTGTGCTTTACCCTCCTCGGATAGATATAGTAAATTAACATGTGTATCAGCAGTAGCGTAGCCAGAAATTGGCTCAAGGGGGGGCCAATTATCACAGGTCAACAAGGCGAGGGTCCAGGGGCCGCCCAGGCCCCGGAAGCTCTGGGGTCCTAGATCGCCAGAGATGCGTTCTGAGCGTTTTCCAGGGAATAAATCTGAACTTAATTTGTGAAGATTTATTTTTCTATTTCCGACTTATTTTTCAAAAACAGGAAGATCTACTATTTCATAATCAATATTCGTTTATTTTGTTATCATTCTAAATGCAGCGCTGCAAGCCAATCATGGTCTCCGGATCTCTCCATGAGCCTGTTTTTCATTTTTTTTTCTATATATATATAGATCCGCCAATGGGCCCTGCTAAAGCGCCATAGAGCGCTAATCCCAAACTGGAGGTACCGGAAGACACTTCCCTGGAAATTTGTCTGTTTGGAGACCCAAACTTCCGATTTTCATACATTCGAACTCGAAGAGACTAACATCCACCTAGAACTACACTTTGGTTAGGTACCCCTCACCAAGTCTCTCTGAATGTTTGAAATTCAAATTTGTAACAATTATTACAAAGTGCAACTTTGTTGTTGCAATCAAACAGTGCTCTGTGCTGTGCTCTGACACACATTTTTTTTTGGGGTGTGGCTGAGGGGGGGGGGGGGGGGGGGGGCACGGCACCATGGCCCCCCCCCCCCCCCCCCTGGCTACGCTACTGTGTATCAGCGATGTTTTCGCTCACATATAATGGAAATATGCTGCCACAATCAAATCCGAAAACATTTACTCTCAAGTTATTCATTTTTTCAAATTTTGGAATTTGATTTACTTTCATGGGGAAAGTTATACCTGTCGTGTTAAAGTGATGTAACTTGTATGTGTACTGGGGGGGGGGACGATTTGCATTTATCTTAACTGGAAATAAATTCGCTGCAATGCAATATAAGAAACACAAATCATCATGATTTTGTATATTGATAATTGCTCTTTTAGCGGGGTATTGCAGTAGAGATATATTTACATCTGAGGAATATTTTTGTTTCAATAATGCTATGATATTTGGGTCAGTGATGTTGTGAGTGGGCCCCATCCCAGCCTCATCTCGATACAGTAGAGAGGAATATAGATGGTGTAATACATACTTCCATTCCAAATCCAAACCACATTTAGTCTGATAATTTCACTTTTGTGGTGAATATGTACAAGGCATTATAAAGGACGAATATGGGTCTCATTATTCTTTTCTATTTTTTCTATGGTGTGTGAAGATTGAGCTGGAGTGACGTCGTGTGTGAGCGGTGAAAAATGCAGCGCATATCATAGTCTTAAGAGGTAACTATGGAAAGACTATATCACTAAGACAGAGTTTATATCAGTGAATTACAACAATGAACTACCTGAAGATTATATCGAGAAGTATATGAGAAGGAGGTGTGACATGAGAAGGATGTGTGACATGAACAGAGTCTTACGCTAGAGAATCATATTTTGCACCAGGATAAATATTTCAACAAAACATTAAATATATAATTATAACTTTGTACATTTTTTTTATTTCCATATAAACATACATTAATATTTTAACCATTGAGTTTGTTTGTTTTTTACATTGGTTTTCTTCAGTTTGATAGGGGGTTTTGCTAAGCTAGCATTTACAAAAAGTTGTTTTTTAACTTTTGGGAAAGTAGAATGAATTGTTTTATCTCCGTTTAATGCGGTCTTAAAGAGATCTTTTTCTTCTTGAGTGGCTGTGTTTATATAACGAAGAACGTCTTCCCTCACCATTCTTCCTTTCTCTGGAGATAAAATTATTTCTTGTGCCATATTTATTTTCCCAAAAGACTAATGACACGTTTGATCAAGTAGACTATAAGTCTGTGATGGCGAACGAACACTATTCGTTTCTTACGTAAAGGAATTTTTTTCTCACACAAGCTTCTTAACACATGTTTATACCGCTTCAAATGTAAAACTTCTCTGTCAGAAAGAATAACCGATTTATAACGTACATTCAAGATTATTTCACACAAGTCTCTCATTTGCGAAAGTGTCATAGACTCCAACAATGCTTTTTGCTGATTCGGATGAGCTGATGCTAGGAGATTGAAGAAATGATTGTTCTTTTGAAAAATTAATGTCATGACTAATCCAAAAGAATGGAGGAATATAAGCGTCTTGATAATAAATAAGTTTTACACATTCCCCAAGAACATGGAACATCAGGTAGAATCGACGATGATAAATGTTGTAGACACTCCTCTTCAGTGAGAAACCATCTGTTTGCTTCAGCGATTACGACTTCCTCTGGTAGATTGTAAATAGAACGAGAATTTAGATCTGGTGTAGATAGAATTTCCCATGTGTACTCCAAAACAGCTGACATTATGAATGAAGACAAACAGTTAAAGCATAAGTTTTTATTTCATTTAGGAACATAAACTATTGCACTCTCCTGTGGAAAAATTTTTGTGCGTAACTGATACGGGTTTGATGAATTAGGCGCTACATCTACTAGTAAATATCCGAAAGGGTGAGATGTAGCCATTTCATAGGCACTGATGAAATAAGGTAATTTTCCAGGGAAAACTTGAGACCCAAATCGTCTTATTTGCATGACGTCACGTCTCTGTTTAAATAAGATGATATAATGCGTGTTTAGGGAAATGGTACGCGCACATTTTCCGAGAGGGTATATGTTTTGACTTAAAAGGCATACTGAGATGTTGAGATGATGAATTGAAACCGTCCACATCTGCAGCGAATCATCACTCGAACACACTTGATGTACAAGGTCATCCAAGATTATAAGAATATGTTTTCCATTACCCCATTTCTCCATTCTTTCGCGAGGTGGTAGGCCTTCATGGAAGGTGATATTTGTTTTCGTTGTTTTCATTTCGTCGTAAATAGGTTGATAAACTGAATAAGCTAAATAAATGTGAGTTGGAGGCTGTGTAAACATATCCTGAGAGTTTTCGAGTAACTTTTTAGTAAACACACTTTTACCGCTCTGTGATGGCCCGAAAATTGAAATCGCAGTTGGGGAGTTGAAACGAAATTGCTTTGCCATATTTGCTTTCCTTGAGTCTTAACATTAATGATGTGAAGTGAGAAAGATGAGCTCTTTTATGACCAACGTTGGTTAAGTCAGACAAAGAATGAAGATGAATAATATCATTGGTATACATTCTTTCAATACGTGTTTGGGATTTAATAAAGAAACTATCCATGCGTGATAGCGGTTAATATCTGAAGATAAACCAGCTGGGAGTCTTGAACAGACATCTATGGTGAAACGATGTAGAATAAATAACCGACTTTGATTCACATATCCATCAACAAACATTTCCTCCACAATGCGTTTATAAATTTCTACATTCTCTACTGTGTTAACCATTTTCTTCCAGTTGATTTTACGGCTTTCCATGTCTGATAAAAACTGTTTTAAATGTTAACGTGTTGAAGGGTTGAAGAATCTAGGTAATAAAAATCTTTTACCTTTGCCAAGTTTCAAATATTGCACGTCTCTAAATTTAGAACAAGTGTCAACTAAATATAAAACAAGCGTCATGTAGGGAAGGATAAAGTCACATCAGGTTAAGTAAACAATAACGCGCGCTGGAATTTAACCTAGTTCAACAACCAACATATGGGACAAGGGAGACAACACTATGTTTAGTACCGTCAGAGTTATCCCCCTTTCAATACAATCTTACATAAGGCTATATGTAGCTGTTTTTCAAATGGATGTAGCATTTATGCTACAGTAGCAGTTTTTCAAATTGCATTTTTATACTACTAACGATATCCTAAATAAATTGTTTATTGCCATTAATGGTGATTTCTTATCGCCAGAATGTTGCCCTTTATGATCACAATCGTTTCTGCAACATCAGTTTGCCAACAATCTCCCTACACCAATGATTTTATCGGTCGGTGCAGACTTTTCAGGGGGGTGCTTAACTTTTCTTTGCGTATAGTTATTTGAGGGAACTCAAATAACTTCATTCTTTGGTGAGATTCGAAATGACTTCCATGTTCTTCATAAGAAGTCCGCCATATTGTTTATACAATTTTCAGATTTTTTCTATAATTTTTCTCAATAGCAGCACTGGTGAAATGTTTAGGGAACCTAGTCGCTAAACTCCAGAACCTGGTAACATTCAATCAATATTTGTCTTACACAGAAGGAGTTCTATTTTTGACAAAATTTGTAAGTTTTAGCATCATTTTGTATTTCAATATGACATTGAAAATATGATTTCTTAGATGTTCATGAGAAATAATTTCTTCTGTCCCTAATAAAAAAGGGTTTTAATAAATGATATAAAATGAATAACAGGTACATCATTCATACACGAGATTTTAGAACGTATTTACAATAATATCTCAAATGTTTGTAACGGTTGGCTGACTTTCTATATGACTGCTGTGAACAAAGACGTATAGATTGTGTTTGATTGAACAATATGAATCGATTTGTATTCATTTAGCTTAGGATGGCCACTGCCTCCAATATTTGCCTCCATCCAGCAATTTTCCATTACATTTTTTCAGTTTTTTGGTAATAGAAACAGCTAAATTGTCTTTTTTTATGGAAAGTCCAAATGTTTCTTAGAAATGATTCTGAAATTGAAATAATTCACCCGAGTCCATTTATTTGAAACTTCGCCTCTTTCACACAAAAATTGAATTTACTGTCTGCCTTACTTCTATCACTCATATATTAAAATGTTATTCCTGCGTTTTACACATTGTATAGACTATCGTCTGGTAACCTGCACCGAATAGTAACCTCTAAGAAATGAGAAAATCCCGTTGGGACAATATTCTTACCAGTACCACTCACCGGGTACAGTCAATCTGCTGTTGGATTAGCTTGTATAAGTTAGCTATATATTGATCGCTTTGAAATCGCAAGTGGGTTATTGTGGAAGCATATATGCGTTGTGTATACTGATGTACAGTAAATAGGCCTAGTCACTTCTAAGAAATGAGATACTTATAGTTAGGCTCAGTTTGTGGGCAGATCCAGCCAAATCTGATTGGAGAAGGGGTGCGCGTTGGTGGAGTAAGAGAGAGGGGGGGGGGGGGGTGGGTCCACTATCACAGCAGGGAACGCGGCTACCAAGAGGGGGGGGGGGGTATTTTTTTGCAGTTTTCTTACATACAAATATGAACTTTAAATAAAGTGGCCGAAATTCGATGAGTTATACGAAGTGTGGTAGGGGTGCTCAATCTTTTTTTATCTACCGGTATTGCATTTTTCACACGCAGATAAGATGATTCAAGAGATCAACGTCCTCGTAGTTTGGTATGTGAGATGAAAGTTGTCAATCAATTGACACAAAATACAACACGTTCCAAATGAAAGCGTTAATATTGTTTACAGAGCAAGAACTGGTTTCATACGAGTGGTATTAGTTTGCCTTTGCCACCTAAACAAAACGATTTTCAACCCATCTTGTGCAATTTTAGTATTTTTTTTCATTATATTTGCTTTCTCAAAATATTAAAAGTAAATGAAATGTTGGTAAGGTCCTCAAATAATTCTTCTCGTTTTTTTTTTCGCGGGAAAACAATGTTTTGGAAAGTGTTTGTAGTTGAGACAACATGCAGGTGTTTGAAATATACATTTCCAGTTACCCAGCGAAAGGCTAGAATTGGCTGGTATTTTACTTATGAACTTCAGAATAAAGCAGATCAGTAATCGTTGTATATAAGCCGACTGGCCATATGCTGGCCAGGCTGGCCATAGGCCAGACATTAGGATGTTATTAGGATGCAAAAAACGTTGAAAAAAAACACACGAAGCGATATGTGTAAAGACCCTAACAAAAGACGATTAAAAGTAGTCCGCTGCGCGACTATGACGGATAGCGCATGGTCAGTTGTAAAGCGCTGTCAGAGACCGACTCGATCCAGGACCACTCAGCTTAACTGTCCTGTAGTGTTTATACTAATGCTTCACAATAAAGACCTACCACTACCAGAAAGTCTCGCCGGCACATTCCATTTGTGTGATATAGTTCGTCTTCCCGATCTTTATAATTTATTTGTATGTTAAATTTCCTTTTCCGAAAACGGCAACGAACTGCAATTTTAACTTTTGTAACTCCACGCCCTAAAGAGTTTCTAGTGTACTCATATAAAGACATTTAGGACTAGCTAAACGTCATGGATTATTAAATCGTCCATTGAATTTTTACTATTAATCATTTGAATATTTAATTTTCGCGACATTTAAAATAATTGCACACATTATTGCAAATATCAACCAAACGTGTTTATTTTTACAGCAGCATCGAAGAGGACTGCAAGTCAGTCTGAAGATCTTGTCAATCAGTACAAGTGAGCCTATCAACCCTTGCCAATTTATTTCTTCCTCGTGGTAAATGTTTCAAAACGTATGAAAACCTTTTATTTTTCTTCTTTTTTCATACGAAATAGGTAATACTAAGAGCTACTAAACACTGTGGGGTTTTCCGGAAATCTTAATAATCCGGTATAATGATAACTTATTGCTGGTTTCCCGCTTATATTCGGGATGTAAAAATGATTCTATTAATCTTTCCCTCCAAAAGTGCAGATAAGAATTGTCCGCAAATACATGTAAAATGTATTCATCTTATGTTTTTATCAAGATATAGAATATATTTAGGATTATTATCTGAGCAATGAACAAAACTCTCTATGTTTTAAACAATATTTATTTCTTCTTAAAGAAATGGATTGGTGAACAGGCAATTGCATATGTTGGTTAAAACACTATTTATTTCCAAATAGAATAGAAATCTGTGGAATTTTCTTACAAATTGATTTCCCAATACATTTGTGTACATGTATATGTTCATAAATATATATACAAATACAATGGTATATAATTATCATACAGTTTCATTTTTTGTAATCAAAACAAAGTAGTATTTGCACATTTTAACATCAACACTATAATTTGTATACTGAGCACTTGGTAATCATATTTTGTTTTGTACGCTCGGTCAAACCTTTTGGATTTGTACAGCTTTAAATAATGATGTGTTCTGTTTCTTTGTCAAGCTTTCGTTACCATTTAAAACAGACAAAATATGTAAGGGTTGGAAAGGAAGAAATATGTCGTTTCGAATAATATTGTAATTTGGGCAGTGAAGAAGAAAGTGCTCAGGGTTTTCAAATGGGTGTCCACATGCACAGGATGGATCGCCTATAAGGTGCCTTAGGTACTGGTGACCCTTTAGGTTACTGCATCCCAGTCTCAGTTGTGTGTGGACTACATGTACCTGGCGAGTTAATTGGTAATTGAAGTATGGAGGGACAGAAACGTCTTCGACATTTAATAATTTGCAAAATATATGGTAGGACTCAATCTGACTAAAGTCGAGATGCTTATTGAAAATATCTTCAATAAGCATCTCGACTTTAGTCAGATTGCATAGGGTCTAGGCTGAGAGTTAGATAAAGTCAATCTTTCACATGATTAAGAAATACTAACTTAATACGTGTTGTCCTGGCGCACATCATTCACTAGAATGGAGCCGCCACAAAATAAACAACCAACCAACCAACATTGGCTCTTTTCCAAGGTGATGGGAATTTTTGTTGGCTAAGACAGTTATTGAATAACTCTGTAAGTGGTTTTGAAATATGAGAAGCTACGGTTCTTAATATTTTATTTCCGAGCAAGTCTGGACCACAGGCCTTATCCACATTTAAGTTAGTAAGGATTTCCAAGACATCAGTATTATTTAAACGAACTGTACCCAAAAAATGAGGCCGGTCTTCAAAGGGAGATAATGCATAGTTTGGATCTTGGATTGAACAGCATTGGGTAAAGTAATCGTTAAGCAGGTTTGCAATTTTAAATGGGTCCTGATATGTTTTACCAATTTCCACCATTCTTTGGTTCCAAAGTAGCCATTACAAATTTTCTCATCTAATTTATTTTCATTATTTTTTTTTCGGCTGTAACTTTTGATATAACTTCGTTTCTTATTTCTCTAAATTATGCCCAATCTAGATTTGTTCTCTTAGCTTGTTTATGTATACGTTCTCTTTTTCTCATCAATCTTTTCAAATCTGATTTCACCCATGGTTTATCATTATGGCGTATTCTTATTCTTTTAAATGGGATAAATTGTTTTGCAGTATTCAGAAGGTGATCAGTAAGTTGCTGTACTGATTGATCAACGTCATGGTTACGCATGCCTATGTTAACACCTTTCCATGGTATACAGACAGTTGCACATTTATGATTGTAACAAAACGAGAAATAATCTATAGTCGTATTGGTTTGAGTTCGTCAGAATCTGTTTGACTTTGCTATGGACCGAATGACACACCGTACTGTTTTGTTCTTGCGTTAAGATTCCACTTCCTTTCCGTAGAACATGAATATCTGTGGGAAAATCGAAACTTGGTAGGTTTTTTCTAAGGTTTCTAAGTATATAGTAAATGTTGCCCCTTTCAATGAACAGTATAAGTGAAATACACCTTTATGAATTGCGGTTACACTCCAAACAAACAATTGCAACCAAATACATTTCTATATGTATTTCTTAACACTACAACACATGGGCATTTCTATGAGTGTCGTGACTGAGAAAACCGGTAAAAATGTCGAATGGTTATTTGTTTACCTGTACATCTCTTTCACATTCTAAATACATTTTTCTGACTGATCATTATTCGATCAGCGTTACAGTGGATCTATTGTTATGTACCAACGGAAGACTCCTATGGCAATTTGTAAGTAAAATAATATTGAGGCGTCGTTCTAGCCACAACACAAAAAACATTCCATCCATTCATTTCATTTTCCACCCACTTTACAAAATCAGTACTTTTGACCAGACTTTATAACGGCACTGATATTCAACAATCCAGCAGAAGATAACATATTTCATTGAGTTGCACAGCACAATTCTCAGTCTGTACACAGACGTCCTATTTTTTATCTATCTTTACGTGAGCCAATGTCGTCGTAAGAATATCCACTTCATATAAAAAACAACTAAAGGCGAATTTTTTCAAAGGCGACTGCAAATGATAAGCAGTTAAAACTTTCATTTTTTAACATTTACTATTTTGGGTGAAATATTGGGGACTTGAATTTCAGGTGGGGGCTTTTCCAACAGTTAGCGTGCTTATGCCAGGTGGATTAAAGTCTACACGTAGAGTAAAACATTGACTTTGATAACGATGTAAGAACTACATCGAAACGTCGTCACCCAATAAATTAAGAAGTTGTTTATCCATAAGTAATCCTCGTCTTGATTTACACGTAGAGTAGTCATTGTTTCGGCTCGTCACAATATACGCTCATAACTAGGCATTTCACATCGAAGTTGTTGAAGTTCAAGTTTTAACTAAAATATATTAAAGTTAAAAAATAATGAAAAACGGTTTAAATACTAGTATGCATTTCGTTTTCATAAACATCATACATATAGATACGTTTTGCGTCGACATTTCTAGGCTTATATGAATGCCTGTTTTTACATAGATGACGACAAAGGGCGCAGTTATAAAACTGGACATTTAAATCATTTCGGCCATATTCGTTCTGTGCACCTTTTTTTTTACTAAAATGCGATCTAAAATAATTTAAAAAATCAAATTAAAGTCAGCGAAAGCTTTAAAGACGTCTCACAGACGAGTTTGGTGACAGGGTGTTTGTAGACAACTTGTTTGTTTGTTTGTTTTTGTATTCGCCAGATAAGGCATAGCAACCAATTACACAATGACAAGAAAAGCATCTGGTGGGAAGAAACCCCAAGGGCTGATTTCACAGCACAAACATCCGGTTTATCGAAGAGCTTTGACATGGTGTTTGGACCGTAAATGAGAGGATTAACACTGTTAATTAGTGTTTTATGAACAACCTGAGAAATGTGCACTGTTCATGCACGTGTTGATGAGTGAAAAGTATTTCATAGGGTAATTCAGTCGGTGGTTCGGTGGCAAATGACTTCTTGTTGATGCTTTAATCATTTCTCCTTTAAGTGGCATGAGCTGCCAAAATTCATACTTTTTTCATAATTTCTAATCGTCACGACAGTAAGAGGCTTTTAAGGCCATCGAAAAACTAAATGATTGGCGTTGAAACGATGAATGAGGAAAATCCATACAGTATGTGGCCTGTACGAACCGAAAACGTGTTCGAAAAGTAAACAAAATTTAAATAACCGGGACGACCATATATTCATTCTAAGCCAAAGTTAGTTGAAAACAATACTTGATCGTACATTTTCGAGACTAGAAGTACTAAAAAGCTTCTGAATTATACGAAATATGGCCAATAATTTAAACATTCTGTTTTAACGTCAAAATATCCAAATTTTAGCAGTTCATGCCACTGCAAGAAACATCATGCCAATTGTACCATTCAGAACAGTGTTATCTATGGTCAGCAATTAGTTCTGATCTGAATCCGCAGAACCATGTGTGTGAGATTCTTGGGAGTAGGAATCAATAGTGTGGGAAATCATTTCCAGAAAGTATCTCAACCCCTGTCCTTTCATAAAAACTACAAAAATGCCCAGAAAAAAAATGCAGGGGGCCAGGAAAAATAATAAAAAAAACATACAAAAATATCTGGAACTTCTTTAAAATCCGGAAGTGAGAAACCGTGACCTGTATCCGTATGGGAAGAAGACTGGAAGCTGCGATTTAAGTGTTTGGGAGAAGTTCCCCATATTGAATAAGTTTGTTTTTATCGTCTCCATATGTGACTATTGTCTGTCAATTCAAGGACAGTTGATACTTAAAGCGGTTGAAATAGTCCAGATTCAGTAAGCTCCAATGCTGCCTTATTTCACTGTTTTTCAATATCTGTAAAGAACACAAAATTGAAATAAACAAATTGAATTTAAGAAGGTGGTTTTCGTGCCCGCTAAACGTTTTTGAAAGTGGATTGCGGGAGGTCCAGGGATTGCGTATGGAAACGAAACAATCTACTATTGCCATGTCCCCTGTTTGTGTATCGAAGAGGGTCACCTTTCAATTCCTGTTGATAAGAAAGACCTGAGTGAGAACACAACATGCTATCTATAAAAGGGTCCTCGAAAGCCCGCAAATATAGTTTTACAATAATTCTGAAACAGCCTCCTCACTCAACGGATTTTGATTAATTAATATCCAACCCTCCTCCCTCCCAGTCTCCCCGATGTTCCGAGGGCCCCTGTACTTGACAAACACTCATTTTATTGATACCCTATGCCTTCTTTTCACTTTCAGGATTTATCAGACAACTTCGTAAAGAATATTTCTTAGAATATTTCGACGATTTGTGGAAGATACAAACAGCGACTGGAAATCACTATATTAGAACAATGTCCAAATTTGCGAAAAAAACGACGGCTGAATAAATCAAAATGGTGTGATTGGTCCGTGGATGAAGTAGCCGAGGAACTTGAAAATTATGATCTTCCCGATGTCAGTAAAATATTCAAAGGTACGCACTTCCCACTTGAAACAAAAAGAAGAAATATTTGGATATTTTTATGGATCGACTGAAACCTGTCAAACAGCCCATTCATCCACTTATTAATTATTCCATTAACAAAGGCAGAATGGAAATAAGTGCTTTTTTATTTAACCAAACCAGTGTTTCATTGGATTAAATAACTCTGCCGCCTGCCAATTATAAGATGAAAGTTTTATATAAGTTTTAAAACTGTTAGACTTTTTTGCAGTAAAACGTACGTTTTTAGATGTCTTAGTGAATTTGACACAGGAAGCTTTATTACTGTTATACATTGTTTTCTTTATTTTGCTATAAACTTGGAGGTATGTGCATTTAGTAAAAATACATTGAAGCTATTTAAGAAAATGTTTGGAAACTTTCTTAAAACGTGGGTTCCAAACTAATGAGAAATAATTAAGGCATCCCCCAAAAAGTATTTGTTTGTTAACAAGAAAACCTACTTCGCGGTGATGCCTTAGTGCATAAAAGCTAACAAATCTTATGATTTTTTACTTTGTCTTACCAGAGAATGAAATATGTGTGAGAGTCCTTGGTGCTGTGACAGAAAAAAGACTCGATGAAATGGGTGTCAGGTAAAAAGTTAACTTAAGGCCCGTTCTCACTGTGCGATGTGTCGTACCGACTTGTAGCATGCTATTCAAACGGATGCATTTGATTGGTTGACAAATCTTATCGACCAATTAAAAGCGTCCATTTTAATCGATCGGATTCATCGAGACCAGCTAATTCGTTGGTGTTGATGTTGTGTAGCTGCCAAAATTTACTTTGTTTCAAGAATAGAAATGATCGCATGGGCAGAAACTAATTTCCACATGGGTGGAAACTAATTTCCACAAATAATTTCCGCATGGGTGAAAATTAGTTAACACGTGAGTGGAAATTAGTTTACTCATGGGTGGAAAATAATTTCTGCATGGGTGCAAAATTAATTTCCGCATGGGTGCAAATTGTCATTTTCAAAAAGAATTCCCTAATTCATAAATGAAATACAGTACATATATACGATTATTATGTCTCATATGAGCCACCGTAGAAGTGGCATCAAGATTGGAAATGAAAACATACTATGAAAAATGTTGGGGGGGGGGGAGGGCGCTCGGTGACTCAGGCAGTTAGAGTGTTAGTCCACAAGGCCTTACTGATATTAAAGTTAAAGTAAAGGCCTTTCGTCTCAGTATGTTCTCCAGATTTCTCAATCACCCGAAATTCTTCCCCCACTAAAGCTGACAAACGCTGTCATATAAGTGAAACAATATCGAGTGCGGCTTAAATCATCAATCAATAAATCAGTCAATCAAGCATATAGTGTGGGTGTTGTAGTGATTTCTTCATACCTCTTCAATTTAAACTTAACACAAAAGCATAGCCGAGAAATCTGTCATGGGATGTGCCGGTTTTTATCATTCTTTCTTAGGTTGTCACATTTTGAGATTTGATATTTTGTATTATATCCCCACGGCGGTGCAAAATTCTCACCAAAGAATAGAATAGTTACCACTACTACAAATTGTCAGTTCACTCATGTCAATTATTAAAGAAGGTGTAATTCGGGCTCTAGGGTTGGATGATGTGGAGAAGGGGGTTCTTGACCCCTTGGATCCTCCGATGGATATGGCGACCTGCCTCATTTCCAAGACCCGTTGTCGTTCTTATGGGGTGAAAATCTTAGCGTTGCAAAATAAACATTTTTGGAACGTATAGCTGTACAGTGTATGCTAGATTCTCAACACCATAGAGACCGATATTTCGGGCTATCAAAGACTATTCTACAGTGTGAAATATTTTGTTGAATTTCTTGGTAACGATAGTAGTACTATTAATGATTTCAGAACAAGCACGAACAAGCATGACAAGCGTGTCAACTATGAGATATACGGTTACCAACATTTGTGTTTTACAGAGATAAGCATGTATAAAATGTAATAGTTTTCAAGAACCAATAAGCCTTTTCAGAAAATGTTCTGAGCCCTTGGTCCCCACATGATTATTAGAGCGTGAAGACGAATAAACATCTAGGATAACAGAACTAAACCACTGGATGTGTTTGCTACAGTCTCAACAAAAACTCTTCGTGTAATGGCACTGTTTCTAAAGTCGCAAGTGCTGCACACATTTCTATTGTGTGTCTTTTCATTAAATCAAACTCAGAAAATTATTAAAGATGTTTCCAAAGAAATACAAATAAGAAGCATTTGAGACTCGAAAATGTACGTTAGGTTTATAGTTTCTAGAAGTAATAGTCCTCGAATAAATCGATATGCCCATTTCGAAAACATATTGAATTCAGAGCATATTTCTACAATCCTCCTACGTTCAATTTGGTGAAACAGAATTTCTGACAAAAGTAAGAATTTCGTCAACTGTTGAAGGATATAGAACAGCTTTGAATATGCTAAAAAATATGTCTAAGTATTTGACGGCGGTCTAAGTCAGGCCAGAGTTGCGGTGAATGCTATGGGTTAAAGTGACGAGTAAATAATGTGTCTCACTATTGGGCGGTGGTCCGTCCGGCCAAAGTGACTGATGAACAAGGTGCCTCTGTATTGGACGGGGTTATA
Organism: Lepidochitona cinerea; assembly: GCA_963971465.1. NCBI lineage: Eukaryota > Metazoa > Mollusca > Polyplacophora > Chitonida > Tonicellidae > Lepidochitona > Lepidochitona cinerea. Next base: position 39,947,515 of record OZ020555.1, on the reverse strand, counting down.
CGTTGAGACAAATTGGCGGGTTAATAATCAGTAAAAATGTTGGTTAGATGTAATTTATTTATGTTTTGCGCCACACTCAAGATTATTTCACTTATATGGCGGCGTTGCCAGGATTAGTGGGGGAAGAAACCAGGCCCATTACCCGGAGGAAACTCCTGGCCTTCGGCGAGTACCGTGCAACTCTTCCACACACGGCGACAGAGTGAAAAATCCACACAGAATTTTTTAAAATATATTTTGTTTGGTCTGAGTGGGATTCGAACCCGCGCCGCATCAATGGGAGGTCTGTGTGGGACAGAGGGACGATCTAGTCGAGCCAAAACTGCCTGGTGAATAACATATCTAGCCATTTGGCGGTGGTCCAAGGCGGGCCAAAGCGACTGGTGAATAATGTGTCAGTATTGGCCGGTGGACCATTTCGGGCCAAAGTGACTGGTGGATAATGTGTCAGTATTGGCCGGTGGACCATGCCGGGCCAAAGTGACAGGTGAATAATGTGTCAGTATTGGCCGGTGGACCATGTCGGCCCAAAGTGACTGGTGAATAATGTGTCAGTATTGGCCGGTGGACCATGTCGGGCCGAAGTGACTGGTGAATAATGTGTCAGTATTGGCCGGTGGACCATGTCGGGCCAAATATACTGGTGAATAATGTGTCAGTATTGGCCGGTGGACCATGTTGGGCCAAACTGACAGGTGAATAATGTGTCAGTAATGGCCGGTGGACCATTTTGGGCCAAAGTGACTGGTGGATAATGTGTCAGTATTGGCCGGTGGACCATGCCGGGCCAAAGTGACAGATGAATAATGTGTCAGTATTGGCCGGTGGACAATGTCGGCCCAAATGACTGGTGAAAAATGTGTCCCAGTATTGGGCGATGGTCAAAGTCGGGTCAAATTAAATAATGTCTCAGTATTGGGAGGTGGTCAAAGTCGTGTCAAATTGACTAGTGAATAATGTTTCTCAGTATTGGGAGGTGGTCAAAGTCGGGCCAAATGACTGCTGAATAATGTGTCTCAGTATCGGAAGGTGTTCAAAGTCGGGCCAAACTAACTGTTGAATAATGTGTCTCAGTATTGGGAAGTGGTCAAATTCGGGCCAAATTGACTGGTAAATAATGTGTCTCAGTATTTGGAGGTGGTCAAATTCGGGCCAAATGGCTGCTGAATAATGTGTCTCACTATTGGGCGGTGGTCCGTCCGGCCAAAGTGACTGATGAACAAGGTGCCTCTGTATCGGACGGGGTTATACGTTGAGACAAATTGGCGGGTTAATAATCAGTAAAAATGTTGGTTAGATGTAATTTATTTATGTTTTGCGCCACACTCAAGATTGTTTCACTTATATGGCGGCGTTGCCAGGATTAGTGGGGGAAGAAACCAGGCCCATTACCCGGAGGAAACCCCAGGCCTTCGGCGAGTACCGTGCAACTCTTCCACATACGGCGACAGAGTGAAAAATCCACACAGAATTTTTTAAAATATATTTTGTTTGGTCTGAGTGGGATTCGAACCCGCGCCGCATCAATGGGAGGTCTGTGTGGGACAGAGGGACGATCTAGTCGAGCCAAAACTGCCTGGTGAATAACATATCTAGCCATTTGGCGGTGGTCCAGGGCGGGCCAAAGCGACTGGTGAATAATGTGTCAGTATTGGCCGGTGGACCATTTCGGGCCAAAGTGACTGGTGGATAATGTGTCAGTATTGGCCGGTGGACCATGTCGGGCCAAAGTGACAGGTGAATAATGTGTCAGTATTGGCCGGTGGACCATGTCGGCCCAAAGTGATTGGTGAATAATGTGTCAGTATTGGCCGGTGGACCATGTCGGGCCGAAGTGACTGGTGAATAATGTGTCAGTATTGGCCGGTGGACCATGTCGGGCCAAAGTGACAGATTAATAATGTGTCAGTATTGGCCGGTGGACCATGTCGGGCCAAATATACTGGTGGATAATGTGTCAGTATTGGCCGGTGGACCATGCCGGGCCAAAGTGACAGGTGAATAATGTGTCAGTATTGGCCGGTGGACCATGTCGGGCCGAAGTGACTGGTGAATAATGTGTCAGTATTGGCCGGTGAACCATGTCGGGCCAAAGTGACAGATGAATAATGTGTCAGTATTGGCCGGTGGACAATGTCGGCCCAAATGACTGGTGAAAAATGTGTCCCAGTATCGGGCGATGGTCAAAGTCGGGTCAAATTAAATAATGTGTCTCAGTATAGGGAGGTGGTCAAAGTCGTGCCAAATTGACTGGTGAATAATGTGTCTCAGTATTGGGAGATGGTCAAAGTCGGGCCAAATGACTGCTGAATAATGTGTCTCAGTATCGGAAGGTGGTCAAAGTCGGGCCAAAATAACTGGTGAACGATGTGTCTCAGTATTGGGAAGTGGTCAAATTCGGGCCAAATCGACTGGTAAATAATGTGTCTCAGTATTTGGAGGTGGTCAAATTCGGGCCAAATAGCTGCTGAATAATGTGTCTCAGTATTGGGAGGTGGTCAAAGTCGGGCCAAATGACTGCTGAATAATGTGTCTCAGTATTGGGAAGTGGTTAAAGTCGGGCCAAAATAACTGGTGAATAATGTGTCTCAGTATTGGGAGATTGTCAAAGTCGGGCCAAATGACTGGTGAATAATGTGTCTCAGTATTGGGAAGTGGTCAAAGTCGGGCCAAATGACTGCTGAATAATGTGTCTCAGTATTGGGCGATGGTCCTACTCAGTCTTGACTCTTCTGAAATAGTAATTGTATCAACAAATGTTCAAATTTGCTTTGATTATGTACACAATTATTGTGTTAAATTATCCAGGGTGTTATTAAATACCTTCGATTCTTTGTCAACGCTGTTCATGTATGAACGAAATGTTCATATTGACACTGTGATCCTCAGCAAACCGGTTCCTAACCAAGATTCTATAAAATTACTATCATAAATCACTATTTTATGCCTGGAGTCCGCAGGTATCTGTGGACGTTGTTGGCAAAGATGTGAACTCCAGTACCTTTTTAGTGGTTGTTAATTAATTTTTGGCCAAATTTAAATTTCTGGTTGTAACTGACCTAATTAACTCTCAGCAGCAATTCATATTTATTTATGTTGTTTGTTTTGTGCATTGCTTTTGTACAACTACGCTTGCAATAAAAACTTTTTTATTCCTTGCATAATTCGAACAAGACGACGACCATTTTTCAAGTTTCGCAATTTTTGTTGTTTAAATAATAAATGTTTTAGCCTACATATACGTAGGAATTTCTTTCAAATGTTCTTCAAATTGAAAATAAGTACAATTAATATGATTCAACTGACGACAGTATCCCTAAATGAAGACTATTAGATTTGAAATTTAATGAAAGGTAGAAGATATAAAAATGAATAAAATTTACCAATTAATCTCAATATCTGTTAGTTTTGACTGACTTTTCAATCGCCTTTAAATGCAAATCTTCTCTTTAATGCATTTAAATTTCTATATTATTCTTTTTGAATAGATTCATATTATGCAATTCCGTTTAGGTCAAAACTATATAAGCAGGTACATATGTATGTGCATAATTCAAAGGGGCTATCAAAATGAAAAACTAAGACGTATTTCATGTGGTAACCTGCTACTTGCTATTTTTTGTGTACGGTAAAGAATTTTTGCGGCGGTTGCACAGTTCGCCGTCGTAACTAAACGCTCTATATATATCCAATCACTTGTAAATGGTTTAGTATTCCACCTATCAGTTGTGACGTAAACCACTTCTATCTCTGGACAAGAGAACGCAAGTAATCTTAAACACCACAACCACCACCAAGGTAAGGTAACCTTTTATTGGATCCTCTCACAACTGAACAGAGCTTGTTTGATCGGTCGACTGATCGAGTGATGTTTTCGCCTCACTAAAGATAATCTCACTTATAGACACGTCTGTTAAATTATCTGATGGTTCGCAGTATTTGAAAGAAAGAGTCATTATTTCTTTATTAAAACGACACACATTCTTTAATTTTCTATGCATTACATAAAACAGATTTTGAAAAAACTTCGTTGGATAAACAAAAACGACAAAACAATAAACTGGCTTAAATCCAGGCAGAGATCGGTACTAACACTTTGCCTTTTTCCCTTTCAAGAAAAAAAAAAGTAATTATGTCTCCCTCAACATATGTTGGGGAGACATACTGTGGTTGTGCTGTCCGTCGTCCGTCGTCCGCCGTCCTGCGTCCGTGAACTTATATCTCCAGAACCACTTGGCGGAACTTGATGAAATTTTTATTACAGCTTATTGGCGAGGACGTTCAGAGTTGTTCAAGTTTTGGCCTGTACGCCTGTCCGATCTTCAGTTAGCATCAGAATCGGATATTTTCATTGGTTGATGCTTGTCTACAAGATATCCCCAGAACCACTTGGCGAAATTTGATGACATTCGATACGATTGATATTCAATGGTTCAATCTGATGCGTGTCGCTAAGAATCCAGAAACCCGTCACTAGGTCAAAGATGGGTTTGCGAGTTTTTTACTGTTCATATTTTCACTTACTAGGCTAGGTACTTTCTACAAGTTGAAATGCTATGCCTGATCGATGTAGCGGGCAGCTGTTTGACCATTTTCTCTACCAGGCATTTTGAAACACCATAGGGCCTAGTTTTTGATTCAGTGCTATAGCACCCCATACCATAATGCTCCATACCTCCCCACGCGTCTATTTCCAGAATACGCTGATCTGCAAAACGCTCCCCTCGTATACTCCACACTCTGATTCGCCCATCAATCGTCTAGATGCTGTACCAACTTTCATCGGAGAAGCCTACAGTTCTCCACTCCCGGGTGACGCCGATTCCGATGCTGTGTGGCCCATTACAGGCGAGCGCGCCAATGTCGAGCAGTGAGGATCGGACCCCTGTAAGGCCTGTGACATCTGACATTTGCCTGTCTCAAACGCCTGCGCACCGTGTCGTCACTGATTGGTCTCTGGTGATTGCCAATGGTTGTCCTTGCAGTTTCCGCAGCTGTAGCAAAGCGGTTTTGAAGGTGTTGACAGACAATCTGACGATCTTGCCTCAACGTTGTTACAGGCGGTCTTCCACTACGAGGACGGCCTGCTGTGCTTCCAGCGGCTTGAACCCGTTGCTGCAGGCGGTATATTATTCGGACATGGACATTGAAGTGGTTTGCAACAGGTCTTGCAGTCTGACCAGCATAAAGTCTTCCAAAGGCTTAGCCTCTCTGCTCCCGTGACAGTCGTGGCATGTCACTACTGTCAAACTGTGAATGATTTGGTGCATGCTCGGTGACTTTTTTTTTATAGGGATGACACTTCGCAACACACGTGCATTGTGACCTTTAGGCAAAAAAGAACAGAAACAGCACCACATCGTTACTTTAGTAACTGTGCTTTGACGACGTGTTTTGTACAGTAGCATGATAAGAAACCAAACTTTCTTGATCACTGGCTTCAAACAAGGTCTAACAAGGATCTCAAAAGAGAAAAATTATTGAAAATTATGATAATATATGCATTTAGCAACATTTGAATAGGGTAACGTTTCTTTTGCGGTTCAGTATATATATCTCCCCAGCTCTGTACTAAATTCCATTCAGTTGTTTCCAGATGATACCTGTCTCTACATTCTCTCGGATAACGTCCTCCATCTTGCCATCTTTATTTTTTTATTTATTTACTTATTAAACCATCTTCTAACAGGATGCCTGTTCAGTGCCGTAGCACTGATCTCCCACAGGGCCCTGTATACACAAAATTGACACAGACATATTTACAATATACACAAGAATAGACACTTACAATTAGTCACAAATAATGAATCACAGTATAAAGTTAACGTTTTTTAAAGTTAAATACCCTATATTTCTTTATTAAAACTTTTTATGGTAATAATTTATAAATCTATAATTAAAATAGACGTTAATACATCTGTAGAACTATTTAACACATAGCACATGTAAAATAACATTAGGGTAGGCATGACATTCGAATATATATATAGCTCTAAAAAGGTATAAGTATCAAAATATATGCATTTGCACAAAGCTATCAAAAATCTGCGAAATAATTTCCTACAATTCATTTTTATAATTAAAAGTTGTAGACAAAGAAAAAGAGATAAATATGTAAATATTCATAGTTAAAATTATGTCTTTTATATTATGAGAGTTCGCTAAAAATATATTTTTTTGCATGATTTCTCAAAAAGTTTTAAATGGAGCTTGGTGGAGTAAAATTGGCAGAGCGTTGTATTCTAGAGCCCCAGGGTACAATAAAGATCGTTTCTCTTCCCGGGTCCAATGTTTATGACAGTCTTTGGACTGTTTGAATTTTTTCTGGAGATAAGACTCTCCTTGTCAATTAACCCAGACCTCTAGTCTATTTCTTTTCTGGGCAGCAGACATTCTCTGAACCACGCACAAACATTTGGGTCTAACATTTAACCACCCTGGTCCAATTATATCGAAAATCTTTCAACCTCTGCGCATTTAAAAATATCCATCTTTCTAGGAATAAAGTATCGTTTGAATAGAAAATCTTTAGAAATTATGTACACAGCATTTATGCGGCCTTCTTTAGATTATGCTGATGTAGTCTGGGACAATCGCAATGACTTTCAAGTCAATTCTCTTGAAATTCTGCAAAAGGAATGCCTCCGGATCAACAGTGGCCTAACCAAAAGGGTTTTACACACTTAGTGTGCGTCGCAAGATTCATCGCTTGGATGTGTTTCACTTGGTGGTTACGAACCCTACTAATATATATATCCACCGTAAGTTGCCCAGCGTATATCGACGAGAAATACATATCCACAAATAACAAACTATAATTTTACCTTTTTTTTCTTCCTAACAGCTTTCTTTAGTAAATCCCTTTCCTCTTCTACTTTGCGCGACTGGAATAGCCGCCCTGAGGATACAAAATCAATAATTAAACACTAAGAATTTAAATAAAAAACACTTTTTCGCGTTTTTCGATGAAACCGGTCTCCACGGGTACCACGTAGGTCACCGTCTCAAAAAATCGCCCTCTGCCACATTTGAATTAAAATGGCTGCATCTCTCTCAATGATGATTTGTTTAACAACTGTATTACCGATTCACTAAATTACCTCCGTCAATACTCAACTGAGACAACTGACCACTACATTCTTCCCAACGCTTCAACCAAATTGATCACATCCGAAATGGGGGATATATTGATGATATTAGTACAACGCTCTAGTTGTATGTCCCTGCTGAGCTAACAATTTTACAAAACAAATTGATAATGGAATGTGTGTGCAAATATAGTATAGCAGTATATATAGTATATAGTACCCATTAACATAAGACAACTGGCGTCTCATAACACTACTGAATGCTGATAACCAAATCGCTGCACGCGTGTTAGCCAAACGTATACAACCCAATACTACATCATATAGTAAACACCGACCAAGTCGGATATATAAAAATATATTTATTTGGGTGTAATATTAGGCAAATGGAGGATATCATCGATTATGCTGACCAGCTTAATCTAGATAGAGCCATTGTATTCTTAGGTTTGAAAAAGCATTTGATACTGTGGAATGGCTTTATGAATGAAGCCTTACAAGCTTTCGGGTTTGAAGATTCATTAAAACGATGGGTTTAAACATTATACGATTATATGAGTGTATGTATTACTACTAATGGTTGAATTGCACCGTTGTTCTGTATTGAACGAGGAATCAGACGGGGCTGATCATTGTCAGTTTTAATCTTTGTTATAACCGAAGAGATATTAGTCATAAACCTACGCCAAAACATGAATGGATTCGCAATCAAAAGGCAAAAAAAAAGAAATCTGATATGTCAATTCGCAGATGACAACTTTATTTGTTAAAGGCCCACTTGCCGCCGTAGCCTGTTTAAATTTGCTAAGAATACCAATTCACATGAGCTTACTACGACTAATACCACTAAACTTAAACATAGGACACATAAAACATGTCTAGTTAGCTTTAGAATGTAGAAATGGGGTGAAAAACAAACGAAGAATCGAAGCCTGATTACAACAACAACGATCAGTGTCGGTCAAGTTTCGTGTTGGATTACCCTCATTTCAGGCCTTTTTATCTGTGGGTTACACTCAAACAATTATCAGCAGGCTTTTCCAGTCGCTGTTAAAGCCTAGCGCACACGAGAGGCGCCGGCTGAGCTGCCGGCTACGCGTGGCTGAGAGCTAAGCTGTTTCCCCCGTGTGCGCGTAAATTTTGGTGAGATTTTCGCCTCTCGAGGCGGTGAGGAAAGTAATTAGCATGTTTGATATTTTCTGCCTCTCGTGGCAAGAATCTCACCGTGTGCGCACAACGTAAGCTGCCGGCTGAGCTGAGAGGATGGATAGTCCAATGGCGCGTACTTATTCAATCATGTGACCACTTAGAATATTACGTAACACGGTTAGTGACACTTGTGTAGGTCGGTGAACTTGGGTGACAAGGAACTGGCCTCAGCCGAGAGCTCATCGTCTGCGCTGAAAGTTGTAGCTGCTCCCTTGGCCACGCGTGCCTTGTAGCTCAGCCGGCGCCTCTCGTCTGCGCTAGGCTTAACCGATCGTCAGTCTGTATTTCTCAGATAAATAGGCCTACGTAAAATTACACTGTGCCGTTAGTTCACTCACTCGACTGAAACATAAAATCGCCCCTGCGAGCAGTTTGGTTTGTTTACGTTCCGGGTACCTAACAATTCAAATTTTCAAATTCAAATTAAAAATACAAAGTGACGTCCAAACTTTTAAATTTTGATAAAAATAGAAAGTTCCTAACTTATATTGTCTGGGAAAAATACAGAAAACGGTCTTTCGTTTTTAATGTACACAATATTTCTGATTCCCGTGGCAAGTGTGCCTTTAACTCTAAAATGAAGTCACCAAAGCACTGAATATAGTTGACCATTTTGGAATATTCTCTGGTCTCATATCAAACAGAGAAACAAGAGATCAGTGAACTGACCATGGCGACCACCATAGAACATCATCATAAAGTAAGGCTGCTTGTAAACGGATCGTAAACTTGATTTGTGATAGTGATTTCTTCAGTTAATGGCTGGCTGACAAGAACAAAGTTTCAGTGGTCGAAACTGGCTGTACTCCGAAAACGTCAAACCAACTTTCCTAAATGAGAGTTTGAAAACGATGGCATTCCTGAATGCCAGAATGTGTTTGAGAAAGTAAGATCATATAATGACAAATAATATAACTGAAGAGAATGTTCGATTTAATTTACTAAGATTGAAATGAAGGATGCTTCGATTTAACTCCTGATATAGTGTATAGGGGTTAACCTGCATACAAAATTTTACGTACGAAGATCCTTTCATTACGTTAGGAGAACATTGATAAGAAGAAGAAAAACAAAATGGCCAGCCTCCGCCATTTTGAATATGCAAATGAGCAAAAAAGTGCATAGTGTACAGCGAGACCAAAAGGATTAATCTGCGTACAACATTTTACGAAGATCCTTTGATTACTTTAGGAGAAAAGTGATAAAAAGATGAAAAACAAACCGGTTGCTTTACGGCCAGTTAAATACGCAAATGAGCAAAAAAGTGCATAGTGCGCAACGAGACCACAAGGTTAACCTGCGTACTAACTGTTACTTAGGTCCTTAGGTTACTTTGTGAGAGAAGGGATAAAAAGAAGAAAAAGATAATGTTCGCCTAGTGGCCATTACAATAGACGGATGAGCCCAAAAAATATTTGTTGCACAACTAGACCATACGGGTAACCTGCATGTGAAATTTAAAGAGGATCCGATCAGCAGTTCTCTTGGAATCGCGATCACAAGAGAGAAAAGTGTTTGAAAGAAGAAAAACAAAATGATCACCTAGCGGCCATTTTAAATGAAAAAAATGACCAAGCAAAATAGATGTTGAACAAGTAGACCATATGGGGAACCAACACAAAAACATGTCATCAAGATCGACCAGGTGGTTTTCTAGAATTAGCGATCACAAACTATGTAGGTAAAAATATCAAAATGTCCACGGCCATTTTAATATACAAATGAGCCAAACATAGATGTTGCACAACCATCGTACGGGGAACCTGTCTGTGAAATGTTATGAATATCCGACCAGTAGTTTTCTTGGAATCGTGATCACAAAAAAAGTTTACAGACACCGGGCGACGGACGAAAAGCGATTTGATAAGACCAACATGAGATCACAGTGGTCTAAAAACAGAAGGTTATTTCATTGGTAGACTAAAAATAAACTGTTTAGACAGACCAGGTGGCATAAAATGAAATCCCTTGGTGTCTTCTTGAGTGAGGACAAAGCATGTTGTTCTAAATTAACTCGGAAAATGAACTGGAAAAAGCACACAACTATTACACAGTCGGCGTACACAAAACCTAATACTCTCATACTGAACGTACTTATTATGCCCATATTTACCTATTGTGCTGCCATTATATCAATACATAAATACATCGTTAAATATCTAGAACAGTTATTTTTTTGTATGGAATGGAAAAAAAGATGTACAGGAATATATGTACGACGTTTGAGAAGGATTTATGAACAACCTTTGGAAATATTTTCTAATTTGCGTTAAGTGTGTTGTAGAACATGTACTTTAAATGTCTGACCAAAAAGAAAATTAAATTTCGGTCGAGGCACATACAAAATTCAAGCTACGTTTGCCGATCTACAATGCTTACGAAAGTTAATTATCTCCAAGACTTATGACGTCAAACACGACCTCCATCGTGTACGTACCCTCAGAGCGATGACGTAATAAACGATTTCTGCTGTCTCAGTACGTCTTCGTGGCAGTTTGTACCATTGGTTTGTACACATTGAAGGTCGTGTATGACGTCATTTTTCCGAATAGTTACGAAAAATACGGAAAATATGCATATTTCCTCCTCGTTCTTGTTTTGACTACCAGGGAACTAACGCGATGGTTGTTTCGTTTCAACTGATGTTTTTCAAATATACATTTAGTTCATAAACAAACACAAACCAGCTTTAAATCCTGTTCATAAATCCTTTAAAATATTAAAACATACAACACAAGAGAAATAGATACATATACATTATTTCCTTCTGTGAGGGTGTAACTTAACAATGATTTATTTTGTTTATTTTTGTACAGTCCTGCCAGAGTATGTCGAGACGTAAGACTCGGGCAAAGTCAGGCCGTGAAACAAGGACGCCAACAGGTAGGCCGATTCAAGTGGCGCCCTGCAAGAGTATGTCGAGACGTAAGACTCGGGCAATGTCAGGCAGTCAAACAAGGACGCCAACAGGTAGGCCGATTCAAGTGGCGCCCTGCAAGAGTATGTCGAGACGTAAGACTCGGGCAATGCCAGGCAGTGAAACAAGGACGTCAACAGGTAGGCCGATTCAAGTGGCGTCATGCCAGTTTTCTGGACTAGGTATGCATATTTCACAACATTTACGCCAAAAAATAATAAAGGACAATATGTAGATATAGCGTTATTGTTTCTGCTTTCTACGGGTCGAAAGTCAGTGAAAAAAATGGCCCTGAATGAGGCTGGTGAAATTGTCTATTGTCAGGGCAGTAGTAAAATGATGCATGGTATGGATAAGTGGCTGCATTTTTGGTCTTCATGGCTATTTATCTGACAGCACACCCGAATGCTGCTCTGGGCCTGTTAAAGTGGCATGAGCTGCCAAAATTCACACTTTTTTCTTAATTTCTGATCGTCACGACAGTAAGAGGCTTTGAAGACCATCGAAAAACTAAATGATTGGCGTTGGGATGAGGAAAATCCATACAGTATGTGACCTGTACGAACCGGAAACGTGTTCGAAAAGTAAACAAATTTAAATAACCTGGACGACCGACCATTCATTCATTCTAAGCCAAAGTTAGTTCAAAACAATGCTTTATCGTACATTTTCGAGACTAGAAGCACTAACAAGCTTTTGAATTATACGTCTGAAGAAAAATAGTCAATAACTTTAGCATTCTATTTTAACGTCAAAATATCAAAATTTTGGCAGCTCATGCCACTTTAAAGTACCTTCATATCGTTAAACATCTCCTGTGACGTCACCCTATTGTTCGAGCGGATGATTCTTTTCACGAATCGTCAGCAGACTGAAATATGCAACCGAGTTCTTCATCTATAAATGATTTACCAGGAAAGCTTATTGGAGACGAACAATATCTGCTTCATCTTAAAGAGTGATATTTGCCTTATAAAAGGGGATCACAAACGAAACTTACTGTATAGACACACTACACTAAAACACCCTGCATCTCATGACGTCATTGTTTCAAGAATCCGCCGTCAGGCGCGAAAATCAAATATAGAAACTGAATATGTAAATTGCTTCCTGCGCCTTTATTGTTGTATTTATGAACACTAAAACACACGGGCAAAGGGAAAATCTTCTTGTCTAAAATAACCATGGAGACAAGTTTCTAATTGTGTTAAAAAGAGGTATATCATTTAGACCCTTATACCCCATAAATTGTTGTAATAAAGTAAACCTATGGTATTTCGTTAGGTTGACGACTGACAGGAGCTTAGCCTTGGTTAGTAGAACTTTCTGGAATCCCTTTGTAATACATTGACAATGTTTACGCATTTTAAACTATGGCAAGAACATCGGTAGACTGAGATTGAACCCCCCCCCCTCCCCAGCACAGAAAAACCTATGTAACAAACAACACACAGAACGGTTATAAACATCATCCCATAACCTGCAATTATAAGCCCCCATCTCACAACCTACAATTAGTTATAACAAACATCATGGTTATTAACTACATCTCTTAACCTACAATTAGTTATCACAACAACATGGTTATAAACTACATCTCATAAGCTACAATTAACAAACGATACGGTTATAAACTCCATCTCACAACCTATAATTAACAAACAAAAAAGGCTATAAACTCCATTCCTGTTCCAGAATTCGCCGTCAGGGATCAAAAATCGAATACTAAACTGGCTTCCAGCGCATTTATTAGTGTACCTAAAGAGATGAAACTTACTGTGTATACAGACTAACACACTCTGCGTCTCATTACCTAACCTTAAATACTTTCTAAAGCGTTTATGTTTTAGATAAATGTGTTGGTAACCTATATCCCCTTGTTTACAAAAAACACTCTTAAATTACCCAAGCCCTTTTTATTTCCTGTGCATTTTTCCATATAAACGCAAGAAATTCAACATACCTTTAACATACGTCCAGGTAGCGAAGACTTTGCCTTCTTTTTTGAAGTTTCAGCATTTCTCTAAATAGATCGTAGCAAACCTTGGTGAGATCTTCATTTACATAGACACGATCAAAATCTACATTATTTTTTAATTTGGATCGGGCTGTGATCATTGGGGATCTTTCCATATAAGTTGAAAATTTGACAATAATTTGAGTCTTATCCTTATTTGTGAAATGTGAACGAGAGATATCCGCCTCGGATAGACTAACACCTATCTCTCTTGCTAGACGAATTACTGCACTGTCAGTGTTTTCACTATCTTGTATTTTTAATCCTGTTATCCTTAAACTTTCCCTTCGAGAATATTGTTCTGTTTTATCATGCAGTTGAGAGTTAGCAACTTTTATTTCATTCACCAGAGATATGGGTTTTACCTGTTCAGATTTTAATATTGTAATCTGATAAATTGTCAATTTTCTTTTGATATTGGCTAATTAGTTCATCTCTCTCCTCAACTTTATTCATAGCAACTTGCAGGTCGTTTGAAAGCTTTGTAATCTTTACGTCACTCACCTGTAAGAATTGATGGATGGGTTGAAGTACAGCCTGTACAATCTGCTTGAGAGAGAATAACACTATTGATTGGTTCGGAAGGTCATGAGTGAGCCATCCAAGTTTACTGACATTTAAAGAAATTAAACAATTAAACAGAAGTATACCAGGTACTGCTCATTTCAAGCCAATCCAAATGCATCCATGGTCTGAAAAATATGGCGAAGTCAAATGGAACACTCCCTTCCTATCTTTAGTCAGATAGACCAGGGGGTATTTCATAAAACTCTCGTAGTCGACTAAACACAGATAATCGGCTAGCTATAGTTTTTAGTCTATCGTAAGTCGACTAGCCAAAAAAGTGGCCAAATCGTTTCACCAGGCCAAAGTAGGCTATGCTCTTAGACGACTTACGATAGCCTGCTAAATGTTGACCCAATGACATGTGTGCAGTTTGCTAAACCTATCACATTTGGAATTCCTGAAAATCCAACAAATGAAAACAACTTCATAGTAAAAAAAACGCTTTGTTTCAGTCTTACCGGGATGTTTTACGCCAATGTAATTAGGGGGGGGGGGGGCGGACACGGAAATTTCATGACATGTTTGGGAACTAACGGGCGACCCATAGGTGATAGAGTCGCCAGTGAAAGTATACAACGCTCTATTAAGTCCCGGAGCACCCCCACCCTTTACCCCTCAGTGTTATGCCACTTTCGCTTTTTTAGATCTAGGTACCTTGTGATGGCACAACAAACATTGGAAAACTGGGTTTTCACTCGAACGACCTATGTGGAATGGTTGCCAGATACCACCGGAAGGTCGTTGGTTTTCTCCGGATATAGAGCACAGTTTCCTTCCACAACAAAACTGGCAACGCCGCCATATGAGTGAAATAATCTTGAGCGCGGCGTACAAAACCAATCAATCAATCAATCAATCAATCAATCAATCCAACTCATCCTTCACTATATTCAAAACGAAATATCTCTTTTATTTTATGTTTATTTTCAACCTCACGGGGATTCTCTCTATCGACACAAACTCTCTCCCGTCGCATTGCCCTTCGAAATTCAGCATTTACAAAAGCTGCTTCCATGTTTGTTTTACTATTTTGCCACCTCTGTAGGTGACTAAGGATTTCGGTCTAAGTTAGCCAGAAATATCTAAGCCCGTAGTCTGACTTTTTGTTGGTGAAACGGTGTAGCCAAAAAACTGACTACGTCCCATAGTCGGCTAACCTAAGCCCTTTTATGAAATACCCCCAGGTCTAGTGCGGCCCCTGCTTTGTGTGTTGGAGAAGATATCCTATATCTACACTTCATAGTACTTGTGACAATTCCCGACAGCGAACAAGCAAGGAAAACAGGGACAATTCCAGCAATTCTTTATTCCAGCTGATAATTCTAACACGTAAATATGACCGTGTGATAAGCCGTATTTGTTTAAGGTGTGCGATTGAGATTTATTGTCCTAACTATTATTAATTCAAAGGAAAAGCAGTGAAATTGAGAAGATCGAACAAAAACAAGTAACGAAAGAAATGCTTTTGTGAAAAACAAGTGTTCAAACAATCATCTCACTGTTAACTGAGAACCAAACTATAGAAGTTTTGGCCACTAAAGTGGATGCTCATGTCTGCGTTGTGAGAAATTATTATTAGAACCCAACACAACTGGAATGTGTTATGTTCCGGGCAGGAGAGTGGGCGGACAAGCGATCTGGGTAATATTTGACAAATTGAAGAAACCAAGGGCAAAAACTCTCAAATCATTCTCGTCACGGAGAGAAAAGCGTAACACAAGGTCTCGGTAATGACTATATACCAGCCAAGTTTCAAAACAATCCTGACAATATTAATTAAGATATGGCCCCGACAAGCAGTCTTGGTAAAATTTGATAAATTGGAGAAACCAAGGGCAATAACTCTAAAAAAATTTCTCGTCACTGAGAGAAAAGTGTAACACTGCACAAGGTCTTAGTAATGGCTATATACCAGCCAAGTTTCAAAACAATCCTGACAATATAAACCAAGGTATGGCCCGGACAAGCAGTCTTGGTAAAATTTGACAAATTGAGGAAACCAAGGGCAATAACTCTAAAATTATTCTCGCCACGGAGACAAAAGCGTAACACTGCACACGGTCTTGGTAATGACTATACCAAAAGTAATAAGAAAGGTATAAAGCCTTTCTGATCTTCACATATAATATCACTAATTACAGTTTTTATTTGGTTTGCTATGCATGCACTTGCTATTTTATAACTTACGTTTAGAAGGGTTATTGGTCTCCAAATTTTAAGATAATTTCTGGGCTTTTGAGGCTTAGGCAAGCATGTTATTATTCCCTGTTTTTGACTAATTGATAGTTCGCCTTTTTGGAAAGCTTCGTTGATTGACCACAGAAGTAAAAACCCTATTTATTTCCAGAAAATGATATAAAACTTAACAGGAAACCCATCTATTCCCGGACTTTTATCGTTTTTTTATGGTTTTTTTTTTACACATTTGCTTATTTCATCGTAAGATATTTGACCCTCCAATAAGTTTGATATATTTTTATTCAACGTTTTTAATTTTAGATTTTGCAAGGTTGTATAAACATCTGTGTTATTCCGTTTCTGGTTTTTAAATAGTTTAAAATATTTATCAACTTGGGTTTGCAGAATTTCTTTCGTTTGACAAACTTCGCTGCCATCATCTTTTGTTAATACTAACATAATTTTATTCGTATAATTACTTTTTTCTCAATTTAAGAAAATTTTGATGGGTTTTCCCCCTCTTCATACCATTGTGTTTTTGTCCCATTCATTTCTCTTTTTCTTAACTTTTCATACTCATCCTTCGGAGTTTTTAACGTTAACAGTTTATCTTCATCTATTAGCATGTAATTATTTTGTATTTGATCTTCTATTTTCGTATTTTACTTTCTAAATCTTTTTCTATTTCTGTTGCTTTCTGTTTCTTCTTTGAGGAGTATTTAATTGTTCCACCCCTAATTTTCATTAATAAAATCTCAAGCATTAATTGATCATCTATGTTAAACTGTAACAAGTTTCTGGGTATATTCTTAACCTCTTCTAATCTTAAAGGAGATAGACAATATTCTTCCATTGTATTTGAGATTGTCTGTTTAACAAGTTTGATATAATCATTATCTTTCAATAGTGAACAATTAAGATTCCAGTACCCTCTTCCCTTTTCCTGGTTGAGAAATTTACATTTGAGAGTTATGGCTGAGTGATCAGTTCTGTAGCCAGGAATTATTTGAGAATCAATTGCTATGTTATTTATATCCTCACTAACAATAAAAAAAAAATCTAATCTTGCCTGTTTCCTTGGATTCTTTTTTTCACCAGGAGTATCTTTTTAAATGTTCATGATTCGCTCTCCATACATCTACATAGTTTATTTTCTTTTATTATGTTTAAAACTGTGTTCCTTGCATTCGGGTTATTTATATGCAGATAAATATTTGTATCCAATAGAGGATCTAACACCAAATTCCAATCCCCACAAACAATTACATAGAGGTTAACTAACGAGAGCCCGTTTGTTACGATGAATATCACTCGAGTCTCGTGGCTCGTGACTTTGGAAATTAATAGATGAGAGTGATATTCATTGTAACAAAAGGACTCGAGTTGGGTAATCTTTTTCTCACAATACACAAAAATACTGCATTTTATTCTGAAATGCAGCTCCACATCACATCGTTCAATCCAGCCAACCTTTCTAGGTCAAACGCTTTACCACGTTGACATGGAGACTGTATTCATTACGCTCCATAAGAAAGGTCTTTAAAATCAAACAGTTTTGTTGCCCACGAATTCGTAGGAATAAAGAGATAAAATATTTATCCTACAAATGAATGGCACTTCTTAGAATAAAACATAAAATTAACATATCAATAGTTCAATTCAGTGCAATACGATGACGAAGTCAGGTTTTACTGGTACCTCTACACCTTTACGATAACTAGGTCAATGCATCTTGGAGAAATCTGCTAGACGCCAGTTTGGGTAGATTGATTGATTGATTGAAAGTTTTAAATATCCCGAGTTTAATTATTGATACAGAAAGTGTCATCGTTTGCAGTTAGGAGTAAATACGACTATGATATATTCGTATTCAATCATAAATTGTTAGAAAAACGGAAGCAAGCAGACGAAGTAGTTTGTTTATGTCAAGAAGTATGTCATGTACGGTACATTCAAATGCTTTCCTTATATGGAAGTAGCTATGACGTGACGTGGGAAAATCATACTATTTTGCATAAATGTAGTCCGTTGTATGTAAACCATCACATGGTTGGCTATCGACTCGCGTAGTTGTGAGTTATACTGCCAATCACTTGTAATCTAACAAAGATGTCTTCAAGTTATTACATAAAAAGGAAAACGAACGTATTATCCATACGCTGAGAATGCAAGCTTGTGTTTTGATTAGTTGAACTTGGAAAATCATGTTTGTTAACCAATCAGCAGTAGGTTGGACCATAATTTCACTAGTTGATTATGACAAAAATAACACACTGCCTGGGAGTGAAATTATCGGGGGTGTAGTGTGAGGATGATGCATTACCTATTTCGTTGATGCATTTGTTTATAAAAGCCTGGTTTATCAGTATTTGGTCCATATATACTACATAGTGTTACTAGTTTCATAAATATCCATATCTAGAATTATATAGTTTCCTAGTAGATCCTCTATTGCATTGTGTACTTTATAATCAAACTGTTTTTTTGATATTAAACATCCCCAGTGACGTCACCCTATTATTCGAGCGGACGATTATTTTTCAGGAATCGTCTGCAGACTCCAACAAGCAACACCGACCTTCAAATGTAATTCATTTACCACACATGCGCATTGGAAACGAACAATAGCTGCTTCATAATGAAGAGTGATGTTTGCCTTAGAACCGGTTTATCTTAATGGAGCGCTTTAAGAATTCGGTTTGTTGGATATGTACGATTTTAAATAAACGAGTAAATAAATGCGGATTGTTTGCATTTGGAGACACAAATTGTAGATTTTTTTAATACAATAAATATTTTTTAATACAATAAAAAATATTTTAATTACCGTATTTTATCAAATCGCTCAGTTAAGAGAAGCCAATATATCTAGACGTGAAGATTTACGTCAAATTTAAAACAAAGCAGACTTATTTTATATGGTGTGTAGCGGAACAAAGACTGTTTTTCGGAAGAAAATCTGATTTATGCAGAGAAAGGGCATCTTACTTTTTTGTCAAATTAATACCTCAGTTAAATGCTTTCCTTCGTTAATAAAATTCGTTGTACCGTAACGCCATTCAAACGAAATCATAGCGAAATGGGTAGAGTCGGTTGCAGTAACATTGAATCCCCTTATTCAACTTTACAAGTATAAATGAACTGACAATCTGGCAATATTTTTGGACACCTAATAAAATAATATTTTTGGAAAATTATTTCCTAATATTTACAGCTCAAGTCATACCATATCAGAGCTTACTTGAAGATTGCACCAGACGATTCTTAAAAAATAATCGGCAGGGGCGAAACAAAAAGACTGACGTTTAAGCCGGAAAAACGCCTCCCCACTGCCGATTCCTTAAAAATAATCCTCTCGGCGCTCCGCGCCTCGCCGATTATTTTTTAAGAATCGGCAGTAGCTCGGGATTTATCCTACACAGAATAGTTACCCCCCCCCCCTTGAATTACTAGAATAAGGGCTTACCCAGGCATCACCATCCCATTCTTGTTTAATTTGTTTCTGAATATCTTTGTCACTGTGTGTATCCTGCAAACAGATAATGGAGAAAAAAATTTGTATTTCATTTCTTTTTTTCCCTCAGCTAATCATTGACAGTTCATTGAGACTATATTAACTGAATTTGCCATATTAGATTTTTATGATAGACATTATTTGCAAATGGCATATACACTGACATTTTTATCTGAAAGTTAACAAATACTTTTGAGAAGAAATGAAGTTGGTTGAAAATACAGTTAAACATTAAAACATCCTTGCACACATTTATACTGGATGGGTTCATCCACCCTCATTTGTCCAATGAATGGGGTGGCTCTGGGGTTTAAGCAAAAATGCAGCCCCCAAACTCCAAATGAAAAAAAAATTAGTTGTTACTCAGTGATATTTAAAATAATACCATCTCTGGTGCTAAACAACAGGCTCACTTAGCTTGGTAACACTGCCATGATAAACATATAGGTATTTATGTACAACTATCTTGTTTTTGCGTATAGTAAACAAATGAAAAAACAGTGGAATGAAACACATATTACGTGTTACCTTGATAGTTATCTTATGCCACTGTATGTCTGACAAAAACCGATCCGTCAAACTGTTCACGATATTAACTCAAGAGGTTTATGGATTGCAACTTCTGTTTATTTGTAAAGCGACGTTTCGGTCCAGATTCTAGTACCGTCAAACTGCTCATGATAAAGAAGGAAAAATCAAATATGGACAATTTATATTGCTCGATATATTGCTATGCTCGCAACCCTACTCCGTCTGTTGTCTATCCGATTTAATTCACTAACGAAACGCCTCGTTTGATACAAGAAAGCCGAAGATGGAATTATCCCACACTAAATTACAAAATATTGGAGTAAATTTAACTGACTCAAGAATTTTTTTCAAATTAGTGCAATATTATGGGTTTAGGTTTATTATAACAACATATGGTGGGATATAAAGGTCTAAATGGCATATCTCATTTTTAAAACAATTATAAACTTGTGTCCATTGTTATTTTAGTCTAGAAGATTTTTCCACTGCCCATGTATTTTAGTGTTCACAAATGTAAATGATAGAACATTGCACAAATATGTCTTTACGACAAAAAGGGG
Source organism: Lepidochitona cinerea (assembly GCA_963971465.1). Lineage (NCBI taxonomy): Eukaryota > Metazoa > Mollusca > Polyplacophora > Chitonida > Tonicellidae > Lepidochitona > Lepidochitona cinerea. The sequence goes on along the minus strand of OZ020555.1, from coordinate 39,926,934 downwards.
CCACTGTGGTTTAGTGACAATCCACACAGGCCTTCCATCGATGCATCGAGGGCTCGAATTTCACTCAGACATTGTAAAAGAAAATAAATTTAAATTTTAGGTTCAGAGTCCAATCCTACTGGAAATCCAACTCATTCGAAAGATGGCAGTTCGACAGAGGGAAGGTCATTATCAGCAGAAGAATGGTCTTCTGCAGATCTCGCAATGAAGTTACGAGAATGTGGACTGCCAGATGTCGCCAAGATATTCGAAGGTATTTGCAATTTTACAGAAAACATGCAATTCTTTATTAAGTTTCACAGACAACAAGGGCGAAGCTACAATATGATACAACTATAACTACATGTATATAGGTTGATTGACTGGCTGATGTCGGACTGTGGGAGTATCATTCTAACCGACTGAAGCCCCAAGGTCTTTGCATTGAACATCTGCAAATTCCACTAATCATGCGTAAGCCATGCAATGGTGATGACACATTACTGTTACATAAATCAAGCGTCTGAATATGAATCTACATATCGGCAATCTTCATGTTCTCAGTAGACGAAAACATGACACGGTAAAACCAAACATCCATCCTATCGAATAATCTCATGGGCGGAAACCAAAGGGAGACTTTATGAACATAGCGGTTCACATTTCCCTATGTCTCACATAGCTTGTTGGATTTTTTTTTTGTCTCAGAACCTGCCGCAGGTGTATATATGACCTATTCTTATAAGCTCCAATGCACGCTATGTTCTACTATATAAAACATGTAAAATGGTCCATAACTTTACACTATGTATGCCTCGGTCACCAGGCTAACAATATGTTTTTTTGTTGCTCAAGGACGTAAAATTTCTGGTAGTGATCTTGGTTATCTGGATAAACAAAAACTCCTTGACATGGGAATCAGGTAAGCTTATTCTAAGTTTTTCAATATGAAATAATTGCCCATTCTAGGAGAAATAGATTTTACGCTAACTATTTTATCCAAGAGAGTAATAACTTACTCGTCCACGTCTATGATTTTGCCTTTACGCTAGATACCCATTTTATTACAATTTGCTTGTAAGATATACAGCACCACCTTTCTTACAAACTGCAATCATCATCAGGGACATTACAGACTTTAGTAAATTAGCCGACACTGATTGACGCGTCAATTTCGGGAACAAAATTCGGGCCAGGGTTAGAATCGAACTCACTTTTTTACATGTACAATGATATCTGATGCGTTTTCCAGATGTGAAAAAATAAAAACATTCAAATGTATATAACTTGTATAGTGTGTTATTTACCCGTGAAACCTTTGCTGTTGGAGATGTTTTATTATCAACGTATCTGAAGCAGCAAAGAAAACTGCATTCCATGATCAACCTCATGGCCAATTATTTTGACAAATTGACCGCGTGGTATCTGTCCATGAACACGCGGACATATAATTTAAATACTTTTGGGGGCGACGGAAAACGTCCAGCAATAAATCATTCAATTTATTCCTATAGTGAACGTACATTGAAAAACAGTGATTTTCTGAGGAAAGTCGTTTCACCCCGTAAGGATCCAAAGGTTAGTATTGAGATAAACTGTATAAGTAGTATTCACCATATTAACATGTAAAGCTACCTAAAATATGAACAGGTGACATAAATAAACACTTTCCCGTATTTTCGAATTTCATGACAATCAAAGGTAAAACATAATTCAATATTCTTATTCTCTTAACATAATTGCGTCTTCTACACGAGTTTTCATCATTAAGCCTTAAATATTCATATTGGTGGAAGGCTGTTCGGTAATTCATATATTACAGTTTCCACAGAGTAATCAAGGCATTACTTTTATTTGAAGTATTTATATATTACATCATGATTTCACCACGAACATGCATTTATGTCATTCTTCTTAGTTTTAATTGGGATATAACAAGTCCTAGTGACTTTAATCTTAGTCTTTAACCTTAAACCTACGAGTTTTAACAGGGAAAATTTGTTTGTTACCTCGTAAGGGAATAATTGAAAATTTAAATGAACCGTTGTAATAAAGATTGCAAAACTTGCCAAGTCTGTGGTATAACCGGAGCTCTGCTCAAATGTTACATTTCTAATAAGAAACGAGTTGTCCTTTGAGGTGCCACTTCGCTAAAGTGGCACGAGCTGCTAAAACTCACACTTTTTCATAATTTCTGATCGTCTCGACAGTAAGAAGCTTTGAAGGCCATCGACAAACTAAACGATTGGCGTTGGAATGAGGAAAATCTCTACAGTATGTGGCCTATACGAACCGAAATAGTATTCGAAAAGTAAACAAAATTTAAATAACCGGGACGACCATTCATTTATTCTAAGCCAAAATTAGTTCAAAATAATACTTTATCCTACATTCTCGAGACTAGAAGCACTAAAAAGCTTCTGAATTATACATCTTAAGAAAAATAGCCGATAATTACAAGATTCTGTTTTTACGTCAAAATATCAACATTTTGGCAGCTTATGTCACTTTGACTAAGTAGTTTTCTGCAGGGGTATCACAAGTCGTTAACATCATAAAATCATTAGCAGATAACATTTGTCTGTACATTATTTTGGATGTTGTAAAAGAGAATCTGAACTGCAAAGCAATATTAAATCCCTAGAAGATTATCCTGAAGCTGGGTTAATTGATATGAATTCTCTGAATACCAACTCAATGTTAGTGTCTAACAGAAAACCACCTTTGCAAATCAGTTGCACATTTGAAGGTTGCAATATTGGGCCAGTTTCCCCTCATAAACATCTTGGAGTGATCCTCATTAACATCTTGGAATGATCCTTAATTGCTCTGCTAATGGGAACAAACATAGTGACAGACTTATTGAGTTGGTCAATAAAAGGGTATATATGTGTAGGGGTTTAAAGTACCAGCTATCCAGATTTTGAACATTGTGTCACCTTTAGAATATGCAGACGTAGTTTGGGACAACATAGTGGCTATTCAAAAAGACTGTATATGAATCATACCAGGTTTAACAGGAAGTGTTTCTAGTACTTTATGATATCAGGACGGTTAACCCAAACTAACTACCAGGCGAAAAATACATCGGCTAATAACCTTCCATGCAAACTTTAACAATCCAGACAGGTCTTTAGATAGAATCATTCCACCCAACTAGTATTCGTAATCCATATCCATTAAGAAATGCTAACCAACTAACCTCTTTTGCAAAACCGCCAATTATTTGAAATCTTACTATCCACTAACCCTGCGAGAATGGAACGAATTACCCGAACCAACTGGCTGCAGTTCTAGATCGGTTCAATAACCTTCTTACCGATTCATCAAAATGTTTATTTGACTATCCCACTAAATAGGCATCTCACTACTTTCTTCATTGCGAAAGATTCCTCATGTTGCACACATGCATGTTCGATCATATAAGATCATATGGGTATGATGGGGATTAACATTAATACTTGATGGATCTAATGACTTCAACAAAGAATATCAATAAACTGATATGTTCTTCTGTTTGTTCATTTATAATCCAATCAAAACGTTTCTAAGCCAGTAATCAGGAGGTTAATGTGTGACACAATCTGGACTTCCAAGTTTAAATACTCAAAATGTAAAAGGACAAAATGTAAATAAAACAATAAAGAAATATTTTTTTTGAAAAATCAGCTTCTCAGAGCGAGGTGATAGATTGATTGATTGATTAGAGTTTAACGCCGCGCTCAAGATTATTTCACTTATACGGCGGCGAAAAGAATTTAAATCAGTTAAAATACAAATACACTGAAAAAAGACAGAAACAGAAATAATAAAAACTGGTAAAGCACTGTGTAAATCATTTTCGGAGATTAAAAACAAGAAATATCACAAATATCTCCAATGAAGCAACAATACATATTTTATATAAATATATCAGCTGGTAAATATGTATTTATGTTCTGATAAAGTAATTTCAACAACAAATAGCTTTATACCATAACAAATTTAAATTTGACCCAGGTTAATCGCCTTTTATGATCAAGCTTGCCTGGGAACTGTGAGCCAATTCTTATCCCCAGGAACCCACACGGGGGCCCATGGATTAGTCGCCTCTTACGATCAAGCACCTTGGGGTCTAATATTATCTCTCGGAACCCACACGGAGGCGAAGTTATAGAAGAATGTCTGTTACATTTTATTTAACAATTCTAACTTTTCATTTGCTAGCGCTGGTGAAAAATGTAAGTAGCCTATTGTGCTTTTTAAATTGTGTTTTATATGTATACTAGCCGCACTCGTGTGTCTCTATCCTGGTTTACTTACTTTGCCGGTCAGGTACAACCACACATTAAACCGCCATTATAAGGGTGAGATAACTCATGTAACCTCATTAGGCCAATTTGTATGCTATGCTTAACAAAGAGCCATTTAACAGTTTAACAACGGATTTCGAAGAAATCAACTGGTTCAGTGAAAAGAGGAATGTTTCAAAGATATAATAGGCGGTAATAGCTGAAAGGTAGTTGAGATTAAGGATAGTTAAGACTTAGCTTAAATCTGAAAACCGAAGTCCTTCCAAATAATTCATTTAAAGGCACACTTGCCGCGGAAATAAGGAATATTGTTTACATTAAAAAAGAAAGACCGTTTTCTGTATTTTTCCCAGACAATATAAGTTAGGAACTTTCTATTTTTACCAAAATTTAAAAGTTTGGACGTCACTTTGTATTTTTAATTTGAATTTGAAAATTTGAATTGTTACGTACCCGGAACGTAAACAAACCACACTGCCCCCTATTGGCGATTTTATGTTTCAGTCGAGTGAGTGAACTTACGGCAAAGTGTAGTTTTACGTAGGCCTATTTATCTGAGAAATACATGCTGACGATCGGTTAACAGCGACTGGAAAAGCCTGCTGGTAATTGTTTGAGTGTAACCCACAGATAACAAGGCCTGAAATGAGGGTAATCCAACACGAAAGTTGACTGACACTGATCGTTGTTGTTGTAATCAGGCTACGATTCTTCGTTTGTTTTTCACCCCATTTCTACATTCTAAAGCTAACTAGACATGTTTTATGTGTCCTATATTTAAGTTTAGTGGTATTAGTCGTAGTAAGCTCATGTAAATTGGTTTTCTTAGCAAATTTAAACAGGCTACGGCGGCAAGTGGGCCTTTAAAAGCCGTAACTATATGTATACATGTATGTATCTATGTACCTGCACATGGCTTTGTATCCTATTTGTATACCCTGGTGTATAATGTGTTTAAATTAGAAATAATATTTTATATATTTGTGTATATAATTATTCTCAAGTATATAAAACATGTTTGTTGATGTTGTAATAAGGCTCTAATACAAACTGCGTTTTATCATTTTCTCTTTACCAACCTTCTATCTATGTATATATTCCTTCATTACTACAAAATAACAAAAGTAAAATAATTCTAACTAATCGTTACATAAAAAAGCCTTTCGCTTAATGTGCAGAATAGAGATTTTGTATACAAAAAGACTAAAAATCTAGAATGAGATCATAATGTGGAAGTAAAAGCGGAAAAAGAAGAAAAGATAAAGATAGTATAATATGTCAAAATAACACGTTCTGAAAAGGTAATGAAATGATGTTAAACTATTTGTATTAATAACTAACGTATATAACACCAACATATACTTCAAGCGCATATAGTGCCACCCCGTGTTTGGACTCTGTTGAAGAAGGTATTAAGCCTATAGTTGTCTGACTTGCGTGTATCATTCACCCGGTTATTCCAAACTTGGGCTGCTATGAGTCGGTAGGATTTACCTTGTGTTAACGTTAGAGTTTGACAACCAAACTGACTGTTAACGGGAAATGTTCTTTTTCACTGTATTCTCAGAAATATTCCGAAGAATAAAACGGATACATTTTTCTAATAATTATTAAATTTTACATTTTTTAAAGGTAGTCCTTGATTCGATCCATGGGCATGTAGAACTCCACCCCCTGGTAGTAGCTATAATTGACACACCTCAATTCCAAAGATTACGTTTCATTAAACAGATGGGGGCTGTCAGCCTTGTGTATCCAGGGGCTGTTCACACTCGGTTTGAACACAGTTTGGGGTAAGAAAACCCAATATATTTATTTGATATATTGATATATTTGATATATTGATATATTTGTAAAGAAGGTTCAGGTATTCATTTGATTTTAATCTTGAAAATATACTGAGACGCAATGAAAACGCACCACCGATTTTGATTAAGTGTGATGGTGAGGCATTAATCTTCTGAAATCTGATTGTCGGCATGTTTGATGGACGGTCAATTACCAATGCACAAAAAACAACAACAACTCACAGAGACTTTAAAAACTTTAATTGAAGTGACAGGTGAACACAATGGGTACAAACTGCCGATGGCGTCGAGTCAGTATTGGTCCAACATACGGCCGTCTGGCAGGAAGTCTGGCTGAGCGTAGTCGGCGACGTACAGTGTCCACACTGATGTTCCCATGCCTCCCCCTCTCAGCAGCAGCAACACGGGTAGCTGGCAATGTGCGGTCCTGTAGGTGCTGTCGTACAATGTGTCGATCTTGTTGAGGCGTTGTCACACGTTCCCGTCCCGGTCTTGGTCGATCCCTGGTTGACCCCGTTTGCTGGAAACGTTGAGCCAGTCTCACGATGGTCGAATGATGACATCCAAACCTTCGGGCAATTGCTCTGCTGGGCAAACCTTCCTGGATTAATGCAATGGCGCGTTCTCTATACTCGGGTGTCAATCTTGGCACATCGCTACGTCTTCGCCAGAACAGTAGGAAGTGTACTGACCCTAGTTTCTGAAAGGCCCCATCTTATACCCCATGTACGCATGAAAATTTAATGTAACGCGGCATAACCATTGAGCCACGTTTACATTTTCGTGTTTCGGCAACATGTTCAGTGTTGCGTTTCCGCGATCACTGAAACACCACCTTTACTTGTTTTGGCATTGACTTCAATCGGAATAGCATGATTGATGTACAAGAATTGGACTGTATTCGAAATATACCAATTTTAATGTTGGTGCGTTTTTATTGCGTCTCAGTATATTCCACTCAATAAACAGCCACTTTTTGAATGATTGAATGAAATGCATTTTATAGGTTTTAAGAAAAATTTAAATAAAAAAATCTTGACAGCAAATTATATTGCCACACACTTACTGTCATCGTGGCCGCTAATACTTTTATCAACGTATACTCTATTCTCGGAATTAGCCAACTTATTTGGTATGACGAGGTGCACTTACAGTCCACCGTAAAGTATCCGAACGAGAAAGTGAAATGACAATCATATCGGATATCGGGGCAAAATTGGACATTTCTTTGATAAAAGTAGGGTCTTAAGCAAACATATGTCTTGAATTTATTTCAATAAACTCATCTAATCCGGTCCATGCCTTCATAAAATACGTCCATCAAATGTCATATTGCGACTCCCGTCCCAGTTTTTAACGCGACATACCAAATTATATGGAATTCCTAAAGAAAGAATTGCATAACCCTATTATATGTAATGATTACTGTAGTTTTCGAATTTTATTTTGTAACAGTGTTTGCCATTTAGCGGGTAAGCTGACAAAATCTCTGAAAAAAAGGCAGGACTTTGGAATAAACGATGAAGACATTCTCTGTCTGCAGATTGCAGGCCTTTGTCATGATCTAGGTAAGTTTATATCTAGCAGAATGCATAGTTGATAATATCAGTCGGTTATCCATTCAGCCGGACTGTACCAATCGTTCGCGAATTTCGACAGTCGCTGATGCCAAGCAATGTTAAAAATGTTTCATCAGGAAACAGTTATCTATCGGGAGTTAGAGTATGTTTGTGTTTTTAGATGGATTGTATATATGTTTATGACCACTAAACACACGGGTAAGTAAAAAACAAACAACCCAAACAGAATCCTCTTTCTGTTTCTCGCCTATTTCATAGAGTTGTTTATGCCAGCTAAATTCGCATAGCCAATTAGAACTGCCATTATTTCACCTATTTAAAAAGAAAATAGATAACATTTTTTATGGATTAACACCATTGTATGTATGAAGTACACAACGTTTCAATCAAGATACTAGGGTCGTGATCAAGTATTTGCAATACTTGGTCGGCTATCTGACTGGAACCAGTTAAATGGGTTTTAGAAAATAGAGTACAGGGACCGAACTCACGAAAAGTTTCTAATGTAGTTCTTTGCTAGTCCTTATCGGCATTCTATTTCGTTAGCTGTTGCTTGTTACCTGCAATCTAAATCGACATGCACGAAGCCTTGCCAGTGTATTTACTGAGTAGCAAGCTACTAAGGTCTATGACAACAGTACATAACCTTGTCCACTAAAGAATGAAGCTTTCGATAAAGTATGGCATCGCGGTTTGCTACACAAGTTGAATGGGGCTGGTATAAGGGGAGATTTACTAGGTTGGTTTGAAAGCTATCTAGTAGGTCGTTCAAAATTCGTCTCCGTGCCTGGTGGACGATTATCTCCTGGTGATGTGGAAGCTGGCGTGCTCCAAGGCTCGATACTTGGGCCTCTGGTCTTTTTAATTTATATTAACGATATTGTTAATCGCATCGCCTGTAACATTCGTTTATTTGCGGACGACACTTCCATACACATCACTGTCGACGACCCAATACTGGCTGCAAGAAAATTAAATGCGGACTTAGATAAAATAAGGAAATGGGCTGAAAAATGGCTGGTAACGTTCAGTTCCAAAAAAAATAAATTATTAAATTTTAGTCTGAAGCGTAATCTTCAATTTCAACCTGATCTGTATTTTGGTAATGACACTCTAAAATCGGCTGATCTTCATAAACATCTAGGTGTAGTGTTATCGCTAACATGCCTGTGGAAATGCTATATCGATGCTTTACTCAAAAAGTCAGTCCATTGATTAACTTCCTCAGAAGCCTTAAGTACCGCCTCTCTAGAAAGGTATTATATGTTTTATATACGTCATTTATCTTACCCATTTTTGATTATGCTGATGTGTTATGGGACAGCTGCACGCAGGAACAAGCTCGTACTTTAGAAAACTTACGTACTTTAGACAACTACGCATTGCGAACAATATGTGGAGCGGTTCGCGGGACGAGTCACGCGATGATATATACGGAGAGCGGATTTATACCTTTGTTAGAACGTAGAAAAAGGCACAAGCTGCAGTTGTTCTATAGAATGGTAAATGGTAGGTGTCCACAATATCTCTCCGAACTCGTTCCGCAGCGCGCCTCCAGTAGATCAGGCTATCCTGTTCGTAATATTAACAATTTATCTATACCCTACTGCCGGACAAACATATTTGCTAATTCGTGTGTTATTTCTACAGCCAAACTGTGTAATACTTTAAATGAGGAAATACGAGAAACACCGACGCTAAAACACTTTAAATTAAAACTAAGCGAAAACGACGTCACTTGTCTCAAAGAATAGTATGTGGGTAATAGGGAAGGTCAAATTATCCACGCTCGATTGAGACTACAATGTAGTGATCTAAACACCGACAAATATCTCCGTTTTATTCATGACAAGCCTACGTGCAGCTGCGGTAACTCTTATGAAGATGCCAAGCATCTGTTTTTGTCATTGCCCAATGTATTCACTCCAAAGACAACATCGTTTTGATACATTAGGTGATATTGGCAATTTATCCCTCAATTTGCTTCTTTGTGGTGACAGAATGTTGAACAGACTTAAAAATATAGAGCTCTTCTTGGCAGCAACTGAACGATTTAAGTTCATCAATTAAGTGTAAGGGTACCACATGATTGTTATGTGCGACCATCAGTTCTTCATCATACATCATCAAGCAGCCTTTTTTCTTTTCTTTTTTAGTTTTCATTACTTTTGTTACATTTTCGCGTCCCCATGTTTGTCTACTATTGTAATTGTATGTATGTAATCAGGAGAGTCATTGATATAGGCTTGAGGTATTAGAGGTATCTCAGGCCAAATTTTATCCTACCAACCACACTGGTCGCATTATTGGACAAACACGGTATACGCTTGTGTCTCGTAAAAATAAAATAAATAAAACAACTTTTCACAAAGTGAGACTACGTTCGTTGCAGAAAGTTTGAAGAATTTAAACATATACTCAATGGTGGACAGAAGGACTGTGATACAAACAAAAAAGGAAAGAAACTTGGGAGACAATCTTTACTTAACATAGAGCACGTTTTTTTTCAAGTTGTAAGGTTTTGTTGACGATTTGCATCCAAACTTTCAAAATTAAAAAACTAAATCACGTGAGCATTTAATGCTTCAGTAAATATCGCAGAGTAAACCTAGAAGAGGAAAACCTGTGCCTGAATCAAGCAAAGCACACACAAAAAATCTCGATTTTTATGAGGATAGTCTTTCTTTTAAAGGTTTGCCGGCTAAACGTTCAGCGAACAACCATCATAAGCTGTCTCTGAGCCTGAAGAGATTGCAATCTCGCTTTGTGGTCTGGCGATAGGCTATTTTAGACAAGATTGCGAGATCGCGAAATAAAAAAGCCACAATTAATTCCTCAGGAGAAAGGGAACAATTGAATTCCCTCTTTGTTGCAATGTTAACGCCTTGACTCATCACACCTTAAAAGATTTCAGGATACCTTGAATTTGCTAAAGGGCATACATAAGTTTCTATAAAATAAGCTGAACACGACTGCAGTTGTTTGTGAAAGCGTTTGTAACCTTTTCCGTGCTCGTATAATAGTGGAGTGGTTGTGTAAACGTTTGCTACAAGAAATGATCTCAAAACTCTTTTAATACCCTTTTTCGTTTTTGCAATAAATTGTTGTTGTTTTTTATTAGGTCATGGTCCATTTTCCCATACATTTGACCAGAAGTTCATGAAGAAAATTGGGGATCACCCTAACTGGAAGGTACGTTAAGTGGTATATTTGTGCCTGAAACATACAAGTTGGCATTGGATTGTTCGTACCGTTCATCCATGCATATTACCCAGATTGTCATTTAAATTAATTATTTTAATGACAAGATATTCAATGATATGCAAAAAGACCCTTCCTAGACAAATACAAAGTATAAGGGACAATTTTTAGAAATCAGAAAAGAAAGAAGAGACCAACAGATTTGAGGCGAACTAATATAAATCTACACTAGATGCAATGGCAGGATCAGGACAAAAAAAAAAACATCACGTTAAAAATAATAAACTACCCATTTCAAATAAGTAAGAAGAAGCGGATAAATAGAGGATCTCACACGAGTGGTCATTTGATATGAAATTTATGAAACGAGTTGAGTGAGTTTTGAAATATCTTGCGAGCTTTAGCGAGCAACGTGTTTAGAACTTAATCAACGATTCTAATGAACTTAATCAGCGATTCTAATGACTTTACTTAACAAAATAAAGATGTTTAGAGAAAGAAAAAAACATGTTTAGAACTTAATCAACGATTCTAATGAACTTAATGACCGATCTGGGAAATGTATATGTGCCATATAGTCGAGAAATCTGGGCTCTGTCGAATTTTTCTTTCTTTCCGTGTTCAGCAGCCATGTAATACCAGTCGCCGTAAGACCGATAATCCGGGCTATGTATCATAGTACATATCATTTTGAGAGACAGACTAACACAGAAAACAACAACACAATTGGTAAAACAAAAGTGTAAACTATTTCTGGAGTATAAAATCGGGATATATCACAATATCACTATTAACCCCAAACAGTAATGATATACGTAGGTCTAATAGAAAACTATTTTCCAATAATCCGGAGGCCCAAGGAGTAGTCGCCTCTTACGATCAAGCACCTTGGGAAAGCTGTGTCTATTTTTTTCTCCCCGGAACCCACACGGAGGATCTAAAATAGAGGCTTGTATTCGAATGATTTTGTTACTTAAAGGCACACTTGCCGCGAAAATCAGGAATATTGTTTACATTAAAAAAGAAAGACCGTTTTCTGTATTTTTCCCAGACAAAATAAGTTAGGAACTTTCTATTTTCACCAAAATGTAAAAGTTTGGACGTCACTTTGTATTTTTAATTTGAATTTGAATTGTTTCGTACCCGGAACGTAAACAAACCACACTGCCCCCTATTGGCGATTTTATGTTTCAGTCGAGTGAGTGAACTAACGGCACAGTGTAATTTTACGTAGGCCTATTTATCTGAGAAATACAGACTGACGATCGGTTAACAGCAATTGGAAAAGCCTGCTGATGCTTGTTTGAGTGTAAACCACAGATAAAATGGCCTGAAATGAGGGTAATCCAACACGAAAGTTGACCGACACTGATCGTTGTTGTTGTAATCAGGCTTCGATTCTTCGTTTGTTTTTCACCCCATTTCTACATTCTAAAGCTAACTAGACATGTTTTATGTGTCCTATGTTTAAGTTTAGTGGTATTAGTCGTACTAAGCTCATGTAAATTCGTTTAAACAGGCTACGGCGGCAAGTGGGCCTTTAATTAAACTCATAAAATCAGAAAGCGTATAGAAATAATGAATTAATTGTGATTTAGAGACTTTTGACATAACATTGATAAACATTATAGATAATGGAATTAAACAATTACCCCAAGTTAGGATTTTCCAATACTTCATTGAATGAATTACTCTGGGCGTTACATATAAAAACGCTTGAAAAGGTCATTTTTTAATTCACAAGCATTTAAATAAATAGGAAGAATATACAACATTTTTTTTAACCAATCACATGAACGATTGATTGATTGATTGATTGATTGATGATTTACACCTCACTCAAGGTTATTTTACTTACATGGTGGGGTTCCCAGGTTTAGTGGGAAGTAAATCAGGTTCGTTGCCAGGAGGAAACCCACGACCTTCGACGAGTACTTGGTAACCCTTCCACATGCAGCGATCGAGTAAAAACCGCAGCACTGAAATCGAGCATTGGACTTTCTTAAGCCCCGTTCAGGTCGAGTTAAGATCCGATCCGATCGTCGTAAAGCTCCAGTCTGTAGTGAATCTGCGATCAATCAGTCGGAGAACTTTTTGCGACATGTGCGGCCTTAGGACTCTTCAGATCGGCCTCAGACTGACCAGTTTTACGATCGTAAGGATAGAAACATGTTCTATTTTCTTCCGATCAATCTTAAGGTCACAGCCAATCAGCGACCCATACTTCATCACGTGTTCATTTTTTTCTCGGCGTTTCGAAGATGTTGTATTGTTACATCATTCCTCGTGGCGTGCCGGTCTGCAGAATATAGTGACGAAATTCCATTCCGATCAACTGATCGCGTCGACCTGAGCGGGCTTAAAGACTGATCAGTCTGTAATCGTTTGGCTGAAAGATAAACCAGTCTCAGTCGACATGAACCCTCTTAAGATTCAATCGCAGACAATCAAATCAGATCTTAACTCGACCTGAGCCGGGCTTAACAAACGTTGCAATGAAATCAAAGAAAACCGGCCTTTTAAAATGTACTCGTTGTAAGCACACACTTTCGGTTCGTATGGGTTATGCCCCAGTCACAAATCAGTTGCGATGCGTCGGCGATCGGGAAAAACCGGGAAATTTTAACAAAATCTTGAGACAGATCTCACGATTTTGCACCCGTCGGAGGCGCTCTCCGGAGGCCTGCGGCTTGTCGCAGATTTTTTAGGCATCGCCACAGTCGTCGCGGTCCCCAACTTTGAATTTTAAAATTTTAAGATTGCTCACAAGATTTTTCATCCATTTTGGCCATCCAAGACACAATCTCCGATGACCTACGATGCCCTCCGATTAATCGTTGAAGTGACTGTTCTATGTACAACCAGATGAGGGATACCACGCTACAGTGTACAGGAAGAAATACAGATGCGAGGTCAGAAAACACTCCTTTTCCCCCACATATACCCAGGGTGGGGGAAAAATTAAAAGAAAAGACCGTCGCAGATATCGTCTCCGATCGCCTCCGATGCAACCGGAGGCGATAGGAGGCTAATCCCACGATTTTTCGACAAAACCGGGTCTAAATCCTTGAAAAAATCTCAGGCAATGTGACTGCTTCACTTTTATTAGGATTATTGATATGATTGTTCAAGGATTCTTTATTTTCTACGACGACCCCCGGCAAAAACTAATCCCCGACAGATCGCCGACATTGTGACTGGGCCATTACGGACAACACGGACAACACCATTTTATAGTTATTATGTGGGATCATTTTCCATTGAACTCACATAACCTTTGACATTTTGGATATCGATAAAAAACAATAATCTATTTGTCCAAAACGGCAAAAAAACTACCATAACTAAATGAATATAAATATGGAAAATAAAGCTATTTGGCCTTTGAAGTTATAATGTTGCGCCTTTAAAACACCCAATTATTTTAATTTACAGCATGAAAGCGCCTCACAGAAAATGTTCCACCATTTAGTGAAAGACAACAACCTGGAGGTCGTTTTTAACAAATATGGCTTGAAAGAAACGGATATCAAGTTTATAAATGAACTAATTCTTGGGAAAACAACAAATCAACAGGTAAAGTATTAAAGCTCGATTTTTTGTTGTTGATAATATCTTTATTCTTGCCATTTTCATAATACATACAGTTGAGTATGATGATAACAACAATAAATATTCCAGTGTAAGAAAACATTTTCAGTCGGTAATCATAGCATAAATAGTGCTCCATCTACATTTGCTATATTTCTTAAGTTGCATTCATTATTAAATAAAAATTCTAAATTTGCATGCAAGCCAAATCCATATTTACTAATCCAAAAGTCTGGCTTTGAGGATTACATAATTTACAAAATTAGTTTGCTTGCTAGTACCCTTGTAGATAGTAATTTGAGAGAACGAGCACAGTGATGACGTCATAAAATGTGGCGGAATGGCACTTCCGGTTAAATGGCGGCGTTTCCGGTAAAACCCCACACTAAAGTTAAAATGGCGACACTTCCGGTAAAATACAGCACTTCGGGTAAGATGGCGGCGCTTCCGGTGAAATTCACACTTAAAATGGTCGTGTGACGTCATTAAATCAAAGGCCTTCTCGTACCAGGTAAATGACCAGGGGCCAATGGGAAACCTTGATGACGTCATATAATCAATAGTATGTTCGTATGTGCTATCTACGTATTGTTGGCTGGCAGCGGCGTAAAATATCCTAAATACGTTGTTGTGTATTAAGCTCACTATCATAGCCTAACTGCCGCAAAGCCACCAAAGCGTTGGCCAAATCATCAGCGAGCTGTTGTAACTCGTTGGCCTTTACCACGGATCTACCATTTTTTAAGTCACTAATAATCCTTTGGGATATTAAATGAGAATTTCCAAATCTAGTTTTGAGAATCTCCCGAGCTTGAGAATACCCGGTATCACCACCAAGAAGGGCAATTGGTTATCAATAAACGTGTTGTCCACGACTTCATCAAACACCACAAAGAATGCTTGATAGTTAAGTCGGTCTCCGTTAAAGGTCTCAAGTTCAACTTTCGGTATTGACAACACATTTATCAAATCTGTTAAGAAGGATGGATTGACTGTATGCACAGGCTTGAGATATCAGGTTTATCTTCAATAAATGAAACAGATTTAAGCCAAGTTCTTGCTGATTTAACCCCAGTGATATATGAATGTTCTACCTGTTGGAACCACTGTTCGCTTTCCTCCAATTCGTCGCCTGTAAGGGTCTGGAGATAGTTGTCATGCGCCGATTCGAAATCCCGAAAACATTGGCGTAGTTTGTCTAGCCGCTCGGTAACGCCGTCTTCATCTTCCTCAGCGACAAGTGTCGGGTTATGGCCGCCTTCCTCTGGCGACGAACAATCTTAAGTTGACCAGAATCGTCCTCTGTTGACATTTTCATTTACTGTTGCATGGATCCGGGCGAAAAAATAAATCAACTCAAATTCATCTGACTCGTTGAACGTGTAAATCTATTGAACGGAATAAAACAAATACAGTTCTTTAATGGATGAATACAATTACAGCGATATTCTTTTCTGATATAACGACAAAATATTTGAGATTGTATAAATCATATCATTTGGTAAAATAGCTTAAACTTATTTACAGTAGCTTAAACGGAAACTTAATAAAGGGTACAAAATGTTACTCACGGAAATGTGCAAAACCAAAGACCCAGAAAACACACAAAATAGGCCATAAGATATAAATTTGACTTGGGATTTGACTTTAGATTCGACGGTGAAGTGACATTAACCTACCAGCATATCGACCGAAACTAGCCGCCTAGGAGCTAGCGAGGTCAGGCAGAACCTTAACCGAAAGGTCCGTGCAAAACTGACCACTCACACAGCGCCAGGTAGCACGTTGAGGGACAAAATATCACACCTGAAAAATTGTAGACACAAAAAACAACAATTTTGACATAACAACAAAAAATAACCTCGCAGAGGTCACACACCGTGTAAAAGGCCAGTGATGAAATATGGACTTTGATGGGCGAAATCGTGTAAAAACATGGAAAGCTGTCCATTAGAATAATATACTCAAACAATATATGTTATCGTTTACCGGTAGCATGACGTCACAATATATAGCGATTAAGCCTAGTATTTAAATGAGTTTCGCTAAGATGCATGATCTTAAATAACCAACCTACAAAAACAATGAAGCATATAAAACAATAGAATTGCCACGCATCGAATAAGTTACCACGACCACGGCAAAACTAAAAATCTTAAAAAGAATCTTATCTTCAGGATTTCAGTTGTTGTTGTTGTCCACACTGCGTTAGTACATGAGTCATATTTCTACGTGTAACAACCTAGAACTGACATCTACGCGTAAAATTCGAACCAGGTACCCCACGTTACCTATTCAGCCTAAACGTTAGCTTTCCAATCAATGATCGATCCTATAGTTAGTGGGCGGTGCTCGTGGTAATTGATTGATCTTAATTCTACTCCTCAGAAAATCGATATTTGCACACGTTGCTAACTACATGTCAGTTTTTTTTTCGGCTAGTGAGGGTGTCACAGCTGCGACCCCCTGGAGATATGATATTGATGGTTTACTGTAGGTAAGACCGCTCTCAGGAACTCGATTAGTGGGGTTTCTTAAATATGTACTGTATCAGGGAGTTATTGTGTGTCTGCGGTGCACTCACATGTAACGATACCGCCTATACTTCTACTATTGAGTTAATTGATTAAGTTAACTTGTGCACTGGTGCGTGAGCAGCTTGTTTGATCTAATTTGTATTTGTAGTATCATAAAATCATTTGATAATTATGTGGTAATAAACCATACCGTACATCTAAAATTTTTTTACGTTTTTCTACTATATTTTTCTCGTATAAAATGAATTTGCAAATGTTGTAATGAAATGGGTACAAAAAACCAGCGGTCAAGCCAACTACACGTTTTACTTCCCCCATCACCCGTCCCCAATATATTTCCGTAATAAATCACTAATGGACTGCGATTTTTACTTTGGATGTAAGTCGTCTGCTTTTAAAATTGGTGAATTCGTAAATTATTTTAAATGACTATATGATGCTTTTTGACAGTTCATAGTTTTGAAAAACGATGTTTTGTCAACTTTCTTTTATGTTACTTTACTAGTAATTGCTCAAATCGTAATTAGTAAGCATTATTTTATTTTAATATATTTAATCGTGTGATTTTAAATATTTTCAAATGCGCCTTGTTTGAATTGTTTTTTACAATATCCGTCTTTTTCATTATTTTTTTACAATATCCGTCTTTTTTTATTGTTTTTTTTTATATTTTCATATTTAGGTCTATCAATTAATACAACTGTGGTATTTCATATTTATTGAGTTTTTCAAAGTTGATTTCGATCAAATTCGTATACCAAAAGACTCTCGTGGTTTTGGCCTGCGGGGCGTTAATTTTTTTTTTTTTTTGATAGGCGCTTTAACAAGTTAAAAGCTTATTCGAGCTTTTCCTTTGTAGATACTAATAGAGGACACACGTCAGTTGTATTAAATATCGTTGTATTAAATATCGATCACGTCAATCACCACGAACACCGCCCACTAACTATAGGGTCGATCATTGATTGGAAGGCTAACGTTTAGGCTGAATAGGTCAAGTGGGGTACCTGGTTCGAATTTTACGCGTAGATGTCAGTTCTAGGTTGTTACACGTGGAAATGTGATTCATGTACTAACGCAGTGTGGACAACAACAGCAACGCTTGATAGACATCCTGAAGGTAAGATTCTTTTTAAGATTTTTAGTTTTGCCGTGGTCGTGGTAACTTATTCGATGCGTGGCAATTCTATTGTTTTATATGATTCATTGTTTTTTGTAGGTTTGTTATTTTAGACCATGCATCTTAGCGAAACTCATTTAAATACTAGGCTTAATCACTATATATTGTGACGTCATGCTACCGGTAAACGATAACATCTATTGTTTGAGTATATTATTTTAATGGACAACTTTCCCTGTTTTTACACGATTTCGCCCATCAAAGTTCATATTTCATCACTGGCCTGTTTTACCGGAAGTGCCGCCATTTTACCACAAGCGCCGCCATTTTACCGGAAGTGCCATGCCGCCACATTTTATGACGTCATCACTGTGCCCGTTCTCTCAAATTACTATCTACTTACCCTCCTCATATATTCCACAAATAACATCTCTCTTAGTATGTTTGATTTGTTTCTGTACATCAATTGATAGTTTTCTTTCAATTTTCGACCAAAACCTTTTAATTTCTATACAGTCATAAAAGTAATGCTCAATATGATCAACAGAGTTGCATTTTTTTGAGTATAGCTCGAGTTAAAAGACGATTTGAAACGAACGATGGACGAATGATATCCATCTGGTAAAGCATTCACCCAATATAGAAGACTAAAATTTGGGTTATTATAAACTCTTTTCTAATGTCATACTTTGGTAACATCTTATTACGTTATAAAGTCTGTTTAGCCATGTCAAACTTAGTCAAGAAAATGTAAGTTGCAATTGTTGAGAGTGAAACCATATTTTGACCTGAATACTGTGTTATCTTAACTTCAATAAAAAAAGGTGTATCTGTTCTTCAGAAACACTTTTCAAAGGCTAATATTTGTCTTCTGCTATACTTGAAAATTTGAAATGTGATTCTAATAATTCTTTATATTATATAATATGCCTTTCTTTTTAGGAGGGAAGAGGAAAGGACAAAAGTTTTCTATACGAGGTTTGTTAATAAACAAGTTTATTCTACTCAAATAACGTAACATATTAGCATTCGGTAGCTGCCGAGGTACAAGCAGTTTCCTCGAACGATTTTATTGCTGATTGATTAAAGATTTTTAAATTCAGCATTCTGAGTATAAGCGTTAATGAAATTATATCCAATATGTGGACCGAGCCGGTCAATAAAATTGCAAGTTTTAACAAGGTGTCTCTCTTTAGTCCAAGTTGGCCACATGGAATGGTCTGCACTGCTTTCAATTCTAAATTTTAAATATATTAACGGTAAATCCAAATTTGACATATTCCGTACTTGAAGTGTTTTTAAAATCAATTTTACTATTCATGACCCATTGTATATTATCGAATTTAGTTTTATGTGCTAAGTAGTGAAATACCGAATATATTGGGCATATAAACATGAGATTAACAGATCGCCATAGTAAAACTTGAACTTGATCTGTAACCCAGTACGGTGTACCCACACACAAAATATAAATTAAGCATCGAGAAAATTTCTTAAGTTCAAGGGCAATAACTTCGGTAAAAATCACGGAGAGGAACAAAACGTAAACTTGATCTGTAACCTACCATGGTGGACCCCCATACCAAAAATCAGTCCGGAAAACTATTATTTTGTGCAATTTCTTAAAGTACTTATGCAACATAACTGAGGATATAGATAATTTAGCTATGGTTCAAAAGTCTGGATGTTCAGCAATTGTAAAACTTTTTTTTCATTGGTGGTCGTCAGATTTGTTTCCGAGTATTTGCGTCCGGAAAATGCTTGTGCGAACAAAATCCTCGGCCATCGTTGTGGCGATGACGTCATAGTGTTGACCAAACAGAGTATTGTTAGCTATAACATGGTTGTCAGTATTACCGATATTTACAACCTGTACGACTTCGAAATGTTAGCGAAAGATAGTGGAGATGAGCAGACCGTATAGAGCAACTGGTGATAAACAGCGACGGTGTAAACCCAGCCGTTCTGGCAGCTCGTTACAAGCGTGTCCGAGTTTCGGAATGCCGTTTCGATGTTGTCGTTGAGAGTCCCGGCGTACATCTGCCGAATGGTTTAATTGGGGATATTAGTGGGAATAAGCCTTCAAATCTTCGAAATTACAGATTTGCCATGCAATCAAGATTCCCTGAGTCCGTTGTCATTAAAAAATCTTACTAGTAAATACATGTTTACAACTCTCATTTTTACGATAAGCCACACTTACACTAGTTACAGTGTAGCAACAACAACGCTTATTATGTTAGGCAAATGCACTGGAAATAAATTAATTAGTACCGATGCTTTCGTTTTTGCCTCATTACTTTTAGAACTATGGTACTATTTACTGCCATGGCTGTTGTATATATTTATGAACACTAAAACACACGTGCACCAGGAAAATGTTCTTGACTAAAATGTCATGGCATTTGTCTCAATTAACCATGGTACACTGACATTGACAAGTGCGTACTATCTAACTGTAATGTTATTCCCTTAAGAGGGATTTAAGCCCGTTTAACTGGGTGAGTGGCTTGTAAAGTCTCAGCTGATATAAAGCGCTCGCATGTTTGAATCCTACTCAGTTCAAGGAAAAAACGTAAGACAAATTTCTGAGTGGGTTTTTTAACTCGATCGCCTTGTGTATAGTTGCAAAGGTGCTTGTTAATTGCTAAAGGTCGGCGGTTTCCTCTCCCCAATAAACCTGGCAACGTTGACATATATATGAAACAAACTAGAGTCCTGCGAAAAATATCAATCAATCTAAGATTTAACCTTTTGTATTTGTTAAGAGCTACATAATCCATTAAGGCTCAAACAATATATTATTTTGAAGAAAAGAAAATTATGCATTCTTCAATTGCACACACTAAGAAGAAGGATGATACCGATAGGATTTTAAGAGCAATTTGATCAGGAATGTAGCAACACCAAATATTTACCATATATGTAAAATTTCTGAGCGGTTTCACAGGCTAATATATGGTGCCTGTCGAATGTGTGGATCATACTTTTAAGACGATAGCCGTGAAAAACGCGTCCGGTAGACACCATGTATCAGTCCTTAGGCCAAATAGAGAAGTCTGAACAATTTAATTACGAATTTATTATATCATAATTATCGAAGAGCCTAAAGCTTAACATTTTATTCATGAAGTGGATGAGGTTTAATTATTACCATGGCATCGGCATGTCCAAATAAGAGCATATACAAGGGAAGTGAAGTTTGGTCAACAATGGGACTCTGATATACCCAGTTGTACTATAACAAGTTGGTCCACTTATTCTAGGTACCATGCAGTAGATGAATGGAAAATGGATAAGCAGGAAAGCAGGTCATGGGGAAATGAATATGTTTTCTTACATGATAACTTTGAAACAAAATATAATAAAGGATAAGTAAATTTTATTTACACAAGAATAACATGTTTAAATAAGGTGTTGATTAATTGCGTTCAACTGTTCCACTTAAGAAGATCTACTGGCAATGCAGTCAGGAAATTTGTCTTTTTATCTGCTGGAGATGTGGGTATGGTGGGAGTTATTATACAATTAACTAAAGGCTTTGAAAAAGGCTTAGTTATGGTCATTTTTTTCTTCAAATTAGTGTGCCATGGAAGTAAACCACCAATCGCCAAGCCATGTGCCTTCTCACACACCTCTGCGTTGCTCTTTGAGTGTGCTGTGCTGTGTTTTCTCAGTACCGCTAATTGAGAGGCCATGGAATAAATATATTTTAGTCGTTGAAGTTGGCCCTTGGTGACATTTTACACTCGTGTGTGTAAAAAAGGAACAGGGCTTTATCGATCGAATGTATGCAAGAATACCACAGAGAAGCAGGATATTTCCCATCAAGTACTTACCGTAAATAAAAAGTTATCTTACTCTGTGTCTCTTATAAAAGACAAATTTGTGTCACAGTGTCTATTGATTCATTTTGACTTGCAGAAAAAAAGAAATTAAAAAGCTGGATCACCATAGCCACTAAAATACAAATGTTGACTTTTGAGGTTCTGACTGTATTTTATGCATTCCAACACAGTTGACACAAGTGAATTTTAAAACATGAACAATGAGTCCAGGGTGGCAACACAGATGCAACTGTTCAGGTTAATATTGTCACCACTTTTACTTACCCGAAGTGCCCGTCCACATTTGAAGTACAGTGGCTCAAAACCTACAAAATAAATATTATGATAATCATTACCACCAAATAACAATCTATGTAACAAAATATAAACAAAACAAAATATAAATGATCTGACCCCTGCCCCAAGTTACCTAAAAATAAAATCTAAATAGTAAACAAGACATAAGATTCGTATAATACTATTTCAGAACAGTAATGCTAATTGCGAGCCAATAAGAACTCTGTCAGATCAAAGAGTTTGTCATGATCAACCGATAAATAAATAAATTATAAACCGGTAAATGTAGACATTTAATATTGCTGAATTTGTGAAAGGAACCCTCCTCCCTCAATATATTCTGATGCTCCTCCTTATTTTACATCACATATGACTGGACATTTACTTCTACTACTAGTTACAGCTTTTATATAAAATATGTCGGGAAAATTCGCGTCTTAACTATCCTTAATCTCAACTACCTTTCAGCTATTACCGCCTATTATATCTTTGAAACATTCCTCTTTTCACTGAACCAGTTGATTTCTTCGAAATCCGTTGTTAAACTGTTAAATCGCTCTTTGTAAAGCATAGCATAACAATTGGCCTAGTGGGGTTACACAAGTTATCTCACCTTTAAAATGGCGGTTTAATGTGTGGCTCTACCTGACCGGCGAGTAAAACAGGATAGAGACACACGAGTGCGGCTATTCTACTACATGTAGCTCTAGCTAGCAGTGAATATCACAATCACAATGGTACTTCGTAACAACAGTTAGTGTAAAAAATGAAATCTGGTTGCTGTACTGGGTGTCAAGGTTCATAACATAAGGCTCACAAAGAGTACAATAATCTTATTTTTTTATATTTATTTTAAAGTCTGGCAGTAGAAATCTGAACACAAATACAGAGTACTATAGACCGTATATCTTGTTGTACTTGGGCTGCACATCAAAACTTAGAGTTACACATCAAATGTCAAAATGTTCTGTCACGTCGTTGTTACTGTTTGGCGTTAGGCGATAGTGGTTGTTGTTGTTAAAAGTTTGAACGAAAGTTGAACGAATGTTGATTCACAATTAAACAAACTGCCGATATTTAACATCTATTGTGAGGAGTGTTGCTGTCAACAGCTTCCTACAGCCACAGATTTCTTTTCTCGTTGAGATCTGAGACCGAAACCAATCGTCCCTCTCAAATTACGAAGATACCGGGTGACACTGAGACTGAGTGCTGGCGAGACTCGAGGAAGAAAGATAGGGTACACAATCACACAGGAGTCTGCACACGAATGAAATCCATGTCCTTGCACACATATTCCATGGGTGAATTGCCCTTTTAAATGGCTGATGCATACTGTGTCCCCGTTGCAACGCAATATCAACCACACGACATCGTGGTACCCAGCAACAGCTATCTGTAAACCGCAATGATTTAACTTCCTGCCATATTCGGTCATCAATATGACGTCATACAAACACAACTCGTGAAGCAGAAAAGTTCGCATTTTTGATGCAGGTTTATCACTCAAAATTAAAGATAAATTAAATATTTTTTGGAGTGGGAAATGTGTCAGAATAATTTTTCATAACATATGCTTATGTTATTTGGGGAGAACAAAGGTTTGCTTTTTTCAATTCATAAGGTCTTTAAGTTCAAAGGTCATAACATCGGTAAAAATGCACGGAACAGAACAAAACGTAATCTTGATCTGTAACTCACCATGGTGGACTTCCATACTAAAAATCAATTGAATATCTGCATGAGTTTAGAATAAAAGTCTGACTTGACTGACGAACTGATGGACTGACGGACGGAGTGCAAAATTATAGTCCCCTTTGGCTTCGAAGGTAGGGGACTAAAATTAAGATGCACCTTTAAAGAGAATCTAGAGACGGCTTATATATCAAAAGTGTTAAGGAAATAAGGCGTTTACAAAAAATATATTTATATTAATGGCCAAAACGTACCGTTTTAATAAATATGCTGAATTGACTTTCCATCTGTTTCCATATTTTTTGGATATTCATTAGACCCTTCTGATAATATAAAACAAAGCTATTGTATTTTACTTCACATCTGTTCTTTACTTGAAAGTGCTTTAGTCGTCTTGCACATAAAAGTAGTTTGCGGACACCACTTTTGCTCCGAGCTGCATGTTAACATACGGATACAATTTCTTCCCCTGATTGACCTAGAATCCTCGTGTACGCGCTTATGGTCCAGTCACAACGTCGGCGATCTGTCAGGGATTAGTTTTGGCCGGGGGTCGTCGTAGAATCCTTGAACAATCCTATCAATAATCCTAATAAAAGTGGAGCAGTCACATTGTCTGAGATCCTTTCAAGGATTTTGACCCAGTTTTGTCGAAAAAAACATGGGATTAGCCTCCGATTGCGGAAACGATCGGAGACGATATCGGCGAGGGTCTTTTCTTTTAATCCCCCCCCCACCCTGGGTATATGTGGGGGAAAAGGAGTGTTTTCTGACCTCGCATCTGTATTTCTTCCTGTACACTTTAGCGTGGTATCCATCATCTGGTTGTACATAAAACAGTCACTTCAACGATTAATCGGAGGGCATCGTAGGTCATCGGAGATTGTGCCTTGGATGGCCAAATGGGTGAAAAATCTTGCGAGCAATCTTAAAATTTTAAGTTCAAAGTTGGGGACCGCGAAGGCTGTGGCGATGCCTAAAAAACCTGCAACAATCCACAGGCGTCCGGAGGGCACCTCCGACGGGTGCACAATCGTGAGATCTGTCTCAAGATTTTGTTAAAATTTCCCGGATTTTACCCATCGCCGACGCATCGCAACTGATTTGTGACTGGGGCATAAGGCTATGTCGAACAAACTGCAGCAGGGGCGTTTTAAATTTTGCAAGAGGTTTATATAGATATTTAATCAAGAAGAATAAAAAACTTATCGCTTTCGAAGCCGTGAATATAGTTTTCTATCGACCATAAAACTAAAACATTTCTATGCACCATCTGTATATGTTGTGACCTGCATACATGTACTTTCTAAGAGCTTAGTTAGCCAAAAGGGGATCTCCCGTACTATAGGTGACGACCAACAGCGAGTCGGCTGCCGCTTTCCCTGACAGCGTTGACACTGCAGTTCTTAAGTTTTTTTTCAACCAGGCTTGTTCTGTTCTTTATAAAGCTCTTCTCTCCAGAGGCTATTCTGTTAGGTTTCCACGAAGGATCAAATCGGACGCATTAAGTCAAATCGCCCCCTCCACTTTTCTCCCCTGACACGCTTACCTCTCTTCCACGTGTGTATCATAACCGCCCTACATTTCTATCAGGTACAGCAATAAAATACATGTACCTTAAGACACGATGCAAACTCGATAAATACGTGCCAGATCATGGAACCGTTTTTGGAGAACAATCCAGCAACAAATATCAAATGGTAGAGTATTTAATTAAGATTCCTTTAACATCGTGTATGTTATCACGTGCAACAAAAAAAGTCGCAAGCAATACGTAGGAGAAACTCAGAAGTCTCAACGACAAACAGCCGCCAAGTATTTAACTGGTATTCGACTTCGACATGATGTGCCCGTGGCATAGCATTTCAACACTCTAGGTCATTCGGTTAAGGACTAATTTGAATTTATGCCCACCGAAAAATTCCCCTTTTCTCACTTCTGCCGCAGATACTAAGCACACACGTTTGGAAAGGGAGAGTTTTTGAATTTAAACGTTACAAACTATTTATCTTTTGGGTTTGAACTTGGACCCAGGAAGATATCGTCAAAAACTATTATACCATTTGTGTTTCAGTATAACAAGGCCAGTATCGATATGGCCAAGATTACAGTAGAAGAATACAAACTACTTCAAAGTAAAATAGCTCGACCAAAGGCCAGTGTTTGAAAGATAATTATACTTGTCGGGACTAAACTCCCTTGTCTGTCTTCTACCGAGGTATTTCTGGTGGGAACCAAAACTTTCACTTTCTTTTCCCATGGTCCTATTGGGTTTAATATCAGTCTACCGATGTTCTTGTCATAGGTGAAGATGCGTAAGCATTGTCAATATATCACAAAGTGTTCCAGAAAATACTGAAAAAGGCCAAGCTCTGTACCACCTGCTAGTGTAATAAAACTGCTTAGTGTAATAAGTATTATACTAAGCGTTGCCATAGCACCAGCTAGTGTAAAAATATTAAACTAGCTGGTGCTATAGCACCAGTTAGTGTAGTATTTTGTTCTGTATTATACTAGCAGATAAAAGCGTCCCTTTTTAATGCTTAGTGTAATATACACACATACAAAAAGTTAAGCAACACACTGGAAAGTCTGCGCGACCGACACATTCATTTGTATAGGGAGATTGTTTGCAAACTGATATTGCAGACAAGGTTGTGATCATAAAGGGCAACATTCTGGCGATAAGAAATCACCATTAATAGCAATAAGCTATACAATTTATTCAGGATATCTTTATCAAAATTTGGGCAGGGCGAAAATATTGAAGTAAACATGTCACTTTGAATGTGTAGAACACAACCCTAGTACAAAAGGCCAATAGCGCGTATAGCCTCCATTAGTCTAAATTGCAGCTGCCAACCTGCGTCTCATCCCTCCAGTGAGACGCCGGATCTGTTGAAGGGGTAACTGCCGCCAATACAATTGTAATGCGGCTTCCAATTCCTGCATATGTTATACAGGAGGCTCTACAGCTTGAATGTTTCTGCCCATCCTATGTC
The DNA here is from genome assembly GCA_963971465.1 of Lepidochitona cinerea. Classification (NCBI taxonomy): domain Eukaryota; kingdom Metazoa; phylum Mollusca; class Polyplacophora; order Chitonida; family Tonicellidae; genus Lepidochitona; species Lepidochitona cinerea. The sequence continues at coordinate 39,900,005 of OZ020555.1, read as the reverse complement.
AAATGCGCTCTAAAGGATTCCAATCCGGACTCACGGAGGGGCCAAGGAAGAGTTGTTACAGCTTAGTTTTGGAAGTAGGCTATTACTGCCCGGAAACGATGAGGTCTGGCGTTGTCATCCATGTACACGGGTCTTGAGCCTAATAGGTGGTTCTCAAAATGAGACACAACTGGTTGCAGGACCCCCCGAATGTACCGGTTACCCGTGAGGTTTCCTCGTACAGTGACGAAGTCTGTGTTTTTGGGCCTCCAAACCCTCGTTCACCCATCCGTGACGTTGGACAAGAAACGACTTTCTTCCGACTAATGGATTCTTTTCCAGGTTCTCAAATTCCAACCTCGCCAAACGTATCCGTTGATGGCGATCTTGGGTGAATACGCTGTGTTTTTGGGCCTCCAAACCCTCGTTCGCCCATCCCTGACGCTAGCCAAGAAACGACTTTCTTCCGACTAATGGATTCTTTTCCAGGTTCTCAAATTCAAACATCGCCAAACGTATCCGTTGATGGCGATCTTGGGTGTATACGCTGTGTTTTTTGGGTCTCCAAACCCTCGTTCGCCCATCCGTGACGTTGGACAAGAAAAGACTTTCTTCCGACCAATGGATTCTTTGTTCTCAAATTCCAACCTCGCCAAACGTATCCGTTGATGGCGATCTTACAATAGGGGGCGTTTGATGACTCTCCTTGCTCTCAGGCCTGCAGCTTTCAATCGGTTTCTCACGGTTCTTGTGCACGTCGGTTGGGTAGCCATTGCCGCCTCAAAGATGGACTTGATGCAAATGGATGACGTCGTACCGGTCAGATCAGTGTCCTATCTTTACGCTGTGATGTTACAGGTAGTCGTGGTCGGTCCTTCACAGCACTAGCCGAGAAATCTGGGCTCTGCCGGATTTTTTTTCTCTCCGTGTTCGTCATAGCCCAGATCACTTTCATAGTAAAAAAGAGATATTTTTTTAAGCGCAAATTTCACAACAAATATGCAAAGAATAAAGTTTTTACCACTACATTCCGATAGAATAGACCTAGAAGAAGGAGTTCGTCAACTTTAAGCGACTGTAATGTGGTAAGCTTTCCTTAATGCAGTCAATATTTGCTTCCACGTCCATTGACTTTCAGTCTGACGTAACCGCCATAGTAAAACATTAAACGACCTAAAAACTCGGCGGGGCATCTTAGAAATACGTAACTCGTAATCTTCGGAAATCTTTTGGCATGACCAATGAACTAGGCCGAATATGAAATATTCGTGGAGTATCAAATACTAGATGTATAGACCTATATTTTTCAACAGTTATATCGATATTATTTTTCAACAGTTATATCGATATTATTTTACCCTAGTGATTCGACACATTAGCAGGAATATAATTCCGAGTCGCCGTAAGACCGATAATCCGGGCTATCACAGCACAAGCTTCACCTTGTTTTCTCACCAATCTGCTTATTACTGTATAATGGTAGCCTAATTGACGCCCGATAGGTTTGCACTCCGCAGGGATGTCGTACATACAGACAATTTGCCATTTTTGATCCTCTGATATCCTCTTTCATGCCATGTTCACAGTAGATGAGTCCGCGTTGCACAAAACCGGACTTAATTACAAAACATTTAAGGGGAAGCATACTGTATTTGCCTAATTGCAGGAAAGCAACATTTCATGTCGCATTACATGCAGTTTTCGCGTTACTGTCACACAGTTGCCATAATCGTTCAATAGAACATCATTCTTATCATCATCATATCTGGCATTACAGTTAACATTAATGCAGATTTATAATAATTTAATTCAGCATGTGTTGCTTAACTTTTTTCCTTGTGTATATGTTTTGGCATTGCATGGAAATCGCAACAACAATTAGTCGTTGTTATCAGGATCATTCCTGACGAATGAATTATAATGTATTTGTATGTAATTACTGTGTTTTGGTAGATGTAGTTGCAGTAGCACTCACCTCTGTAAAACCTGGGATGCTTCCGCTCGTCTCCGGTCGGATTTAACGTCCCTCTGACTGTCTGCACCTTTTATGCGCTCTAGCATCTATGAAAAAGACTGTGTAGGTCCGTTTGTCCGTAACATTTTATTTTCAAACGCTAACAATTCTAGAACTATACGTGGATTGTGACGAAACTTGCGTGCATGATGTTCTTGTTAGGGGGCTAACAACGTTTGGTATGCAGAATGTTCTTGCAATGATCTATCAAAATATGACGCTATAGGAGGGGTGTGCGATTCCGCTTGCTATTTTTAAACGCTTTACTAAATACTAATTCATCGAATTGGAATCACTTTTTCGTATCTCAAGCCAACTGACCTTGAAGCCATTTTGAATTCTTTATTTTCAAACGCAGATAACGGAAGAACTATTTGAAGTGGTACAGCGGTTATGTAAAGGGCATACATGTAACTAAAAAAAATCTGATCACGCCAAATTTCGATAGGCTTCTTGTTATTTTGCGCGTTTCTCATAATAATTATCTATATTTAGTATGCAGACCATGGATCCATATACAAAGTTACAAGCAATATTGAACTCATCTGCGTGCGCATGCGTTTATATAAAAAAGTATGACGTGTCAGACACATATGAACTAACTCCTTTGTTCGTATCGCATTGGACATCTGTATGATGTTTTAAAGTTCTGAATGAAAGACTTTTTGTGCTTGAATTGGTAAAACTGCATTGATTTCTTTATGCAATGATAGTTGACGGAAATGAATATAAAACCAAAACAGCCTAATAATGTTTAGTTGATGTTCTGGCCCTCTACTAAAAAGTAATTTGCCGTAAAGACAAAACTTAATGGTTTATCCCCATTTCACTCATATGGCAGCGTTGTCTGTTTTGTTTTGTTTTTTTTGGAAAGAGGCGGGCTGTATGCCCGAAGGAAACCGGCGGCCCTACATTGGTACCTGGCAACGTTTGGAGAGATGTCTTAAAATACAACATTGATGCATATAATATTTCCGATTCAGACTATCATTATCTGGTGCAGAAGATCAAAATATTTTCAAAAAAACAAACAATCAAAATCAAATATGTGCTGTTATGTGTTTTTTCTGCTATCATGTATGAAATGTCTGACAATCTAAGAAAACGTTGGTTGGTACATAGCAAATTGTCAGCTGTAGTTAATAAAGATGCCAAACAAGGCTAAAAAGGTTTAACTAAAAATTAATACACCAAGTCGCGTTCCTTGTCGCTGTTGATTTCACCCTAGCTAACATTTTGTTGCTTACTGTAATAATTATTACACTAAGCGTTGCAATTGCATCAGATAGTGTAATAGTATTACACCAAGAGGTTTTATTGTACTATAATGTGGTACAAAGCTCTTGTCCGTCAACCTAATGGAATATCACGGGTTTGAGTTGATTACAACAACTTATGATTGGGTATAAAGGTCTAAATGACATGCCTATTTAACAAAATGGAAACTTGTCTCCATGGTTATTTCTATGATTTTCCCTGTGCCCGTGTGTTTCTGTGTTTATAAATATAACAAAGCAAAACATGTTAGCTTATCGGCCCACATATTTATTTAACTATCCAAACACACTAAACTTATTGTTTGACCTCTTGCTATCTGGAAGATACAAATATCTTGATTTGGGTTTAATTCGAGTTATCGCCCTTATAAAGTTTTTTTTAAATTTAGTCTATTTATACGTCATCTTTACTCTGAACAGAAGTTTACGTCACTTACGTTTTTATCGACCTGTCAAACTCTGTACAGTCTGTGGTTCATTAACTCTGGTACAGTAAACTGAAGAAAGAGAAGAGATTGTTATTTGAGAACTGTTTGCCAAGGACTGTGGCTGTTAATGAAAACCCAACTTGGGAACAATTCTATGGTTCAGAAAATTTTTATTTTGGCTTTGGAAATAATAATAACCTTTTTTAAAGTGGCATGAGCTGCTAAAATGTTGATATTATAACGTTAAGATAGAATGTTAAAATGATTGCCTATTTTTCTCAAAGTGAATAATTCACAACCTTTTTAGTGCTTCTAGTCTAAAATAACGTACGAAAAATATTGTTTTTGAACTAACTTTGGCTTAGAATGAATGAATGGTCGTCCCGGTTATTTAACTTTTCGGCTCGTAAAAGCCACACACTGTATAGATTTTCCCCATTCCAACGCCAATCATTTGGTTTTTCGATGGCCTGCAAAGCTTTACCTCTGTTTTTTTCTCAAATGTACTTAGGCTGGAAAGTTCATTCTTAGGAAATATCGAATCCACAGCATTTTATTGCCTTTAGCATTGAATTAGTGGAAATACAATAAGTGTATATGTTTAACTAGGCGTATAAAGCCCGGTAGACACTGAGAGTTTTGCTGCGACCCGAGTCGGGTGCAGTTGGCTTGAATTGCGTCGCATCGTAGACCGGTATACGCTGCATACAACTGAAGTCATCGGGAGACAAGGCATTGGGAACTCTCTAGCGGAAAAAGGTAAAAAAAAACTTTGTTTAACGTCACGTGACTGTAGTAAAGTTCCTGATTGGTCTACAGATTCAGGCTCTCTTCGACGATCGTCGCAAGAGTGAATACACTGTCTGACCAGATCCGACTCAACCCAATTCTTAACAAAGTATCTAGCACGTCTAGATCACTCCCGACCCGACGCAACTTAACCCGACTGAGACCGATTTGCATCGTAGACTGGTATACAGTACACTTTTTCTCTACGGCGCCACGCGATTTTCCAGTCGGGTCGGGTCGGGTCGCAGCAAAACTCTCAATGTATACCGGGCTTAAACCTTGGAGGAGCCGCCTACTAGTAAAATTCTGTTTAGGCCTATTTGTCAAAGGTAGGGTTTTTACAGTGTACATTACGTGTCACCTCATTGCGCATCTGAGTGAAGGCCCTTTGAATTTATGCTGTGACGTACCAAAAGTCCAAAATTCTACAATTGATTGGTTGTGTCTAAACTTGGAAATACATGTATCATATGCCATGGTACACAAACTGTTAGAAAATCCCAAAGCCAGCTCTCTTGTGGTAAACATGAAGGCATTTGTTCTTTCGTTGCTGAAAATGTGTCAATTTATATGTATTTCAGGTTTCCAAAATGAGCAAAATAAAAGGTTTTACATTTATAAAAATAGTTAAGCTAATTGAAGGGTGGGAAATCTCTAGAAATACATAGGGATTATCGTCGATAACAACCTTCAAAGTATTTAAAACATTTCAAGTCAATTACCACCAGTGACCCTCAAGTTAATAAAAACATATGTATGTTCTTTCAGTGGCTTATCTGTGTAGCCATGTTTTCGTTTTAGGATGACGTGATGTTGCAGTAGCTATTTTAGATCAATAATGACGTATTTTTACCGCTCCCTAGTGTATGATGGTAGATTTAGGTCCAAAAACAAACATGGCGACAAACTTGAAGTGGGAAGATTGTCTCGGAATATATAGGTCAGTGTTTAAAAAACGTGTTTAGACGACTAAATTTGGTTTTGTGGTATGGAACACAGGCTATGTGCTTGTCAGGGATGAAACAGTAAGCACTCACCCCATTCACTACGAAGCCAAGCGAGAGCGTGCTGTTTGAATCAGAATACGGTATGGTAGCATCTGCGAATTTTCTGAGAAATTACTCTGAAATGTGATAAAAATGTTATCCATCATAGGTTTATGTCAATGGACAAACGATGCAAATCATTGTATTGTGCGTGATGTCTTTATGTTCAAAGGAATCTTCTTGGAGGCTAGGTGCCACTTTAAAAAAGAAAATTTTACTGATACAAAAGTACTATTAGATATATCGAACTGCGTAATTTTTCGTGTTTTTACTGAATAATTTGCGCATATATCGTCATGCTAATCACACATCCACTCATTCTGTTTTAGATTGTTGCCAACAAGAGGAATGGTATTGACGTTGACAAGTGGGACTATATAGCTCGTGACTGCCATAACCTTGGATTTAAACAAACGTTTGATCATGGTCGCTTGATTAATTTTGCGAGAGTTATAGATGTCGATGGGGAAAAGCAGATATGTTTCAAGGATAAAGTAAACAACTCTTCGTTTCTTATACTCTTAAAAATGACATGGTAATGCCAACTTAAAAATGTCTAGGTCAATCAATGTATGCTATTCTAGCTTGTTTGGTCTATCTTTTTCGTTAGCCTTGACATGTTAATTAAAATTCGAAAGAATTGCAGCAGCACGTAGATTTTCGTGTGGTTTTCATTTTTTTCAGTTCTTTTATATAAATCTGAGTGCTACAAGTTTTCGAGACAAGCTATAAATATGCAATACATTTCCGGTCGTGTACTTATAATTACCTTACCTCGAGAAAGATAAATTAGAGGTTAGCTTTTAAGAGGAATAGTGTATGATATAGTTTCTCAATACTCCTTATAAGCGGTGTCATTTGGATAATCATCAGTCCACATTATAACACAAGTAGGCAGTTATATTTATGACACTTTTACTTTCAGGAAGCTTCAACCATTTATGAGATGTTCTATGCACGACTAACTATTTACAGACGAGTATGTGCGCATCCTGTGGTCATAAGTACAGAAGAAATGTATGTACTGAATCTTAAACTATTTTCAATCACGCTACTTTTGCGTTCATCGATGTTTAAATACCACTCAATCAAGGTTGTGTTTTGATAGTATTTTACAGTTACATTACATTACCTGCCACGAGTTTATAGAAGCGCCAATCCTATGAACAACACAGCGCAATATTTCCAAGTTGCATTAAGTGTGTTGTAGAACGCTACAATATAAAAACTGTATAAATGTGGTCTTCCGATATCAAGTACACGTATTCTGTATTAATGAGTTCTTCTGATTACTTCAAGTACTCATATTGTGTATATGAGTTCTTACGATCACTTTAAATACACTTATTCTGTATATGAAATATTTTGATCACTTCAAGTACTTATTTACTGTATAGTGGTTTTTCTGACCACTTAAAGTAGGCCTACACATATTCTGCATTTTAGTTCTTCTGATCATTTAAAGTACATATTTTCTGTATATGGGTTTTTTCTAATCACTTCAAGTACATGTACAGTGTAGGCCTATTCTGTATAATCGTTCTTCTGACCACTTCAAGTACATACATTCTGTATAAGAGTTCTTCTGATCATTTCGAGTATATTTTGTATATGTTCTTCTAAACGCACGCTCATAGACTGTACTTGATTTCTGCTGATCACTATAAGTACACATATTCCTTATAATATTAGTTACACGACGCCCTTGCGTGTGTTTACGGGTAGATATTTGGTGTCTGACCTTACATCTGAGGAAACATATCTGCCAGACACTAGATGTCTACCCACATACGACAAAAGGCCGTCACATAACGAATTTATCACCATACAGATCAGCTTGTTTACTTAAAACTGAGTATAATCCACTGTTCTGTATTCGATAAGTTCAATAAGTGTATCGGCTATGTTGTTCATAGAGGATCTCACACGAGTGGTCATTTGATATGAACTTTATTAAACGAGTTGAGTAAGTTTTGAATATGTTGCGTGCTTTAGCAAGCAACATATTTAAAACTTAATCAACGAGTTTCATACATTTTCATATCAAATGACCACGAGTGTGAGATTCTGTTTATCGCATAACTAAACTTGAAAAACGAAGAAAACTAATTGAAAATTGTACCGATCGTAACGTCATTAGAAGTTATAAAAAGACAACAGCCGCAACTCTGTTGTGTTTGGTGAAGTTCTCCGCCGAAACCATACATTAGTTCCATGTCAATTCCACTTGAATTTCTAGGATAAAAAACGAAGACTAGTTTAAAAAATATAAATTAGAGACATCTAGAACAGTATTCTATTTTATCAAATAAAGATTTCGTCAAAATTCGTTCTGAAGTTATTTAGGTCACAACTAGTCTGCGTTCCAGTTGTAGCGAAGAGTTGACCTATATATGCCTACCTGACTGGTCAATCGTGTGGCTTTGGCAATTCGTTTTTTTTTAAATAGGGAATTCAAGGTTCTGGGACGTACAATTTAAATAACTAATAATCTTTCTCGACTTTATACGTGTGCGAATTGACTGGGAAATGTCTATATGCCATAGTACACATGAAAACAACAACAAGTCCCACTGGCGCGCGTACGAGTAATTTTCCCACGCTCTCAGCCAATCATTTTTTATTGAAAGTGTTATGTAACTAGTTACATGGGTTTATTTATGCGAATAACAACACAGTTATGTGATAAATAGAGGTTAACTGACAAACGGACTCGAGTTGGTTAATCATTTTCAAACAATACACAAAAATACTTCATTTTATTCTGAAATGCAGCTCCACATCACCTCGTTTAATCCAGTCCGCTTCACCGCGTTGACATGGAGACTGTATTCATTACGCTACACAAGAAAGGTCTCTAAAATCAAACAGTTTTGTTGCTCACAAATTTTCAAGAATAAAGAGTTACAATATTTTTCCTACAAATGAATGGCACTTCTTAGAATAAAACAAAAATAAACATATCAATAGTTCAATGTCTGCAATCCGATGACGAAGTCAGGTTTTGCTTTGACCTCTACACCCACACAATTACGATAACTAGGTCAATGCATCTGCTTTGAGAAATCTGCGAGACGCCAGGTTGGGTAGATTGATTGATTGAAAGTTTTAATTATTCCGTGTTTAATCATTGATACAGCAAGTATCACCGTTTGCAGTTAGGAGTAAATACAGCTATGATATATTCATATTCAATCGTAATTTGTTATAAAAACGGAAGTAAGCAGACGAAGTAGTTTGTTTATGTCAAGAAGTATGTCATGTGCATTCAAAGGCTTTCCTTATGTGGACGTAGCTATGACATGATCGTGGGAAAATCATACTATTTTGCATAAATGTAGTCCGTTGTATGTAAACTATAACATGATTGGCTACCGACTCGCATAGTTGTGAGTTATACTGCCAATCACTTGTAATCTAACAAGGATGTCTTCAAGTTATTACATAAAAGGAAGACGAACATATTATCCCTACGCTAAGAATGCAAGCTTGTGTTTTGATTAGTTGAACTTGGAAAATTATGTTTGGTAACCAATCAGCAGTAAGTTAGGCCATAATTTCACTTGTTGATTATGATAAAAACAACACACTGCCTAAGAGTGGAATTATCGGGGGTGTAGTGTGAGAAAAGGGTGTATTAGGCTTGATCCAGGTCTAAATGACGTTGCAAAACAAATACATTCTATTGTGACGTTGCAAAGTTATATGATCTTTGAGACAAGCATAGCGTTCAATGCTTACGAAACAACCTTTTAAACTGACGTCACTATAGAATTTCGTCTTGACTGATGAATTCTGTGACGCATAAAGACTTTGCTCCGTGGTAATACAGCGCGTGAGATCTTAGCTACGGGGTGATACAGAATCAAAAATATACACGGAAAGCACTCGGACGCACATTTCTGGCATTTTGACCAATGAAATGCAAAGAATTTCTCTCAATGTTGATAAGAGATCTGTATATGATTACTTCAATTACTCATATTTCTGTGTATGAGTCCTTCTGATCAACCCAAATACATATATTCTGTATATGCGTTCTGATCACTTCAAGTACATACATTTGTATGTATAGTTCTGACGACATAAAGTGTACATTCTGTATATGAGTTTTTTTTACCATTTCAAGTACATATATAATATATATGTCTTATTCTAACCACTTCAATTACACATTCTGTGTATGGGTTCTTCTGATCACTTTAAGTACATATATTATGTATAGGAGTTGTCCTGATCACTTTAAGTGCACTTATTCTTTTTAGGAATTCTTCTAATCGCTTTAAGTATGTTCTGTATATGAGTTTTTTTTCCAAACACTTCAAGTACTCATATAAGCAACTATATACTAGGTACTGATCACTTCTAGTACACATCTTATGTATATGAGTTCTTCTAAATACTTCAAGTGCTCAAATACTGTATATGAGTTTTGCTGATCACTTTTAATCACCAAACAATTAATGTTACAGGATCACAGAGGTGCTATGTTTGGCTAATGACCACCTTAAAATTGAAGGCAAGGATGGGTATGTAAAACTTACATGTATGTTCTGGTTGTCAAAGCCATTATAAAAAAAAAAACGGTGATAAAAGTTCTGTGTCATACATTGCATTGAATCCATTTATGTTTGTACATGTAGTGTGTTGATGTATCGGATAGCCTTTGCAACTATCTGGTGTGTTTTTGAGATTGATTTAAGAAGCATCTTGTTGGCTAATGCCTAGTGGAAGTAAAGCTCTTTGATATAATAAAATAATTTCCATGCTTCTTGGAGGTTAGTATTTACAGTATGAAGTATTTACATGACCAGCGTAGTAATCGATAACGTTCGAGCCAATATTACATGTAGTATTGATATATTTCTCTCTTTGCTAAAGTTTGAATTATTTTCTGCAGATTTTGGCGAAACAAATACTTTGACTTAGGCTTGCAATATCTTTTATCATTTGCAATTCTAAGACCATTCCTGCAACATTGTTTCTAAGTAGAGAGCTACATGAGAAAACGAGCGCAGTGATGACGTCATCAAATGAGAACCCATAGCACTTCCGGAAAAATGGCGGCACTTGCGGTAAAATGGCGGCGCTTTTTGTCAAGATGGCGGCGCTTCCGGTCAAAATCGCGACGCTTCCGGTAAAACCCGCACTAAAATTAAAATGTCCGCACTTCCGGGAAATCCCGAATCTCGTACAATAGTACGAGAATGATATCGAGCAAAATCTTAACTTAATATTTAACAAAAACGTTTAAAAATGGAATTAGGAAAGAGATTTTTGGTAGAAAACAATAAAATGAAGTTGTTAAAACGTTGTTTTAAGACGTAAAGAAATACGCTAAGAAAGTATTTATAAAACTTTTTATTTATTAATTTATTTATCTATTTATTTTAATTAATTAATTAATTTATTTATTGATTTACTACAATAGAATTGCCACGCATGGAATATGTTACCACGACCTATAGCAAAACTAAAAATCTGAAAAAAAAATTCTATTAAGCGTTGTTCTTGTTGTCCACACTGCGTTAGTACATGAATCATATCTCCACGTGTAACAACCTAGAACTGACATCTACGCGTAAAATTCGACCCAGGCCTAAACGTTAGCCTTCCAATCAATGGTCGATCCTATAGTTAGTGGGCGGTGCTCGCGGTGATTGACGTGATCGATATTTCACTCTCGGCTTATACAACTGACCCCTCCAGGAGTACCATCAAAGGAACCCCCTGCTCGAATAAGCTGTTAACTCGTTGAAACACCGCTCAAAAAAATTCGCGAGTCGCTAAAAACAAATCGATCTTTATCGTCACAGCTAGCTGTCAATTATTAATCTTTTGGTATATGGACTTTATCGAATTTAACTTTGAAAAACTCAATAATATGAAATACCACAGTTGTATTAATGGATAGACCTAAATATGAAAATATAAAAAAAATGGAAAAACGTACTATTTTGCCCATATCACTAACAGATGCCCGGCGGGCGTTAAGCGGTCAAGAACTCCCTGAAACAGTACGTATTTAACAAACCCCACTAGTCAAGTTCCTAAGAGCGGTCTTACCTGCAGTAAACCATCATTATCATATCTCAAGGGGGTCGCAGCGGTGACACCCTCACTAGCCGAAAAAAAAACTGATATGTAGTTAGCAACGCGAGGAAATATCGATTTTCTGAAGAGTAGAATTGAAATCAATTGAATATTGTGATTGGCACAAAATATAATGGTAAAGTATAATGTTTAAATGCGTTTCCTAATGTGGATAATAAAATAACGAATGTATAAAAACAGTAAAGCTATTATCAATTATGGATCAGTTAGCGACCAGATATTTACACTAATAAAATCCAAAGAATGATATTACAGTAATTGTAACCAGTATGTTTATCGTTCTGATTGCCTAGCAACCTAAATTTTGGTCCTTGGAACTATTTTGCCCATATCACTAACAGACGCCCTGCGGGCGTTAAGCGACCGCTTTAACCAGTATCTGCGAGCGTTAAGCGGCCGTACCCGGGCGTTAAGCGGCCGTGCTCGTGTTCAAGACGAAAGACAGTATGTAAATGACTAAAGACATGACTACCACGACATTCTATATCAACATCTTTATTGAGTTGGGTTATGTAATGTTAAAACGGTACGTCCGCTTAACGCCCGGCGGCCGCTTAACGCCCGGCGGCCACTTAACGCCCGCCGGTTAACGCCGGGCACGTCCGCTTAACGACCACCGGCCGCTTAACGCCCGCAGTGCGTCTGTTTTATGCGCCCGCAGCGCCACTTGGTGGATTTATATGTTATATAGAAGTACTTCTCCATTATTTATAGTCAGTCGAGTGCTGTACATCAGACATGTGGCTGTTTAGGTGCATTGAGTGTGGCCAATCGTTTAGTCAGGATCACGATATGCGACGTCATCAGGATAGGTATAACCATCATACATCATCACTTCAAAGTGACAATGGAGATCAAAACACAGAGTCAGAAAACAATGATTCTGCGGATAGTTGCGCAAGTCAAGAGACCATAGATGAAAGCACTCTGTCGTCAGCGGAGGAAGAATCACAGGAAGATGAAAGCTTTTCCTCGGCTGAGGAAGAGTCGCAGGAAAACGGAAAGACATCCTCAATGATATGGGATTATCTTATAACAAAGGCGATCGAACAGCACATCCCTGGAACAACTGACTCTATCAATAAAGAAAATGGTGACTTCGAAACTTTGAGGCCAAAAATAATAAAAACTCTGATGTCATTATACAACGAAGAGAGTTTGTTTTTAGAGTCTATGAAAAAAGATCCAATCCATAAAAAAAATTATGGCTACGAAACATTCACTTCGAGACAATTTTGACTTATCACCGAGAGAGGCCCTGTATAATGCTATAAAAATGAGGAAAGCCTTATTTACCGATCTTTTACCAATCACATATCCTGATACTCAAGAAAATAAGGACAGTGACTAAATTTAACCTTAACATACAATTTATATATGTATATATATATATATATTTTAAATTTGTTAACTTTACATAACCCAACTCAATAAAATGTTGAATAGAATGTCGAGTTAGTCATGTCTTTAGTCATTTACATACTGTCTTTCGTCTTGAACACGAGCACGGCCGCTTAACACACGGCGGACGCTTAACGCCCGGATACGGCCGCTTAACGCCCGGGTACGGCCGCTTAACGCTCGCAGATAATGCTTAAAGCGGCCGCTTAACGCCCGCCGGCCGCTTAACGCCCGGCGGCCGTTTAAAATAGCAAAATAGTACCAAGGACCAAAATTTAGGCTACTAGGCAATCAGAACGATAAACATACTGGTTACAATTACTATAATATCATTCTTTGGATTTTATTAGTGTAAATATCTGGTCGCTAACTGATGCATAATGGATTATAGCTTTACTGCTTTTAAACATTCGTTATTTTATTATCCATATGAGCAAAACGCATTTAAACATTATACTTTGCCATTATATATTGTGCCAATCACAATATTCAATTGATTTCAATTCTACTCTTCAGTAGTTGGTAACTACATATCAGTTTTTTTTCTCGGCTAGTGAGGGTATCACAGCTGCGACCCCCTGGAGATATGATATTGATGGTTTACTGCAGGTAAGACCGCTCTCACTCGACTAGTGGGGTTTCTTAAATATTAATGTTTCAGGGAGTTATTGGTCGCTTAACGCCGGCCTGGCGTCTGTTAGTGATATGGTCAAAATAGTACGTTTTTCCATTTATTATATTTTAATATTTAGGTCTATTCATTAATACAACTGTGGTATTTCATATTGATTGAGTTTTTCAAAGTTGAATTCGATAAAGTTCTTATACCAAAAGATTAATAAGTGACAGCCAGCTGTGACGATAAAGATCGATTAGTTTTTGGCGACTCTCGCGACTTTGGCCAGCGGGGCGTTGATTTTTTTGAGCGGCGTTTCAACGAGTTAACAGCTTATTCGAGCAGGGGGTCCCTTTGATGGTACTCATGGAGACGTCAGTTGTATAAGCCGAGAGTTAAATATCGATCACGTCAATCACCGCGAGCACCGCCCACTAATTATAGGATCGATCATTGATTGGAAGGCTAACGTTTAGGCCGAATAGGTCACGTGGGATACCTGGATCGAATTTTACGCGTAGATGTCCGTTCTAGGTTGTTACACGTGGAGATATGATTCATGTACTAACGCAGTGTGGACAACAACAACAACGCCTAATAGAAATCCTGAAGGTAAGATTTCTTTTTTTAAGATTTTTATTTTTGTTATAGGTCGTGGTAACATATTCCATGCGTGGCAATTCTATTGTAGTAAATAAATAAATTAAGTAATTAAAATAAATAGATACATAAATAAATAAACAGTTTTAGAAACACTTTCTTAGCGTATTTCTTTACGTCTTAAAACAACGTCTTAACAGCTTCATTTTATTGTTTTCTACCGAAAATTTCTTTCTTAATTCCATTTTTACACATTTTTGTTAAATATTTCTGATTAAAGTTAAGATTTTGCTCGATATCATTCTCGTACTATTGTACGAGATGCGGGATTTCCCGGAAGTGCGGACATTTTAATTTTAGTGCAGGGTTTATCGGAAGCGCCACCATTTTGATCGGAAGCGCCGCCATTTTGACCGGAAGCGCCTCCATTTTGACCGGAAGTGCTATGGGTCCTCATTTTATGACGTCATGACAGCGCTCGTTCTCTCATACAGCTCTCTACTTTTCTAATCAACATAGTTTGAGTTAAGCGTGTTTCCCACTATTCCGCAACTGGCATACATTCTGCCAGGAAGCATCGGAAGAATGTTGTTTTTAAAGGCTTTATTAAATTCTTCTCAACTTCCCGCCTTCTCGACTTCTCGCCCTCCCGACTTGACCACCACTTTCGTAATTTTTGTTCTATTTTTCAATCATTTCTCCCTACCAATGAATTTGTAAATAAGATAATATTAGCTAACGATTAAATTAGTATTTACAGTTTTTTTATCACACTTTTGAATTTGATAGAGTTTGCATATTAGTTGGTTAAATTTTGGACCCAAACAAGCATATCATTTCTTTAATTTTATTATCGTAATTTTTATTTACCATATATAAATGGACAGCATTAAACGAGTACCCAAAGAAAAATATTCGGGCAAAATCTAAACCACCTGTAGGGAAACAAATGCATCATCTACAGGCTGTTGTGTCATTATTGAATATATTTCTTTCATTCACTACATCCCCAATTTTATGCTCTTGATATTTATCTACTGACCAATCCTGAGATCAGAATCAATCGCCTTGTCTAATAATAAATGTGGTTTAACTAGGTCGGTAAGAATCCTAGCTGTTGTAGAAATATTGTTATAAAATTCATTTATTTATTATGAGATGAACAGGTCAGGTAGAGAAACACTTTATCAAAGAACAGTCAGAAGATATATAGAGCTTGCATCTAACATTTGTTTTTATTATATATACTTGTATAACATTCAAATCAGAAAACGATGATCGGTTTTCAGAACAATGAAATTGCAATTATAATAAATTTGGCAATTAAATATGATATGGTCACTCATAATTAAAAACTTTGAGGCAGACGGAAAATTCCTTTTCGAAGTCTATGAAGGATTTATTAACGGAGAAAACCGTTGTTAGTTACCGGAAACATTTACTACTAGATATTAATCCAGAGCCAAAATCAATAGACTGTTCGCCAATTTTGTCATTACAGATATGAGTTAAAGATGTCCGATTCTATCGAAGATATGGTCGCTTATGCAAAGCTGAATGACTCCATTCTAGACAGGATTTATCAGGACAATCGTGCTGAGTTGAGACCATCCTGGACTTTACTAGATAGACTTTACAAACGAGATATATATAAGTGTGTGGGACAGAGCAAACCAGTGTCTCCTACCCAAAAAATAAAAGAGGTTTGTTTTGATTGGAATTCCACAGTCCTGGAAAATTATATTCTCGTGCTTGGGCGAGAATGTCGCGCTTCTATTTCATTCGGAACATTATTTACCTTGGCGGATTTGCCACGCTAGTCAAGCGCTAAAAAAGACTATTTTTTCAACCCTGAATCGCGACCTTCGTGTGCTTTGCGGGGTTGCGAAGCCACGTCAAAACTAGAGAAATAACCTCTCAACCTATAGTAGGGCGATCGTCGCGTCCATCGAGCCGTTCGCTAACCCCGCCAAGCAAACGAAGCTTTTGTTGGAAAACTAGTATGTTTCTTCTAGCGTGTTTGGAGACTGAGGTTGAAAATCCATGGATTAGAATAGTTAACGTCTTGCCCCGCCAGACATACAGAGGTAGCAAATAAAAACATGAAATTAAGAAGTATTTTTATTTAATCGATTACCTTGGTTGGCATATAGGAAAGTCGCAAATGTATTGCTCTGGTGAGTCTGGCAGGGTCGCCCAACAAGCAAACTGACATATTTGCAATCGGCTTTCATACAAATGTACTAGACTTCTCATATACGGTCAATCATGTTACACGTTCCTTTGTGCTATATTTTTACTAAACGGGCTAATGTACTAAAAATAGATAACTTGTTATCAGTCTCCGGAATCTAATCGTAAGAGATAAATTATAAACCTCTTCTTTAAAAGAGAAACGGGAAGGACAAATAAGATGCTTTATTTTTTTAATTTTAAATGTGTTTGTGTGTTTATTTACAGACCGATGCAATAAAGAGACGGATTTTTCAAATTGCTACAAAGAAGGATAAACAAGTAAATGAAGAAAACATCTTTATTTCCGTAAGCAAATCTAATGTGATTTTACCGATTCTCTATACTTGAATTAGTACGGTTTGCTAACACATAGGTAGTATTTGATGAATTGTAATGATGATATTACAATAATGGTTGCATTTATAAACCTTAGTGTAATGACATTACATTAAATGACAAATGACAAGTTTAAGGCAATACCTCCAAATTGTAATCAATTTGTTATAGAGCATATCCTGTACGAACTGGGCAAAGAAATAAAAGAGATTTCTGGCATAAAACGTATAAAATTCTAGGCAATCCTTTTTTCTCTACGACGTGGCCCATTGGGTTAGACTGAACGTCCCTCAGTCCCACACAGATCTTCCATCGATGTGGCGCGGGTTCGAATCCCGCTCAGATTAAATAAAAATGGAAAAATGTTTGAGTGGAGTTTTCAATCGGTCGCTGCACGTTGAAGAGTTGCCAGGTACTCGCCGAAGGTTGGGGGTTTCCTCCGGACAATGAGCCCGGTTTCCTCCCACACTAAACCTGGCAATGTCGCCATATAAGTGAAATAATCTTGAGTGCAGCATTAAACATCAATCAATCAATTAATCCCTCTACGACCTCTATACGGAAATTAATTAGGTTAATGTTATGAACCCATGGTTGACATGTTCTGTGTACATTACCATTGGTGTGACGTCAAACACTGGGCGTCATCATTATAGGTGTACTGAAGGATTGATTGATGTTTACACTACACTCAAGACTATTGCGACGATGCCAGCCTCACTGTGCGTGGGTGTGGAGAAACCGGATCTCACAGCCCATGCACATTTGACAATTGAGGATATAATCCACACCGAATTTTATATATTTTTTTTTTTTTGGGGGGGGGGGGGGGGGTGTGTGTTTTCATGATTGGAGAGAAAATAAGGTTTATTTTGGTTAAATACATTTATTTTTCTATTATTATTAATATTTGTTGTCAAGTTGTATCCCATGAAGTGAGCAGTTAACAGTCAATATTTGACTATTTTGTAGAAAATAATTAACTTCCAGCTCATACCTATGTGTTTCATTTGACGTCCTGTTTAAATCTAGTTGACCATAACTGAAACTTCTGCATAAATGTGAAAGTGTTTGTTGTCGATTGTCCTATTTGGGCAGAGGACTTTGTTTCGGTTATAATGCGTGCTTGACCGAACGCCTATCATTGGTAATCGTTGGTGCTTTTGGATCCAACATAGCTAGATGTGCGTTCCGATGGCAATGACAAGCTGTCCGATGACTACCTGTTTTTTGGTTATTCAACTTCAACGGTCATTACAACTGAATTTTTTTTTTCAGGGGTTAACTCTCGCAAACGAGGTGATATCAATGTAAATTCATTAGCCCAAAGGGCTCGCAGAAAGTTTTGGTTCTATGTGAGTCATTTACCCATAGTAGGGGTGTTAAAACAACCAATCGTTCAAATTGTGATATCATTATGAAACTTGGCACAGTTTTTAATTAGGGTATCCAAAACATGGAATGGAAGGGTTTCCCAAAATTTGAGCCGGGGAAAGCGGCCATTTTGGATTTCAAAATGGCGGAACCCACAATTTTCACTTTTTATGTGTATTTCAGCGAAAAATGCACAGAGAGTTCTGAATTTTGGTGCAAATTATATGTTATTTGGGTCAACAAACATACTGGTATAATTTGTATTTTTATTGCACAGCGGCCCTTTTGAATTCCAAGATGGCTGCCATAAAATAAATTGCATTGCAACCCTTATCTGAACTCGCGGAGCCTCAATTATTGTGAATGTTATCGGCTTTATTAAACAACTTAAGACAATTACAAGTACATAGAGGAATGAATATTGGCTCTTTTTTCTAACATTTTCCCTGGCAACAATTCGGTACATAGTAATCTATTCTTTCGGCATTTGCAGCTTCCAAGTTCACAGTCGATGTGTCCACAGTGAATTCACACTTTGGTGACTTTTGACAGTTCAGGTAGAGAGCTCCAAACTGGGGTCAAGTTGTCCTCGACCTTCATCCATCCCCAGTTATCCGGGTCCTGTTCAAATCTATGGGCATCCAGACAGTTGTACCACTTCCTAGCTTGTTAAACAGATCGCTTAACATGTTCCTTTAATGCAGCAGATGTTGGGGGAATATTCTCTATTGCCTTCCCTCGTGTTGTAAATAAATATCGCCGTGCATCATTTACCGTCTTACCGTCAAATGTACAGCAGTACAAAGCGACAACGAACTGTTCTAGATACTCTGTGTCGGTTTCACTAACATCTCCTACAGATGATGATATTCTCTCAAATACTGGAGTCATGCATGGCATCTTTTTCCAAGTTTCATGAAATGATGCTTTACCTTTTCCTTGGACAGATGAAGTTGTATCACAACCGCTGAAGGAGTGAAAGAACAAGTAAGCGTCTGATACTTGTGGCCCAAGAGAGGTAGAAATCTCATGTATTGGGATGTACTTCAAGTGCTTCCCCACTCCAAACTCGAGCCAGAGCTCCTGGATGCCAGGTATTCTGTGGAACGCCGACAACGCAATAACAACAACGTCACTGCCTACAATCTTGACAAGAATACGCGAAAAAAATTCCGCAGCATGCTTAACATGAACAAACATACGTTCATCTGCCTCTTCCAGGTTACATGGCGTCAATGGTTGTAGATCTACATACTGATTGGCTATAGCTCCGTCTCCTAAAGACCCTACAAACAATCCGTGATTTGTATCAATGTTCTCAACTAGTTCCTTTACAATCAATGGAAACATCTCTGATTTGTTGGCATCACATCTCAGAAATGTAGACCAATTACTGGGCATACCGCCGCTGCTTTTGACAACCTTCCTCACACCAGAGCCCCGGCTCGCACGCGTATCAGACTTTAAACTATCTTTAAAGTATCTATCGAAAACAAAATCTAGTCGTGCCGCTGACCGAAGTTGATGCTCTATATATGGTTGTATGATGCTTGATATATACTCAATGAATGTCTTCGAATTATTAGGCCTGAGCATATTGACTATTGCTGGTCCATCAAACACTTTAGCATCTACTTCTGGTGCTTCATTGCGCTCTGTATGTTGGACAGTAAAAATGGTATCTACAATACCTGCAACAACCAAAAAAACACAGAAATATGATCAGTTAGACCTTGCATAGACCTACTCTTAATATGTCACAGCTACTATACAAATCATCAAGGATTAACCTGATAGGTTCTATATCCTTGTAGTTCACTAACCTGATTTGTTCTTGGCTGGTCGTAGATTTCCATTGTCCGAAAGGCTTGGAGGTGCACCTTGGTTTTCGTGGGAGAAAAACTCATCGAGATCCCCATCTCTATTTTGACATGCAATTAACAGTCTTGAGTATAAAGCAGCATCAATTCGTGCGTCTTTCTTTGTTTTGGTCTGTGACCTAGCACATTTGAATATTTGCACGTTGTTCCTCTTGATGGTATCCGAAATCGGTGTATCCTTTTAAATGCGAGAGTTCGTGTAGGTTTCAAACTGCTCTTTCCCCATTGCATCAACAGCATGTAGGTTTTTAACTGCTTCAAGACCGGGTACTATCTTTGTATCCAATGCGTACAAATCGTCACTATCATCCATGAATGGATTACCAAACTCAGCTAGGCAATGATACATTGCTTTTACGTCGTCACTAAAATGTTTCTGTGCGCTTTCGGTGGAGTCATGATGTTCTAGGATATCAGATAACCTGCTGTTGTTCTCGAATTCCTCCACCATCCGAGAAACCTCGGGACCTGCTATAAGCCACTTCGCAAGGGATTCATCATTTTCAGTAAGTCCAATGGCTCCGCCAACTCCTTTGATTTTGGCATTGATTTGTTCATGGTTATGGTCCAATCCTATGTGGGAAAACTTACTGTTTGACTTTTGTGCTGTAAAAAAGCCATTTGTAAATTGCTCATATACATCTGGATGGATCTCTTGTAGTGTGACCATACTATTGATTTGTACTGGCAACCATCGAGCATAGTTATAGTGGTCTAGAATGAACATCCATGGCGCTATTAGGTGAATGGTTTTTACACACAAGTGGAAATCGGCCGATCTAATGGCTTTGACAAACTGCAGCAAGATGAGTTCCATCTTCAGAGTGATTGACCGGAACTTGAACATCGGATGTTTCATACTTTCCCTGTACCACTCTCTAGTAGAGGAGTCGGTGTTTTGTTGCAGTATGAGGAATATGCATCCTTCTTGTGTTGGTATAAGACGCAGGCTGTAACTTGATGGACGTATCTGCACAGAGTGATGTTTGAAAAAGCGTGAAGCATGGCATTGGCCTTTCCTGATGAGGCAAGTTTCGAGATTACCAGGAGATCAACCCATCCACTTCCATCAAGCCAATCACCTGGTATCATACAAAGCTTTTTTAATACAATACAGAACATAGAGTATTATGTTTTAGACATAAATTTTACGCAATGAATCATGATAATAGATGTCTATGTACTAATGAAACCTCTTACCTATGCATTTCATAAATGTCATTTCTATGTGCAGATCACCCATCATGACAAGCAAATGCTTATCGTCGATGTTTCCGAGCTTTGTCCACTGAATCTGCTTTGCTAAGGCATAAAGCGGCTGGTCAACAGTCATTACCGGTGTTTGACCTATTGAACAAGATAAGGAAATGTAATATGAGTGTCGCAAGATAGAACACGTAATCTTTTTATTTTGAACCTGCAGTTGGGGAGGGGGGACTTTAAACTTAAGTGGTACCCTACAGGCAAAACTATAACGTAAGCGACTGCAACTTAACTCAGTTTGTTTCTTGATTAACAGCATTGCATGGTGAATCATTGCCGGAGTGTTTGCATGTTCACGGAACAAGGGGAGAAGGGCAGTGATGACTTTAGGTGGAACTGGGTTATTCATCATCGATGAGTGGTAGGCAGACCTGTTAGTAATAAATAGTGATCCCGGGATTGTGATTATGTTAGTGGAATCATATAGCTGAAGTATTTTAGTAGGCCTTTGTTTAGTAGGCCTATTATTTTGCACCATTAAGGTCGTTCTGTTATAAGGAGTATTGTGACAATATGATCATTGTTTAGACTGGGCCATTTTGTTAATAGGATCATTTTCTTTTTAGGAGCATAGCGTCGGTAAGACAATTGTGTTAGTAAGTTAATTTTGTTGGTACTACAAACTATACTGTTATTACGACCATTGTGTTAGTATTGCCATTCTGTTAGTAATACCATATTCATAACTAGTTTTAGTAATTGTGTTATTTATTACTTTTGTAGAAATAGTATGAGAGGATAAGTGTCAGTCTTACCCTGTAAGTTTTGGATTATCCAATATGCGATTCTCGTTGTTTTTGAAAATCGCTTGAAGTACTTTTTCATCCATGGTTCATCAGATGAGGTCAAGTAAATAGTATCATCTTGTAGCTTCCACTTTCAACAAGAAAATGATTACAAAAATCAAAAAACATATTTCAGGATCTGTTAGTACAAAGCTGAAACTGCCATAGGTTACCGGTATATTTTCTACTAGAGGCAGTAGGTCATGTTAAATAGTATACAACTTTTGTACATTTAACTAAAGTTAGTAACGTATGGTGGCTAAATTTGATTTGCCTCATCTGCAACATGCTTCACAATATTCTTTGTCTTCAAAACATATGGTGAAATACTAGTGTAGTATGCAGGAAGCTGTTTCAATTTATTTGACTTTGGGTTGTCTGTATGAAACTCAATGGGCTGCCTGATGGATCCATCATCTTTGTCTATGAGATGCTGGGAGGTAGATATGGCTGTGCCGTGCCAGGAGTCCTTGGCTGTTCTGGAACTGGGGTTGTGGTCATTGTTGTCAACGGCCTAGGTGGTGAAGATGGCGCTTCGCAACGACGGGGGACATATTTGTCCATCTTTTTCAAACTGGTCGATGACACTATTGCCGAGATATGTTGATAATGTTTTTAGGCGATCATATGAAATGCACAGCCCAAGTGAATGAAGTCTATTGACCAGGTCCTTGCTTCTAGTATTTGAGTGAATAAGAAATGCTATATAAATAGCTACTGGCGTTTCATGATCTGCATTACTACGAAAGGATCCAGTTGATAACATCTTTTCTGCGGAGTTGAAAGCAAGCAGTTGTGCCAAGACTAATGCAGGAGACAACTTTGAGGACTCTACGTCATCCGTGGTTTCAAATCCAGTCAACATATACATGAAAGACAAAAAAGTTGGAGACACTGACTGTTCTTGGCACTGTTCTCCTAAGTATCCAGTGAATACTTGCTTTCTATCAGCTAGTTCAGTTTTTATTTTCCTGCCAAGTCGTACGATATCGATAGCATCAGTTTGAGTTCCAGTTGCATATTTTAGAGCGGCTGCCAAATCGTCTCGATATGATATATAGATTTCCTTTTTATCTGGAACAGCTTGCAAGTTACTGTCCAAGTCAAGGATCTTATCTTTGAGTCGTGTAGCATTCACGTTACTTTCTCTGCCTACTAATACTGTTGTTGTAAAACTTGTTTCTGTCAAAGTTTTATTGATGTCGCTATATCTAAAGTTGTGCTTGGCGCAAGACATTCCTCCATGTACGTCATTGTTTCAGCAAGCACTAAGCTTTCATAGTTTTTTCATGATGGCATTGTCATATTTTGCGGTATTCAGGAATGACCTATATGGGTTTCTGAATTCTGCATAGCAGTTGACATGGTAGCAAGCGTCTCTTGCAAATAAATTACCCTCAGAGAGCTTAGCAATTAGCAATGCATCTCCCATTTCCTGAGCTGCCTTTCTGATGAAATCATCGCAGTTATCAGTACGAACTCTGGTTCATTACAAAAAAACACTGAGTTGATTGTAGTTCTGTTGTGGCATCTAAACTGGTACGTGTTCTTTTAGATGGTGCATCACCAGATTGTATTTCTCTGCGCTTTTTATTTACAGCTGATTCCAAAATACGCTTGAGCCTTGACGGTGCCAATTCTGCCTGACATCTCTTATGCCACTTGGCTTTATTTTCTATCAGGTTTTCAGCAATATTTTTATCCCCTTTCAGATCTGATAAAGCAGTAGTGATCTTATTTTGTACTGGTACACCTTCATTTATAAAGTTATCTATGTTCCCTGCTAATGCTGTGTATCCACATACATCGGGATTTAAGTTTGCAGATGGCACTATCAGATCATCCCCATCAAGCTGACACAGAACACAGGCGCTCCAATCCATCGTACTGTTCTATGTCCAATTAAGCAGTGTGATAAGGTGGTATTTTGTTTTACCTCTTTCATTTGTACTCACTCAAGCAATAGGCTGTCCCGAAACCTTGAAATAGGTTAAACGGAAGAGGCTGAACGGACAGAAATTGCCTTTCTCAAAACCTCTTAAGCTGCCACTATACTTATTTACTTGTTTGCCCTGGTGGAGGTTCCTAAAGCCATTTTTAGCCAAGTGTTTTTCAAGGTAAACCCGTTAATCTTCTGCTATTTTAAAGACGTTTCCGTTTCCAATATATGCAGAAAATGTAGTAAATACTTACAATAGCAAATACAACTGCCAAATTTGCACCACTTTATTTAATTTATGCAAATTAATTTACATATTTATGCCTAGCCTAGCCTACGTTGTTTAAACGTATTCCCAACATTATAAATGGAACAAAGTGGAAACCTTTTTACAACTTTAGGCCTATAGTTTTACGGAGATTTTTAAGATGTTTTAAAAGGTTGTCAGTAAACATTTTAAAAAACGTTTGTTATAAACCTTATAAATATAACATTGACCCAACGTTTCTACAACGTTGTAGCTGTATGGAGAATGTTCAGATATTACACACGGTTGTCAGTAACCATATTAAGATCGTTGTAGCAGCTTTGTAAGTATAACGTTATAAAGAATTCTTGTGTCTACATTATTTAACGTTGCGAAACAGTTGTGTAAATGGCAGCCATCTTGGAATTCAAAATGGCCGCCATGCAATCAAAATGCAAGGTATACCAGTATGTTTGTTGACCCCAATAAGATATACTTTGCACCAAAAATCAGAACTCTAGGTTCATTTTTCCCTTGAGATACACATAAAAAGTGAAAATTTGAGGTCCGCCATTTAGAAATCCTTTCTCCGGCTCAAATTTTTGGCAACCATTCTATTCCTTGTTCGTGATACCCCACATCGTGATACGTCACATCTGATAAACATGTTAATGAAAATGTTGTCAGTGGTACAGAGCAACATAGGCAAAATGCGGACAAAACACCTGGGCAACAACAATTTTGTTGTTAGTGTGAACATTGACGAAACATTCGGTAACAAGTTGTCGAATTGTTGTTGTGTGTAGACAGAGCTTAAATCTTTTGACCAGGCGCGATATTGTCGAAAAACTTGTTGGTATGTACAGTTCGGAAACATTCGGAAACATATTGCACTAACATGTTGTCGAACTGTTGCCGGGTGTAGACAGTGCAAATATTTGTTGCGCAAGTCCACATGTTGTCGAAAATATTGTCAGTGCGTACATGTGTATAGGCAAGCTTTGGTCAGATGACGCATGTTTGCACTAGCTGGTGTAGGTGTATGTTAATAGGCAAATGTGTTTATTAAATTTGGGACTACCTTTCTTCTGTAAGTTTTGACCATTTTGAAAATCCTTATTGGCATTTATACCCCACTCAAAATGAAGTTAGCTTATATGAAAATCTGTTATGCCACTATGTAATAAAATCCTTTAATGTTACATTGGGAGTTGCATTTGTACCGCTTAGTGTAATAAGAATCAAGTTCGTATTAGCCGTAGGGTTTTATTGCCTAGTTCAAGTCATATAGGCCGAGTTCAAGTCATATTGGCCGAGTTCAAGTCATATTGGCCGGGTTCAAGTCATATTGGCCGAGTTCACCGAGTGCGGCTGAAAGACGCAATTGTAACATGAGATGTCACAGAGTTGACGCAGACGACAGATGTTGATTTCAAAATGTCTACACCAGAGCGCGTTGTACAAGGTCTTATTGACGGGATATTAGAGTTAGAAGAAAAAACTACTGTAAGTGAATCCGATTGCCGTTTTAGGACAGCGGAAGAGGAAGAAACTTTTCTACTGATCCAGGAACAAAAAAGAGCGCAAAAAAGGTCGGACCTCATTTTGTTTAGGGCATGGATTAAATGTTAAGTGGGCGACCTCCTGTTCAACTTGACAGCTTGCATTAAATTAACTTCTACAGTCTATTAATAAAAATATTATGAATCGAGTGTTTTCGTATTGCCTTGGTATTGGCCTTCGGGTGGTTGTATTGACCCTCGGCCTGCGGCCTCGGACTAATACGGCCACCCTCAGGCCAATACAAAGGCAATACGAAAACACTCGATTAATAACATATAATATATAAGTTTGATCAATTAACTCTGGAACCTTGATACAGGATTTTTCTTCTCACTAAGGCTTATTCGCGAACTCTTTGCCCCCACCAAACGAGCAGAATACTATTAGTTACAGGGTTTGTTCGAGGGGGGATACGGAAATATATGGGGTCAGTAAACCGATATTGGGCGAGGCGTTAGCCGAGCCCAATATACTGTTTACTGACCCCATATATTTCCGTATCCCCCCTCGAACAAACCCTGTAACGAATTTATCCCACCGAAGACCTAACTTGTACGATATTCAAGCCTTCTTTCTGAAAATTGGCTTTCATAAAAGGCAGAAAGTGAACTCCGAAAGGTATTTTCTAATGTGTATGGCACGAACAGAAACGACTGGCAAGCGTCTAGACATGACGTCACAAGCCATATATGGTAGTCGCCCTGTATGGATCAGCACGGCGACGTAATATGGAAATATACAGGGTCTCCACGTGACTGGTTTGAACCAATCAACAGGAAGTATTCAGTGTGAGGTGGGATAAAGGGACTTATCGACACCGCCAAGCACACAAGGTCGTCATTTCTAATGAAGTGCCTTAAAAACTGATCTGGTGAAAATACAACATCTATATATCCTTACATTTTGATGATTAGCCTGTGGCCGATCTGAAGAGTCGTTATATAACGGGTTATACAAATGCCTATATTTAATCTTGTTGTTTTTTTTGTTGCAATGGGGTTTCTCTTCATTAATGCCTATGACGTTGCTTCACATATTAAAAGGGAATTGTTCTTTTTGTGTTTTGATCGTGCAGTTTATAGACGGATAGCTTTAAGCAAATTTATCTTTACCATTTTATTGCGATATGCTTTCTACTTTAGGTGTTTACTCTGGATTATGGTATGAAGTCGGACAATCCTGTTGAAGAAGTCAGATTTTATTCAAAGGATAACAAGGATAAAGCCATCGATATGGGAAAAGAAGAGGTATATCAGTGGATATTAATGACTCTTTATTGACAGGCGTAGGAAACGTACACAAGAGGGTTTTTTGGATACTTATCCATAAAAATCACCCTTTTATATAGAACGGTAATATTATGTTTGATTCTTCAAAGTTAGAAGTGGTCGAGTATCATCCTCAGCAGATTGAATGATTATTGTCTGCTATTAGTTAAACACACTCGCCCCGGAAATACAGAAAACTGTTTACATAAAAACAGGGTAACCGCTTCTGTATTTTTCCAGTTAGAACAAGTTGGGAACTTTCGTTTCTTGTTACAATTCAGGTGCTTAGATACCATTTTGAATTTGAAAATTAAAGTTGGATATGGTTCTCACAATGTCAACAAACCAGGAGTCCGGAAATGTCCATAATTGTGATAAATGATTAGGACCTTCATAATGTCTTTTTTTAACCCAGCTGGGCGTTGACCAAGTTTCGGCCTAACATGAGAAATATAGACGACAGTTTGGGTGTAAGGGATACAAAAAAAGCCTTCGGATAAGTATGAGACTGTAAATGAAAATAAAAAAGACATGACGTTACACAGTTACTGATCGATGGGCTGACGTACTGACTTCACTTATACTGTATGTCTTTAAACTACCATTTAGACATTTTAAACATAACTGAACATATTATATTTGTCCCGTGTTTTATTACAGAAAGCTCAGATATATTCTCATCCTTCTTACGAATGGATGCGCCAATAAGCTAAAACAACCCACCAACCATCATCTTTATTAGCTTTTTTCACAAATATCACAAAGGCTACGACGGCAACTGCGGATTTGAAGTGGCATGAGGTGTCAATAGTTCTGACTTTTTCATAATTTGTTTCATAAATTTAAATTGTCTAAAGTATGTACCTTGAAAAACTAAAAGATTCACATTGAAATAAAAAGTAACCCATACAAGCCGAACATGCGTGTTAAAACGGACAAAACTCAAATTGTCGAAATGTATGAGAACGTGTTTTGCTTTTTTATAAAAATTATCTGAACACCATCGGCGAAAGCTGTTATTTTGTACTTTTTTACTAAAACGACGGACAAGTATCTAATTCTACATTTGGCAGCATATGCCAAAAAATCATAATCTTGAGTTTCATAAAATGTTATACAATGCTAAGAATAACACAATTATGGAAAAGCAAAACAGTAGTACATACATGTATATTTTTGTGGTATGTAATAAAAAAAAAACCAGTCAGAACAATGCAGTGCGTTTTTGGACGTTCTCACCTTTTAAACACCTTTATTATTGTCCGATGAGTCGATCTATATTTGTATTTAGTCTGGTGGTTCTTTCACAATATAACAAAGGTAAATCTGACTTTTGCATAGTTTAGTGTATTTTAATAAATTAGTTGTAGATCTATGATCAAATCTAACATCACACTTTTCGGAAGTATATTGAATTGAACTTATTTTATTGCATAAGTAAAGCAAGGGGATTGGGACGAAGTTCCAAAAACTTACAAAGTCCCTTTCCATAGAACAGAAAATTAAACGTTCAATAACATAGTTGTATAATTTTGTATTCATAGTAAATTAAGGTATATGATAGCATTTACAATAAACACCGAGAGGAGTAGAAAAAAATACAGATGTGGATGGCACAAAACCCAAGATTAGAGATGTTTTACTCAGAACCGCTTCGTGGCTTCAATAAACTTAATAACATCCCCAAGTATAATGCTGTTGTACTGGACTGATTTTAATTGGTAGCCGTTCGTGTATACTTATATCAGGGGGAAGATTCAATATTAGTGCTGGTCTAAGATGTGTATATTTTGGGCAGACAAAGAAGAAATGAAACGCATCCTCGAGAGGATGACCACAAGCACACGATCTAGTTAATGAGAGGTTTACTCGATATCTATCAGAAGTACATTACATATACTTTCTCTGTACAGACTTACTCACTTCCTTTCAGCTTGATTCATTTCGAAGTTCTTTCGATAGGATCAAAGGGCCGATTGATAAACTAAAATCTAACGATCAAGTTATTGACTCAATCGAAAATGATCAGAGTTGGAGTTGGAGAACTGTCTAAATCTGAAATGGGTTTTATCATTTAATTAAAAAATTTAGACAGGACTCAATAAAATCAACAGGGATATAAGGTCACACAACTTGACATATGTTAAGTTGAAAATAATGTATCCAAGCATTCTGAAATGGAACAAGACAACGCATTTAAAAGAACAGGGGACTATTATATATCGATCCCCCCCCCCCCCCCCCCCACAAAAATATTTTCAATTGGAAGCGCAGACACCAGTATAAATCGTTGAATACATTTCAGTTGCCTAGAACAGTCATTTAAATGTCAATTAAAAAAAGGAGATCAACGCATTCATATTTTCATTTAAAAGGTCATTCATTTAACACATTTCATAAATAAGTAGACAGATATCAAAGCGTCATATTTAGTGAATCGACATATTAAGAGAAGGAATAAACATACCATAACAGATCCTTCCAGGATCAAGTCTAGTCTAAATAGCTATTGTAGTTACCGAAAATAACGCATCACAAACTGGCAGACGTCACAAACACTAATCAGTCTTATAGAGATCCAAATAAAGATCTAGCAAGCAAATGGGACAGGATACGAACTAGTTCCTTTACTTTAAGCACAGGGGTACCTAAAAGGCAGAGGGCAGTTTCGTGTTTTACTAATTTACTGAAAAGAACTGTCTTTGCTCAGTCTAAAACGACAATACATTGATCTATTGCCAATTAACTGGCATTTGAAAGTGCACTGATCGAAGAGATTGGAAATAAGAAACTTACAAGCTGAGTCCTTGCTGTTTGCTAGATGTAGTTTATGAGATGGAGTTTAAAACCTTGTTGTTTGCTGGTTGTAGGTTCTACGATGGAGTTTATAACCTTGTAGTTTGCTGGTTGTGAGATGGAATTTATGATTGTTTTGTTCGTTGTTTGTTACATAGTTTTGTATGTCCCAGGGTGGGGGAGGGGTGGAGAAAGCAAAATTTATGGGGTTCAATCTCAGTCCACCGATGTTCTTACCATAGTTAAGATGCGTAACCATTGTCAATGTGTTACAAAAGGATTCCAGAAATTCTACTGACCAAGGCTAAGCTCTTGTCGGTCGTCAACCTAATGAAATATCATAGGTTTGATTTGTTACAACAATTTATGGGGTGTAAAGTCTAAATGATTTGCCTCTTATTAACACAATTAGAAACTTGTGTCCATGGTTATTTTAGACAAGAAGATTTTCCCTGTACCCGTGTGTTTTAGTGATATAAATATATATATATATATATATATTTGACGGATATAGACTATAAACTATATGGCATCAGATATCAATATGTAACGTAAAGATGGAAGCGTTTCCATTTATCAATAACAGATCAGGGGCATTTGTCCCGGTTTCCTTCCCTCGGAGTCTGGCAATGCCGTCATAAAGTAAATATAACGTAAATGACAATCAATCTATTAAAAACACGATGGACTTTAGGACAGATAGTTTGATAAGGAATTGCCAGCTGGTGCTTATTCTGCAATCCATTTGTAGGTGTCCCAAATGTTACCCAACTGTTTTCAAGAACGGGTCCTGAGAGTGTACTCAAAGGATTCAGATGAAAGTGTCTGTCTTGTGCTGAAAAAGGCTTATGAAGAATTTGAGAAAAATGAAGGAATTGTAAGTCTTTTCAACAATTTGTGCTGAAGTTTTCATTTTTTTTCACCAGCTCCGATAGCTTAGTTGGTAGAGCGTCCGCTTCAGGGCTGGGAGATCCAGGTTCAAGCCTGGGTGGAGTGAAACCAAAGATTTTAACAGTGGGAGCTGCTACAGCTTCGCTTGACGCTCAACAATAAGAGTTAGAGCAGCGACTGGTTGGCCCGGTGTCAGTATAATGTGACTGTGTGAGGGGGCTTGCTGGTTGTCTTCGGCAAGTCGTGTCGGTGAGGCAGCACAAAATAAAAGAGCAGTGGAAATCTGCCCTGCCACAAGGAGACAACGTCTTCATATGACTGAAATACTGTTAAGCAGGACGTAAAACCGAAATCACTCATTTATTTTTCTTTTTGGTTGGGGAGATGAAGGGGGTATGTTCGAAATGAAACACTGCAATTGACATTGCATGTTCTGGTTATTAGAATGCACACATATGTAGCAGACAGGTTGTGGACACAGTAAAGCGTCGAACATATTTAAAAAGCGGTTTAAAGTCAAGAACAAGATATAACCAATAATTCCATCCCCTATTTAATGAATAATCGGTATTTTTATACGTCGTATTGAAAGAGACGGCCGAAACGATTTTCGTGTTCTTTTCTGCCAATCGAGATTAAGAAGAATGGAGTTGTCGAAGAGATTAAGAGATTAAAGGTGCAAATGACGTGCAATCGCTGTCCTTGTGAACTAGCGTAGTCCTTTATAATTCTGTTGCAATGTCTCATGAGTAGGGCGCAGATAAAACACGGTACCTCCTGTTTACCCATGTCACCGCACAGATAAGCTGCTAAAGCGACATGCTTCGACATCTTGTTTGTTGCCATGAAGGTCACTAATCGTCAGATATGCTGGATGTTTCAGGTAGTTCGTGTTGACGTCATAAAAAAAACATATTGTGAAGTACCATATTCAACAACAACTTTCCCAATGTTCGACAACGGCCTTCACAATACATATATAGCTGTAGTTGTTAAGTACCGCACTCAACAACAACATTCTCAGTATCTAGTTGTAATATACCATATTTGACAACAATATTCTTATTGTACGACAACGGCCTTCAAAATACATAGTTGTAAAGCACCACATTCGACAGCATCCTTCTCAATGTTCGACTACAACGTTCTCAATACATAGTTGTAAAGCACCACATTCGACGACATCCTTCTCAATGTTTGACTACAACGTTCTCAATACATAGTTGTAAAGCACTACATTCGACGACAACCTTTTCAGTGTTCGAACAAAATGTTATCAATATGTAGAATGTGATACTTTTCACCTATACCTTTCTTAATGTATAGTTGTGAAGTACCACATTTGGCAACAACCTTCTTAATGTTTTACAACAATATTCACAGTGGTTGACAGTAACATTCCTAATGCTCGACATCAACTTTCATATTACATAATTGTTAAGCACCGTATTCTACAAAAACCTTCTCAGTATCTAGTTGTAATGTACCATTTTTGACAAGAATCATCCTAATTTTCGACATCAACTTTCACAATAGATATTTGTAAAGTACCGTATTCGACAACAACCTTCTCAAAATCTAGTTGTTATGTTTTATATTTGAGAACAACCTTCCCGTTTTTCAATACATAGTTGTAAAATATCACATTCGAAAACATCCTTCTCTATATTCAACAACTACCTTCTCAATATATACACACAGAAAAACAAGTTAAGCACCCCTGGAAAGTCTGCACCGACCGATAAACTCATTGGTGTAGGGAGATTGTTGGCAAACTGATGATGCCGAAAGGATTGTGATAATAATGGGCAACATTCTGGCGATAAGAAATCACCCTTATTGGCAATAAGCTATACAATTTATTCAGGATATCGTTAGCCAAATCAAAAGTGTATTTTAATAAAATAAGATGCTTGTAAGTATGAAACTTCAGAGTCCATCTGGCTTCACAGGGCGAACATATTGAAGAAAAAAGTCACTTTGAGTGTGTAGAACACATCCCTAGAGTAGAAGGTCAATAACGCGTATAGCCTCCATTAGCTTCCAACCTGCGTCTCAACCCTCCAGTGAGACGTCGGATCTGTTGAAGGGGTAACTGCGCGGATTTGAATCCTTTAGAGCGCATTTGGGATAGGATGGGCAGAAACATTCAAGTCCTAGCTAGAGCATCCTGTACAAAATCTGCAGGAATTGGAAGCCGCATTACATCGCTATTGGCGGTACTTTACTTCACATTTGACTTTTTACCAAAATACTTATTACGTTGAAAATCATTGCACCAAAACCTCACGACAATGCACCGTTGAACATTGTTCCGCATGCGGAGTGACGTGTCAAACTAGTCTGTTATTCGACCAGGGATGTGATCATAGGGCCTCCATGAGGAAGATTGGATCCGGTTATTAATAAATAGATAAATAAAAATCGAACAAAATATGCGCGACAAAATAATGACCGCTCCATTACGACCAGCTAAGGAAGGAACAGAAAATCATTAAAAGCATTCCTTTTGCATGTATCAATGTGACATTTTATAGATGTGCCAAGCTTGTTTGTTTTTACCCAGTATACACAATCCAAGGGGCACACACAATTAAAAGGTTATCTTGTTTAAATTGTAGATACAAGTTAACTTGTTAGTTCCCTACCGGCGAAGCCGAAGGGGACTATAGCTTTGCGCTCCGTCCCTCGGTCCGTCTTTCAGTCCGGCAAGTCAGTTTTCCTGACTTTTTTTTTCTATAAGCTTTGAGATATTTAATTTTTTTGTATGTGGGTCCGCCATGGTGGGTTACAGATCAATTTACGTTTTGTTCTGCTCCGTTCATTTTTATCAAAGTTATCGCCCTTGGACTTTAGAAATTTCACAAAATTAACAGTTTTCCGGACTTTTTTTCTATATGCTTTCAGATATTCAATTGATTTTTTTGTATGTGGGTCCGCGATGGAGGGTTACAAATCAAGTTTTAAGGACTTCAGGGATCTCCCTGAACAACGGGTTAATCTCTTAAATAGTAAAGAATGTTGTTTATTTTGGGCACCATTTAAAATATTCATTGAATTTCATACTCATTGATAACAATCCGGTAGGGGACTATGTAATGCTATGCAATACTCTCTGAATACTTGTTTTTTATATAAAAGTGAGTTCCCTGAACAATAAATCTATAGGCCATAGCGAACTTCATATAGTTGAATTTTTGCACTAATGATAAAAAAATACATTTCATTTATTTCAGTTGGACAATACAGCTTAAATAGATTACTTCTACACTACATCTACCATGATATAAATGTGAGTGACAACGTGCGTTGCAGTGTGTGAATTACACCTGACCCAAACCTGCTGCTGCTTGGCCTTGATGTTAAATTTATTAAGCTTAACTCTGAACTGAAATAAGAGATTTCCATTTATGGATAGAGTTTCCTCAATAACCAAAAAGTAAATTATAATAGAATGTGTTTGCTGTGGAACTTTTTTATATAAATCTACCTATATCCATGTATTATAATGTTATTAATCAGCATATTCCCTATTGGCATTGTTACAGGTCCGAGGATAGTCGTATTGGTCCGAGGCCGAAGGCCGAGGGCTAAAACGGCTGTCCGAGAACCTGTGACAATGCCAATAGGGAATATCCTGATTAATGAAAATTTTATTAATTGGCTTTCAATGTTTTTTTTTGCATAAAATATATGTGTAATTTAAAAATAGTGTTTTAATAGACACATTCGCAAGGAAAGTTGACCATTATTTTCTTAAAAATTTCTTTAAAAAAATCTAGACGTAGTGTACCAAGAGTTGTCCCCCTTTTGTACATAAAACATAGGAACATATTTCTTTATTTTTACAAATTGTTATTAATGCAATTGTTAATTTATCTAATGAAATAGACAGAATATTTGTTTTTCTTTAACTGAACATTGGCTATTTTCTTTTTTTTCTGTTGATGAATTCAAGAAAAATAGCGTTGGGATTTTGAAGTGATAGCAATGAAACGGTCGCCATGTTCGATCTCGTATTGACCCGGTCCGTATTGGCCTTGTTTGTTCGTATTGGCCCAGTTTGTTCGTAATGGCCCTGGTAAGCCCTGTATGAGTGTGACCGTTTCTCCGTATTATGCCAATAACATTGAAAGTCAATTAATAAACATGCGTATTTATCGGTTTGTTGTTGTTTGTTTGTTATTAACAGATTTTGAATGCATTATTGAATTATTGTATGACAGTTCTAGTAAGTTTTCTTGTATACCTCAAATATCCTGTTCTCTATGTGAGCTGTATGATATTTTTAGTATATGTTCCTTTATAGAGTACACCTAAAATACCATTAGTGAAATCCTGTGACTTTTGTAGAGCCTAGTTTGAGCTTTGTAACTTACTATATAACCAACAATAAACTGTCCTTCTTGGAAAATGTATATCTAATGCTTAAGTTTTTAGCAAACGGAATTATTTCCTTATAATAGTATTGGGATGAAAAGTATTCAGAAGATATTTCTGGATAATCCATGTTTGGAAGTCCTGTCATGCTGATTGACCACTGTGCGTCACATATATATGGAGGGGGATATCCGCCAAAAGTTTATGTCAGTTTCAATGTGCACAGTGCTTACTTTTACTGTGTCGCTTGCGATACTTGTCCTTGAGGTGGGCGATTTTTTCTAACAGCCATTTCCATGTCCCGTTCTCCGCATGCGTGGAGTTGTGCTGACCTATATAGAAATTAATAGGTCATCGCTACTCGATCTGAATGAATGTTTACAGTATTCTACATTGTTTTAACCGCAGTGGAAACGGCCAGCAATAAATTGACAAATGATATATCTCTTGCCAGAATTTCCTGCACACATTCTTGTAGAGAAAGGTCATTCCCGCCAATTTGTAGAGATCATATTAAATACCATATAAACCTCATGAGCAAACCGCCGAAGACGTGTAACACGCAGCAGAGAAGCACCGGCCTTTTCCAGGAGTTATCGTTGAGGTTAAACAAGATTAAACAAAGTGCACGCTCTTGCAACTTTCAAGTCTGGTGCAGTTTTTCATACTGGAAAAATGCCACGCTAAAGAACAGTAATTAACGTTGGATTCAATGAATGATTTGTAAATTACCATTCGACTTGACTTAGGAAGAAATCTACAAATTAGTTTGAGAACTCCAAGCTGGCGAGATGCTTTCTTGTATATGCTTGATATACATGTATGATGGTCGAACTTAAGACGATGATCACTGTTGATCCCAAGGAGGCTGACGCAATCTCCACAAAGTATTTTCAAAGTATTTTCAATAGTTATAAATTCTATGATGCCCTTTGATTTGTTTCCAGGACTAATGGCGTGGAATTTACTTGGGTTAGCTTGCATCAGATTATTATTGAACCATTCTAAAAGATATGAGCTTTCCTGTTCAAGAACAGTCTTAGTGTTTGTTGGGCCAGCGTCCGAGTAAGTCAAGGTATAGTCATCGGCATAATTAAAAGGTTGTGAATGGTTTAATACATAGAGGTTAACTGACTAGAGCCCGATTGTTACGATGAATATCACTCGAGTCTATTAATTTTCAAAGTCACGAGCCTCTGGCGAGTGACTTTGGAAATTAATAGATGAGAGTGATATTCATTGTAACAAACGGACTCGAGATGGTTAATCTTTTTCTCACAATACACAAAAATACAGCATTTTATTCTGAAATGCAGCTCTACATCACACCGTTCAATCCAGCCATTCTAATAAAGTCAGACCGCTTCACCGCGTTGACATGGAGACTGTATTCATTACGCTACACAAGAAAGGTCTCTAAAATCGAACAGTGTTGTTGCTCACGAATGCTTAAGAATAAAGAGATAAAATATTTATCCTACAAATGAATGGCACTTCTTAGAATAAAACAAAAATAAACATATCAATAGTTCAATGTCTGCAATCTGATGACGAAGTCAGGTTTTGCTGTGACCTCTACACAGACACAATTACGATAACTAGGTCAATACATCTGCTTTGAGAAATCTGCGAGACGCCAGTTTTGGGTAGATTGATTGATTGAAAGTTTTAATTATCCCGTGTTTAATTATTGATACAGAGAGTGCAAATACATGGAGTAAATACGGTTATGATATATTCGTATTCAATCATAATTTGTTAGAAAAACGGAAGTAAGCAGACGAAGTAGTTTGTTTATGTCAAGAAGTATGTCATGTACGGTATAGTCAATTCCTTTCCTTATATGGACGTAGCTATGACGTGATCGTGGGAAAATCATACTATTTTGTATAGATGTAGTCCGCAGTATGTAAACCATAACATGATTGGCTACCGACTCGCATAGTTGTGAGTTATACTGGCAATCACTTGTAATCTAACAAGGATGTCTTCAAGTTATTACATAAAAGGAAAACGAACGTATTATCCCTACGCTGAGAATGCAAGCTTGTGTTTTGATTCGTTGAACTTGGAAAATCATGTTTGTTAACCAATCAGCAGTAAGTTGGGCCATCATTTCACTTGTTGATTATGACAAAAATAACACACTGCCTGAGAGTGAAATTATGGGGGATGTAGTGTGAGAAATAAAAATATCATTTATAAACACATTAAACAAAAGGGGCCCCAAAATGGACCCCTGAGACACCCATTCGTTGACTGGCATGACTGTTGCGACATACTGTTTTTATCAAGTTCAGATTTCCAGTCCTCGATAACTTTTAAGAGTGTTATTTGACATTTAGAGCCTTGACGGAAGCATGTTAAAAGAGGGTGAAAAAAGTTATCAAACTGCATGTTTAGTTGCTCGCTTAGGATCTGTTCAATGACTTTGGATACAGCAGGTAAAATACTAATTGGCCTGTAATTCTCCTTGCAAAGAGGGTCGTTTTTCTTATACACAGAAATGACTTGTTCCAGTTTGAGACAATCTAGAAAACAACTAGTTTTTATAGAATAATTAATAATGGTAGACAATGAATAGCTTATTTAAGACTGACAAGCTTTAAGAAGTTTGTTGGAAATACCATCGGATCCAGTTGCCTTTTTATTCTTAGAAAGAAAAGGTTTGATAGTTGGCCAGAAGTCTTTAGATCTTGGGCCATCTTTACATCTCCCATTGAAATAATTTCTAATTGCTTGTTTACAAGGTTGTGTTGCAAACGATACTTTTCCCAATTTTCAGAAGAATATATTTTTTTATATTTGTTTAAGTGCATACGGTTAGTGTATATTGCTTTGTGAAGCTTTTAATTAAAATATGGTGTAAATGGCTTGGGTATTTTACTTTTTACAGGCGCATATTGGTCAATTACCTTTAAAGCAAGACGGGCCACGAGAATGAGTAAAAGTTAGTGTAAATGAATTTTGCCACATCTGGTATAATTTTTCTCGTAAGAACTAAACTAAGACGAAGCAAATTTAATGAAAATCCTAACATAGGTTTTCCAGAACGAAATAAATATTTGTCACGGTTACTCAAATTAAACGATGGTCGAAGCACTTTGGGGAAGTCTTTAGAAATAACTTCGGGGAATTACGTACGTGAAATACCCTCTGATAGACTGCAGGTCATTTTGAATATGGCGACCAAATAGGTAGCCGTGAGGCGTACAATTCCCAAATCCTCTTGAGGGCCCCACAAAAGTGTCCCCGTGATAATGTAAGGGACCGAAACACTCGGTTTGTTAACCTTCAGCCTTAACTTTAAGCCCCGATCAGTTTTATTATTGAAGCATTGGAGGATTCCTGATATGTTACAATGTACCGAAACTGCGTCTGTCTACATCATGTGGTTTTCCGCGCTAAATAAAATATATAAACAAATATCTTTCTAAATGATATTAGCATTTAATAAATTTAGAATTATTTTTATTTTCTTTTTTCATCCGTAGTTAAACATTTTGATATTTACTTTCGACGCCATTTTTATTCAGCCCAAAAATACGGTGATTTACCGTATAAAAAGCGCAGACTGTCCGAGGCGTGTCAAAGCGAAGAAAGCCGAAGGGAGTTCCGACTGTCAAAGCCGTCCGGTAGCGAGCGAAGATAGCCGAAGGGAGTTCCGACTGAGCACCGCCTCTAGTCCTCCATGTAGGGGAATATTTCCGCATATGCGCACTGTAGTGTAAACATGGCGAGTGGGAGTTTGACATTTGGCACAGTCGCTGTAGTTACGGCTTTTAAATGAATTATTTGAAAGGGCTTCGGATTTCAGATTTAAGCCAAGTCTTAACTATCCTTAATCTCAACTACCTTTCAGCTATGTCCGCCTATTATATCTTTGAAACATTCCTCTTTTCACTGAACCAGTTGATTTCTTCGAAATCCGTTGTGGAACTGTTAAATCGCTCTTTGTAAAGCATAGCATAAAAATTGGCCTTATGAGGTAACACGAGTTATCTCACCCTTATAATGGCGGTTTAATGTGTGCCTCTACCTGACCGGCAAAGTAAGTAAACCAGAATAGAGACACAGGAGTGCGGCTACAGTCGCTGGAGTTCATAAGTGTTGAAGATGTACCCTACAAATTAACTCCTGTAGAAGCATGCAGAAATTATTTTGAAATTCAAAGAAGTTAGACTTAGAGGGGAAATGATAATGTTACCGATATAAAATGCGATGTCTGGGAACAAAGAAAGCGTCAGGAGTCTGAGTTGGCTAAATCATTGAAACGGGTCTGTACATCGACACTATTATGTCTCACCATCTTCAGTACAACGGGATTCCACGAGATTGCGCATGCGGCCAGGTAATCTCATGTGTTCATTGCGGTCTACCTGTAAGCAGGACTCGTAATCGAGATTCTTCTCTTATTATTGTGCACAATTGCCACTAATATAAATTTATCATATTATTCGTTTTCATTCTTCAAATTGGGACAGTCAAGTTTTCTACTAATTTGCAGATTGCACTGGATTGAGAAACTGTAAGTTGACATGTGCTGGTTGTATTCAGACATTTACAAATGGATGAATTTGATTTGGTAGAAATTTGCAATCAAACGGAGACAATGCCCAAAGCTAATAAAAAGTCGGCTACTAGGCTGAACAAATCTATCAAGTCGACAGAATCTCACGCTAAAAATTTAGACGACTTGGCGGATTTAGCCCAAAGCCCAAAGGGGCAAGGTAAACCCGAGCCAATGGAGATTGTTTCTATCGAAGCTGCTAACTCGGAGAAAGCAGGTCCTTCTTCGAGCGGTTTAATAACCGATACCATGAATCAAATATTAAATTCTTTATCCTCTATTACTTCACGTATGGATAGTCTTGAGCAGAGGAATAAGAGACCTGTGGATGACGATGACGATTTTCATCTTGTTTGTAGTCAAAAACGTTTGAGAAATACAGACGAAGGCTTTTACGGTAGATCACATTCGATTGCCTCTTCCTCACACGGCTCGCTACCGGGCAGTCCACAGGCTGAAATCAGCCAAGTGACCGATGACCTACAGGGTCAGATTGACGATCTATTGGCACACAAGTCTACTGTCAGTCAAACAGCAGGCGATGACCTGTGCGATCAACTGGTTCAAGAGTTTGATCTTAGCGAGAATCCAGGGCCTGATATTGACACTAAATTAGTGAGGGACACTTTTAACAAACAGTTGGATGATGAAAAATTGAAAGCCACCATGGATCGCCATAAAATGCCGTCAAATGTAGAGGCTCAGACCCCTGTTGTTAATAAAGAGATTTGGGATCTCATTGAATCATACACTAAATCTAGAGATATAAAAATTCAAAAGATCCAAACACGCATGATCAAGGCATGTGTTCCTATTATGACCATGATGGAATATTTTCTTAAAGTACGTTCCGGTGAAATTACGGCTACTAATTTGGATGCTCCTGGAAGTTTCAAACTTCTGTTTGACGCTATCGCTTTGTTGAGTAGCGCTAATCGAGACTTCCGGTTGACAACTCCTACTGTGTAGACGTGTTTTATTTTTTCTCTCTCAGCTCTTGAAATTTAAAGCTCTGTCTACCTTGAGTTTGCTACTATCTAGCTACATCGAATGGTTTGTTAGTCCAATATTTGTAAATAAGTTATATTAGTTAGGTTTTTTGATATCAAACGTGTATAATCTATCAGTATTCTTCTGATTTTTCTATTCAAATTTTGTGTTGTTGTTGTTGGTTTTTGTTCTCCTTTGTTCTCACCCAAATTGTAATGGTGAACATAGTAACGACTTATTGAGTGTCCCCTTGAGTACACATAGATCTTATAGTTTGATATTGACTATATTTAGGGGAAGAAAAAAAAATAGATATATTTAAAAACAAATTATAAAAAAAATTATTATTTTTTATTTTTTTATTTTAGGATTAGCCTTAGTCTTAAAAGTTGTATTTGCACTGCACTGTGTGACTCCGCACTTTGTGTCATAGGGCTTCTGTCGTGTATATCCCTTCTCTGAGTCGCCCCAGAGTACTTCTTTCTATACCGCTAACTGTCTTGTAATAACCTCCTTTGTCCTGTGCACCGTAACTATTACTTCGTTTCTCTGGCTAGGCCAGATAGTTTTAAGATCTTTAGATTTCTTCTAAATGGACGGGAATGAAGACGACATGGAATTTGAACTGCCCCAAGCCGTACGCACAAAGCGCACACGGGATAGATCAGAAAGTGCTGACCGAGATCAGGGGAAGAAAACTAGATCTGCTGCAAACCAGGATAACAAGGTAAAATGTCTAGACGTTGTTATGTCTTCTGTTGGCCAATTACCTGTAGGGAACTTCCATTTACTTAAATTCGGAGAGGCACTTCATAAAGCAGTAGGCAATGTAAAGTACACCAAAAAGCTACCCTCTAAAGATCTGCTGATAACATGTGTAAGCCAAGGTCAAGTCAAGAAATTACTAAATGTCAATCAGATTATGGGAAAAGATGTGGTCTGTAGAGTCTATAATAGAACAGCATGTAGGGGTATTATTTTTGGTGTAAATACTGATATAACTGAGCAAGAAATCTTGTCATGTTTGAAAAAGATCAAATGCTATAAAGTACAAAGAGTTTATGGTAAGGATAAT
Organism: Lepidochitona cinerea; assembly: GCA_963971465.1. Classification (NCBI taxonomy): domain Eukaryota; kingdom Metazoa; phylum Mollusca; class Polyplacophora; order Chitonida; family Tonicellidae; genus Lepidochitona; species Lepidochitona cinerea. The sequence continues at coordinate 39,858,149 of OZ020555.1, read as the reverse complement.
AGCCCGACTAATCGCCTAATTTTATATTTTGAGTGTGACGACTTGCCAGAAGAGAAAACATTGGGGTATGAAATGTTTACAGTTAAGCCCTATATCCCACCTGTGGTGCGTTGCTACAGGTGTCAACGTTTAAATCACGTGGCATCACAATGTAGAGGTAAATTAAGGTGCCCAAGGTGCGGGGAGAAACATTCGTACAACGACTGCCCCGATAAATCCAAACTACACTGTGTATTATGTCAGGGCAGGCACAGCCCAGCTTACCTCGGATGCCCTGTACAGAAAGAGGCAAATAGAGCCCAGTTTATTAAATATTCAGAAAAAATATCTTTTGCTGACGCCTTGAAAACAGTCCGTGCCTCCAGTGAGGTAGAAACTACAGTTGATCTAAACTTCTCTCAAGATCCTGCCTTTAGATATTCACAAGTAAGTCAAATGTCCCAACGGCCTTGTACACCGCAGGTCACTAGTTCAGCGGTTAGTGCACCACTATACACCAGCCCAGCAGTGGAGACAACAAAGCGAACAATCGCTGTTCAGACAGAGCCAGAGGTAGGTGTTCAGACAGATGTGTGTTCCCCCACGTCATTGTTCAGTGTAGTGGCTCTGCTGACCGAGGTATTGTTCAAATTTGTGTCAGTACCACAAAGAACCGAGGCCATTGATTTTATTTGTAACACCTCAGCTCGTTTTCTCGGAGAAGAAGCCGTCGACCGGGGTAGAATAGCATCTATTGTAACGCATAGGACATCTCCGTGTAATAATGGATAATTTTAATATTTCTCGAATTTGTCTATATTTCTACTCTTTTCTTATGACTTTCTCTATTCTGCATCAAAATATTCAGTCCCTGTACTCACATGGACAAGAATTTAAACAATATGTCTCCAACCTTGAAACGTTGCCTGATGTAATCTGTCTGCAGGAAACATTTCTTAATTCCAAATATGATTTTTCATTCCCAGGTTATACTATATTGCGATCTGACCGAAAAGGTGGGAACAGAGGTGGCCTAGCCACATTCGTTAAAACTGGTATGTCTTATTCTGACGTTAAACTACCTAGTTTTAAGTCGTTTGAATGTCAATGTTTTGAACTGAGAAATTTACACCTTGTACCTGTAACGGTTATCAATCTATACAATCCCTGTAATAAATTAGATATCACTGATTTTAGAAAACTTCTACAGCTATGCATGGGTTCAGTTATAGTATGTGGAGATTTTAACTCCCATCATTCGTTATGGGGTAGCATTAGTGACGATTTCAATGGAAAGCTTATGTGTGAAGTGTTTGCTGAGTTTAATTTAGTGTTGCTAAATAATGGCCAGGGCACACGCCTTGATATACGATCAGGAAGGTTGTCAGCAATAGATCTAACATTTTGTTCCAGTGACCTGGCATTGTCTTCTACCTGGACAGTAGATCAGTCTACATCATGTGGAAGTGATCATTACCCGATTTTTGTTAATTTTGCATTTTCTCCTCATGTTAATTGTTTAAATTTTACACCACGATGGAAAGTGGAAAAAGCTAATTGGTCCAAATATAGGGATACTAGCAGGCAATTAATCACTGATGAGTTATTTAGTGAAGATGTCAATGTTTTCTCATCCAATTTAATTGCTATGATAAATGAGTCAGCTGACCAATCTATTCCTCGCACCTCAGGAAAACCTTCCCAGAAGGCACCTGTGCCCTGGTGGAATAAACATTGCTCTTGGGCCGTTAGGGAAAGAAAAAAATGTACAAATAAAGCCCGGCATACACGATTATATGATGATATCATAAAATATAAACAATCAAAAGCCAAAGCACAAAGGGTGATTAAGTTGGCCCAGAAAGAACACTGGAGGAACTTTTGTTCAACAATAAATAAAAACACACCCATAAAATCGGTTTGGAATAAGATCCGGGCTGTAAGTGGCAAACAAAAGCCACAGTCGATCCCTACGATTGCATTTAATGACAAAACTTATGTTACAAATTCAGAAAAGTGTCATGCCCTAGCTAAGAGTTTCTCCCAAGTTTCTAGCTCTGTTAATTATGACCCAACATTTATTTCCCATAAAAATCATGTAGAAGAGTCCTTACGTCCTGAAAATATTTTATTTCATGATTCTCCACTTGATGAGGATTTTTCTGTTCTCGAGTTAAAGCAGGCTCTCTTCACCTGTAAGGATTCCTCCCCAGGAATGGATGGACTGATGTACTCAATGATAAGTAATTTACCCGATGAATGCCTTTCCACCATTTTGTTATTATATAATACCATCTGGACCCAAATGGAAATTCCTTTAGATTGGAAAAAATCTCTTATTATTCCGATAGTTAAACCTGGCAAGGACCCAACCTGTCCATTGTCGTACAGACCTATATCATTGACATCAGTGATGTGTAAGTTAATGGAAAAGATGGTAAGCAGTAGACTGAATTGGTTTTTGGATAAGTACAATATTCTAACCCCTGTTCAAAGTGGTTTTAGAAGGAACAGATCAACAACTGACCACATTGTTACTTTGGAAAACACTATAAGGCGATCACTTAATAACAAAGAATATGTACTGGCTGTCTTTCTAGACATTGAAAAGGCTTATGATATGGTATGGAGACAGGGTTTATTGATGAAAATGAAAGCTATTGGTATCTATGGCAAGATGCTAGGTTGGGTTGAGAGTTTTCTCTCAGACCGGGGTGTTAAAGTAAAAATTGGTACAGATTTATCCGATTATACTCGTATTGAAAACGGTACGCCCCAGGGAAGCGTGTTGTCACCTACACTTTTTAATTTGGCAATCAATGATTTACCTGAGGCTATTAACCCAAAAGTTAGCTGTTCATTGTTTGCTGATGATAAAGCTATATGGTTTGCATCAAACAATTTGAATTCAGCGAGAGATCACATTCAGAAAGCCTTATGTGATATCATGAATTGGAGTAAGTGTTGGGGGTTTAAGTTCTCTAAAGTCAAGACAGAAGCTGTCTTATTTACCAAACGTAGACCTAAGATGTCACCTTGTCTGTTTCTTAATGGCTCTGTAATAAAAGTGTCCCAATCATTTAAGTACCTGGGCATGGTGTTTGATAAGAGATTGACCTGGGGCGAACACATTAATTCATTGATCTCAAAATCTCAAAAGGTCTTAAATTTAATGAGGTCTGTTTCAGGTAAATCTTGGGGTGCGGACAAATCATCGATGCTGTCTATCTACAGGGGTTTGTTGCGCTCACGCCTTGACTATGGGTGTGAATCATATGGGTCAGCGTCCCAGACCCAGGTAGATAGGTTAAATTCGTTGCAATGTGCTGCACTTCGTCTCGCTACAGGTACCTTAAAAACAACGCCTTTGTCAGTCCTTCAAATTTTCTGTAATGAATGGCCATTACACATCAGACGGCAGTACAGGGTATTGAAATACACTTTACGACTGAAAATTTCTAATAGAAACTCTGCTTCCAGTGTTTTAGAACCATCTGAGTACGATTTGTCATACGCTGGTGACAAGAGGCAAACCAAGGGGTTTAAGTACAGGTCTGAGGATATCTTAAGAATTTCAGGGGCAGATAAGTTTTTATTACAACTACCTGTAGTTTCCCAGCTCCCTCCGTGGCATTTAAAAATACCACATATATCTATGGACCTACATACAAAGGTTAAAAAGTGCGACCCCGTCTCCACAATTAGATTGTGCTCACTTGATCACATTAAATGTAATTGGTCACAGCACCTGAACATATACACAGATGCCTCTAAATGTTGCTCCTCTGGAAAAACAGCTGCAGCATTTTATTGTCCTGATGTTAAAGTTTCTAAAGTGATAAGATTACAAAATCATATATCCATTTTTACTGCAGAGTTATTTGCTATTTTGTTGGCGTTGCGTTTTCTCTTAGATTTTAAACCAACGATATCCGTTATTCTGAGTGATTCTCTCAGCGCTTTGTTCGCCATCAAACATTTTTCACACGAGAAATCACCAGTCATTGTTCATGAAATTGTATATTTATGTACAATGCTAAAATATCAAGGAATTAATGTCAGTTTAGATTGGGTCCCAAGTCACGTCGATATCCTTGGTAATGAAGTAGCTGACCAGTATGCAAAATCCGGACTCAATTTAAGTTCTTTATCTAATGAGGTTTCTCTTTCTGTTGCAGAAGTCATGAGTGTCGCTAAGCCATTCTTTATTTCATTATGGCAAAGCCAGTGGGACGAGGCCACTACAGGTGGATTTTTTCGTCAATTTCACCCGTCTGTTTCCTCTCTCACATTCTCATTGTCATCCAGAAAAGCGGAGTCTATCGTTTTTAAATTGTTGTCCGGGCATATCCCTGTTAATGCTTATTTAGAACGATTTGGTCGTATCGACTCAAGTTTATGTCCAAATTGTTTAGTGTCAGATGATATTTTTCATTTTTTATTTCAATGTTCTTTGTACAAAGATGAACGAAGAAATCTTTTATCTACTTTGAGAGCTAATGGTATAAGAAACCCATCTATAGAAACGGTATTAAATCCTGATAAAAACATTTCAAAGGTATACCAAGCCCTTGCTGACTTTGTTAACAAATGTCATAAGTTTTAAATTAGTTATGTATTTAGATGTATAAACAATTGTATAATTAAACAGGCATAAACTGTTCAATATTAGATTAAGATGTTCATGTATACCTTGTAGATTAATATTAGATTATGTTCATGTATACCTTGTATCTACACATGTATCGACAGAGTTTCAACCGTGAAGTCCTAATATGTTTTACTATCCATTCAGAAGTGTACATGTGTCAATATTTTCACACATATGTATCCATATACTTTTATAGAATTTTTAGTATTATGTTCATATATACCTTTTATCTACACATGTATTGACATAGAGTTACGACCGTGAATATCTTACTATCCATTCAGAAGTATATATGTAATAAATATTTTTACACATATGTATCCATATACTGTTATAGTATTTTTAGCCATACTCATATATGTAAATTTTTTTTTTTTTTTTTTTTTTTTTTTTTTTTTTGTACTGTTATAAAACCCTTTAGTTATGGCGCACATCATTCAGTAGAATGGAGCCGCCAAAAATCCTTAAAAAAGAAGAAGAAGAAGAGTAGCGCTAATCATGAGCTAAATCAACGTAGAAAGGAGTTAATAAGACCGGATTTAAATTACCGGTACAAACAACTTTGTTACAAAACTACTGTCACCAAACAGCTTTTTGGTGACGAATTATCCAAGTCTGTTAAAGACATCACAGAGACGAATAGACTGGGACAGAGAGTTGGTCCGTCTCGGGGTGATAATTATCGCCATCGCAAGTATCCATCAAATTCCCATAACAGCTACAGTGGGTCCAAGTCTTTTTTAGGAAAGCGCAAGGCCTTCAACAACAGAGGCCAGATGCGATACAACCAGACCCCTCATCGGAAAAAAGACGGCCCTCGAAAGAATTGAACAATGTAAGTTTGGTTCTAAATCCAAATTTAATGGAAAATTTACAAAACAATGTTGCATGTTTTAAAGCAGGCAAATTGAAACAGCACTTGGTCCAATGGAGGGCCATAACCTCTGACAAGTGGGTGTTGGATACTATTTCTGGTGCAGAGATTGAATTTGATTCTGACCCTTACCAGGCTAAAGGTCCTGGGGAAACACGTGTTAACGAGAAAGAGAAACAGCTCATCGATGATGAAATTGCTAAATTATTGACAAAGGGTGTCATTATTAAAGCCGAGAAATGCGAAAGGCAATTTTTATCTCGCATATTTTTAAGACCCAAGAAAGATGGGTCTCACAGGGTCATATTAAACCTAAAGGGTCTAAATAAATTTGTCACTTATCATCATTTTAAGATGGAATGTTTACAATCAGCCATTGGTATGATGTCAGAGAAATGTTACATGGCGTCAATTGATCTGAAAGACGCATATTACTCCGTCCCAATTGGGGAAAAATATCAAAAATATTTGAGGTTTTATTGGTCTGGTCAGTTGTTTCAATTTACATGCTTGCCGAATGGGCTTAGCTCAGCACCCAGGCTATTTACGAAAATATCAAAACCAGTATATTCCTCTCTCAGGAAAGCAGGTCACATGGTCACTGGCTATATAGATGACTCCCTTCTTGTGGGAGAGTCGGAGCAAGAATGCACAAAGGCAGTGAGCAGTGCCATTAACTTATTTACAAATTTGGGCTTTACTGTCCATCCAACTAAATCGGTTTTTAAACCCTGCACTGAGATTACATACTTGGGATTTGTATTAAATTCAACTAAAATAACTGTTTCTCTTTCATTAGAAAAATCTGGCCGCCTTAAGAAAATGTCCTCTAATCTAATTCAAAAAGATTCAGTGACAATACGAGAACTAGCAAAGGTTATTGGCACTATGGTTTCTGTTTTTCCAGCTGTAACCCATGGCCAATTATTTTACAGGCTTCTGGACAACGAGAAAACTTTGTGGTTAAGACGAATGAAAGGCAATTTTGAGGGCCTAATGACAATCTCAGAGCAAGGTAAAGCCGACCTTAAGTGGTGGATTGATAATGTCCAGTCAGCACAAAACCAAATAAGGAAGCCTCCCCCCAGTATTATATTACAATCTGATGCTTCAGAAAAAGGGTGGGGGGGAGTGTGCGATGGGATATCCACAGGGGGCCTCTGGTCCCACGAGGAGGCTAAATTGCATATTAATTGCCTCGAACTATTGGCCGCTTTTCTGACACTAAAAGTGTTCTGTGCACGGCTAAATAATACCACTGTACTTATAAAAATAGACAATACTACAGCCGTCTCATACATAAATAACATGGGAGGAAAGACCGAGCCATGTAATTCCATTGCCAGAAGCATTTGGCTCTTCTGTATAGAGCGTCAAATTTGGCTATGTTCGTCATATATTGCCGGGATAGAAAATCATGAAGCAGACCGACAGAGTAGGTTTGACTATGGCAATACTGAATGGATGCTCTGTCGAAACATTTTTTCAGAACTCTGCTCTGTGTTTAAAACCCCACAAATTGACCTTTTTGCGTCACGGATAAATTATCAACTTACACCCTATGTCTCGTGGAAGCCAGATCCTGGGGCATTTGCAATAGATGCTTTTACGCTTGATTGGAGCAAGTCCTTTTTCTATGCTTTTCCTCCCTTCTGTCTTATTAACAAAATGCTACAACAGATTGAGGAACAAAAAGCAGAGGGCATTGTAGTGGTTCCATATTGGACAACACAATCCTGGTTTAATAAACTTGTAAACATACTAACCGCATCTCCTCTTTTACTTTCCAGAGGGAACAAAACTGTGATACATCCACAGTCAGAGATGCGCCTCCCTCCTGCTACCCGTCTGATGGTTTGTCAAGTATCCGGGAATCGCTCGGCAGTTATGAACTTTCACAGCAAGCTTGCGACATTATCATGCACTCATGGAGAAAATCAACTAAACAGCAATACAGGATTTACATTACAAAGTGGTTGGACTATTGTCACAAAAGACAAATTAATCCCTATTCTCCGCAGTTGGGAAATATTTTGAATTTCTTATCCGACCTGTATCAATCAGGTTTGGGGTATAGTTCTATAAACACTGCCACGTCAGCATTGTCCACAATTGTACTGATGCCCAATGGGTCTATTATAGGAACGCACCCGCTTGTTGTCAGATTTCTTAAAGGTGTTTTTCAGTTACGACCAGCTCTACCCCGAACGGGGGTAACTTGGGATGCAGATATTGTTTTAAATGTTTTAAGAACCTGGTCGCCAGTTAGCAAGGTTACTCTTAAGTTACTAACCTTAAAACTTGTTATGTTATTATCTTTGTTGTCTGGGCAAAGAGCCCAGTACATTCATTTGATTAGCTTAGATAATATGACTATTACAAAATCCATGTTTAGTGTACGAGTGGGAGATCTACTCAAGACGTCCAGGCCGGGCTCACACCAGAGAGAGCTGGTATTTCCAGCGTACCCTCCAGATAGGAGACTATGTATTATAACTGTATTAAACGAGTACCTTAAGCGTACAGAGCCCTTTCGTTGTGGTGCCACACAGTTGTTTTTAAGTTGGCAGAAACCACATTCCCCAGTGTGTAAATCGACAATATCAAGGTGGATTAAGACTGTGCTAATAAAATCAGGGATAGATATGACAATCTTTACCCCACATTCAACTAGATCGGCTTCTGTTTCTAAAGCTAGTCGATCACTCACTTTGTCTCAAATTCTGCAGACAGCAGGCTGGTCGAGAGAGACCACTTTCACAAAGTTTTACAAAAAACCTATTTCAAAGGATAAACAATATGCTTTCTCGATTTTAAATGCCTAAGGTATAAGATTCACATGAATTTCGTGTGTTGTTACTCCTGAATAAAAAGTTTCAGTTTTGTTTTCTATGAGAACTGTTTCTTTGTTGTTGGTTCTCTTGGGGAATGCACAAGGTCTTTAAACATCTCGTGGAATCCCGTTGTACTGAAGATGGTGAGACATAATTATAAAATTAAGCGATACTTACCGTAGGTATAGTTGAAGCTTGATTGTAATTATGTCGATCCATCTGAAGTACATAGGGATAACACGCCCTCCCATGAGTGTTTCCCTCCCAATACAGCTTGTCACTTTATATTTACCTTGTCCATTCCTGGCGTTGAAGTATGAGATTACCTGGCCGCATGCGCAATCTCGTGTTATCCCTATGTACTTCAGATGGATCGACATAATTACAATCAAGCTTCAACTATACCTACGGTAAGTATCGCTTAATTTTATAATTATTAAACAATTGTCACGAATTTGTGAACTACTTCGGGTTAACTAAATTTGTACGTGTAGCAGCCTTTTGTTTTCGCCAAGTAAATTAATCATACCCAAACAGTGAATATGTAGCGTATGCGCTTCAAGGTGGTTAAAATGCGATAGCTATCAGTCTCAAGAAGCCATAAACAAAACACATCAACAACGCAGCAAATAATGTACCAAAACTGGAATCGAAGTTGAAAGTATTAGGCCTACTATAGTATAGGGCCCACTTTATTCTAGAAAGTGCTAAACTTAAAAGCCCACTTGCCGCCGTAACCTGTTTGACATTTGATAAGAAAACCAATTTGCACCAGCTTACCAAAGCAGACAATTTAAAGCTGAGTGATATGAGAAAGGATGTGGATCATGCAGAAAGTAACTTGAGTGAAGTCTGTGTAACATTCGTTAATTCAATTTTCATTTTTTGACATCGCAAAATGAAAATTGGAAATGACCATTTTTTAGTTCAATTTTTCATTTTCTACTTTTTGGAAGGAAGAAATGAAAATTGAAATTTAACGCCCAATTTTCAATTTTCAATTTGCCTTTTTTCACATTGGCAAACTTATTGAAACGCATCAAATCCACCCTTCTCGTGAAATACTGTAAGAGAATCTTGAAAGTGTCGACAAAACTGAATAAAGTGCATTAATCATTTTTTAAAACTTGAAAATCTATTTACGTGCAGAGCACTTTATAAGAGTGGCCATGTTATTAAGCCCTCAACTTCTGTGGGGTGTTCTTCATGAAGTAATATCATTTTCATTGCGCCGAAAATGCAATCTTTTTTTCATAGAGAAAGGAAATCAGATGACTCAAACTTGTCAAGCTCATCGCCCCCATGTGACTGCTTGCTCATAGCCGTCGCCCCCCCCCCCCCCCCCACACACACACGCACGCACGCACACACAAACCCAAATCCTTTGATTAGTGCACTTGTATGTTTAGTCACTACAGCTATGCAATATGCACTCCCAAAGAATGTCGAACAGAAATTAGAATACTTGACAATTTTTAAAAAAATTTACGCGCTCATATGGTCATCTGATTTCTTTTCTCTATGAAAAAAAAAGATTGCATTTTCGGCGCAATGAAAATTATATTACTTCGATATTACTTCATGAAGAACACCCCGCAGAAGTTGAAGGCTTAATAACATGGCCACACTTATAAAGTGCTCTGCACGTAAATAGATTTTCAAGTTTTAAAAAATGATTAATGCAGTTTATTTAGTTTTGTCGACACTTTCAAGATTCTCTTACAGTATTTCATGAGAAGGGTGGATTTAATGCGTTTCAATAAGTTGACAGTGTGAAATTTAAAAATTTTGTGTGTGTCACTGTTCATCGCCCCCTTGATAGGTCTCATCGCCCCCCTTTCCCGTTTTTTTGTTTTTATCGCCCCCCCCCCCCCCCCCCCCCCCCCAAGGAGGTCTCATCGCCCACTTTGAGAAACAAGACGGAGCTTTACACACAGAGGAAACAATAGCAGTAATCTTTGTCTCCAACTCATTCTACATTCTCGTGTACATCCTATAAAAAAGACAAGCGCAAAAAACATGCGATTGGAAACAACTGGAATTAATAAAAGTAAAACAAACACCCGATCTAAGAATTGAAAATATAATGTGAGACTGGAATACAGAATACACCAATTTTTTAAATAATACTTTTATAAATACTTAGAGTGTAGCCTAATATATTTTCAGAGTTGTTTAGAAGAGTTGAATACGTTCAAAGCGCGACAACTCTGGTTACCTTATTGGTTTAACGAATTTTCTATGCTCTTAGCGGTATTCTATTCCATGTTATTAAAAGTTAAAAGGAAACTCAAATTCAACATCGAGTAATGCCTTCTTTTATTCCCCTTTAGATAAGCTATTTTGATTGACATTTAATTAAGATATATGTAAGTATAATCCTGTACATGTAGATCTGTGTAGATAAGCAGAATAAGTGGTTAAAACATAGGTAAAAGTAAGTTAGCTGTGGCTGACGAACCAGGCATGTTAAATGTAGGTCACATAACGTTACTTCGACGTAGTGGTACAACAACAACACTAAGTCAGTGTTATTTTCTCAACAATAACAAGTGTCTAGAATGTTGCGTTGGGTGAATTAAGAGATATGCTAGATGTCGAACGCGTAAAAAAGTATTAACATATGTGATATGAATACATAACAGTTAACCGTTTGCGTTCTTATAATAAGTTGGTGAAGTCGTGTTGTTGATTGGTGTTATTTCGTTATCAGTGTTATTTCTGAAGAGTTTTTATGACAGGTTAAGCAAGTTATGCTGTTTAATTTTTAGTGTTTATTCATTTGTCATTAAAAACTAGATCAGACTTGTAAATGGCATTCGTAGGATAGTTCAGGTAACCATGGTTACTAGATGCCAATGACTTAATCTGTTAATACTAATAGGGCTAATCGGAAATATTTAGCAAGTAACATGTAAAATCTTTGTCCGAAATATCTGCGATGATGATGTAAGACATTTTCTGACAGATAGGCCATCATCATCGTCAGAACGCATTTGATCAATTTACTGGGAATTCCTTGCCACCCTTCGAGGTGGCAAGATCACCTCTCGTTTCTCATCAAAAATATCAAGATTCTCTTCATAACTTTTAAAAAATACAATTGCTAACCCGTACTTCAATGATTTCCCTTTCTCCTCGCACCAATCTTAAGTCTGTACGTCGACACAAGCCATAGATCTGCCCGGTTAAATTTCAAACTGTACCAAACCTTTCCGAAATCAGCCATTTGCATAATCTCTCATTGATACGTCACTATGACGTGAAAGGTCAACCTGTCACATGATTAGTTCAGCTCAAGCAGTTGTTCTGTGTATACTTAAGCCAAACTATCACGTGATCGCCTGCTAGTGGGTAGTCATGTGACAGGTTGACCTTTTACGTCATATGACGTATCAATGAGAGATCAATGGCTGATTTCGGAAAGGTTTGGTACAGTTTGAAATTTAACCGGGCGGATCTATGGCTTGTGTCGACGTACAGATTTAAGATTGGTGCGAGGAGAAAGGGAAATCATTAAAGTACGGGTTAGCAATTTTATGTTTTAAAAGTTATGAAGAGAATCTTGATATTTTTGATGAGAAACGAGAGGTGGTCTTGCCACCTCGAAGGGTGACAAGAAATTCCCAGTAAGTTGATCAAATGCGTTCTGACGATGATGATGGCCTTTCTGTCAGAAAATGTCTTACATCATCATCGCAGATATTTCGGACTAGTAAAATCTAGATGTGCAATTTAAACAAGGATAAGGTTTAAATTTACAAACAGTGTGTGTTGAGGCTTAATAATAGGCAAACAGTCAAAAGTCAGAAGTTAAAGTGCTTGGCAATGTATGTTAATTTTTCATTTCGTAGCTGCAAATTTATTTTAGCACTTTCATTGGACAGACAGAAGTAGTGATTTAATGGAGGTTAACAGCTAACAATGGTTAAATGTTAAGCAGTACCCATGTTGTACTAATCTCGTTAAGATAAATAATTCATTCAAGGCAAGTTACATTGTAACTTACGGTTGTGGTTCAAAGGGAGATAATGCTCATTAAAGGGAGATAACTCGATAATTGTAAATTAATGCAGACCTGATCTGTGGAGTTAGATAAATCTGTTAAGACCCTTAAATAGTTAACCACATGGTATTTATCCATCTGTCAAGAGCATTAATTGCTGTCTAGTAATTTAATTGAGCTGTTAAAGCATAGGTAAGATAATGCAAAATGTAATAAACAAGTACCTGTATGAGTAAAGCTGTTTTAGCTAAAATAGTTAACTAAGCATTATTATATGTTACTGAACAAGCCATGTATAAGCTCCAAGTATTTTTTGTTTATTGTAAATGATGTTGTATGACTGCTCTTAGCGGTATTCTATTCCATGTTAATAAAAGTTAAAAGGAAACTCAAATTCAACATCGAGTAATGCCTTCATTTATTCCCCTTTAGGTTTGACGCCATTTTGAATCATGACCGGGTAACAATAACACATGTAAAATGCAATAATTAAACGGATTTAATCTAAAAAGAAAGAGAGCTGCTCAGAGTCGGCAAGTGACGTATCAACCGCAACATTGTTCCCTTTTGACAAGGTCATCTAGTACATGTTCACGATTGCAGGAGAATTCCGCTCTAGCATCAATTGAAAATTGAAACGAAGGTTACAAATTTCAATATTCGTTTCGTGTAGAGCGAAAAGGCAAATTGAAAATTGAAAAATGACCGTCAATTTTCAATTATTGATTTGTGTGTTGTAAAGATAGGAAACAAACATTGAAAATTGAAAGTCAAATTTCAATTTTCATTTCTTCTTTTCAAAAAGTAGAAAATGAAAATGAAAAATTGATCTGAAAAAGGGTAATTTTCATTCTGCGATGTCAAAAAATGAAAATTGAATTAATGAACGTTACACGGACCCATCAGGCCAACATATTTGTGTGTGTTGGGTTTAATGGCACACTTGCCGCGAAAATCAGGAATATTGTTTACATTAAAAAACAAAGACCGTTTTCTGTATTTTCCCCAGAGAATATAAATTAGGAACTTTCTATTTTTACAAAAATTTAAACGTTTGGACGTCACTTTGTATTTTTAATTGAATTTGAATTGTTAGGTACCCGGAACGTAAACAAACCAAACTGCTCGCTGGGGCGCATTTATGTTTCAGTCGAGTGAGTGAACTAACGGCACAGTGTAATTTTACGTAGGCCTATTTATCTGAGAAATACAGACTGACGATCGGTTAACAACGACTGGAAAAGCCTGCTGATAATTGATTGAGTGTAAACCACAGATAAAAAGGCCTGAAATGAGGGTTATCCATCACGAAAGTTGACCGACACTGATCGTTGTTGTTGTAATCAGGCTTCGATTCTTCGTTTGTTTTTCACCCCCATTTCTACATTCTAAAGCTAACTAGACATGTTTTATGTGTCCTATGTTTAAGTTTAGTGGTATTAGACGTACTAAGCTCATGTAAATCGGTTTTCTTAGCAAATTTAAACAGGCTACGTCGGCAAGTGGGCCTTTAAATAAATAGTGAAAACATGCTAGATATAAAGTTATCTCACAGTCACGCGATTCAAATCCAGCTTGGGCTGAAGTGAGACACGTGACTGAAACTTACACTTTTATTGGCCCGCTCCGTCAGCAGGTGGCCTGCCGAAATCAACATGGCTGATCTACTGTTATTGTCGTTTGTACTGGTGAAGTTGAATTAAAAAATCTCTCAAAAATCAGGAAAACATCGTACGAATCAACTGCACACTTCTATCAAAAGCTATTAGGCTGCTCTATTTAATGAATGTACATGTTTGGCTGAATTTTCTTTCCTTTTAACTACAAAAATGCTCGAAATTAAAACATGCTGGCTATTTTTCTCAAGTGAAAATAAGATCATTTTAAGTTATACCAGGCTTGTATATCCGTTTTCGAAGTAGCAAGAAAGAATGGACGTGTTTACCAGTTAATTTTCCATCCTGTTTAGATTTCGTAAACATTTTCTCTATATAAAAGCCAATTGGCTAGAATATTTTTTATTTCAATGTCAATCATTTAATTTTGCAATGAACACTGTCATCGTTCCCACATGCTTACCTCTCCTTCGCTTCAGAACTAAGGCTCGCATGCGAAGATGAACTTCTTTGTTTAGATTGTGAACACTGAAGTTCAAATTCTGTCAGGTCATCATGCCGATTCTTGTTTTAAATTGAGAAACAAAGATAACCAAACTTTCAATTGTTGCTTACCATGTTACCAGAGACCAAGTTATTTTATAAATGACCTAAAAAAGTGAGCCACTGGAATCTAACCAGGTTAAATCTACCCTATGAATGGTTCTATATGAATATACATGTATACCCATCATATCTATACATAATTCACCAAAGTGAATTCCGTACCTGCCTCCTATGGCAAGCCGTTTCGGCCTATTTAACATATCTTGAATTCATTTCCACACATGTGCAATTCAATTCCCGATATGTACATATCAAGAATTGAATTCCACATATGTGCAATTCATTTGCACATATGTGCAATTCAATTCCACATATATGAAATAGCACTGACTTCTTGATATGTGGGTCGTGTATTTAACATATGTTGAATTCATTTCCACATATCTGAAATACTATTTATGTATGTACATATCAGGAAATGAATTAAGATATGTGGAATTGAATTGCACATATGTGCAAATGAATTGCACACATGTGGAATTCAATTCCTGATATGTACATATCGGGAATCGAATTGTACATATGTGGAAATGAATTCAAGATATGTTAAATAGGCCGAAACGGCTTGCCATAGCCTCCTTGTTCAATAATCTGATTTTCATTATGTCGTCAGAATGACCAGAAAATGTCAGAATGTAGATAACGAGTCGGATTTAACTTGTTGAATTAATTTATACACAATCTACCAACTTAAAGTATAAAACTCAATTTAAATGGGAAGTTGGGCCTAGGTCACTTATTTAAAGACAACCTACCTGTATAAAAGCATGGGGATTTGATACAAAAGTGCAATCTAAACAGAGGTTCTGATTGATTGATTGATTGATTGATTGATTAATTGATTAATTGATTGATTGATTGGTTGATTGATTGGTTGGTTGATTGATTGATGGATTGGTGTTTTACGCCGCGCTCAAGATTATTTCACTTATATGGCGGCGTTGCCAGTTTTATCGTGGGAGGAAACCGGGCTCTATGCCCGGAGGAAACCCACGACCTTCCGTTAGTAACTGGCAACCATCCCACATAGGTCGTTCGGGTGAAAACCCAGGGATTCCGCGACCCATTGGTGGAAGGCTGTTCGGATTGAGCGTCCAACGCTCTACCTACTAAGCCACGGAGGCCCCCAACAGAGGTTCTGAAGTGAAGGTTGGTAAGCATGTGGCACTTAACAATATTGCTGGCATATAGAAACATCTTTCTTTTGAACGTGTAATAACGCGTTCAAACGGATGGTAAACTTTAATGGTACGAATGGCAAACTTAGAGCACATGAGTGCGGCTAGGGTGCTGGCTGACTTTATTCAAGTGAACGGCGGGTTTGGTTACAGGTGCCCGGAATCAGTGAGGTAGACCCTAGTCCGCAATATGTTGAGTGGATTGAAGGATAATTTCTGATACGCCCGCACGGGCTTCTTCAATACCACGTCAACATAGGGTACATTTGAAAAATCTAAGAGTTGCTGTCGGAATTTTAAGAAAATGATAACTCGCAATTTTTAAACATTACTCACCTAAAATTTTGTCAGAAAGCTTCTTTGATAATCCCTTCGTAGAGCTAAACCATCATATGTGACCTTAAAATCTGTTAGCAGCCAATTTCGCTAAGTTTGAATTTCGTCTGTTGACTAAAAATTTTCTCGGGCGATCACACCGCCATCTACCGCGAACTTTCAAATCATGCTCGCCACTACAACCGGTAACGGCTGTCAGGGAAAGTCGGTGATAACGCAAAGGGAATTTAAACTTAGCGAATTTCGTTGTTTGGCGATGTGTATGATCACAAATGATGGTTTAGCTCTACGAAGGGATTATCAAAGAAACTTTCTGACAAAATTTTAGGTGAGTAATGTTTAAAAATTGCGAGTTATCATTTTTTTAAAATTCCGAGAGCAACTCTTAGATTTTTCAAATGTACCCTATGTTGATGTGGTATTGAAGAAGCCCGTGCGGGCGTATCAGAATTTATCCTTCAATCCACTCAACATATTGCGGACTAGGTAGACCCCTACCCATTGTTTGAAATATCCAAACTGTATGTCCACACATCAATCTATACTTTGGCCACGGAGCTTGGATATCGCCAGCTAAACTTTATGTCGATCGCTCTATGTGGAAGAGTTGCCAGGTAGCCTACTCGCCGAAGGTTGGTGTTTTCCTCCTAGCAAAGGTATATCATTTAGACCTTTAGATTTTGGTTTCTCCTAGAAAAACCTAGGTAGAAGACAGACAGGGGAGTTTAGCCCCGACCAGAATATCTTTCAAACACTTGTTCTTTTTATAAGCAATGACTGGCCTTTGGGTCAGAGGTCGAGAATACAAATAAATGGTATAATAGTTTTTAGACATCTTTCAGGATCCAAGTTCAAACCCAAACGATAAATAGTTTGTAACGTTTGAATCCAAAAACTTCCCCTTTTCCAAGCGTTTGTGATTGGTATCTGCATGTTTTGTGTCATGTTTTGAAATATTGAAGACGGGCTTATTTCACCGACGACGCATCCTACGTATAGTGAGCAATATCACTTGAATGTTCCCTGGCCCGTCTTGTGGAAAACTGACTATCCATGTGCGTCTATATAGGTCTACGTGTGGGCCACAGAAGCACACCAAACCATCCATTTCTGAGAAGTTAAAATTATGATCTTTGACACTACCATGCCAGTTCCCACGTTTATCACGTAACTAGTGACAGTAAAGGTCATTAAAAGTTGAGAGTTTACGTTAGGTAAGAACAAACAAACAGGATGTCTAATCATTTTAGTACATGCGTATATTATCGTATGTTAAATATAGGCCCTTTAAGCTTGTATCCGTAATTGTAAAACTAATATGTTTAGCCTACTCGTGTCAGTGTGTTTTAGTGTTCAATAAACCAGGGGCGGATCCAGCTTTTTACGAAAGAGGGGGTCCCAGGCCCTTCGATTACAGAAACATAACAAATTTAAAAGAGGCATTAGGCGAGGGTTCAGGGTCGCTTAAGCCCCGGAAGCTCTGGGGTTTTTGGTTGCCCGAGAAGCGTTTTGAGGGTGTTTTGCAACTAAAAATGCTAATAATTTCCGGATTTTGCTTTCCTAATTAATTCTTAAAAAATAACAGTAAAGCCGTTATGTTCCCCAGTTTTAAGTGAAGCATTGTGACGCTTTAAAGCATGGAGAAGCGGTTGACTATTCTAACGCATTAGGCGAGGGTCCAGGGGACGCCTAGGCCCGGAAGCGCAGGGAAATCTAGATTGCCTGAGAAGCATTCTGAGAGTGTAACTAAAAATGCTAATAATTTTCGGATTTTGCTCTCCTTAATTCTTAAAAATAACAGTAAAATCATAATGATGACGTCATAATGTGAATGTCTCAGTGTGTACCCTCATTAAGTTTCGTCCTTTTATGTACAATATTAAAGGCACAGGAAGGCAGTTTCATATTCAGTTTTGTATTCGATTTTCGTTTGAATATCAAACTGGACTGTGAAGTTGGCTGCAAGTTCCTGGTTCATTATTCAGTTCTTCTGAATATTAAACTACAATGTGAAGTTGGCTCCCAGTTCACGGTTCGTTATTCACTATATCATTGAATATCAAACTGGACTGTGAAGTTGGCTCCCAGTTCACGGTTCATTATTCATTTCGAATATCGAACCGTGAACTGGGAGCTAACTTCAAAACTGAATATCGAACCGTGAACTGTGAGCTAACTTCACTAACATATTATTTTTCAGAGTACATCTTCATAAATATAGGCCGTATGGCGGTGAAAAAATTTAGGGAGATGGCGGAAAAAAATATGTCTACCAGAAAGATGTTTTAGCTTAGAGCCACGTCTGAATAAACGGTAAGATCCAATGGGGGATTAAAGTAGGCCTACATCATAAGCGTGATACCTCTATTCCCTCTCGAGTATCACTTGTTTCAATCAAGTATTTTAAATTGAACCCAAATAAAACGTTACAAAATTGTTTTTGTTCAAGGCCCTGATAATGAATTATCGGTTGCTAACTTTATTTGCGGAAAAACATAATCAAAATGAAACTGTTTATGTTTTGCCTGTTTACGTAATACTCTCAGTAACAATTTCAAAACAAAATCAAGATTATGGCCTAATGGCAGTTTCAGAGTTTTGTATAGCTTTAAAACGACAGCTTACGATTTTTGCGCGAAAATTCATCCATAACTCTAGAATAATTCAGCGGCAAATATATGTATTTACATACAGATGAGCAAGTCCATTCATTCTCTCCTCTCCCATGGTCCAAAGTTTTCAAATGTTATTTTATGCCATCTACAAGTTAATGATCCCATCTAAATTGATTTAAGTGATGACGCATTGATAATTATGATAACAAGCGAACGGTGGACGTAAATTGTGCTATTAAGAGGAAACAAATTGACTTTCCTTTTCCACTAGGACTAATATTGTACAGCAACAGCATGCTATTAATAACTAAAGCATACGCTAAATATCAATTTTACAATTATATTATATGATATAATATTAGAAATTAAATGATGATATCCAACAACAATACTGGAGCCGAATTAAAAATTGTAGAAGATTTCTTCTTATTAAAAGCTGGGTAAATTTTGAAAGTCCCCTTGTACCAATTTAATAAATATTAGTGCAATAGTTTTGCAGCAAAAATTCCTAAAATCCCCCCCCCCCCCCCCCCCCGCCTCTTAAGTTAACATAATTGGCTCTTCCATTGAGCCAGCGGATCAGTTGATGTTTTTGTTTCAGGTTGGTCAGCTCAACTGCATAGTGTGAAGTGCATGTGCGTTAAATCGGGCGCAACAGTCCTAGCACGAGCGCATGCACGAAACCAAACATTGCATCAGACATTTCAGTTAAATCTTCATCACGCATTTTTTGGTGTGTGCCGGATTATCCTTGGGTCCAATGTCCCCGCCATTTGCAAGGCTTATATATTTTTTTGACTCTTGTCTCCCCTAGTTACAATAGATTTTCATAAGTGTAAATAAGTACGATTGCGAACATTTAGTGATTTCTCTCTTGATGAAACCCCAGAAATTATATTTTCAGCCCATGTGTTCTAATTGTGAGTAAGAAAAAAAAATCAAGTTTGCCTTGGTGGGGGGGCGGGGGGGGGGGGGGTGCATGGTTCGATGCCTGGCTACGCTACTCCCTACATGTACATGTAATATTCACTCTCCGCCCCTCTCCCGAAAACGCTACTAGTCGCTTATAGCTTCGTGTGGCTTTGCGCCCCCCCCCCCTTCCCCACCCCACACACACACACCACTCTCCTTACCACTTCTCCAAGAACCTGGTGTTTTAAATATACAACACACATAGGCACTGCCCGTACCAATGAGACAATTATATGGAAAATTTAAATGTGATCGTAGCCCCATATAAAGCTTCTTTCTTCATAGTATTGTAATGTTTTCCTTCTCTATTTTTCTCTTTTCCTTTTCTCTTTTCCCCTTTTCCTTCTTTTTTTTTCATTTGTTTTGGCTGGATTTACACTGAGTGGTTTAAATACCCCTGACTGTTAAGTGGGGGCTGGATTTATTGTACCTGAGCTTAAAGGGGCATGAGCTGCCAAAATTCACAGTTTTTTCATAACTTCTGATCGTCACGACAGTAAGAGGCTTTGAAGGCTATCGAAAAACTAAATGATTGGCGTTGGAATGAGAAAAATTCACACAGTATGTGGCCTGTATGAGCCGAAAACGTGTTCTAAAATAAACAAAATTTAAATAACCGGGACGACCATTCATTCATTCTAAGCCAAAGTTAGTTTAAAACAGTACTTAATCGTACATTTTCGAGACTTGAAGCATTAAAAAGCTTCTGAATTCTACCTCTTGAGAAAAATAGCCAATAATTTCAGCATTCTCTTTTAACGTCAAAATATCAACATTTTGGCAGCTCATGCCCCTTTAAACACGGGAAAAAATTCCGTATAACCCTTCACCAATCTGTATATACAGTAGAGCTATTGGCAATAAGCCCTCGTAGTGAAATCCTCCTCTCAATCGTATTCTCGCGAGATTTCCTTTAGACGTGGCTAAGATAGACCTCGTACAACTTGACCGGACATAGCGTAGGGATTTTCGCGTAAGATCTAGGGTAACATTTTAAAAAGCTATCAGATAAATATAAAAATCCTGACATCACGCTGTGCGTGAATATATATTTTGAATTTAAGAAAACGTTAAACTAGTAACGGAAACGTAAAGTCAATTTCACGAAATAGTCCCATTTTGACGAAATCTGGCAAAATAGCGACGTTCCCTGTCGATCCGATTCACTTTGAACTGGCCACTGTGATAGGTTCCACGGGGCGTTTCCAATAGCTGATAGTGTTTAAATGTGCGATGTAACTAACAATAGCTCTAGCTAAGTGTAAGAGAATAATAAAAAAGCACGTAGATGCGAGCAAATGCCAGGTAAAATTCCACGCTGTTGTTGAAAACTTAAAAGTTACATGATCAATTGACCTCGTATGTGAACTCTCCAACCCCATTCCAATGGATATTTCCAATAAAAATGTCGTCCAATGGCCTTAAGCCGGCCGCAGACTGCCCTTGCGGTCTGCGATTTTTCACCGGCGTCTCAAGCCGCAGTGTCGCAAGCCTCGGTGTGCTGTGAACGACGCAGCCATTTGAGGCTTACGGTCTGTGGCGCAGCCATGATCGCAAGCATCAAAATGATTGATATTTGCCGGCGTCTTATTCACCGGCGTCCCCAAACACAAGCAATGTGCGTGGAACCTCGCCGTCTTTTATCTTGCCGTAAGGCACTCGACCAATGAGAAACGGTCTTCCTGTTACGTGGTTTGAAAATGTCAGCCCTTGAGGAGACGATACCGTCGGAATTTTGGTCCGAAGTTGACCTGTGGCGGAAATATGTCAACTTATATGATACAAACTTACCGGAATTCAATGACCGTGTCCAGAAGTCTTTGACGATAAAACAGATTGTCGGACAACATTCGGACATAGTTCTTGTAAGACCGAATGTCTTCTTCCTCTAATTTAGAAGACTGTGATAGTCTCCATGCATAAACGTGTCGCCTTAACAACCAAGGGCGCCTCCTCCTACAACTATGAGAAGTATAGCAGGCTTTAGTTTATTGGAAAGCGCCGCGTTTTCTTGGAGCTACGAACCCAAAATACGTCATAATCGGATTTGTTCTGAAAAATCGCGCCACAACTTTACTGTTCACCCGCACATCGATGCGCAGCCATATTCAGAGCGCAGTGGTTTGTATACGGCGCCGGTGACGGTGAATACGGCGCCGATCAGAGTGGTAGACCGCAAGTGCAATGTGCGCCCAGCTTTAGAGGTTAAATCTGGCCTCTAGGACTAGGGTAACTTCTAATTTTAGATTGCTCATCCTCTCTGACTCATTATGTTATCTTCTCTCAACTGAAAATCCTGGAAAAATACCGCAGGAATTGTCCAGTAAATAATGGTAATAAACACTCAGCTCAGAAAACTTGGCGTGGTATTATCATTGGAGTGGGTACTGGGTAATAAAGACACACCAGGTAATGAAGCTATACTGGCCAGCTTGCAAAATCCTCCCTCTCCAAGCAATTTATTTGCGTCCATGTCCCTCTGGGAACGGAGGAATGGTTAGCGGTCAGCGGGGAAAAAAATTAAATCACAGTGGTAAAATATGGTACAACTCAAACACAGGCATGAACTACTACAACTACCAAACGACTGTCAAAAATGGTATGGAAATGTCTATAGAAAACAGAAAAGCAGAAGTCCTATTACTGGGCATATCCCTCTAAACCATGATCGCGGAACCTTTTTGGGAGAACAATCTCGCGGCGAAGAATGCCGCAAACAGCTAGTGCGTCGGAGAAAATCGGAGTTCTCTACGACAAAGAGCAGCCAACCATTTATCTAATGTTGGACCTAAACATGATGTGCCCGTGGCGCGGCATTTCAATACCCTGGGTCATTCGGTCAAGGACCATTTTGAGATCATGCCTATTGAGAAAATCCCTTTTCTCACTTCCTCTGCAGATGCCAAGCACAAACGTTTGGAAAGGGAAAGTTTTTGGATTCAAACATTACAAACTATTTATCCTTTGGGTTTGAGCTTGGACCCAGGAAGATGTCGTGAAAGGGCTATAATACCATTTGTCTTTCAGTATAACAAAGCTAGCATCGCTGTGGCCGGGATTGTGGTGGAGGAATGCAGACTGCTTCAAAGTAAACTTGCTCAACCTCTGACCCAAGGGCCAGTCATTGCTTATAAAAAGAAAAATAGTTTGAAACACATGCTGGTCAGGGCTTGTTATGCAGGGGGTTCTGCTGACTGGGGTCAGGCTCCTGTCGGTCGTCGGCCTGGTGAAATATCATAGGTTTACTTTGTTGCAACAATTTATGATGGGGTATAAAGGTCTAAATGATATACCTCTTATTAACACAATTAGAAACTTGTCTCCATGGTTATTTTAGACAAGAAGATTTTCCCTGTACCCGTGTGTTTTAGTGTTCATAAATATATATGGAAAACAAATATATATATGGAAAACAAAACGACATGAAACTGGCCTATGCGAACACTGCCAGAAAGAAGAGACTGTCGAACATTTTTTCTTGGATTGCTCTAAATTTAACCAATCAAGGTCCCATAGAAGAGATATAAGTCCTTGGAATAAAGAACCTATCTCTACATAGCCGAGAAATCTTGGCTCTGTCGAATTTTTTTTTCCGTGTTCGTCATAGCCAAGATCACTTCCATAGTAAAAAAGGGATATTTGTTAAGGAGACCCGCCGAAAAAATCGGCGCCGCAAATTTCACAACAAATAAGCAAAGAATAAAATATTTACCACTGCATTCCGATAGTAGGCCTATAGACCACGAAGAAGGAGTTTGTCAAACTTACGCCGCTGTAAAGTGGTAAACTTTCCCTTATGCAGTCAATATTTGTTTCGAAGTCCACTGGCTTTCAACCTGACGTAACCGCCATAGTAAAACATTTAAACGACCAGTTAAACTGTGCGGGGCGTCGTAGAAATACTTCAATCATATGTCTTTAGTCACTTTACAGCGGCATAAGTTTGACAAACTCCTTCTTCGTGGGCTATACTATCGGAATGCAGTGGTAAATATTTTATTCTTTGCTTATTTGTTGTGAAATTTGCGCCGCCGATTTTTGCGGCGGGTCTCCTTAACAAATATCCCTTTTTTACTATGGAAGTGATCTTGGCTATGACGAACACGGAAAAAAAAATTCGGCAGAGCCAAGATTTCTCGGCTAATCTCTACACAATCTCTTTTGTCCTCCCAAATCTAAACCCAAAAATAAAATAAGGCGCACACTTGCCGCGAAAATCCAGAAGACTGTTTACATTAAAAACAGTGGACGGTTTTCTGTATTTTTCCCAGACAGAAAAAGTTAGGAACTTTCTAATTTTACCAGAAATTGAAACAGTATAATTTTACGAACTTTATCTAAGAAATACATACTAACGATCGAGTAAGAGGGGCTGTTATACAACAGAATGGCAGGATAGTCACCTGGGGCTACGGCAAACGCAGTCATGAAGTATTTCAATCTAATTACTCATAGTAAAATTTATCCCCCAGACAGCAGAAAATCTTCCTAATTTTTTTATTATTTTTTTCTTTTTTTATATTACATCATCATGGATCAATCATTTCATTCATCAAGTAGGCCCTAGGCCTATCCTGGCGAGCATAACATTGCTCTTGAAAACGCCATCAAAACCAAGAAGAAGAAGGCGTGTCAAAGCCGACCGATAGCGAGCGAAGATACCCGAAGTGAGTTCCGACTGAGACGGCTCATTGCACATTCGCATTTACTGGTTGTCAGTGGACGGCGACATCCTGCAAGGGGAAGATCTTACTCTTAGTTACCTAGAAATCATGGACTCCCGAAATGCAGTTTCAAGCGAAAGGTTGGTTATCATCATAATCGCTATAATTCATAGTTTCGCAACTCAAGTAACCATCTATACTATTTTAAATTTATAGAGTAAACTGTACTCTAAGTAATCCGCAATATGTTGTCGATGTTTTTTTGCGACACAGTTTTACTTACCCGGTTACCGTAGGTGGGTAATGTTACTAAATTTCAAATTCAAGTAATATAATTTTTTTAAAAATCCTGAGAGCGACTCTCATATTTTTCATATGTAGACGTGGCTCATATTACGGTGATTGTAGTCAACAATTCTCGGCTCTAGTCTAATGGGTTAAGGGGCTAGAGGGCCTCACGTTTTTTAGGTAACGCTACATGCCTGAGCTATAAATAGTAGGCTAATATTGTGGGCGCATCCGAATAACTTCAATCGACTTGGTCAACCTAATTCGACTTATTCCCATTCTGATATTTGCTGATCGCCTTCCTAGAGTCTAACGCCGTAAAAAAATTAATTCAACAATGTCTAGACTCTTGCTATGTGGGATGGTTGCCAGTTACCAGCGGAAGGTCGTGGGTTTCCTCCGGGCACAGAGTCCGGTTTCCTCCCACATTAAAACTGGCAACGCCGCCATATAAGTGAAATAATCTTGAGCGCGGCTGAAAAAAACACCAAACAATCAATCAATCAATCTAGACTCTTGATCTGTAGTGTAGATAGGATTGCTTTCAGTTTCACTTTCAGTTGCAAGGTCACCCACATTCACTCAAAGTCTCAAGTCCTGATAAATGTCACTGAGTGTGACTATCTGTGTTGTTATGTAACATTATTCAGGTTATCAGTTCAGATGGTTGGACTTTGCACTAAACCACTCATAGTCATAGATCATAGATGGATAATGTAGACATAAGATTGAGCATATATCAGAATGGAGATAATGAGTCGGATTGAACTCGATTTCGGCATGACGTCACGATCCCAGCAACAAGGCTCCAAGGTGAAAACAAGTCCATGACGACTCCATTTTGACTGTCTGAGGGAAGACCATGTGACCACCCTAGAACCACTCCTGTTTTACTTACTCGGCTGGTCAGGTACCCGGATGTCCGAAACCGAGAATTAGGGTCATACCATTATGGTGGCCGAGAGCTGCCACACAATTTTTTTTCAATTCAGAATTCATAAACGAAATATGATAAGTAAAATAAAGTCATAAACAAAATCAAAAACAAACTTGCAAATAAAAAGAAAATTCAAAACAAAATCCAAAACTAAACCAAAAACAAAATGAAGAACAGAAACAAAAACATAACGAAATTCAAAATGTTGTTAGCTTAACGAAGGGTTAGATGACGCCGCATCACATATGAATTTCTTTAACCTGGCTAATTTTCCAATGAACTACATACGTGGAACGGCTGTCACGTGATATTTGAAGTAGGCCCTACATTGAGTGCCACCATTGTAATGAGATGACACTACTGATCAGACGTCACATGATTACTGCTTTATTGAATATTTACATCCTAACATGATGACAAAACACCCTTGTTACGTCAATTTTGACCGTTCATTCGGGATGTCATAAATTTGTAGATAAACGTTTCTCGAGACAACATTCCCCTATAGTTATGACGGCGATTTTAGCACTCCAGATCCAATCTAACCAATGTGACGTGACCATTCCAGGGCCCTGTTTCACAAAGCGGCATAGCGCAAATTTTTACGTAACTGCCATAGCAACCCATACTGTAGAGATACATTGTACGTTAGTAAGAAAGTTACGCAAAAAATACATCTGCGCCGTTGTGTGAAACAGGCTCCGGGTATACAGTTCATTGTAATTTTCTTTTGAACAACTGGTCTCTGTCCTATATCAGATTTGAGTAAAGTAGGAGTGTCTGCGTGATCTAGTAAACCAATGATTTGACTGAAAATAAATTTCCACTCTGACTCAGAGGAGTGTATAGTTCAACCTCAACTTCGAATTTTAACCATACCTAAAACTAAAGAAAAGGATCCCTCTTAAAACTGTTCTTTAATCATTCACCAGCCCCGATAGCTCAGTCGGTAGAGCATGGAGATCCGGGTTCAAGCCTCGGTCGAGTCAGACCAAAGACTTTAACAGAGGTAGCTGTTCCTGCTTCGCTTGGCGCTCAGCAATAGGAGTTAGAGCAGCGACTGGTTGGCCCGGTGTCAGTATACTGTGACTGGGTGAGGGGGCTTGCTGGTTGTCTTCGGCAAGTCGTCTCGGTGAGGCAGCACCTAAAAGAGCGGTGGAAATCCGCCCTGCAACAAAGAGACAGCGTCTTCATATAACTGAAATACTGTTGAGCAGGACGTAAAACCCAAATCACTCACTCACTTTAATCATTCAGCCAAAAGATGAGCGACTACGGTAAGATCTCCGCTAATTCAAGGACCAGTGATGTGAAAATAACGAACTATTACATTGCTATTTGCCACATTTGGTCTATAAAAACAACAACAGCGATCGTTCAATAGGATTATCTGATTGCTCACTCCAGGAGGTAAGACTCTCAACGAAAAAAGTTCAATTTTAAGTGTACTTTTCTTAATGTTTTTCTGGCCCTTGAATTTTTTTAGAGTACTTGAATTAGCGGAGATCTTACCGTAATTGAATAAAACAGATAGTAGGCTACATGATTATTATAATGCATTTTAATGTGGTATGAGCTGCCAACATGTCTGTCTATAATTGTTTATTCAAACAAAATTTTGAAAGGTCAATTCTCAGTTATTTTTCTCTAGAAAAGTAAATCGGATACTCTGAAGTAAATACCAGCCTTGGGAATACAAGTTAAATTAACTGTTTATATCAAATAAACTCAGACCTAAAATGAATTAAACATTCATTGAAGTTATTTTAAATTTGTAACTTTACCCCACAAGTTTGTACACTGGGGACATAGGCTTGAGCCATTAAGCTTGTGGCAACAGGCAGAATTTCAGTAGAGAGGCAGAATGTTGGCAGCTCATGAATACCTCTTAAAGTGATTGGGCAATGTACAGTAGATGATTTGCCAATTACTTGAAAAATGACATAATTTAGGGACGTCATTATTTATACTACCATAAATTAAACCGGACAAACGACCCGTCTGTTATTAGCTTTAAATTTTTGCTTTCTCACAACAGAGTTTTTAAATGAAACACGATATTCGAACAAATCCAGTAATGATGTGCAAAAATTGTTAAAGAAAATGGCTGAAGTCTAAATAGAAAATTGGCTTGTCCACAATGTCATGTCTGACATCGCTGCAGTGCTCAATCAACTGGTAAATGGTCTTATTTCCCTCTCAAAGTTAGCTGTATATGGCTATAAGTTAATTGTTATTTTTCTTAAATGTCAACATAGATACCACATATATGAGTGAAGATTAAAACAAGACCAGCCGGGATTATCGGTCTAACAACAACTGGTATTATATGGCTGGCAATGTGTCTTGTCTCTCAATTGTTGATATTATCTCTTTATAGACCAACACGTGCTGACATTGAAAAGACTGCTGACTTTATTTTGTCCAAGACAAGTGAGCGTCCCAAACTAGCCATTATCTGTGGTTCTGGATTGGGAGGACTAGCGGATCGTGTTACAGAACGGGTCAATATCCCTTATAAAGAAATAGAAGGATTTCCTATCAGCACTGGTGAGATTTAGTTTCTGCTTCCTTGTTTTTGGGGGGCCTCCGTGGCTCAGTAGGTAAAGCGTTGGACGCTCAATCCCAACAGCCTTCCACCAATGGGTCGTGGGTTCGATTCCCACTCAGTCCAAAAAATTGGAAAATTTTCTGATTGGGTTTTCACTCGAACGACCTATGTGGGATGGTTGCCAGTTACCAATGGAAGGTCGCGAGTTTCCTCTGGGCACTGAGCCCGGTTTCCTCCCACAATAAAACTGGCAACGCCGCCATATAAGTGAAATAATCTTGAGCGCGGGGTAAAACACCAAACAATCAATCAATAAGATAAGATAAGATAAGATATTTTATTTAGAGTCGGGGTTTACATATATAACAAAAAACACTAGCTTGCAAGAAGCTATTATTGCCGACTACATGCAAGGAGCAACAAAATATACAAATGTTGGTGCAATTGAATAACAGTGAGGTTATTAATTAAAAATATATGTATGTACATAGGATAAAATTATAGTAAAAAACATTTGTATATGTGTATATTGGTGTATTTTTTGTATTTTTTTTTTTGTTAGATAATATGCATATAAAATTTGTGTGACAAAACAGTTATGAATTGCAAATATTATTAAATAAATAAATAAATAAATATATACATTTATATTTTGACTGTCATCATCTATGTTACAATAAAAATCACAGAACAGTATGTTAATACTGATAACATATAAGATTAAATAAAAGCCAGATAATTGGGTGACAGTAAATTTAATGATTAATCTTTCCAATTATTTATCTTGTTTTTAAAGCATTTTAGGTCTGGGGACATTTTTATTTCATTTGGTAGGCTATTCCACAATGTGGATCCCATGTAAACAAAAGAATTGAGACCAAATTTGGTAGTTTTGGTAAGTGGTACAACTAGATTTTTGTATTTACGCAGAGAATAAGACGTATTTTTCTCTACGAACATGCTTTGTATATACGAGGGACTTTTTCCATGCAAAGCTTTGTAAATTTCGATGGCAAGAAGCCTTTTCCTCTTTAAGTGTAAACTAGGCATCTTAGACTTTTCTAATAAGTATTCATACGGACTTCTGAAGTCCATGTACACAATTCTAAGGCCCCTCTCCAGGAGTTTTTCTAATCTGTTTATGTCCGTAACTTTTGTAGGGTACCACACAAGTGGACAATATTCTAAAATAGATCTTATATAGCATCTAAGGGCTGCTAGTTTGACATTTATATTCAGAATTCTGGACAGTCTAGATAAAGCATTCAACTGCCGACCTGCTTTTTCACAAACAGTATTGATGTGACTAGTAAAATTCAGGTCATTATCAAATGTTACTCCAAGAAGTTTAACATTTTGGTTTGATTCTACAAGACTGTCTTTCAATTGGAGTTTCATTTTCTCCTTGCTTCCCAGAGCCATAAGCTGGAATTTGTTTGGGTTAGCTTGCATTTTGTTGTCGTTAAACCATCTTAGACAGTTACCTGTTGCATTTGATAGAAATTGTAGAGAGATGGATAGACTTTGATTAGATGAGCTAAGCGAGTTATCATCAGCATAGTTAAGCAGTGAAACATTGTGAATACAGTAAGTAATGTCATTTATAAAATAATTAAACAAAACAGGACCTAAAACAGACCCTTGGGGCACTCCCCTTTCTAAGTATCTAAAAGCGCTTTTGATTTCTCCGAGTTTAACACGTTGGCATCTGTGCCTTAAATATGAACATAGCAATAAGACAGATTTCTTGGATATACCGTATGCGTTAAGTTTTGCAAGTAATAGATCAATCAATCCTTGTTTTTGCATAGACGAGAAATCTTGTCGGTGGGTTTTTTTTATTTCTATATTACGGGAAGTGTAGATTCTCCGCATCATAGAGGCCGAAAGTTTGGGCTAGTTTTTGTAGTGCTTTTGAATTAAATATGGAGGTCGTTGGGCCATTGAATTGTGTTATTTTTTTAACACAGGTTATATAACATCATATTTTTTTAAACTTTTCCCCATAGTTATTTTTGTCAAGATGCTATTCACTGTGTGTCTTAGATTAGAAAATGTATAACATCAAGGCAGTTTCTGGCTGAAGGTCTGGTTTTGCATTCATTGTGGGTCTGTCCCCTATTGACCCTTTTGGCGTAAGAATTTACGTTTGCACAGAAGAATTGGAATGAGGTGCAAAACATCAAGCAATCACTCCTATGAATGATACCCTCTTTGAATGGGGAAGTGTGAAACGTCCCGTTACACTATATTCAGGGCATTGGCGCCTTTTGACCCTGGCAGAGGTGACCGTAAACAGTGGCCTCTCTTGGCTAGTAAGAAACCGTGGCTTTTCTTCTCTTCCTCGTATGCACTATTATGGGATGCATAAGAAAAAAGATGGCGAACGTTTCAGATGTGACAACAGTACTTGATGGAGCAAACGTAAAAGTTTCCGAAGAACTTCACATACATGTAGTTCAAAATCAGACAAGGAGCCTTGTTTGGAACGATTTGAGTCAAAATTTAGATATCAGAGTTGCATACTCGGTAAAGCTTTTATAAAAACCAATGCATTATCTCAACTGCAGTTACTGCGATTGCCGATAGATATGATAGTCCAGTAAGTGGAGAGTGAATGTATTTTCTGATTTGAAATTGTGCAACCGTTGACAATTTTTAAATCCACCCCGCATAAACGTCACATTTAATGTAGTATAACCAGGCTGAAGAGGTGGAATGGGACCTTTCACACTTCCCCGTTCATAGACTTCTGATGATACATATTATAACGTTCACACCAGGTACACGTTGTCACGTTACCTCATCCTGGTGTTTGAAATGAAGGCAAACATTGCTTTCTGTGACAATACGTTCTATTTCCATTAGTAGAACTCTTCAAAGTGGAGGTGCATTTGGTGGTACAGGTCTCCTCCTCGTTACAATGCAAAGCAATACAAACAATGAAAAAGTTCTATTAACCGATAATTTCGTTAGGTTTTAATGAATTATTGATATATTTATATTTTTACTATCTGAGGTAAAATTCAAAGAAATATGTTGATCTTATAGCCTTTCAACTGTTTTCTGTACAATGCCCTATTCATCCTCCTTTCAATAGAGAGCACAGCAAGGGGAGTAACTTTTTCTTGGTGGAAATATAACATATTGATCACTCTTCTCTCTCCGTCACTTAGCTACAGTCTTTTATTTTGTATTAAGCGGAGTTCAGGGGGCTCTTTTTCACTCTCAGACATTTACACCCCAAATAACTTTTTGACTTACAAAATGTTGGAAGTGTTGTATGTTTCCTGGACAGTTACTTTTAAGCCTTACATAATTGATTAGACTTCTGCATGCTTTAATCTTAAATGAGCAATGTAGTTCCCAGTTGAACATTCTGACTGAAGTCACATGGCTCTGATACTGTCTAATTTTATGAACACTAAAACACACGGGCACAGGGAAGATCTTCTTGTCTAAAATAACCATGGAGACAAGTTTCTAATTGTGTTAAAAAGAGGTATATCATTTAGACCTTTATACCCCAGCATAAATTGTTGTAATAAAGTAAACCTATGATATTTCATTAGGTTGACGACTGACAGGAGCTTGGTGTTAGTCAGTAGAATTTTCTGGAACACTTGACAATGTTTATGTCTATAGTAAGGCTCTGATAAGGCTATAGTAACTGTTTAATATTATTATATTTGGTATACGGTAATGTCTGAGTTAATTCAAGTGCTGGAAAAAAGTAGAAGAGTGCAAATTCTCATCTTAATTCAAGAGAGAGTTTGTAAAACATTTAAGGATTAACTGCTGGTCAATCATCTCCCTAGACTGAGATGTGTTGAAAGTTTAAATCTCATTTTGTTATTGAGGATTTAGCAACATGCATAGTCCTCTAATTAACTCAGGTATTACCGTACATAAATTTCTGTTTTTAGTTCCAGGTCATGTAGGCCAGCTTGTATTTGGGAAACTGTGTGGCAAATCTGTTGTGTTAATGCAGGGTCGATGTCATGTGTATGAGGGCTACCCAATATGGAAGGCACGTAGGTTCATAAACTCATCATCATGTCCCAAATACAGACAAGTTAGCCTTATCACTGTGAACTAAATGTAATGCTTAACTGTCCTTTGCTTACATATGACTTTGTATTGCTGTCCCATATCATGGAAGTCACATACATGTACAGCTGGTTCATGAACTCATTAAAGCGGCATGAGCTGCCAAAATGTCGATATTTTGACGTTGAAACAGAATGTTGAAATAATCGGCTATTTTTCTCAAGACGTATAATTCAGAAGCTTTTTAGTGCTTCTAGTCTCGAGAATGTACGATAAGGTATTGTTTTCAACTAACTTTGGCTTAGAATGAATGAATGGTCGTCCCGGTTATTTAAATTTTGTTTAGTTTTTCGATGGCCTTCTAAGCCTCTTACTGTCATGACGATCAAAAATTATAAAAAAGTGTGAATTTTGGCAGCTCATGCCCCTTTAAGCCCATCAGAAATCTGATTTAGGATATGTTTATGTTATGTCCTTGAATTTTTGGTGCCCATAACATCCTATCCCTATTGAACCTTCAGACACAAGAGCTTAAATTTTACACTTAACACATGTTTTATATAACTTCAGTGAGAGCATGTCACTTGTAAATAAAGCAGCGCAGAGATGTTTTTGAATACCCTACATTCCCCTACAGGTTCGAATCCAACTCAGACCAAATACAAATTGAAAACTTTCTGAGAGGATTTTCCACTTGCCATATGTGAAATAGTTGCCAGGTACTCGCCGAAGGTTGGGGGTTTCTTCCCACACTAATCCTGGCATAACGGCGATATAAGTTAAATAATTCGAGTGTGGCGTAAAACATCAATCAATTTATTAATGTGTAGATTCAAATAACACAAGGAGGCCAAAAAGGGGAGCAATAAAGGTCATTAGCTTGATGGCAGTTGCACTGTATTTTGTTATTTATCATCTATTTTTTCAATTCAAAGTTTATTGTACGAATACAAAGCCCACAAAGGGGCGGGTACAACATGGCAATACAATAACAATAACAATCTATGTTTCTCATGTAATTATTTCTGTATGTACATGTTTAATCGTATTACATGTTTTTTCCAGGTTGTCATTCCCCTTCGTGTTTTACATGTGATTGGTGTTGAAATTCTGTGTGTAACGAACGCTGCGGGTGGAATCAACAGAAGTTTTAATGTTGGAGATGTGATGGTGATTAAGGATCACATTAATATGCCTGGCTTTGCGGGTGTGAATCCACTAGTAGGACCCAATGATGACAGGTGAGAAAAATTGACATAGAAATTAATACAATATGGCTGCTATAAACCAAATGGGAGAATCTGAATGGATTTTCACAAGTTTCTATTGCAAGAATGCTGGGAATCGATTTTTTCCAGGTTTCCTCCAGGCAGAGAAATGCAAATTACACCTTTGAAAAAAAAGTCAAGGTTTTGTCTTGGCACACAACTACATATTACTCTTAAAACAGGTTTTCTTGGGGCACAGTCATGTGAATTACACGTATCTACAAAAATCCAGGTTTCTTCTTGGTACAGAAATGTATATTCTCTATGGACAAAAATCCAGGTTTCCTCCTGGTACAGAAATGTATATTATTCCCTATGGACAAAACTCCAGGTTTCCTCTTGGTACAGAAATGTATATTATTCTCTATGGACAAAAATCCAGGTTTCCTCCTGGTACAGAAATGTATATTATTCCCTATGAACAAAACTCCAGGTTTCCTCCTGGTACAGAAATGTATATTATTCCCTATGGACAAAAATCCAGGTTTCCTCCTGGTACAGAAATGTATATTATTCCCTATGGACAAAATCCAGGTTTCTTCTTGGTACAGAAATGTATATTATTCTCTATGGACAAAATCCAGGTTTCTTCTTGGTACAGAAATGTATATTATTCTCTATGGACAAAATCCAGGTTTCCTCCTGGTACAGAAATGTATATTATTCCCTATGGACAAAAATCCAGGTTTCCTCTTGGTACAGAAATGTATATTATTCCCTAGTGACAAAAATCCAGGTTTTCTCCTGGTACAGAAATGTATATTATTCTCTATGGACAAAATTCCAGATTTCCTCCTGGTACAGAAATGTATATTATTTCCTATTGACAAAAATCCAGGTGTCCTCCTTGTGCAGAAATGCAGATTACTCTTCTGAACAAAAATCCAGTTTTTCTCCTGTGAAGAAATGCAGATTACTCTTGTGAACAAAAATCCAGGTTTACTCCTCAGTCCTGTGAAAGAAATGCAGGTTACTCTTCTGAACAAAAATCCAGTTTTTCTCCTGTGAAGAAATGCAGATTACTCTTGTGAACAAAAATCCAGGTTTCCTCCTGTGCAGAAATGCAGATTACTCTTCTGAACAAAAATCCAGTTTTTCTCCTGTGCAGAAATGCAGATTTCTCTTCTGAACAAAAATCCAGGTTTCCTCCTGTGCAGAAATGCAGATTACTCCTCTGAACTCATGCATTCAGCAATGGGAGCTGTGTCAATTATGTTACCAGAGGGGTAAGTGTAATCCCAAAATAACGACAATACTGCAGAAATGCAGATTACTCCTCTGAACAAAAATCTGTAGTTGCCTCTGTCGTCCGTCTGTCCATTGGACCTTGTAAACACATTATCTAAAAAACGTCTCTCATTTACAACTTTGAAACTTCACACATTTGTTTAATACAGCAAGTACAAGAAGCCTATTGAAAATCAATGCGCTCGGATGTTTTTTTTCAAGAGTTATGTCCAATACATTACCGCTGCTGTAAAAAGCCTTGTAAGCACGTTATCTCAACAAGTCTAGCACTCACATTTTTATACGCCCGACTTAAAAAAAGTCGGTCGTATTATGGTATCACCAGCGCCGTCCGTCCGTCCCGGATTCCCTTCCGCTCCATAACTTGAAGAGTTTTGATCAAATCTTTACAATTCTTTTACAACATATACCTTGTGGGTAGAAGGTGTGTCATGAACCATTTATGACATCCTCGATTGCATAATGTGGCTTCTACATTGGATTATGTTATATTCTGTCTTAGTCTATATCTTCGTTCCCTTCCGCTCCATAACTTGAAGAGTTTTAATCCGATTTTTACAATTTTTTGTACAACATATACTTTAGAGGTAGAAGGTGTGTCATGAACCATTTAGGACATTGTCGATTGCATAATATGGCCTCTACATTGGATTATGTAATACTCTGTCTTAGTTTATATCTTCGTTCCCTTCTGCTCCATAACTTGAAGAGTTTTGATCCGATCTTGAAATTTTTTTCAGAGTATATACCTTATGGACAGACGGTGTGTCGTGTACCATTTCTGACTTCACCCGTTGCATAATATGGCAACCATATAGGATTATGTAATATTCCTTTCTGCTCCATGACTTCTAAAGTTATGATCCGATATTGACGATTGTTTTCAGAGTATATACCTTATGGGCAGACGGTGTTTCACATACTAATTTTGACATCACCTGTTGCATAATATGGCAGCCATATCGGATTATGTAATATTCCCTTTGATCTCCAGAACTTCTTTCGTTTTGATATAATCTCTCCAATTCTTTCAGAGTATATCTACATGTAGCTTAGGTAGATGATGTGTCACATACCAAATACGATTTGGGTCCACATATTTTTTGTGTGTTTTCAAGAGTTTTTTTTTTATCAGAATTGTGTACCTGCTGTTTAATATATATATATATATATATATATATATATATTAATATATATCAATGCTTTTTTTAGTACACTTGGTCCATAGTAACACTGGAAGCCAATTAATTTATACATGTACATTCTGAGACTGTTTTCTTGGATAGTTTAATGTGCACTATAATAAAAAAAAAGACAATTTTTACAGCTTTATTACCCATCTGGTATTTATCAGAGGGGCTGTTTAAATAGAGATAAGGGTACAATGACATCCACTGAAGTTGAGGTTTGTATATTTACACACCATTGTATCAGTGGTCAGCCTGAAGATTGTTTGCTTTGTACTAAAACCATTACAGCCAAGTCCAATAGAGCAGTGAATTCAAGAATTTTAAGCTATTGCTCCTTTCCAAATATGGAACATAATAGCGGTCCGACGAATTACCGGAATGTACCAAGATGGACCGGAATGTACCGAGATGTACCGGAATGTACCGAGATGTACACAAAAAACTCATTTAGGAGGTTTATATCGTGGATCAAACACTAAATTAATACCCTAGACTTCCACATTACATATTTCTGGTGAATTATTGCTCAAAAGGTGCCGTAAAGACGAAGTTCTTGTCGTAATCGCTCGCCTAAGGGAGATAACTTCAGACATATATTGATAGCCCACTAAACTTGCCGTACTGGGTAATGAGTTAAATAATATGTGAGGGGGGGGGGGGGGGGGGGGGGGGGGTTATTAAGTTCATGCCAAAAGAAAAAAAAGAAAATACCCGCCACTTGACGCAACACAAACGGGAATTTCAATACATTTGCTTATGGTAGGCCTACTGGCATCACGCCTTGTTAACATATCTATACTAGGCCTACCGGTACCTAATATATATATATATATAGGCCTTTCTTACCGGAATGTAGACGCGCAGAAGGAAAGCTGTTGGTGTAGTCCTATACTTACCGAGATGTAGACTTACCGGAATGTAGATGTGCAGAGGGAAATCCTTGGATGTAGCCTATGTTTTACTTACCGAGATGTAGACTTACCGGAATGTAGACGTGCAGAGGGAAATCCTTTGCTGTAGCCTGTTTTACTTACCGAGATGTAGACCTACCGGAATGTAGACGTGCAGAGAGAAATATGTTGGTGTATGTTTTACTTACCGAGATGAAGACCTACCGGAATGTAGACGTGCAGAGAGAAATATGTTGGTGTATGTTTTACTTACCGAGATGTAGACCTACCGGAATGTAGACGTGCAGAGAGAAATATGTTGGTGTATGTTTTACTTACCGAGATGTAGACCTACCGGAATGTAGACGTGCAGAGAGAAATATGTTGGGTGTAGCCTATGTTTTACTTACCGAGATGTAGACTTACCGGAATGTAGACGTGCAGAAAGAAATATGTTGGTGTAGCCTGTTTTACTTACCGAGATGAAGACCTACCGGAATGTAGACGTGCAGTGGGAAATCCTTGGATGTAGCCTATGTTTTACTTACCGAGATGTAGACTTACCGGAATGTAGACGTGCAGTGGGAAATCCTTTGGTGTAGCCTATGTTTTACTTACCGAGATGTAGACCTACCGGAATGTAGACGTGCAGAGAGAAATATGTTGGTGTATGTTTTACTTACCGAGATGAAGACCTACCGGAATGTAGACGTGCAGAGAGAAATATGTTGGGTGTAGCCTATGTTTTACTTACCGAGATGAAGACCTACCGGAATGTAGACGTGCAGTGGGAAATCCTTGGATGTAGCCTATGTTTTACTTACCGAGATGTAGACTTACCGGAATGTAGACGTGCAGAGAGAAATATGTTGGTGTATGTTTTACTTACCGAGATGTAGACCTACCGGAATGTAGACGTGCAGAGAGAAATATGTTGGGTGTAGCCTATGTTTTACTTACCGAGATGTAGACTTACCGGAATGTAGACGTGCAGAAAGAAATATGTTGGTGTAGCCTGTTTTACTTACCGAGATGAAGACCTACCGGAATGTAGACGTGCAGTGGGAAATCCTTGGATGTAGCCTATGTTTTACTTACCGAGATGTAGACCTACCGGAATGTAGACGTGCAGAGAGAAATATGTTGGTGTATGTTTTACTTACCGAGATGTAGACCTACCGGAATGTAGACGTGCAGTGGGAAATCCTTGGATGTAGCCTATGTTTTACTTACCGAGATGTAGACTTACCGGAATGTAGACGTGCAGAGCGAAATATGTTGGTGTAGCCTATGTTTTATTTACCGAGATGTAGACCTACCGGAATGTAGACGTGCAGAGGGAAATATGTTGGTGTATGTTTTACTTACCGGAATGTAAACTTACCGAAATGTAGACGTGCAGAGAGAAATATGTTGGTGTATGTTTTACTTACCGAGATGTAGACCTACCGGAATGTAGACATGCAGAGGGAAATATGTTGGTGTATGGTTTACTTACCGGAATGTAAACTTACCGAAATGTAGACGTGCAGAGAGAAATATGTTGGTGTATGTTTTACTTACCGAGATGTAGACCTACCGGAATGTAGACGTGCAGAGAGAAATATGTTGGTGTATGTTTTACTTACCGGAATGTAAACTTACCGAAATGTAGACGTGCAGAGAGAAATATGTTGGTGTATGTTTTACTTACCCAGATGTAGACTTACCGGAATGTAGACGTGCAGAGAGAAATATGTTGGTGTATGTTTTACTTACCGAGATGTAGACCTACCGGAATGTAGACGTGCAGTGGGAAATCCTTGGATGTAGCCTATGTTTTACTTACCGAGATGTAGACTTACCGGAATGTAGACGTGCAGAGAGAAATATGTTGGTGTAGCCTATGTTTTATTTACCGAGATGTAGACCTACCGGAATGTAGACGTGCAGAGGGAAATATGTTGGTGTATGTTTTACTTACCGGAATGTAAACTTACCGAAATGTAGACGTGCAGAGAGAAATATGTTGGTGTATGTTTTACTTACCGAGATGTAGACCTACCGGAATGTAGACGTGCAGAGGGAAATATGTTGGTGTAGGCCTATGGTTTACTTACCGGAATGTAAACTTACCGAAATGTAGACGTGCAGAGAGAAATATGTTGGTGTATGTTTTACTTACCGAGATGTAGACTTACCGAAATGTAGACGTGCAGAGAGAAATATATGTTGGTGTAGCCTATGTTTTATTTACCGAGTTGTAGACCTACCGGTATGTAGACGTGCAGAGGGAAATCCTTTGGTGTATGTTTTAAAGTTTCAATAAAACAAATATTAAATATAAATATCAAGTGAGACAACGGAAACGATCAAATGTGGAAAGAATAGAATAGAGTGTATATATATAACCATTTAAATAGATGAAATGAAATAAAAAAGATATTCATTAGTTGAAAAATGAATTTATTTCAAAAAGGGACACAGTCAATGAAACGTATATTAAATAAAAATGACAAATGGGCCAATAGAAACATTCAAATGTACATTTACGAAAATCGCTAAAGGACAAAATTAAGATAAAATACTAGCACATGAATAGAATAGATTAAAGCATATCCAATAGAGAAATAAAAAAATTGCTAAAAGGGTCCAGCTCGTTCACTTCTGCTCCGTTTCCTTTGACTGGGTTTCTTAGCAATTCGGGAAGTTTGAGGAATAGAAAACTTTGCATTCGTTGCTGTAATTCGTTGATGTTTGTCACATTTTTTCTTCTTTAGAAAATCCAGAAAGATTGCCTTTTTATTCATCTTCGGACTTTTTCGCCCATCGTTCCCTTGCAATAGAATATTTCTTTAATCTCGGCACCAAGATGTAATTTCCATTGCCGTAGAGAGATCGTCGCAGGTCTAACATTTGTAAATTGCTTACACTGCATAACTTTTCCACTAACTGTGGAAGTTTTTGGGGCTTCCAGTCCAACGTAAGTTTTAGTATATTGTTCAGCGACTCGCAGTTGTTGTTCGTCCATAGTTTTGACGATCTCCCGTTCTGGTGTGGTTTACATACATAGTCAAATAACAGAGGTTTCATTTTTTCAAAGTAGGTCTTGAACTTTGGTAGGTGCTGAATATCATTGTCTATATCTAGACTTTTCTTTTCGAACATGAAGCGATCAGCACTAAATGTCAATCCGTTTTCTCCAAAAATCTTGTGTATTATGTCATTTCTGGTCTTCACAGCAAAGGATTTCCCTCTGCACATCTACATTCCGGTAAGTCTACATCTCGGTAAGTAAAACAGGCTACACCAAAGGATTTCCCTCTGCCCGTCTACATTCCGGTAGGTC
Organism: Lepidochitona cinerea; assembly: GCA_963971465.1. Taxonomy (NCBI): domain Eukaryota; kingdom Metazoa; phylum Mollusca; class Polyplacophora; order Chitonida; family Tonicellidae; genus Lepidochitona; species Lepidochitona cinerea. The sequence continues at coordinate 39,818,068 of OZ020555.1, read as the reverse complement.
TACATCTCGGTAAGTAAGACATACACCAACATATTTCTCTCTGCACGTCTACATTCCGGTAAGTCTACATCTCGGTAAGTAAAACAGGTTACACCAAAGGATTTCCCTCTGCCCGTCTACATTCCGGTAGGTCTACATCTCGGTAAGTAAGACATACACCAACATATTTCTCTCTGCACGTCTACATTCCGGTAGGTCTACATCTCGGTAAGTAAAACATACACCAACATATTTCTCTCTGCACGTCTACATTCCGGTAAGTCTACATCTCGGTAAGTAAAACATAGGCTACATCCAAGGATTTCCCACTGCACGTCTACATTCCGGTAGGTCTTCATCTCGGTAAGTAAAACAGGCTACACCAACATATTTCTTTCTGCACGTCTACATTCCGGTAGGTCTTCATCTCGGTAAGTAAAACATACACCAACATATTTCTCTCTACAGGTCTACATTCCGGTAGGTCTACATCTCGGTAAGTAAAACAGGCTACACCAACATATTTCTTTCTGCACGTCTACATTCCGGTAGGTCTTCATCTCGGTAAGTAAAACATACACCAACATATTTCTCTCTACAGGTCTACATTCCGGTAGGTCTACATCTCGGTAAGTAAAACAGGCTACAGCAAAGGATTTCCCTCTGCACATCTACATTCCGGTAAGTCTACATCTCGGTAAGTAAAACAGGCTACACCAAAGGATTTCCCTCTGCCCGTCTACATTCCGGTAGGTCTACATCTCGGTAAGTAAGACATACACCAACATATTTCTCTCTGCACGTCTACATTCCGGTAAGTCTACATCTCGGTAAGTAAAACAGGTTACACCAAAGGATTTCCCTCTGCCCGTCTACATTCCGGTAGGTCTACATCTCGGTAAGTAAGACATACACCAACATATTTCTATCTGCACGTCTACATTCCGGTAGGTCTACATCTCGGTAAGTAAAACAGGCTACACCAAAGGATTTCCCTCTGCACATCTACATTCCGGTAAGTCTACATCTCGGTAAGTAAAACAGGCTACAGCAAAGGATTTCCCTCTGCACATCTACATTCCGGTAAGTCTACATCTCGGTAAGTATAGGACTACACCAACAGCTTTCCTTCTGCGCGTCTACATTCCGGTAAGAAAGACCTATATATATATAATATATTAGGTACCGGTAGGCCTAGTATAGATATGCTAACAAGGCGTGATGCCAGTAGGCCTACCATAAGCAAATGTATTGAAATTCCCGTTTGTGTTGCGTCAAGTGGCGGGTATTTTCTTTTTTTTTCTTTTGGCATGAACTTAATAACCCCCCCCCCCTCACATATTATTTAACTCATTACCCAGTACGGCAAGTTTAGTGGGCTATCAATATATGTCTGAAGTTATCTCCCTTAGGCGAGCGATTACGACAAGAACTTCGTCTTTACGGCACCTTTTGAGCAATAATTCACCAGAAATATGTAATGTGGAAGTCTATGGTATTAATTTAGTGTTTGATCCACGATATAAACCTCCTAAATGAGTTTTTTGTGTACATCTCGGTACATTCCGGTCCATCTTGGTACATTCCGGTAATTCGTCGGACCCACATAATAGCAATGTCAAAACAGCCACAATATTTCAGTTTTTGCAATTAAAATGTGATTGAATTTACCAGAACAGATAACATACATGTATGTGTACTATAAACGTACTGGTATTTAGTTGCAGCTTCATCAAATTCAGAAAAGAAAAACTTCTAATGTGAACAAGAAATTTCAATTGATGAAATTAAAACAAATGTTGTATTAAATGTAAAGTTGTTAATCGTAGCGGTTTGACTTTGCCACGGCGGGCGTATGTTGAGTTTACTAAAACTCTTGTTAAAACTTAATACATTTGGTCAATAAAGCAAGTACAACTAGCCTATTCAATATCAACGCGCTCAAACGTTTTTTCCAGAGTTATGCCCCTTACATAACTGTCGGCCTAAAACCTCTTTAGAAATGTGATACATGTATGTGGAGTAGTTTTTCAGGTTTACTCCTGGTGCAGAAAATGCAGATGACTCTTCTCAACAAAAGTCCACGTTTCCCCCCGGTACAGAAATACAGAGTACTCTTTTGGACAAAAATCCTGGTTTCCTCCTGGCACAGAAATGTAGATTACTCTTCTGGACAAAAATCCAGGTTTCCTCCTGGTACAGAAATGCAGATTACTCTTCTGGACAATAATCCAGGTTTCCTCCTGGCACAGAAATGTAGATTACTCTTCTGAACAAAAATCCAGGTTTCCCCCTGGTACAAAAATGCAGATTACTCTTCTGAACAAAAAAAATCCACGTTTTCCCCTGGTACAGAAATGCAAGGTACTCTTCTGAACAAAAATCCAGGTTTCCTCCTGTTACAGAAATGTAGATTACTCTTCTGGACAAAAATCCAGGTTTCCTACTGTTACAGAAATGCAGATTACTCTTCTGAACCAAAATCCAGGTTTCCACATGGTACAGAAATGCCAAGCTCCTTTCAGCCATGAACCTGATGAAATATCATGGCTTTAGTTTATTACAACAACTTATGATTGGATACAAAGGTCTAAATGATACACCTGTTTTTGTGTGCATCAATATGTAGAAGAATACAAACTAATTCAAAGTAAACTGCCTCAACCTCTGACCCAAAGGCCAGTCATTGTTTATGAAAAGAATTTTTTTTTAATTATGAAAAGGAATACATGTAGGTGTTTGAAAGATATACTGGTCAAGGCTTAGCTCCCTTGTCTGTCTTCTACCAAGGTGTTTCTGGTGACACCAAAATTGTAATTTTTTGTTTCCCGTGATCCTACTGAGTTCAATCTCAGTGTACCAATATTCTTGCCATAGCTGTTGCATAAGCATTGTCAATGTATTACAAAGTGTTCTGGAGCCCTAGGGGCCCTAGTCGGTAGAATTTTCCGGAACACTTTGTGATACATAAGGGCCAAGCTCCTGTCAGTCCTCAACCTAATGAAATATCATAGGTTTTAGTTTATTACAACAACATATGATTTCCTCCCCTACTAAACTTGGCATCTCCGCCATATAATTGAAATAATCTTGGGTGCGGCGTAAAACATCAATCAATCAAACAATATCCCTGCTCCAAAGCCAAATTTTTTCGTGTGATGTTATTTAAGCTTTATTTGTTTCATTTCATGAAGCAGTTTGTTTGATTCATTGCGAATTTTTGCAGGTCATGCTATTTTAATGTGAACATTTTCTTATTACAGTTTTGGTCCACGGTTTCCCTCCACATCAGATTGCTATGACAGTTCTCTATCAGAGTTGGCCAAAAATACTGCCCGGGATTTAGGAATGGGTGATTTTGTAAAAGAAGGTGTTTACTCCTTCCTTGTGGGACCAACTTACGAATCCATTGCTGAGTGTAAATTTCTTTTGACCATGGGAGCAGATTCCACAGGTATGTCAATTACATTCTGATTACAAGAGGTATTCGTGGGTTTCCTCCGGGCATAGAGCCTGGTTTCCTCCCACAATAAAACTGGCAACGTCGCCAAATAAGTGAAATAATCTTGAGCGCGGCGTAAAACACCAATCAATCAATCAATCCTTAGAGCGAAAAAAAAAAATTGGAAAATTTTCGGACTGAGTTTTCACTGGAACGACCTATGTGGGATGGTTGCCAGTTACCACTGGAAGGTCGTGGGTTTCCTCCGGGCATAGAGCCCGGTTTCCTCCGACAATAAAACTGGCAACCCCGCCATATAAGTGAAATAATCTTGAGCGCGGCGTAAAACACCAAACAATCAACAATCAATCAAGCTAGTTACCACTGGAAGGTCGTGGGTTTCCTCCGGGCATAGAGCCCGGTTTCCTCCGACAATAAAACTGGCAACCCCACCATATAAGTGAAATAATCTTGAGCGCGGCTTAAAACACCAAACTCTCTCTGTATTTCAATACAGTTGTACTATTTAATGATGTACCATATATGAAGCAGTAAATTTTCTTACTGTTATTATTATTTTTGTCAGGAATGAGCACCGTTCCCGAGGTTATCACTGCCAGGCATTGTGGTATGCGTGTATTTGGTTTCTCTTTAATCACCAATAAGTGCATCATGGACTATAACGATAAGAACAAAGCTAACCACGAGGAAGTTTTAGAAACGGGACGTAAAAGAGCGGAAGACATGCAAAAACTGGTATCTACAGTTGTATCAAGAATTGAAGGAATTTAAAATTTATTTCTTTTCAATCTCTGTAATTCCCCTCTGGGTTCATCAAATGAGCTACGCTACATGTGTACCTTAAGGTACATATATCCAAGATTGATAAATGTTGATGCTTGATGACGAAAATGAGGAATAATTAGCTGATTCTGTTTAAATGAAATTTTTACCTATATTTGACAGCTCATGTTACTTTACAAAATGTTATATATATATAAAAAAGTGCTCATTAACCTGTAAGTTTTATGCTATAAAGATTTGATTTATGCAAAATAAAGATACAATTTTACAGTAAATGTTGAGTGTCATTTTCTGAATACCCAAAGCGAAACGTGGGCCATGGATGTTGTTAAGCTCTAAGCTGTTCATTATTATTATATTATTAGTCTGTGGTTTCACAGTAATGCTAAATTGTATCCAAACAAATTCACAACTTTATGATAACCATGGTGACCAAATGAGGTGCCAAGTAATTTGAGGAAATGGCTCTTCGTCTGTCTGTGGTTAATAGTATGGCTAATTTGTCTTTAAACAACTTTTTGGTAACCGTGGTGACCAAATGAGATGCCGAGCACCTTTTTCATACGCCCACCTTAAAAAAAAGTCTGTCATATATTATGGTATCACCAGCGCTGTCCATCCGTCTGTCTGTCAATTGCTGAAATTTAAACAAGCGAGTAGCTTTGGTGACTTCAGATTCCCTTCTGCCTGTATACTGTAGCAGATTAGTTACAGCTCCAGTTTATATTTTAAAATTTATGAACACTAAAATACACAGGCACAGGGAAATTCTTCTTGACTAAAATAGCCATGTAGACCAGTATATAATTGTGTTAAGAAGGGGTATATCGTTTGTATATATCCCATCAGCTTTGGCAAGACGGTCGGTTAACTGACGTTAAACCCAAAAGGATCATGGGAAACGCTTTACCGCCAATCCCATAGCTGGTTAGGCTGCCTTGTCAATCCTCTCAGTAACCCATCAGGACGCCACAACTTCCTTAGCCTGCAAGTTATCCTAGTTACTCACAGAGTCCCAGAACCGGGATACAAACTCAAGCTCACCTGGTTTTACCCAGCCATATCATCGGAGTACGCACCATGGAGATATGGTTCATACATTCCTCCCCTCACTGTTCAGTTAGTGATGACTTTATTCTGAAAGCTACTGTTAAAAATGTGGTTCCTATCGTGTTATTAGGTTCATTATATTGCCTTATTCTTAATGTAGCCAGCTATTAATGAGACGAACAGTTGTAAAAGACATGTTGATGGGCATTTACTTAAAGTTATATAAATGAGGTGAAGGTTCGAAAAACAATGAAAAGAAGAGATACTATGTACATAAAATGATAAAGGATGGAAGATCAAAGGAGTTGCGGGGTAGCCACCCCCCCCCCCCCCCCCTAGACCGTTACATGACGTCATGTCTAGACGCTTGCCAGTCGTGTCTTCTCGTGCCATACACATTAGAAAATACCTTTCGGAGTTCACTTTCTGCCTTTTATGAAAGCCAATTTTCAGAAAGAAGGCTTGAATATCGTACAAGTTAGGTCTTCGGTGGGATAAATTCGTTACAGGGTTTGTTCGAGGGTAGTCCGGGTTTCTGACTCCAAAATTACTATTTTTTTTTATACTGACGGCCGTATTTTGGAGTCAGGGATCATTGCAATCAAAAAGTCGGAGTTGGCTGCACGATTCTGATCGGGCAGTTTGCGGTCAGATTTAGATAGTAAATATCAACATAACTAACTCAAATAGTGTCAGCACGACATTCATAATTAATTTAGCCTTTTGTTAAGTAAATTTAACGTTTAAAAACTGAAAACCCGCTAAATCGTATTACGTCATCAATGGCGGAGAGTTTGACATTGGAGAAGGCAAAAGTGAATTCAGGGGGAGAATAATGTTTATTGGCGGATCTTGCTCGTCCATATCAGACTCTGGTAGGTAGCGAAATTATCCATGAACGTGATTATGACCGTTTAGACACGTTCAGTGCAGGTTATATTGGTATTTCTTCGTCTAAATCGGACCACATACTGCCCGATTCTGAGCGGGCAGCCAAATCCGGCTTTTTGATTGCAGTGAACACTGACTCCAAAATACGGCCGTCAGTATAAAAAAAATAGTAATTTTGTAGTCAGAAACCCGGGCTAGTTCGAGGGGGGATACGGAAATTTATGGGGTCAGTAAACAGTATATATCCGTTTACTGACCCCATATATTTCCGTATCCCCCCCCCCCTCGAACAAACCCTGTAACTAAAATTACAGCTGGGATGAATATATTCATCCCAGCTTACAGTAACCAAGCGGTTTCTGGTCGATTGAACATTCAGCTTTGCTTTTACACCATTCAGATTTGTTAAACATTACAGGGCGAATTTCACTAAAACTATCCTTGTGTAAATTCACATTCTTTACAAATGTTAGCAATGATAAATTACCCTTTCCTTTTAAAAATCTGAATTTCTTATCCAATAACATTTTGTTAACATGTGCTTCATCAGAAAAACGTGATAGCCGCAGATGTTCGCACCACGAGCGTAAATTGCTGTCTAACACATTAACAACTCCATTTGCGTATTTCACCTATGGTGTAAAAAAGTAGGAGTAAATTAAAACCTTAAGTCAAAAGAACAGTCTATTCAAAAAGGACAACAGATCGTACGCCTATCGCCATCATACCGGCGATCTAAGCTGAACAGATTTCATCAAATACTGTTTCTCATTCTTCATGATTCATTTTACGACAACCTTGCTGATGGAGTTTCAGTTCGTTATTCGTTAGACTTTAAATGATTGTGTGTGGATTTCATTGACATGGAATTAGTTATCCTTTTGACAGCCTTTCTTATGCTTTCTATGGTTCCCTTCGGGACTGGTGGTGCAATTTACGCACTACACAAGTTTGTTAAGCGACGTCTTCGTTTGCAGCGCTACACCGTCGAATTTCATACCGTGATTTTGACTATTATTGTGGTTATTGGTGTTGTGCCGGTGACAAACATCAGACTAATCCTATTCGTCCTAAAATCGGATTCTATAGTTGAACTGAAGTTTTTCCATCGTCTGGCGATGCGAATCCTACAAGTAGTCCAGTTGACAAACGTGACTGTAATTGCCATGAAAAGGGCTCGGACGATGACACGAGCTGACCGTAATCCATCAACCAGTACAGAGATTCTTTTGATCGTCGTTTGCTGGGTATTTGGTATTTCTCTTGCAGTTCCTCCATCTATAGTAGCTTTTGGAAGATCCGCTCCAGAAAACGAAACTCTTCATTCAACGCATGGACAATTCAGTAGACCAGATTGCTGTTACTTCGATGCAGTTTATCTGGGTCTTCTTCTCATGTCCTCACTTGTAATGTTAGTGGCTTATTTGTCAGTAAGGAGACACATTAACTCAACGATCGCAGGATCTGGCATGGGAGCAGGGTCATTAATGGAACGAGTATATACAATTGGTGCCTTAGCCAAAGGTCTTGGGGATAACATGGCTTTGCAATTTATCACTGCGAATGAGAGACGCACAACAGTCATAAGCAGCCCGGTCCAGGACGACGAAAGTGGAGTAGTGACATCAAAGGTTGTTGTCGATAACTGGATATCAGAGAAACCAACAACGGAACGGTATATATATACAGATTTAGGGAGTACGAGTAGCTCATTTCATGGAACGCAAGATACAAGTGATTCCAGCATTTCCAGAGACCATGTATCGTTTTCTATGATCAACTTGCGGAGGAACATTGACACGATACAAGAGGAGTCATGCGAGGGTGAATTGTCTCCTTCAGAGGAGGAGATCATTGAAAAACTTAGCCTTACCATATGTACGAAAACTGGTGAGATTCACCTTGATACGTGTAGCATATGCTCCAATCGGTCGTTTAGTCAAGAACCATTAGAGAACGACCAAACCTCTAATAGCCAGATTGTTAAAGCCTGTGGCAACATTCCCGGCAAAGAGCCAGAACAATGCAGTTGTAGATGTGGAGAAAAATCACCAAATTCCGTTGACCTGGTTGAAACAAGCGTGGACAAGAATGAAAGCAAATGTGAGATGGCAACGGATACAAATGACGTATCTTCTCAGACGGATCCTACAGAGTTGCAAAATGCCGGTAGCAGGCCCAGCAGTGTCGTATCGTCTGTCAGATCTGTTCGCCATTTGTCACCGTCCCATTCTCGTCTAAGAGTGCAAGAGGATGAAATCGCCGATAGCAAAAGCGTAGGATCAAGATCTTTGAGCCCTTCAAGCGTATGTGATCGGTCGGCGTCACCAACTTGGTCCGAAAAGTGTCTGGAAGATTTGTCTCTTTCGAGTGACTTTTTACAAATAAGTAATAGATCATCATACGCCAGTTCTGGAAACCGGTGGTCTTTAGTTTCAGAGATTTCTGGTAGCAATCTACCTCCTTTAAAGCACACCAGATGTAGTCCAAGCAGCGTTTGTCTAAAAAAATCCGTTTCATTGTTACAGCGGGCAAGCCCAAAGTACCAATATTCGGTAAATAAAGTTTCTGCGGATAACTTAAACGAGTCTGGTTTTCTTGAGTTGCCCTTCACAGAGACAGACGATGGGAATCCAAAATACGAAGAGGCCGAGGTGAATGACCATTCCAGCCAGCTACTGTCACAGGTGCTTGATAAACATGGTTACGGTCAGATAGTCTCATATCATATAGACAATCACGAAAGCCAACAAAGTCAGACCTTGGCTGAAAATCCCGATGATTGTTGTTCAGATTCAAAGATAACCACCCAGCAAGGCGACAATCAGGCGCCGGCTGTTCAGATTCGTGTGACCCGACCTTCAACTGAAGCCAATGGTTTCTTAAACAGGAGACAAGGCACCGTACAAGGACTGTACACTCAGCCATTCGAAAACTCCCATGGTACTGAGGCGAAAGATGATTCTAAAGTGACCAAACAACGGCTCTCGAAGGCACAAGCTCCAATGAGGAAAAGGACAGTACCTTTTCCCCGAAGAAATTCTGTATCATCTGCAACCACTTTGATATCGGACTCAAAACGACGAATAACTGCCCATCAGGCAGGATTAGGTTCTCTACGAATCCCGTTCAAACATAGAACATTACAATACAAGGAAAAGGTTTTGAGACGATTTGTACTGGCATTTGCTATCAATGTATTAACTCAAATCCCAAATGTTGCGCTGGAAATGTCGAACTCTTCCGAAGAGACCTACTGCATTCTTTCTCCGATCTTCCAGTGTTTGGTTTATATGTCTTTCCTGGTCAGCCCATACGTTTATGTGCTTGGTAACAAAGTTATCCATAAAACTATGAATACACCAAGGTAGCATCTACATCTTGTGCAGAGTTTAGACATTCGGGGAAGGGGAAACTATGTCTTACATCGACCCTATACCCGGTCTTAATCGTTTGCTTATTATTCCAATAAAATTCCATTGCGAACTTAAGTAGTTCACCTGTGGTTATTGATCAGTCTGATAGGAGTTAACGAATAAAATATGCCGATACAAGATTATTCAACCAGTAAATAGCGACGGGGGGGGGGGGGGGGGGGGGGGGGAGGTTGTTGTATTGGAGGTAATTCCGATGACGCCTGACCTCCATTGTCAACCCATAGGCATTTTGTATAGGACAATAAGTCTTTATTCAGCGCAATGCCAAAGATCAAAAGGATTCTGAAACATAAATACCTTTTCCAGGACACCTGTGTCGGAAGATAAATAAATCTTTTTAAAACTGTCCATGCAATTCCTTCTATCTTGATTATATAATGGTCACGTTGTAACTTTAGACCTACGGTACTTTACTTATATCAGATGGGCAGAAATGAGTGTTCGAAAGGTTTCTGGGGAGATTCACCATATTTTCGACAGGCTTGGGAATAGTCAAATTCAGAGGTATCGATATCTATACGCATAAGCCTACTACGCACCTGTTTGCGTAACTATAACGTGTTTATAGACATTTTTATGGAAATATTTACAGGCCTTTAGGGAGAGTGTATAGAACTAGGCCTACATCACATATACACCTTCCCATTCCTAGGTGTACGAAACTAAAAACATTGCGTCTTTATTGATAACTTTATGCCCTGGGCATGAAAGTTGCGTAGCCCAAACATCGATCACTTATTCCTCAAAACAGCCTTCTCGCTCAATTAATGTTTAATCTTTTTAATTTTACTTTCTGGTCCCACAAAGTCGGTCGTTTCCTCAAAACAAGGAGCCCATCCTCATTCTCTAAACTAGTCCGCAATATTTTTTTAGTAGACTGAATTTATTTTAATGCGTCCACAATATGGGCTTCTTCAAGCCGTGTGGGCTAACTTCAATCCATGCACTCAACATATTATGGACTATCTTCTAAACCTGGCAACACCGCGATACATGTGAATTAATATTGAGAGCGCGTAAAACATAAATCCATTTTGGTCATTTTAATAAAATAGGGAGAGAATTAGTTGTTTACGTCTCAAAGTGAAACTTAACAAAATATACGTCTGTCCACGGGCCCTGGGCCTAGTTTCACAAAGTGATCTTAGCTTAAGGTGCCATAGTAGTTAAGATCAGACTTATTAAGATCGTTTTGTGAAACTGGGCCCTGGTCGTATGCAAAATACACGCTAGGGCCTATTCCATAAAGGCGTTTTAACAGCTAAACTGGCCTGGGTGACTAAAATGTCTATATGCTCCGAGTAAAAGTCGTCTGGGTAAGTTAGGCTGTCTCTGATCGTCCCTCAGTTCCACACAGACCTTCCATCCATGCAACCCGGTTTCAAATCCACTCAGATCAAATAAAAATGAAAAAAAGTGGATTTTTTGCTCTCTGTATGTGGATTGATCGATTTCAGTTATATGGGGGAGTTGCCAGGTTTAATGGGGGAGGAAACCGGGCTCATTGCCCGGAGGAAACACCCTATCTTCCACGAGTACCAGGCAACTCTTCCAAAGCGGGAAATACTGTAGACTAAATGTGTAAGGTATCTTTCTGCGTATGCCAGTTTGCAGATGACTTATAACAGGTAAATAATTAACATGTGTGATTATTCAGAGCAGATCAATAGTTTATCCACAGTTAGGTAAAGAGAGTTGCTAAACTGTCTTCACACTTTTTTCGTAGATTCCAAAACAATAAAAGGGTTCATTAGCCGAGAAATCTGGGGTCTGGCGAATTTTTTTTCTCTCCGTGTTCTTCATAGCCCAGATCACTTCCATAGTAAAAAAGGTGATATTTTTTAAGGAGACCCGCCGAAAAAATCGGAGGCGCAAATTTCACAACAAATTAGCAAAGAATAAAGTTTTTACCTCTGCATTCCGATAGCATAGACCTAGAAGAAGGAGTTCATAAACTTTACGTGGCTGTAATGTGGTAAGCTTTCCTTTATGCAGTCAATATTTGCTTCCAAGTCCACTGACTTTCAACCTGACGTAACCGCCATAGTAAAACATTAACCGACCTAAAAACTCGGCGGGGCATCTTAGAAATACGTAACTTGTAATCTTAGGAAATCTTTTGTCATGACCAATGAACTAGGCCGAATATGATACATGTATATTCGTGGAGTATTAAATACTATTAAAGACGTATATTAAAGACGTATATTTCTCCACAGTTATATCGATATTATTTTACCCTAGTGATTCGAGCTAAGGCGACAAGACACATAAGCAGCCATATAATACCAGTCGCCGTAAGACCGATAATCCGGGCTAAAGGGTTCATCAAAAACTAAATGGTCAACATTGAAACAAAAGGCATCTGTTCAGTCTGTGGCAATCAAATAAATGCTTTAAAAACTGGATATTTTTAGACACTAACTCATAAACACTAACTTGACTTACATTCAAAAGTACATGTATCACTTAAAAGTTGCATAGTTCTTATTTATACTTCGAGAGAAAAGAAAAGAAAAAAAACCCCACTGTTAAAACAGGAAAAATATTATTGCTAAAGTTTGTTTTGGTTTTTTGTTAAAGGCCCACTTGCCGCCGTAGCCTGTTTAAATTTGCTAAGAAACCCAATTTGCATGAGCTTAGTACGACTAATACCACTAAACTTAAACACAGGACACATAAAACATGTCTAGTTAGCTTCAGAATGTAGAAATGGGGTGAAAAACAAACGAAGAATCGAAGCCTGATTACAACAACAACGATCAGTGTCGGTCAACTTTCGTGTTGGATCACCCTCATTTCAGGCCTTTTTATCTGTGGTTTACACTCAAACAATCATCAGCAGGCTTTTCCAGTCGCTGTTAACCGATCGTCAGTCTGTATTTCTCAGATAAATAGGCCTATGTAAAATTACACTGTGCCGTTAGTTCACTCACTCGACTGAACCATAAAATCGCCAATAGGGGGCAGCTTGGTTTGTTTACGTTACGGGCACCTAACAATTCAAATTCAAATTAAAAATACAAAGTGGCGTCCAAACTTTTAAATTTTGGTAAAAATAGAAAGTTCCTAACTTATATTGTTTGGGAAAAATACAGAAAACGGACTTTCTTTTTTAATGTAAACAATATTCCTGATTTTCGCGGCAAGTGTGCCTTTAACCTTTAGATTAGTAGAAAAAAAAGAGAGTAATCAATGTTATACTAAACACCTCAAAGCCATCTTCGTCCAAAATATGCAGCTTTGAGGAATGCCCTGTTACTATGGTTTTCTGTCAGTTATAACAAACAGCAGAGAATGCACCACACAGGCAGCTAAAGAAGCTGTAAATGTGTGCAGCTAACCCAAGTCATTCTAATAACCACAGCAAAGAAGACAAATGAATACACAAATAAAAGTCCTAATCCAGCAGTCCATGGGAGCTATGAAACTTACCGATCTGTAAGCCTCATCTTTATATATTTTTGAACACTACAACACACGGGCACAGGGAAAATCTTCTTGTCTAAAATAACCATGGAGACAAGTTTCTAATTGTGTTAAAAAGAGGTATATCAATATCTTTATATATTTATAATCACTAAAACACACGGGCACAGGGAAAATCTTCTTGTCTAAAATAACCATGGAGACAAGTTTCTAATTGTGTTAAAAAGAGGTATATCAATATCTTTATATATTTATGATCACTAAAACACACAGGCACATGGAAAATCTTCTTGTCTAAAATAAACCATGGAGACAAGTTTCTAATTGTGTTAAAAAGATCTTTCAATGGCATTTAGAATTTGAAAGGTTAACAATAAAGTGAATAATTACTTATGGATAACAACTTCTTGGTTTATTGGGTGACGACGTTTCGATGTAGTTCATTGACTTTGATAACGATGTAAGAACTACATCAAAACGTCGTCACCCAATAAACCAAGAAGTTGTTATCCATAAGTAATTATTCACCTTATTGTGTTAAAAAGAGTTTGATAGAAACTAAAACGCTCAGACACAGGAAACATCATCGACTAAAATAACCATAATCTCTGGTTGTGTTTAAAGGGGGTATGTCATTTAGACGTTTATATCCAGTCATAGGTTGTTGTAATAAAACAAAACCCATGATATCTCAATAAGTTTAAAACAGATTGGAGTTTGTCAGAATTTTTCTATTAAAAACTGTAATATATTTTTGAACACCAAAACACATGGGCCAAAGGAAAATCTTCTTGTCTAAAATAAGCATGGAGACAAGTTTCTTATTGTGTTAAAAAGGGGAATATCACTATAAATTTTGACAGTGTTGTACAGATCTTCAGCTAGGACAAGAAGTCGGGTAAACTGAAATTGAACAAAATTTGATCATAGGAAAAAGAAAGTGAAAATATGTAATTTGGTTCCAAGGTAGAAGACAGACAAGGGAGTTTAGTGCTGACTAATAGATCTTTCAAACTTTTGTTCTGTGAATATATCGTGTTCCAGGAAATTCTTATGACTAAAGCCAAACTTTTGCCGAAAATATTGAAATATCATGGGTTTTAATTTATTACAACTTATAATTGGGTATAAAAGTCAAAATGACATACCCCTTTTTAACACAGTTAGGAACTTGTCTCCATGGTTATTTTTGACAAGAAGATTTTTCCTGTGCCCGAGTGTCTTGGTGTCGAATAGCACACATTTTAACAAACTTTTTTCTGGTGACTCTGGTCATGTCCCTTTCACGGAGCACAGATTAATGGTACATGCAAACTCTAGTTGGCTTGCTAAAAGTATGGGGTATAATTTTTGTCATCAGAGAAAAAACAAAAACAAACAAAAACAAATACACTGATGATTTTTAATAAAACCATATGTACAAATAAATTCTCGTTCTTACATACCAGGAGCCTGTTTCACAAAACGGCGTAGCGTAAATTTTTACGTAGCTGCCATAGCAACCCATACTGTAGAGATACGTTAGTATGAAAGTTGCGCAAAAATACATCTACGCCGTTTTGTGAAACAGGGTCCAGGCCTGGAACATCCTCTGACCCAAAGGTTAAAAGTGCAACATCCCCACATTTACCCCTGGCTAAACTCAAAGACGTTTTACCAGGAATGCTGATTGACTGACAGTCCAATTAGACCCTTTGCTGTAGTTTAACGATAAGGTAGCCTTGACAGTTGGGGGGAAGACTCGTCAACAACACACAGCCTGAAGTGTTTGCTTCACTGCTGCATTTCTGCTCACTTTTCACACTCTCAGCCTTTCAAACGTTCAAATTTTGTTTTCTCTAGCGGGGCTTCTCGCATACAATAGAGAAGTCCTCCATCTTTGTATGGTTCATTAACAACATATTTAAGGAACACAACTTGTGATCGGTCAAATTTCCGCAGTAAATATGTGGTGGAACCAATGAAAGTTTATATGCATATCAACTTAGAAACAACGTTTTCCACTCTAGTTTGCCCCAGGGTAAAACTAAGCGAGAGTGTGTTTTAATTGTGGATTCAGACGATGGGTTAAATTAATACATTTATAATATTTTCTACATACATATTTCAAAATTATTCCCAGACCATTGTTGGCATATGACATTCAGGTTAGAGTTTCTTACTGTATTGTCAATAAACTTTTAGAAATACTAATCCAGGTTAGAATCTTTTCAATGATCCAATGAAAGTCAGCCCTCTTGAATCTTGCCAACGATTACATAAATGTCAGCCATTTTGTATCTTGTCAATGATTACATGAGAGTCAGCCATCTTGAATCTTGCCAATGAATACATGAGAGTCAGCCATCTTCAATCTTGCCAATGAATACATGAGAGTCAGCCATCTTCAATCTTGCCAATGAATACATGAGAGTCAGCCATCTTGAATCTTGCCAATGAATACATGAGAGTCAGCCATCTTGAATCTTGCCAATGAATACATGAGAGTCAGCCATCTTGAATCTTGCCAATGATTACATGAGAGTCAGCCATCTTGAATCTTGCCAATGAATACATGAGAGTCAGCCATCTTGAATCTTGCCAATGATTACATGAAAGGCAGCCATCTTGAATCTTGTCAATGATTACATGAAGATCACCACCTGTGGTGTTGTAGCCTACGTTGTCCTTAAATTGGAGGCTTTTTCAGACCCAACAGTAGAATTCCAGGACATTCAAGGTCAAGAAAAGCATTTATAAAATCCACAGATTTTCCAGGCCAAGTAAGAACCCTGATAGTGTCAGCCATCTTGAATCTTGATAGTTACCTATGTGCAGGTGGCGCTAAACAATTACCATCAGGGTATCTCTCCTTGAAAGATTTAACAATGTCAGGGTCCAAAAGTTTAACACCTTCCACCTGGTTCCCAAGAGTTATCCTAAATAATCAAAATGATGTTAAATAAGAGTTTTTGGCCAAAATTTAAAATATCAGGCATTTTTTTAGCACTCTACAAAGTATAAAATCTGACCAGTATAACAGAAGACACTATTTCAACTTCATCTTGAATTATAAAATTTGAACTTACACGAGTCACAACTTGTGTGCCTATGACAATACACAAATTACATTTGGGAGAAGTTCTTGTTTGGAAGGAGCATTAAAGTGGCTCCAGAACAAACCTCTAGAAATGTAGCCCTCGGGCTGGAGCATTGTGGCTCTGCTTTAGTCATGTATGCTGACCCAGCAAGGAGGAAAATAAGGTATGCCACATACATTAGCCTTCCTGATGTTCTATGGTCTGTTGAACCTAATGTCAAAATATAGATCTGGGTGGGTGAAAGGGGGGGGGGGGGTAATTTTTGGTCGGTTGGTACTTTTGTCGCCATATAACCTTAGCTGTTGAGTGCGACGTTAAGCCCCAATCAATGCATCGATCAATGAGTCTAGAAATGTATGATGTTCATTGATCACTCCATGATTCAATCTGGGTATGGTTGTTCAATGGCCTTAACAGATTGATTCATGTTTTATGCTACCAGGGGCCCATTTCACGAAGCCGTTGCAAAGTGCGATCATTCGCAGTTGCCCTTGCGTCGTATCTCTACACTATGGTATCCATTGACAAAAAGTGCTCAATTGAGATGCGACTGCTTTGAGAAATGAGCTTCGGGATTTGTGAGGGTGGTGGTGGAGGGGCTTGATGCCTCTAGTCTCCAGTGGTAACTGATAAAGCTTTCCCCATACTGCCAATCAAGTGAGAATCCAGTTGAGATAAGAAATCTCGTAATCACAACCAGTTGATTGACGGCAGGAGCCTGTTTCACAAAGCGGCTTAGCGTAAGTTTTCGTGTACATGTAACTGCCATAGCAACCCATACTGTAGAGATACGTTAGTAGGAAAGTTACGCAAAAAATACATCTACGCCGCTTTGTGAAACAGGCTCCAGGTCAGCTAGGCTTAAGATGAGCTCTATTACTTTAACCAGCCTGACAACATATGAGAAGTCTGTCAACCGTTAATATTTTATGTAAATCCGAAGCAACATGAATCTAAACCTGGAAAAGCACTGCTGTAACTGGAGATCCATAAAGGATGACCGCATGGTATTTAACAGTAACTTTATGTCATATTTTATGCTACATACACATGAAGAATGAATCTAGTTTATCGTGTCTTACCAGTATTCTCGTTATTTTGGGATTACACTTTCTTGAAATTATGGCAGAAATTCTTCTACCGATTTTTGGGTGATGCCCGAAACGGGAATCGAACCCAGGTCCCAGAGTATGGCACCTATCGCCAGCACTAACTTACCAGTTGGGTTGAACGTTATGAGGTCTTCCGAAGAGCTCCACCTTACGAGTACCCGGTGAAAGACGCTCGATAATTCCGTAAATCTCATCTGGTTTGTGACTCGTAGCTCGGACCTGGACAAATATGACAAAATTGGATTATTTCCGTAGACTGAAGTTGAATGTTAGCCTAAAAAATATTATATTCACACTTTTTTTCGGATCGTCACGACAGTAAGAGGCTTTGAAGGCCATCGAAACACTAAATGATTGGCGTTGGAATGAGAAAAATCCATACAGTATGTGACCAGTACGAACTGAAAACGTGTTCGAAAAGTAAACAAAATTTAAATAACCTGTACGACCATTCATTCATTCTAAGTCAAAGTTGGTTCAAAACAATACTTTATCGTACATTTTCAAGACTAAAAAGCTTCTGAATTACATGTATATGTCTTGAGAAAAATAGCCAATATTCTCAATATTCTGTTTTAACGTCAAAATATCAACATTTTGGCAGCTCATGTCGCTTTAATATAGGGACAAGTGTTTTTAAAGAAGAATAAGGTAGAAAAAATAATTTATAAAAAACAACCAAAAATATTTTCTGATGGTGCTAGATTGATTCATTGGTGTTTTATGTCACATAAAGAAATAGTTCACTTTTAATGGGCCCTTTTCAGGTTTAGTGAAAAATAATTGATTGATTGATGTTTTACGCCACACTCAAGGATATTTCACTTATATGACGCCAATGCCATGTTCAGTGCATGAAAAACTGAACTCTTTGCTTAGAGGAATCTGATTAACTTATGATTTTTGGCGTGTACCAAGCAACCCGTTGGGATTGGATGGAAGGCCTGTGTTGGACTGAGGGACTGACACTACCGAGTCACCAAGAAAGACAGAGTGAGGGAGTGATTAGGGTTTTACGTCCTGCTCGACAGTATTTCAGTTATATGAAGACGTTGTCTCCTTGTTGCAGGGCGAATTTCTACCGCTGTTTTAGGTGCTGCCTCACCGAGACGACTAGCCGAAGACAACCAGCAAGCCCCCTCACCCAGTCACGTTGTACTGACATCAGGCCAACCAGTCGCTGTTCTAACTCCTATTGCTGAACGCCAAGCAAAGCAGCAACAGCTACCACTGTTAAAGTCTTTGGTCTGACTCGACCCATGGTGGGAACTCGGATCTCCCAGGCCTGAAGCGGACACTCTACCGACTGAGCTATCCGTCTGGTGAAAGACAAAGAAAAGCACCTTTAAGACTAATTCAGCAATTTCCCTGATGATGATTGCAGCTTGCTTTCAAAACACCGACTTTCTCACGTATGAAAATTTAAATATACATATTCTTATTTAAGTTCTGCGTATATAAGAGAATCTAATGTGTGAGTGGATCCCAGTAGAACAGGGTAGCACCGTTGGTAGATCAACGGGACCGTAGCCCTGAAAGCTATTAGATAAAGGCCTAATGATTCTATTATTGTTTACTTACTTCTGCAACAATAACATCACAATCTAATCCTGTATTCACACCTTTGGGATTTCCTTTAACACCAACCTGACAAATCAACAACAAACTGATAAGCAACAGCTCAACAAACAATGTTATATGTACAGTTCTAATCACTTTTAGGTAGACATCTGGTAGACAAATTTATTTTGAGCACAAATTGGTGCTAAATACCACCACCATTATATCATTACAGAGTTATTATATCATTACAGAACCATAATTATATTATTACAGAATTATTATATCATTACAGAATTATCATATCATTACAGAATTATTATATTATTACAGAACTATTATATCATTACAGAATTATTATATCATTACAGAATTATTATATTATTACAGAACTATTATATCATTACAGAACTATTATATTATTACAGAATTATTATATCATTACAGAGTTATTATATCATTCCAGAATTATTATATTATTACAGAATTATTATATCATTACAGAACTATTATATCATTACAGAATTATTATATCATTACAGAACTATTATATTATTACAAAACTATTATATTATAACAGAACTATTATATCATTACAGAACTATTATATTATCACAAAACTAGTATAGCATTGCAGAGTTATTATATTATAACAGAATTATTATATTATTACAGAATTATTATAGAATTATAAAATCCTAACAGAATTATTATATTACAGAATTACAAAACTATTATATCATTGCAGAGTTATTATATTACAAAACCATTATTAAATAACAGAATTATTGCATCACTACAGAATTATTATATCATTACAGAACTATTATATCATTACAGAACTATTATATCATTACAGAATTATTATATCATTACAGAATTATTATATCATTACAGAACTATTATATCATTACAGAACTATTATATCATTACAGAACTATTATATCATTCCAGAATTATTATATCATTCCAGAATTATTATATCATTACAGAACTATTATATCATTCCAGAACTATTATATCATTACAGAATTATTATATCATTGCAGAACTATTATATCATTACAGAATTGTTATTTATTACTACAAAATTATTATATTATTACATAACTATATCATTACAGAAATATTATATCCTTACAGAATTATTATATCATTACAGAACTATTATTATATCATTACAGAGTTATCATATTATTACAGAATTATTAAATAAATTACAGAATTATTATATTATTACAGAATTATTATATCATTACATAATTATTATATCATTACAGAATTGTTATTATATATGGAACAGATATAAAAGTGTGACACACTATTGTATAATGTTTTGACTCACCAGACAATGTTCTTTTCCATGATTTAGCCAATGACCAGTTCTTCCTGTCCGTATGATACGCTGAAGCTGATTGGTCTTCACCCAAATTAATTCATCCACTCGTTTGTACCTATACAAAAACAGTCAAACAGTAGTGTAAGTAAAGTTTAAGGGTTAAATGAACTCTATCAAATACATTATACTTTGATTTTTTAAGGGGTGGGTAAGATTGACAGAGTAATATTTCAAATAAAGAAAAAAATATTTCAAAGCAATAAATGCATTTATATTGAATTTTGTTATAAGAATATAATCACCAAGAAGGCTTGCCTTCAGTGGGAATACATCGTACGCTGCACTGAAGATTATTTAACTTTTATGGAAAATATGGCTTTTTGCCTGGAGGAAACCGTCGACCTTCAGCGAGTACTTGGCAACTCTTGATGTTTGAATATAGCACTTTTCTAGATCTCACATCAGACAGTAAAATACAGCTATAACTGTATGTAAATGTAAGAACTGTATATACAATACTTTATCGTACATCCTCGAGACTAGAAGCACTAAAAAGCTTGTGAACAATGTCTTGAGAAAAATAACCAATAATTTCAACATTCTGTTTTAACGTCAAAATATCAACATTTTGGCAGCTCAAGCCACTTTAGGCAATCTATCTGATCAATTATGTAGCACTAATGTGAATATCACATGGTTGGTCAATGTTTTATAGAACATATCCTGACCATGAGCATTAAGAAGTCATGCCTATCATTGGGCCTTTGTACATGTACCTGTTCTTTAAACATCAAAGAAATGAAACAAGCAAGGACATTTTTGTATAACTGATGTTTGAATATAGTACTTTTCTAGACTTCACATCAGACAGTAAAATACAGCTATAACTGTATGTAAGAGCACTGCCAATGCTTCCATATAAGTGAAATAATGTTCAGTGTGATTTAAAAATCAATCAATCTATTCATATAGAGTAAAATAATCAAATCAAACTGAAGCAATTGTTTTAATCAATGGGATGTGATTTGTGGTTCAAATTCCATAGCTAACAAATTAGTCCACTAACACAACCGTCATTTTATACCTACAAGAATAAATTTACACAAATTTAAAGTGGCATGAGCTGCCAAAAATCACACTTTTTTTATAATGTCTGATCGTCACAACAGTAAGAGGTTTTGAAGGTCATCGAAAAACTAAATGATTGGCGTTGGGATAAGGAAAATCCATACAGTATGTGGCCTGTACAAACCGAAAACGTGTTCGAAAAGAAAACAAAATTTAAATAACCGGGACGACCATTCATTCATTCTAAGCCAAAGTTAGTTCAAAACAATACTTTATCGTACATTTTCGAGACTAGAAGCACTAAAAAGCTTCTAAATTAAACGTCTTGAGAAAAATAACCAATAATTTCAACATTCTGTTTTACCGTAAAAATATCAACATTTTGGCAGCTCATGCCACTTTAAGGTGAAGAACAACACTTTCCAGTCAAAGTAGTTAAAAACAAAATATGAGCTCAAACAAAACCTTAAAGTGGTATGAGCTGCCAAAATGTTGATATTTTGACGTTTAAAACAGATCGAATGCTGAAATTATTGGCTATTTTTCTCAAGAGGTAGAATTCAGAAGCTTTTTAATGCCTCTAGTCTGGAAAATGTACGATAAAGTACTGTTTTAAACTAACTTTGGATTCAAATGAATGAATGGTCGTCCCGGTTATTTAAATTTTGTTTACTTTTTAACACGTTTTCGGTTCATACAAGCCACATACTGTATGGATTTTCCTCATTCCAACGCCAATCATTTAGTTTTGCGATAGCCTGCAAAGCCTCTTACTGTCGTGACGATCACAAGTTATAAAAAAAACTGCGAATTTTGGCAGCTCATGCCACTTTAATGATTTAAAATCAGCAGAAACAATAATTATGATGGTGAAAAAAATGAAATCTTACCCCCATAATTGTAGACATTCTCTTCCTAATTCCATGGCCCTTTACAAATAAGAAATGCAAAGTTGACACAGTAAAATAAAATACAAACAGCTGATCTCATAACAGAAATTGAGAGCTATTATCTATATAGAATGACAGGAGTTAACAGAAAAGTGGAAAACTAAATTGCTACATTTGATGTTTTACCCCACACTCAAGATTATTTCATGTATATGGCGGCGTTACCAGGTTTAGTGGGAGAGGAAACCGGGTTCATTGCATGGAGGAAACCCCCGACCTTCAGCGAGTACCTGGCAACTCAGAATTTTTCGGATACAAGTTTCTTTTCGAGCTGCAATCATCATCAGGGAAATTACTGAATTAGTGAGTGTCTTTTCGCTTCACTTTTAAGACAGAGTTTGTCTGCAATGTGAAGCGACAGTCATTCCCATCGTATTGAAAAATAGAAGATCAAATGTATGATGTGCAGCCTTACCTTCCCGTGACCCACAGAAATAAAAAGCCATCGTCTTGTAGACCTGGTACATCAAGTTTCCTCATTTCATCATCACTCATTGTGCCATAAGGAAGTTCCATATGAATATCCCAGGGTGGGTCCGCCATGACTACCGCACATTTACCCAACACGGACATGTCAAAATATCGCAGGTCACATTGTACCCACTGCAATAGAAAACATTCCCTCACCTCATTCATTCATAACAGGTTGTTTTATACAGTAAGTGATCAATTGGGGTATAAAATAGCATGAGCTGCCAAATTTAACATTTTTAATAACTTCTGATTGTCAATAAAAACTAAATGATTGGGATTAGAATTCTGAAAATCCATACAGTGACCTGTACGAGATGAAACAGTGTTTGAAAAGTAAACAAAATTTAAATAACCAGAACGAACGATCGTTAATTTAGGCCCAAGTTCAACATACATTCTAAAGACTATTAACACAAAAAAGTTTATTATTTGTACATCTTTATAAAAATAACAGAATAATTTCAAAATTTTGTTTTAACAATTTTATCAAAATATCAACATTTTTAGCAATTCATGACAAATTCAAGTGAAAATTACACAGTGGGTCGGCCATAACGACTTCATACTTCCTAATAAGATGTCAAAGTCCGCCCTCAAATCATTCATTTATAGCAGGTCTGATTGACTGATTGATGTTGTATGCCACACTCATGATTATCTCACTGCCAGGTTTAGTGGGGGGGGGGGGGGGGAACTGGGCTTTTTGCCTGGAGGAAACCCAGTTCATGCCATTCTAAATAACCTAAATGTTATACAAGACTGAGAGATAGAAAGATACCTGAGAGGGATACATGGTGACATCGTTGTCTGTGACTTTAGCACCCAGGGCAGCTTCTTTTCTCAGTAACGCCCCATCCCCCTGTCTCTCAGGATAATCTATCTCATAATGAACATACTGAAATAAAACAAAATATGTAATTAAGGTAGTTGAATTGAAAGGAAAAAGCATGCAAAATTTTTTAGAATTTTGTACAAAACTGGGTTGATTGATTGATATTTTATGCAGCACTCAAGATTATTTCACTTATATGGCCGCATTGCCAGGTTTAGTGGGGGGAGGAAAGCGGGGCTTATTTCCCGGAGGAAACCGACCTTTTGTGAGTACTTGGCAACTCTTCCACATACGGCGACGGAGTGAAAAATCCACTCGGAAATTCTTCAATTTTTTTTTCTCATTTGGTCTGAGTGGGATTCGAACCCTCGCCACATCGATGGAAGGTCTGTGTGGGACTGAGGGATGATCACCCACTGGACCACTAAGGCCCCTGTACTATATTGGGAGACAAAGTGATGTTTAATGGAGTGTCAGATTTCTTCAGTGTGTAAGTTTTAAATTGATTGACTGGTGAAACAATAAGTTCGAAAAAAATAAAATTCAAATATTTCAAATTACATTTCCTGATTTAAAACTTACTGGAACAGGGAGTACCTACTGAACATAAAAAAAAACAGAAAAGCGGAAATGGTGATTCAAATTCAGAGAAAGTATGGTGTGACATAGACAACCTACCTTACAGGTGTCCATGTGGAAACAGGTGTTGAGAAATGAACAATCTCCTAATGATTCTGAAATAGACAAGTTATAGATTGCATGTCTGAGGGAGGATCCATTAATCGTAATGATTAACATTGTCAATTATTTAACTTTTATTGTGGTGTTATTTATAGTGAGTGAAGAAATAGGGGTTTATGCAATGAGATGTCACCATCCACTGCATCTTGTCAAGCCAATGTTAAAGTGGCATGAGCTGCCGAAATTCACACTTTTTTCGTAATTTCTGATCGTCACGACAGTAAGGGGCTTTGAAGGCCATCGAAAAACTTAATGATTGGCGTTGGAATGAGGAAAATCCATACAGTATGTGGCCTATACGAACCAAAATAGTGTTCGAAAAGTAAACAAAATTTAAATAACCTGGACCACCATTCATTCATTCTAAGTCTACATGTAAGTAAGTTAAAAACAACGCTTTATCGTACATTTTCGAAACTATAAGTACTAAAAAGCTTCTGAATCGTACGTCTTGAGAAAAATAGCCGATAATTTTAACATTCTGTTATAATGGCAAAATATCTCAATTTTGGCAGCTCATGCCACTTTAACTTTTATTGTGGTGTTATTTATAGAGAGTGAAGAAATAGGGGTTTATGCGTTTATGCCCTGAGATGTCACCACCCACTGCATCTTGTCAAGCCAATGCTAAATAATCAGTGATGTGGATTTGGCTCAATATGCCAACCATTCCACATAGGGGGATTAACAGAAAAAACAAGATTAGGATTCATGTGAGCATTAGACCCTATGGCTTGAATAAATAGAGCCTCTCCTCTGACAGATCAAAGCTTTGAATACAGTCAAACATAGAAACAAAGTCTGTTCTCAGGGTCCGCCCTGACTCCCAAAATGTTAGGGTTCATGGAACCCCCATCAGATAAAAAGTAGGGTCCCATATACATTAGGGGGGGGGGGGGTCCAATTAGTGTTGATGTATGCATTATTGCATAATATTTTGCTATTTATTTGCATCCCATGGGACCCTTCTCATTAGAATTTGGGGGTCCCCGTGAGAAAATGAGGGTCAGAGATGCAGGTTTTAAGGGTCCGGTAAATCCCTGTGTTCTTGTATTCTGAGCTATACTAAAGTGGCATAAGCTGCCAAAATGTTGATATTTTGACTTTAAAACAGAATGTTGAAATTATTGGTTATTTTTCTCAAGACGTATAATTCAGAAGCTTTTTAGTGCTTCCAGTCTCGAAAATGTACGATAAAGTATTGTTTTGAACAAACTTTTGGCTTAGAATGAATGGTCGTCCCAGTTGGTTAAATTTTGTTAACTTTTCGAACACGTTTTTGGTTTGTACAGGCGACATACTGCATGGATTTTCCTCATTCCAACGCAAATCATTTAGTTTTTCGATGGTCTTCAAAGCCTCCTACTGTCGCGACGATCACAAATTATGAAAAAAAAGCGTGAATTTTGGCAGCTCATGCCACTTTAAGTAAACGCAGTAAAGTTTCAATTAATATACTAAGATCTTTAATCTTTAATATATATACTAAGAACATTAGCTTGTTCCTATATAATTAATATAATATAACTTCTATATGCCACTCAAACAAAACAACTACTGACAATAGAGCTATTTTTAGGAGTATTAAATCTTGTCTATCATTGATGACATTCCATATCATATTTTCATACATTCATACATTTTATATAAATGAGTAAAGATTCATATAAATGAGTAAACATTCATATAAATGAGCCAAGTTTCCTATAAATGAGCAAAGATGCATATAAATGAGCAGAGTTTCATATAAATGAGAAACCAATTAAAATTTTCATTAAAAATTGATGTTTTACTCTTCACTAACAATAAAAATAATAATTTTAATATCACATTTAATTTCTAAATGACCATTAATTAAGAAGATTTTCCCTGTGCTCCTGTGTTTTAGTGTTCATAAATATATATAAAGCTCATTACCATCAAATATATATAAAGCTCATTACCATCTGTATGTTGATGAATAATCTTTCTAAAATGTAATTTTTTACACGGAACTTGAGTGTTATTTTCACGAGCACATTCTTCCTTTGTACCACAAGGACAAAATTCTTGGAGTTGTCCTCCTGCAATCAAATTATAAAACAAGGTTCAATACAAGATTTTGTTAGTAGATGAAGAAATGAAGTTCATTGAGGGAGATAATGCTACCGTATTTCTTCTAAAGATTCAGCCACTTTTTTCCTCATAAGGATTCGACCATCAGAAAAGAAATACGCTAAATGAGGCCAGACAAATTTGCCCATTACAAGGAATTTAAGGCAAAATGACCCGCCGTGCAGTGTTATAACGGTTATCCTTAAACACAACTCCACGACTCCATTTTTGTCTGACTCAAGGAAAATTTAGGCCATTAGAAGGGCTGAATATTTAGAAGAAATATGGTAATCATTGTTTTCATAATGGATGGCTCCTCAAATAAGACTGATTGATTGATTAATGTTTTAAGAAACGGTTCACTGTTTGTTGTTTTACACGGTCCCAGAAGTTGGACAATTTCACAATTTTTGGTTGATTTTTCGATTGATCTTTAATGACACACTGTAGATTATTTCACTCACATGACAGCGTTATCAATTTAGTGGGTAAGCAGCCAGGCCTAAGGAAAACCCAAGCCTTTTAATAGTGGGCATGGGATTTCAATGAGCGCCAAGCGAAGCAGCAACAGCTACCACTGTTAAAGTCTTTGGTCTGACTCGACCCAGGCTTGAACCCGGATCTCCCAGGCCTGAAGCGGACGCTCTGCCGACTGAGCTATCGGGGCTGGTCTGGATTTCAATGGAAGGTTTGAATATATGTGAGAGAATGATGATCTACTGAATGAGCCACCAAAGCAGCCACCTGGGGTTTGGACTGGTAACTTATTGGTGAAATGTTGAATGCATTTAACTTCTAACTTCTGGGGTTCGGACCGGTAACTTATTGGTGCAATGTTATATGCATTTAACTTCTAGCTGCTGGGGTTTGTTGGACTGGTAACTTATTGGTGAAATGTTGAATGCATTTAACTTCTAACTGCTGGTCAATTAATCAAAAAGGAATTATCATCATATATACAATCAGTGCTGGAACTTTTCAGACTGATTGCCATGAGGACAAACTAAAAAGTGAAAAAAATGGTTGCCCGCATAAAAATATGGTTGCCAGTAATCGTATAAGACATAAAAAATATATAAATGAACCAAAAACAAGAATTTTTTAGAAACTTGAACACTTTTGAACAATAGCAATTCCACATACATGTAGGTGAAGAATTCTAGAATTAGAGTTTTACTGACTTGGTTCAAAGAGAATTATGATATCTCTATACTAAAATGCTGTTTAAAGGAGATATGAACAAGATTAAAAGCTGGTTTGTGCTTGTTTATTAACTAAATATATATTTGAAAAACATCAGTTGAAACGAAACAACCTTCGCGTTAGTTCCCTGGTAGTCAAAAAACGAACGGGGAGGAAATATGCATATTTTCCGTAACTGCTCGGAAAAATGACGTCATACACGACCTTCGATGTGTACAAACTGCCACGAAGACGTACTGAGACATCAGAAATCGTTTATTACGTCATCGCTGTGAGGGTACGTACACAACGGAGGTCGTGTGTGACGTCATAAGTCTCTGAGATAATTAACTTTCGTAAACATTGTAGATCGGTAAACGTAGCTTGAATTTTGTATGTGCTGCGACTGAAATTTAATTTTCTTTTTGGTTAGACTTTTAAAGTACATGTTCTACAACACACCTAACGCAAATTAGAGAAAATTTCCAAAAGCTGTTCATAAATCCTTTAAGTTTATAAGATTGCTCCAAAATGTACTTGCCTAGCAGCTTCTTAGATTTTACTTGCACGCAGGTCAAATCTTGCAAAATGCCTGAGGGCAAGTGGGAAGTTCCAGCAGTGATTATCCTAGATTGATTATTGAATGCCTGCTTTAAGCATGTACATGTAACTATAGAATAACTTTGACAGGTAAAAAGATATATAGTACGAAATTTAATATTACCTTGTGATTTGAATTTCTCTACCAAAGATTGCTCCTAAAAAAAAAAGATATGTTGATATATCTGCCCAAATTCACACTTTTTTCATAAATTCTAATCGTCATGACAGTAAGAGGCTATGAAGGTCATCGAAAAACTAAACGATTGGTGTAAGAATGAGGGAAATTCATAAAGTCTACGGCCTATATGACTCGAAATAGTGTCCGAAAAGTAAACAAAATTTAAATAACTGGGACGACCATTCATTCATTCTTAGTAAGAAGTTAGTTCAAAACAATACTTTATCGTTCATTCTCGAGACTAGAAGCACTGAAAAACCTCTGAATAATACTTCTTGAGAAAAATAGCCAATAATTTCAACATTCTGTTTTAACATCAAAATATCAACATTTCGGCAGCTCATGCCCCTTTAATAACACGGGTCAGATAAAGAACGTCATCAGTACTTCATATTCAACGGTTCCGAGTCAGAACTGACCACGTCATTTTGTTTGTAATGTTTATTTTGTATGGTATGGCGTTTGACATTAAAAGCCCACTTGCTGCCGTAACCTGTTTGACATTTGTTAAGAAAACCAATTTGCACGAGCTTACTACAGCTAAAACCACTAAAGTTAAACATAGCACACATAAAGCATGTCCAATTAGGTTTAGAATGTATAAATGAGGGTGAAAAACAAACGAAGAATCAAAGCTCGATTACAACAACAACACCGATCAGTGTTTGTTAACTTTCGTATTGGATTACCCTCATCCAAGCGTTTTCGTCTGTGGTTTGCACTCGGCAGGCTTTTATAGTCCCTCTTACTAGATCGTTAGTATGTATTTCTTAGATAAAGTTCGTAAAATTATACTTTGTCGATAGATCGTCCACACGACCCAAACCCTTACGGCACTTTTGCACACGACCCGGTTCAAAGTTTGTTGACATTACGGGCACCTAAGAATTCAAATTTTCAAATTCAAATAATAAATACAAAATGACGTCCAAACTTTTAAATTTTGGTAAAAATAGAAATTTCCTAACTTATATAATATATTGTCTGGGAAAAATACAGAAAATGGTCGTTTTTTTTAATGTAAACAATATTCCGGATTTTCGCGGCAAGTGTGCCTTTAAGCAATAATTCTTATGTTTCTTGAATTACTGAGATCGATCAAATGGTAAACTCATGTAATACAAACATGTATTTTGTGGTGTGACTGAGGCTTTGATTATTATAGACAAAGAAATGTTCTTTGGTCTGTCAAATTTTCAATTTGTGGCGGAGCACCTGTGGGTCAGTTGGCAGAGCCATAGTCACTTTCAACATAAAGTCTTCCATGGCTTAGTAGGTAGAATGTTGGACGTTCAATCAGAACAGCCTTTCGCCAATGGGTTGCGGGTTCGAATCCCACTCAGTCCAAAATAAAAAAATTGGAAAATTTTCTGACTGGGTTTTCAATCTAACGACCTATGTGGGATGGTTGCCAGTTACCAGTGGAACTAAAAACTCCCACACTAAAACTGGCAATGCCGCCATATAAGTGAAATAATCTTGAGCGCGTGGTAAAACACCAATCAATCAATCAATCAATTGATGGATCACTGGTTTGAATCTTATTCAGTTCACAGAAAAAATATAAAATTTCTGAGTAGGTTGTTCAAGCTGTCACCCAAAGTGGAAGGATTGGGTACTGCGGAAGGTGAAGGGTTGCCCACAAGCAAAAGACCCAGTTGTCTCTCCCACTAAACCTGGCAATGTTGCCATACAACGGAAATTATCTTTTGTAATTTAATAAAATCTCATTTTGTACTGTACTTAGCATTATTCCAGTTATAGAGCCACACTGAAAACCTTGTTGAATTGATTGAATGATTGATTGGGCTTAGGCTTAACGTCATACTCAACAGCTAAGGTTATATTGTGACAAAAGTACCAACCGACCAAAAGATCGCCCCCCTCTCCACCCAGATCTAAATTTTGACATTAGGCTCCAGACCATATTAAACGTCAGGAAGGCTAATGTATGTGGCATTCTTTATGGTTCCTACTTGCTGGGTCCTTGTTGAAAGAGAATTTGATCCCATTGCTGGAACGATATTTGAGGGAATGTGTAAGATTTGATGTGGTAACATGCTTTGTCTGACTGAGAACATCAGCCTCAATGGTCTTCAGAGAAACAATTGAATTCAATGAAAATCATCATCAGCTTCAGAAATTGGCAAAAACAGCAGAAGAGTTGAGATAATGTTGTAGAAAAAATATCTTATTGCCCGTTGATCAACTTGCTTCAAACTGATCTGGAAATTTTTTAAAGCAATTTCGTCAAGAAAATCAATAGAAGAAATGTTGTTTTACCTTAGCTGTAGGTTTACTAAGTAAACTTAGTATCTCCTCACTCAGCTTCTTGTTTTCTCTTTCTTTAGCCGACTGCATTGACAAAAGACTCTGAAAATGTGTGAAAAGGCAATAGTTTTAAAAAAAGATGGAAAAAAGCAACAATACATGTTTTTGAAGGAAATAAAAATGTACTTGGAAGGAAACAATGCATAATGGCAGGAGGAATAGCCCAACTCATTTGTTTGTACATATGGAGGAATCCCCTGACTATCTGTTGGTACATCTGGGGGAATCCCCTGACTATCTGTTGGTACATCTGGGGGAATCCCCTGACTATCTGTTGGTACATGTGGGGGAATCCCCTGACTATCTGTTGGTACATCTGGGGGAATCCCCTGACTATCTGTTGGCACATGTGGGGGAATCCCCTGACTATCTGTTGGTACATCTGGGGGAATCCCCTGACTCTCTGTTGGTACATATGGAGGAATCCCTCAAGCCTTTATTACTACATCTGAGGGAATGAACTGATCCTTTGTTGTTACTTACGGTAGAATTCCCAGACACTTTGCGGGCCCATCTTGAGGAATGCCAAGGTTGATAAATCTGGGTGAATCTCTATCCCAGAACTCCCTGATTGATTGACTGATGTTTTACACTCATTACTCATTATTCCATTTATATTATCATGTTGTAGTATTGGAATAATGGACATATTTAATAGTAAGTACGGTATTTCTTCTAAATATTCAGCCATTCTAATGACCTAAATTTTCCATTGAGTCAGACAAAAAAGGGGGCATGGAGTTGCGTTAAAGGATAACCGTTTTCACACACTGCTCGGCGGGTCATATTGCCTTAAACTCTCTCTAATGGGCAAATTTGTCTGGCATCATTTAGCATATTTCTTTCCTAATGATTGAATCCTTATGAGGAAAAAAGTGGCTGAATCCTTAGAAGAAATACGGTAAAGGTTTTTGATGTCATGAAGACAACCTACCTCAAGACTGTCCCCCTTTGGGGGATCATTGGAACTTTGAGAAGATTTGACTTGTTTGACACTACTGTCTTCTAAACCATCACTGAAGTTAGACAAGATACAAATTGTAGGACATATCTATTGGATTTATGATAGAGTTTAGTAACAGAAAACAAGCAGTTATGCACAAGCACAGTAGTTTTTTCGTTTCCAATGGTACCTTATTTATCAGGCGGCGAATTAAATACTACTGAATTGAAACTTTACTAACTTTGTCATGTTGTAAGATATCCGGACAAAAATTTGCACAGTTTATTGGCCACTTATAACTATAAATAATTAAATTTTTCAAGCTTATATTAAATACTTTTTATTCAGCGAAAAATCTAATAGCGTGCCTGGTCAAAAAGTTGCATGCCTAAACTTTTTACATAAGCTCTTTATAAGCCCTTCAGGGCACTACTAGGGGGCTAAAACTGACAAAAGATTTGCTCGAATATCCTTTGTCCTCCTAACCAAAATGGACTTTGCATTCCTAGTGTAAATCAGTTAAAAGACTTTGCATTCCTAGTGTAAATCAGTTAAAAGAATTTGCATTCCTAGTGTGAATCAGTTAAAAGACTTTGCATTCCTAGTGTAAATCAGTTAAAAGACTTTGCATTCCTAGTGTAAATCAGTTAAAAGACTTTGCATTCCTAGTGTAAATCAGTTAAAAGACTTTGCATTCCTAGTGTAAATCAGTTAAAAAACTTTGCATTCCTAGTGTAAATCAGTTAAAAGACTTTGCATTCCTAGTGTAAATCAGTTAAAAGACTTTGCATTCCTAGTGTAAATCAGTTAAAAGACTTTGCATTCCTAGTGTAAATCAGTTAAAAAACTTTGCATTCCTAGTGTAAATCAGTTAAAAGACTTTGCATTCCTAGTGTAAATCAGTTAAAAAACTTTGCATTCCTAGTGTAAATCAGTTAAAAGACTTTGCATTCCTAGTGTAAATCAGTTAAAAGACTTTGCATTCCTAGTGTAAATCAGTTAAAAGACTTTGCATTCCTAGTGTAAATCAGTTAAAAGACTTTGCATTCCTAGTGTAAATCAGTTAAAAGACTTTGCATTCCTAATGTAAATCAGTTAAATGTAAAAAACTTTGCATTCCTAGTGTAAATCAGTTAAATGTAAAAGACTTTGCATTCCTAGTGTAAATCAGTTAAAAGACTTTGCATTCCTAGTGTAAATCAGTTAAAAGACTTTGCATTCCTAGTGTAAATCAGTTAAATGTAAAAAACTTTGCATTCCTAGTGTAAATCAGTTAAATGTAAAAGACTTTGCATTCCTAGTGTAAATCAGTTAAATGTAAAAAACTTTGCATTCCTAGTGTAAATCAGTTAAAAGACTTTGCATTCCTAGTGTAAATCAGTTAAAAGACTTTGCATTCCTAGTGTAAATCAGTTAAATGTAAAAAAACTTTGCATTCCTAGTGTAAATCAGTTAAAAGACTTTGCATTCCTAGTGTAAATCAGTTAAATGTAAAAAACTTTGCATTCCTAGTGTAAATCAGTTAAAAGACTTTGCATTCCTAGTGTAAATCAGTTAAAAGACTTTGCATTCCTAGTGTAAATCAGTTAAATGTAAAAAACTTTGCATTCCTAGTGTAAATCAGTTAAAAGACTTTGCATTCCTAGTGTAAATCAGTTAAAAGACTTTGCATTCCTAGTGTAAATCAGTTAAATGTAAAAAACTTTGCATTCCTAGTGTAAATCAGTTAAAAGACTTTGCATTCCTAGTGTAAATCAGTTAAAAGACTTTGCATTCCTAGTGTAAATCAGTTAAAAGACTTTGCATTCCTAGTGTAAATCAGTTAAAAGACTTTGCATTCCTAGTGTAAATCAGTTAAATGTAAAAAACTTTGCATTCCTAGTGTAAATCAGTTAAATGTAAAAGGAATGAAGAACTGCAATGAGATGATTGGTGGGTAGTTTATGATTGTGATACCTTTGTCTTTTTCTCTTAAGATCTTTCTCCTCCTCCTTGGGTCCTCTCAGACTATTGGATACCGCTGCAAGCTGAAGATGAAAAAATCATGATGTATGTCGAAAGTGTTCATTGTTTATTTAATTGACGTCAATGCCATGGGCAGGTTAAAAAGATGTGACATATTCACTGAGAGAAATCGCTTTTTGATGTCACATTTTAAAGTCATAAAGCTGCCCTATAAATATGTCTTATGTGTCTAATATGTCTTGGGGCTGTTTTTGAAAACATTTAATTGATTTAGGTTTTAGCCCCTTATATTGCAGCATTGACAGGTTAAGTGGGGGAGGAAACCGGGCTCTTCGCCACTAGGAAACCCCCGACCTTCGCCGAGTACCTGGCAACTCTATCCCATAGGGCAATTGGGTGAAAAATCGTCTCATAAATTCTTCAACTGTGAGCTAATTAGCAATTCTTATACCACAAACACAAATGGATTGAAAAGTTTTGCTATGCAGTCTATTTGCAAACCATCTTGAATTACCTAATGTACAAAATAGCCTATTAAATCGTGGTCAGATTTATACTATTGGTACAAAAAAAAAACAATTTGTTTGCTGTTAAGTGGCCGATCCTTCCAAAACATAGCTACCCAAACTTTTGTTTACCCTTTTCACCAATCCGTTTTTTTATTATTATTTTTTTAATTTCTCATATTCTAGTCATTAAATGATATTAAAGAACACCCTGGCTTTGATTTGATGACTGTAATAAATACATATGGGATATATTAAAGTGGCATGAGCTGCCGAAATGTTGATATTTTGACGTTAAAACAGAATGTTGAAATTATTGGCTATTTTTCTCAAGACGTATACTTCAGAAGCTTTTTAGTGTTTCTAGTGTCGAAAATGTACCAGAAAGTATTGTTTTGAACTAACTTTGACTTAGAATGAATGAATGGTCGTCCCGGTTATTTAAATTTTGTTTACTTTTCGAACACGTTTTCAGTTCGTACAGGCCACATACTGTATGGATTTTCCTCATTCCAACGCCAATCATTTAGTTTTTCGATGACCCTCAAAGCCTCTTCCTGTGGTGACGATCAGAAATCATGAAAAACGAGTGAATTTTGGCAGCTCATGCCACTTTAAAGTCTATTGTTACTGTATTTGAACTTACTTCCTAGATTAACTGTTCTACATGGTTTAAGAAATATTTTTGAAGTTCAGCCTTGGAACGACTGGTGAAAAAAAAAATTAAATAAACTTACATACTTACCCATTACTTTGTAACAGCAAACATTTTTTTTATATTTTTGGCCTTATGCAAAATAAGCCTTTCAAGTTTTTCCCCAATTGAATTGTGTTGGTCAACATTTCCTACCTTTGAAAGATCCAGTGATGATACTGTTATACGACTTTGATCTGTACTGGTTCCCTCACTTTTTATGATACTGAAAGAAATAGAATGACAGTTAACGAGGTGTTGTTTATGTGTTTGCCAGTAATCTGTATTTAAATTCTACTATGGAGTGGTTTTACTAAAGCCAAAACACATAGGCCTGGGACACCATCATGTACAATATAGTACGCGTTGTCGTATGTGTTTTGGCCTTAATCTGTATTTATATCAACCACAAGTCTGTCTGCTTTCTACAAGGATGATGTCCTATAATATGTTGTACAACGGTCAAGGTTATTATAATCCTAAGTTATGTTATACTAAATAGATAATGACTTTTATTGGAAAAAAAATTGTAATTAGAAACACACTGAACAAGGGAATATCGTCTGGGCTAAAATAACTATGAAGATTAGGAAATAGAGAAATAATTTGTCTAATTGGCAGAGATGATACACACATATTAATAAACAATGAATAAGTGAGCTATTTACTTTTTTCGCAAAACCTGTACCTTGTCATATGAGAATAGATTCATGTTTTGGGTCATTCTGTTACAAATTCTTTCAGCATCTAGATAACACAAACTATTTGCAGTGTAGTATCTACATCTATATTTTTGAAGATTTTCCCTGTGCCCGTGTGTTTTAGTGTTCATAAATATATATTTTTTAACACGGGCACAGGGAAAATCTTCTTACAAGTCTAAAATAACCATGGAGACATACATACTATACTGAAGGCTAACAAAGGCTTACTTGATGAGTTGTTGAGCACTAAATTTTTCCAATAGATATTCCACCGCTGGGAGTGAAACTTGTCTTCCGAGCAGCTTGGATGTTTCTTTGGTGAGAATCAAGGCGTTGGAAGGCAGGTCTAAACTAATGTCACAAAGCACCAGCAATAGTTTCCTTTCCGCATCTGGGTCGGATTTTGTCACAGTTACTGTATCCTTGGTGACAGAGGTGGTAGGTGGAGCTGGACTAGAGCTTCTGGATGACACATGAGCCTTGACTGCTGATATAGCCGGTTGAGATTCTGTCTTTGAGCTGCTTCCTGGCGAATCTATAATATAAAAGACGGTGAAGGCAATAACTAGTTCAGAATCATTGCTTGGTGTTTTGTACCACATGCACAGAAACAATGGCGATGAGACAAAATCCTTGTAGATCTCATTTGAAAACGACAGACAAGAAGGTGACCCCATCACAGCTGCGGCATAAATGTCAAAATGATGTCACATGCGGCTATGACAAAACAACTTATCGTTTTGGCTTAGAATGACAATTTTATGACGCTCATAAGTCAAAAATTCAATTTAGCGTAATTTTGCCATAGAGCGAGGCTTCTGCCTAAGCATCTTGCTAAAAAGGTCTATTACTATTAGGCCTTTCTCGGGATTTCAAGATATCTTTCAGTAATTTCACGACACTAGCAATTTTAAAAAAAATTAAGCTGCTTGATTAATTGATGTTTTACCTTGCACTTAATATTAATTCGCTTATACTGCGCCATTGCTAGCCCCAGGTGACTATCCTGCCATTCTGTTGTATAGTCACAGATCGGTGCCATTTGGCTCTGTAGGACGGTTGGAACTTTTGGTCTACATGTACATGTAGCCTTCATTAGGCTTTTCCACGATTAAATAACATACTTTCTTGACAGTACCGCTTGCATTTCCAATGGTAAAAATCCAAATAAAAGATAAAAAACTCTTTTTATGGCCCATTTTGACCTACGATACCCCTAAACACACCAGTGCAAAACAAAATGGCGACCACTCCCTCTGAGACTGTATGACAGTTGCTTCGTATAAAATTTGGCACAATACATATACGCATGCATGCACTTCAAAGTAAAATGCCAGTCCGAGATACGAAATGGTGACATTCTCCACAAATTAACAGTCGCCATATTTGTTTGACAAAACTGTTTTAACC
Source organism: Lepidochitona cinerea (assembly GCA_963971465.1). Taxonomy (NCBI): domain Eukaryota; kingdom Metazoa; phylum Mollusca; class Polyplacophora; order Chitonida; family Tonicellidae; genus Lepidochitona; species Lepidochitona cinerea. The sequence continues at coordinate 39,781,270 of OZ020555.1, read as the reverse complement.
GTTATCGTAGGTCAAAATGGACCGTAGTCTAAAGAGTATTTAAACTTTTATTTGGATTTTTTTTAATTGTTATTTAATCATGGAAAAGCCTGATGAAGGCTACAAGGCCATTGCCAGCTTTAGTTTAGTGGTGGGAGAAGGGGGAATGGGGGGAGGTGGTGGGAGGAGGGGGGAATGGAGAGGGGAAATGGGGAGGGGGAATGGGGAGGGGGAATGGGGGGAAGAAGGGAGGAATGGGGAGGAGGGGGTGAGGGGAATGGAGAGGGTAGGAGGGAGGGATGATGAGATGGAATGGATGAGGGGGAATGAAGGAGGGGGAATAAAGGAGGGGAAAAGGTGGGGGGGGGGGTGGAGGAGGGGAAAAGGTGGGGGGGGTGGAGGAGGGGAATAGGGGTGGGGGTGTGCGGGGTGGCATTGTGCGGAGGAATCTTCGGACCTTTCCCGAGTACCTTGCATGTTTCCCTCACAGGGCTATAATAGCCGCCTAAGTCATCGCGTTCGCAGCTAGGCTTTGTCAACATCATATTAGAAAGTGATGGTTTACCAGTTTTAGTTTTGATCTCAGCGACAAGGTCTTGTCTCTGTTTCTTTCTCTCTAACATACGAGCTCGCATGCTGTTTTGTTTGGTCTTTAATGCTTGGATCGCCTCCCATGTCTCAGACATAGCTGTTGTATCCTGAAAACACACCTGGACATAAATCTGAGATTAAACGATCAGTCGATCACACACAATCACACTTTTCGGTTTGTGTTTAGCGTGTTTACAAGGAGGCCGCCATTTTTTTTTAGGGAGCGTTAATTTATCATTTACTGCATGAATTATCGCCCCTGATAGACATTCAAAATAGAGATTTTAAATATTTAGAGAAAAAGTTGATGAAGGAATTTTAACCAGAAGTGTCTTAAACTTTGACTTTAAAGAGGCAGTAACGTCAGATGCAATATGCATTATATTTGAGATATAAAAATATTTAGTATTCTGCTACTATAACCTAGTTATCTCCCTGCTAGAGTTCTTTGGTGTCTCCAAGCCATGCTTTAAAAGTTTGATGCAGCCGGCTTAAATCATTAACAGACGGTTCAGTGGAGTTTTACGTTCGTGTTAAAAGTTGTAGCAATCATTTGAAACACGCATGAGACGAACATACCTAGGATAGAAACCATTTCTGAACTGTCTGTTTTTACTTAGAAGATTTGATGGAAAGTCATTTCTCAGAAAGAACACTTGTAGGGAGCATAAATTAATGCATTTGTCACTGCGTGCTGTAGCTGGTGTCTTGGAAATATCCAAACTCTGTGGCCAAAGTATATTGATGACGTGTGGCCACACATAATCAATATACTTTGGCCACAGAGTTTGAATATTTCCAGCTATGCATACTGTGGCATTTCAATTTTAATATTTGCTAGTCTGAAGCCAGTGAAGGTCTGTCCCTGCAGGCTGCAGGACCAAAGGCGACTTTTTTTTTTGGGTTGCCTGGCAAATATAACTTGATAATAAACTCTATTTCTATTTTGAGGTTGAAAGATTGATTGACAAGTAAGTCGGTGGGAAAGCGTGATCGCTTGCATTAAACACGCATAAGAGCTGAGTGTACGATAATAATTGGTTCTTCACAATAAGTGATCAGATACACGTGGGCAGTCTGACACCCGCCTTCCATTCGTCATTAGTCCAGCTCAGTCCCTTGATTTTTTAAAGGGTTTTTCCAATTGATCACCCTGTTTGGAAGGGTTGCCAGGTACCTGCCTAAGTTCAATTAATCAACTAAACTGAAAGGAAGAGATCTGTAAATTTTGCCTGTTATGTGTGTTATTTTTCATCTCCAGATATCTCTATGTACACATGTAATTCTCTAAAAGAAATAAAATAAAATAACTTTGGCTCCAGTTGCTACCCATAGACCTATACCTGTATAAACTAAAGTGTTTCTTCTGTCATAAGCAGTGATGTTATGACCAATGCCCATGAACCTATCAGATGACATTATTAACTGATACTCTTCACCTGAATGAATTGTTGTATGGAAACTTTATGTTATATGTCTGAGGCCAATTATTTTTGTCTTTACTTTTAGTTTTAGATGCTGCTCGCTGTGGATCTGTGACAATGTGGGACTATCTTGTATTTGGTGTGGCAGTGAGACTTCTTCTCTTGTTGTATGGAGAATGGCAAGACAGAACAATGGCCGTGAAATATACCGATGTGGATTACTTTGTCTTCACTGATGCAGCTGCATATGCTCTACAGGTACAAGCGGGGCCTCCGTGGCTCAGTAGGTAGAGTGTTGGACGCTCAATCCGAACAGCCTTCCACCAATGGGTCGTGGGTTCGAATCCGACTCAGTCCCAAAAAAATTGGAAAATTTTCTGACTGGGTTTTCACTCGAACGATCCATGTGTAATGGTTGCCAGTTACCACCGGAAGTTCGTGGGTTTCCCCCGGGCATAGAGCCCGGTTTCCTCCCACACTAAAATGGGCAACGCCGCCTTATAATAATAAGTGAAATAATCTTGAGCGAGGCGTAAAACACCAAACAATCAATCAATCAATCCACAGGTACAAGGCCATTTGTTTAATCTAAGTAGATTGATTGATTGATGTTTTACGCCGCACTCAAGATTATTTAAAGTATATGGCAGTGTTGCCTGGTTTACTGGGAGAGGAAACCGGACTCATTGATCGGAGCAAACTCCTGACCTTCGGTGAGTACCTGGTAAATCTTCTACAGATGGCGACCAAGTGTGGTTGTGAGATTTTTGCTTTTGTTGTATGGAGAATGGCAAGACAGAACAATGGCAGCCAATATTTTGATTTGCTCAGAGTTGGATTTGAACCTCCTGCGCATCGATGGGAGGCCTGGGTCGGACTGAGGGACCATCACTCTAGCAGACTGAGTCACCACGGCTCCAAGGCTAATTAGAAGATCATGCATGTAGATTGTTATCACATACAGCCAGGGTTTTGTCATTCGTTAAGTGACTGTGAGGGTAATGGAGTCACTTTTTGTATCTTTTAGTTTTTCTGTATGTGTTTTCTGTATGGTATGGCTGACAGATTCATGTATGAACAGAATGTTAAGAGTTTCCTTCAAACAAGAATCCAACTTTTTTTATCTTAATGTATCTTCAATTTCAAATCCAGGGTAACCTATAAAAGAAATTCTAGCATGAACTTGGCATATTTTTTTTAGTTCATCAATTTTAAATAAACCCCATATTGTGGCTATGTTTTCTTTTCTATATAAATGCACACTGTCTTTTGATGTACTCATAATTCTCCTGAAGATGACCTAATTAAAGTCGAAATATTGAGACCCCCATGAATATTTACGGAGTTTCCTTACTACTTAATTGTGGCTATGTTAATTTTTGTGTTCTGTATTTCAGGGGGCTTCACCTTATAATCGTTCGACTTACCGCTATACCCCTTTGCTGGCATGGATGATCACACCTAATGCATACTTTGGTGTTCTTTTCGGGAAGATCCTTTTTATAGCATTTGACATATTAGCTGGTTATCTGATTTATGAGATTCTGATATCAAGGGGACACAACTCTGCCTTGTGTAAACGCTGTGCTGGCTGGTGGTTCCTCAATCCCCTCCCTATAATCATATCGAGTCGGGGAAACGCTGAGTCTATAATGGCTTGCCTTGTTCTTCTAACTCTACGTTGTTTACAGTCCAAACATACGAAGACCATGTCAATGGTTTATGGACTCTCTGTTCACTTTAAGATCTACCCCATAGTTTATTCTTTGCCATTATACTTCCTTCTGGGCCTAACGTCAACCAAACAGAAGACAAAGAGCTGGACTGATACTCTGAAGTATTTTCTACTACCCAACAAAGAAAGGCTCAAGTTTATGTTCATCGCTGGAACTACCATTCTTTTATTATCAGCAATATTTTATCATTTGTAAGTATGTTCACTTTCAAGCTTTAATTTTGGAGATAGTTTTTGAATAGTGCGAGACTACAATGTACCTTCATTTTGTAATTTAAGTTATCAGTAAAGATGCTCCAAAATTTAGGATTAAGAGTGAAGAAAATCCAGTACCATAGATTATTGCCTTCATTGTTGTCATTTGGCTGTTACAGTGATAGTTCCTCAGTCCGACACAGGATTATTTCCCATTGATGAGCCATGGGTTCCAATCCAACAAGACCAAATTTAAAAATAATTCTCAGTGGATTTTCACTTGATCGCCTTATGTGGGAGGGTTGCCAGGTACTTGCTCAAGGTCAGGGGTTTCTTCCCCCACTTAAAGTGGCATGAGCTGCCAAAATGTTGATATTTTGACGTTAAAACAGAATGTTGACATTATTGTCTATTTTTCTCAAGACATATAATTCAGAAGCTTTAAAGTGCTTCTAGTCTCGAAAATGTACGATAAAGTATTGCTTTGAACTAACTTTGGCTTAGAACGAATGAGTGGTCGTCCCGGTTATTTAAATTTTGTTTACGTTTCGAACACGTTTACCGTTCGTACAGGGCACATACTGCATGGATTTTCCTCATTCCAACGCTAATCATTTAGTTTTTCGATGATCTTCAAAGCCTCTTACTGTCGTGACGATCAGAAATTATGAAAAAATTGTGAATTTTGGCAGCTTATGTCACTTTAACCGAACAACGTCGTAATATAAATGAAATAATCTTGAATGCGGCGTAAAACCAATCAGTATTGTCATTTTTTATGTTTGTATAGCTTACCTTCATTATTATCTTATGTTTTCAGGTATGGTTTTGAGTTTTTAGAACATTCCTACTTGTATCATATCAAAAGGAGAGATATTCGTCACAATTTCTCCGTCTATTTCTACATGCTATATCTGATAGATGAAGAAACAATGCTGGGGTTTCTTACTTTGGCAGTGTTTGTCCCACAGTTCCTCTTACTCGTCGTCATTTCAGTCAAGTTTCATCGAGACCCTCCATTCTGTTGGTTTCTCAATACTTTTATCTTCGTCAGCTTTAACAAAGTCTGTACCTCCCAGGTAAGTGAAATGGTCGTGAGGTCTCAAGAACCCCTATGTGGGATGGTTGCCAGTTACCAACGGAAGGTCTTGGGTTTCCTCCGGGCATAGAGCGCTGTTTCCTCCCACAATAAAACTGGCAACGCCGCCATATAAGTGAAATAATCTTGAGCGCGGCGTAAAACACCAAATAATCAATCAATCAAGAAGCTACCACAAATTCAAAAAAAAAAAAACTTGCTCTCTAAGTTTGCTCCCTACTAGAAGGTCATTGATTTGGCGTACACTCTTTATGTGACCGGTACTTTCTCTGAGCATGGTAAAAAGTGTGGGTTTTTTTTTAACAATAAACATTGCCGTATAGCAAAAGGGAGATAATCTTGTTTTGGACTTTTTTTATAGATTCATTATTGTATTTTAGTTCGTTGACTTTTTGCTTTCAGTATTTCTTATGGTATTGGTGTCTGATACCCCTGGTGTTACCTGAGCTTCGCATGAGGGTCGTTAAGGGATGGACTTTGATCGGGATGTGGGTATTAACACAGGTGGGTACCAAGTTATAAGGGGAAGTAATCAGATCGATTACCTCCCTTTGATTGTGTTTGAAACAATGAACTATATGCGTGGAATGGACACGTCTCATTGGCTGGTTTGGATCTGACTTTGTAAAAATGTGCCGCCATTGATAGTTGAAGCACGCTTGCGTAACAGATCTGGATCGAAACTGCACTATCTCCTAGTAATGGCGGCATTCGATGCAAATCAAATACCACGTGACCTCCATTCCACACATAGAGTTCATTGGTTTGAAATTAGCTTGATTAGGTAGTATATATTTTATCTTTTTCTTACAACAGAGTTTGAATCTAATTTGTTTTACACTTTCTTATCATTGCATTTCTTAACAAAATACTGTATAATCCAATCGATGAATAAGCTGAGGGAAATAGCCTTTTTCTGTATCACAAACATCCATTGGTTTGTAAATCTATCCCGTCAAAATGATTTATTCAATATTCAATAAAGTGCAGGAGAGGAACATAAAGGTAGATTTTGGTTTACGGTTGGGTTTTGAGTACAATTTATATAATTTGCTTAATTTCTTCTTGCAGGGTTTTTGGCTACAAAGCGCATATCTACTGGAATTTGAAGGAGCAAACACTTTCAACTTTCTCTGTTTGGCTGGTCTAGTTTTCTTCGCGGTTAATATGTACATTGTTAAAGCCATACTAGATGACTATAGACTTGACAGCTGGGTTTTACCTCCTCCCAAAAGTAAACGCTTTACTCAGGTTAAAGAAAAATTCAAGCAAATGAAAGAATCTACTTTAAAACAGGAATGATATTTTGCAAAAGATAAGTCCGTTTTCTTCGACGATGTTAGTTGAGCATTATATGCTCTCGTACATTGAATTTAGGATAATATCAGACGCCTCGTTTTGGGGCCGCTCTACCCAAAAAAAATTCTGAAGGAGGGTTCACTCTCGCTCAGTGGAAGAGTTGCTATGCACTCGTCAAAGGTTGTGTTTTCTTCTTAGCCAACGGCATAAAAGTCCAACACGATAAAAGTCCAATGCCTGCATACAAGTAAAATAATCTTGAGGTATGCCAGTGAAAGATTTAATAATCTTGATTTTGACACAAAACATCAATTGTTTCCACCAAAAATCTTCTACTTTTAAGGGTAGATTTCTTTATTTCAGTCAATGTCATTATAGATTATGGAAGGTTTGTTTGCTACGCTCGCACTCGCCTTCCCGCTTTATTTTATCCTGTTATTTAGTGTCACAAGTTAGTTAAAGATTCTTTCAAAATATTTTGATGTTCCCTGGGAAAGCTTGACACATTTCATTTTTAAGAATATCGCGTTGCTTGTTTGTTGTTCGTATTGTTTTTCAGCACAGTTCTTTTAACACCATTTTGAAGAATTCTTTTGTCAAAGTTTTTTTAATTTTTATTTTGCTTTTTTATAAACTGTTTTTTGACAAAGTCATGCCAGGGCGTTGTTTATCTGTTTTTCATTTTACGAAAATGTAGAATACTCTTAACAAAATGTTTTCATGTCAAACTCTGGTTTTAATTTCAACGTATAACATATCATTTTCACTTGTTTTAGTTGATCTCTATTTGTAAGATGAATTGTAATAAAAACCAATTTTAAAAAATATAAAGATATACTTTATTTCTTTATTGGATGATCGATCGATTGATTGATTGATCTTTTACGTCGCACTCAAGATTATTTCATTTATATATGGGGGAGGAAACCCACAAACTTCTAGGAGTACCTGGCAATTCTTCCACATACAGCTACCAAGTGTAAAATCCAACCAGAATTATTGGTTGGGTCTGAGTGTGATGCCGTGCTTCATCGATTGACAGCCTGTATCGGGCCATACTGACTGAACCAACAAGGCCCCCCTCATCGATGGAAGGCCTACGTCCTACAGAGGGACTATCATTCTAAACGTCTGAGCCACCCATATCTCGTCATCGATGGAAGGCCTGTGTCCGAAGAGGGGACTATCACTCTAACCGACTGAGCCACTGAAGCCCCTGGTGTGTCTTGAGGCAATTTTAATTACACAGTATGAATGAGCTGTCGTGAATGAACTCCTAAAATGCTTTCAAAATATTTCACAATGTCAAATGCTGAATCAAAGGTATTGATAGTGAGCAGTGTAGACATCCCACCAATCGTGATGACGAGCCTATCTTTGTGTACCCAAGTACTGACAAGTCTTGCTATGCATAGATAGTCGCGTCATCACAATTGGACATCCCACCTCAACTTGAGGCGCGAAAAAAAAAAGAAATTTTAATTTAAATAGGGGCCTAACTCTCTTTCAAAACTGTCAAGACGGAAGGGATGGCATAAGAAAAGGGGACAAACTACCGTGAGGGCATTTAAATATATATTTGCTGATAATTATGCAATTTTAAAGCAATATAAGCTGTGAAATTGTTACTATTTTTGTTAAAAGCAAGTTGAAAATTTTCTGTGGTCTTAAGTTTTGTTTAAAAAGTAGACGAAATTTATATAATGAGACCTAACATCCTTTATTTTAGGCCTAACTTACTTCAGATCTCTACATAGAAAATGTATCCCCAAAAAGCTTTTAATTTGCATTTCTTGTGAAAAAAAAAAGCCTTTGCCTCTATCAGTAATAAAACAATACACAAAATACTTATGCTGTCTGAAAACTTTTGGATTGTCTGTGCATCCATGTCTCCTTCTCGTTTGCGGGGGCCTTCGTGGCTCAGTAGGTAAAGCGTCGGACGCTCAATCCGAACAGCCTTCCACCAATGGGTCGCGGGTTTGAATCCCACTCAGTCCAAAAAAAATTGGAAAATTTTCTGACTGGGTTTTTACTCGAACGACCACCCGAAGGTCGTGGGTTTCCTCCGGGCATAGAGCCCGGTTTCCTCCCACAGTAAAACTGGCAATGCCGCCATATAATTATAAGTGAAATAATCTTGAGGGCGGCGTAAAACACCAAACAATCAATCAATCCTACTCGTTTTGTTGTCCAGACCATGTAGTGGTTAATATTTTGATTAAGCCTATCAGTTTGATACTTTGCTGGTAAATATTATTAGTTACAGGGTTTGTTCGAGGGGGGATACGGAAATATATGGGGTCAGTAAACCCTGTAACGAATTTATCCCACCGAAGACCTAACTTGTACGATATTCTACCCTTCTTTCTCAAACTTGACTTTCATAAAACGCAGAAAATGAACTCCGAAAGCTATTTTCTCATATGTATGACACGACCAGACCACTCTGAAACTTCGGGGATTTACGTGCGTGAAATACCCTCTGATAGACTGTAGGTCATTTTGAATATGGCGACCAAATAGGTAGCCGTTAAGCGTACAAATCCAAAATCCCCTTGAAGGCCCCACAAAAGGGTCCCCATGATAATGTAAGGGACCGAAAGACTCGGTTTATTAACTTTCAGCCTCGATCAGTTATATAATTGAAGTATTTGAAGATTCCTGATATGTACCGAAACTGCGTCTGTCTACAACAAGTGGTTTACCGGGCTAAATAAAATATATAAACAAATATCTTTCAAAATAATATTAGCATTTAATAAATTTATAATTATTTTTATTTTCTGTTTTCGTCTATAGTAAAACATTTTGATATTTACTTTTGACGCCATTTTTAGTCAGCCCCAAAATACGGTGATTTGCCGTATAAAAAGCGCAGACTGCCCGAGGCGTGTCAAAGCCGACCGGTAGCGAGCGAAGATAGCCGAAGGATGTTCCGAGTGACGACCAGACTTGACTGACAAGTGTCTAGACATGACGTCACGAACCATATATGGTAGTCGCTCTGTATGGATTAGCACGGCGACGTAATATAATGTTATCAATCAGGATATTCCCTATTGACATTGTTACAGGTCCGAGGATAGTCGTATTGGTCCGAGGCCGAAGTCCGAGGGCTAATACGGCTGTCTGAGGACCTGCATGTGACAATGCCAATAGGGGATATCCTGATTAATGAAAATTTTATTAATTGGTTTTCAATGTTTTTTTTTATAAAATATTTATATAATTTAAAAATAATAGACACGTTCGCAAGGAAAGTTGACTATTATTTTCGTAAAAAAAATCTTGGTGTAGTGTACCAAGAGTTGCCCCCCTTTTGTACATAAAACATAAGAATATATTTCTTTATTTTTACAAATTACTATTAATGCAATTTTTCATTTATCTAATGAAATACACAAATTACTTATTTTTCTTTAACTGTACATTGGCTATTTTCTTTTTTTCTGTTGATGATTTCAAGAAAAATGACTTTGGGATTTTGAAGTGATAGCAATGTAACGGTCGCCATGTTTGATTTCGTATTGGTCCAGTCCGTATTGGCCTTGTTTGTTCGTATTAGCCCAGTTTGTTCGTATTGGCCCTGGTAAGCCCTGTATGAGTGTGACCGTTTCTCCGTATTTTGCCAATAACATTGAAAGTCAATTAATAATATATGTTATTAATCGAGTGTTTTCGTATTTCCTTGGTATTGGCCTGAGGGTGGCCGTATTGGCCCGAGGCCGCAGGCCGAGGGTCAATGCAACCACCCGAAGGCCAATACCAAGGCAATACGAAAACACTCGATTCATAATATTTTTATTAATAGACTGTAGAAGTTATTTTTATGCAAGCTGTCAAGTTGAACAGGATGTCGTCGGCTGAACATTAAATCCATGACTTAAAGTGGCATGAGCTGCCGAAATTCACACTTTTTTCATAATTTCTGATCGTCACGACAGTAAGAGGCTTTGAAGGCCATTGCAAAACTAAATGATTGGCGTTGGAATGAGGAAAATCCATACAGTATGTGCCCTGTACGAACCGAAAACGTGTTCGAAAAGTAGCAAAATTTAAATAACCGGGACGACCATTCATTCATTCTAAGTCAAAGTTAGTTCAAAACAATACTTTATCGTACATTTTTGAGACTAGAAGCACTAAAAAGCTTCTGAATTATACGTCTTGAGAAAAATAGCCGATAATTTCAACAGTCTGTGTTTACGTCAAAATATCAACATTTTGGCAGCTCATGCCCCTTTAAACAAATTGATATCCGACCTTTTTTTGCGTTCTGTGTTTTTTTTTGTTTTGTTCCTGGATCAGTAGAGAAGTTTCTTCCTCTTCTGCTGTCCTAAAGCGGCAATCGGATTCACTTACAGCAGTTTTTTCTTCTAACACTGTCACTTCTATCCTGCCATAGAGCTTGTACAACGGGCTCCAGTGTCGACATTTTGATATCAACATCTGTCGTCTGCTTCTGTCGAACTCTGGGACGTCACATGTTTATTGCGTCTTTCAGCCGCACTCCGTGAACTCGGCCAATATGACTTGAACTCGGCCAATACAGCTCTACGGCTAATAGGCCTACGTATGCTGAAATTATCCGGCCGCGAAGGTCGTATTCGGGCAATAACTTGCACAGTCAATTAATAATATGGAATATACAGGGTCTCTACGTGACAGGTTTGAACCAATGAACAGAAAGTATTCAGTGTGAAGTGGGATATGAACACACGGGCACAAGGAAAATCTTGTCTAAAATAACCATGGAGACAAATTTCTAATTGTGTTAAAAAGGGGGTATGTCGTTTAGACCTTTATACCGAATCATAACTTTGTTATATAAAACTAAAACCCATGATATTTCATTAGGTTGAAGACAGCCAGGAGTAATTTTTTCTGGAGTACGGATCTTCAGCTATGGCATGAAGACGGCCAAACTGAAATTGAACAAAATTTGACAATTGGAAAAGAAAGTGAAAATATGTCATTTGGTTCCTCGGTAGAGGACAGACAAGGGATTTTAGTGTTGACTAATGGATCTTTCAAACAGAGGTTTAGCCATTTTACTCTGAAGCAGTGTGTATTCTTTTGTAATAATCTGGGCCATATTCATGCTGGCCTCATTGTACTGAAATATAAATGGTACGTAGCCGAGAAATCTGGGCTCTGTCGAATTTGTTTTTTCTCTCCGTGTTCGTCATAACATTAGCAGCCATATAATACCAGTCGCCGTAAGACTGATAATCCGGGCTAAAATGGTATGATACTTTTTTCACGACATGCACCTTCCCGGATCCAAGTTAAAACCCAATGGGTAAACAGTTTGCAGCGATTGAATCTAAAAACAATCCCTTTCCAAAGAGGGGTCGTTTCAGTAGGCATAAGTTCGAAATGGTCCTCAACCGAAATGTCCTGGGGTATTGTGGCCGCACACGTGTCTCATCCTGTTTTACTTTATTTGCCGGTCAGGAAGGTATTGAACTGTTGTGCCACGGGCACATCATGTCCAAGTCTAATGCCAGATAAACGGTGGGCTTTGGCGTAGAGAATTCTGAGCATAAGTAGACACGGTTTCTGGGTATCTCCAATGTTTCAATTATTGGCTCTGACTGGATTTTCGCTCGAACGACCTATGTGGGATGGTTGCCAGTTACCAACGGAAGGTCGTGGGTTTCCTCCGGGCAAAGAGCCCGGTTTCCTCCCACAATAAAACTGGCAACGCCGCCATATAAGTGAAATAATCTTGAGCGCGGCGTAAAACACCAATCAATCAATCAATCAATCAATTATAGGCTAACTGATTAAGGCTGAAAGTTAGCAAATGTAATGTTTCTGTTCCTTGCATTATCACTCGGACGCTTTAGTTGGGCTCACAACATGCAGGATATGGAAAGTGATAACGGTCCGTGTAACGTTCGTTCAATTTTTGATATCGCAAAATGAGATTTGGAAATGACCTTTTTTAAGTTCAATTTTTCATTTTCATTTTCTACTCTTTGACGGTCATTTTTCAATTTTCGATTTGCCTTTTCACTCTTCATGAAACGAATATTGAAAGTTGTAACCTTCGTCAATGAAACACACTGCGCAAGTCACACATGTGTCTCATCCTGTTTTACTTACTTGCCGGCCAAAATGTGTGTTGGAGGTAAAACCTAAAAGGTAGGTCGGATAAATGGATATTTAAAACAGGGTTGAAATCTGAAACGCGAAGTCCTTTCAAATAATTTATTTAAAGACACGCGAAAATCAGGAATATTGTTTACATTAAAAAAGAAAGACCGTACGTATTCTGTATTTTTCCCAAACAATATAAGTTAGGAACTTTCTATTTTTACCAAAATTTAAAAGTTTGGACGTCACTTTGTATTTTTAATTTGAATTTGAAAATTTGAATTGTTACGTACCCGGAACGTAAACAAACCGATCTGCCCCATATTGGCGATTTTATGTTTCAGTCGAGTGAGTGAACTAACGGCACAGTGTAATTTTACGTAGGCCTATTTATCTGAGAAATACAGACTGACGATCGGTTAACAGCGACTGGAAAAGCCTGCTGGTAATTGTTTGAGCGTAAACCACAGATACAAAGGCCTGAAAGGAGGGTAAACCAACACGAAAGTTGACCGACACTGATCGTTGTTGTTGTAATCAGGCTTCGATTCTTCGTTTGTTTTTCACCCCATTTTTACAGTCTAAAGCTAACTAGACATGTTTTATGTGTCCTATGTTTAAGTTTAGTGGTATTAGTCGTAGTAAGCTCATGTAAATTGGTTTTCTTAGCAAATTTAAACAGGCTACGGCGGCAAGTGTGCCTTTAAAAGCAGTAACTAGGAAAGTGATACCTTTTTGGTCGTCACATTCAAAATGACCAGTAATCTGTGTGAGGGTATTTGATGTACGTATATCCCCGAAGTTATCTGACTGATCCTCATTCTTCCTTACGGTCGTAATGCTTAAAGTGGCATGAGCTGCCAAAATGTTGATATTTTGACGTTAAAACAGAATGTTGAAATTATTAGCTATTTTTCTCAAGACGTATAATTCAGAAGCTTTTTAGTGCTTCTAGTCTCGATAATGTACGACAAAGTATTGTTTTGAACTAACTTTGGCTTAGAATGAATGAATGGTTATTTAAATTTTGTTTACTTTTCGAACACATTTTAGGTTCGTACAGGCCACATACTGTATAGATTTTCCTCATTCCAACGCCAATCATTTTGTTTTTCGATAGCCTTCCAAGTCTCTTAATGTCGTGACGATCAGCAACTATGAATTTTGACAGCTCATGCCACTTTAATATAAAAAAATTCTCTAAAATCAACAAAAACTCTTTGGTATTGTAACTAGGCCTACATATTGAAAGCTATTTCATGTTTTTCTGTCCTTTTAAATTCTCTGACCCTATGTATTTATATATATATAACATCACCCTGGACTGACAGTTACGGCTTTTAAATGAATTATTTGGAAGGACTTCGGCTTTCAGATTTAAACCCTGTTTTAAATATCTATTAATCCTACTTGCCTTTTAGATTTTACCTTCAACACACGTTTAAAGCATTCAATTTCATTTTACTCATCAATTTGTTCGAATTTCATTGTAAATTTAACAAATCCTTCTTCATAAGAAAACAACTTTAAAATTGGCCTGACAGATTTCAAACTCTCCGCCTACAAGGACAGCCTGTCACATGGTCCGCAGTATGTCCGAGAATTTCCTCAATAACTGGACAATTTGATGACAACGTAACTCTCGCATCACATGACTGCGGGGTTTTGAAAAGTCTGTTGATAGAGAATAGTTATCTCACCCTTTTAATGGTGGTTCAACGTGTGCCTCTTCCTGACTGGCAAGTAAGTAACACAGGAAAGAGACACACGAGTGCGGCTAACTGGACTGACTGAATATACACTTTTTTCACAACTTTCAGTGGTCAAGATTATTTCAAGACACAGAGGAGAAAAAAATCCAGACATAATCTATTATAAAACAAAACAACTGCAATGTATTTGCTTATATAATAAGTCTTTGTTTCAAAATAAATAACATTGATACCGGTATTTGTACAAAAAAATGTATTTTTTTTAACACAGTCACCAAGAATAAAGTTTTAATTCCGTGATATGATATATTAGAATGTGCTTAAAGCAGTTAATTTATAATGACTCTTTTTTCAATCAATTATGGGCAAGAAAATGGTAAAAATAATATGGAGGCGCTTTTCTCAACGTCAGCTTGCTGCAATAGCATTGTAATTTCTTTCTAATGACGTCACTGCATTGCTGGGGGTCTGGTTTTCTTGAGAGTATAGGTCATCTTGCTCTTGATGGTAACTTAGATCTCCCGCGTGAATCTTAACATGGCCGGTCAAAGCTGTCAGCTGTGTAAAAGTCTTAAAACATGTCTCACATTTAAACATCTGGCCGCCATGATGTCGCTTAAGGTGAATTTTTAAAGTGCTATTTTGAGCAGTAGCGTAATCACAGAATGTGCACTTGTATGGCTTTTCACCTGCAACAAAGGAACAGACAGAATAACATCAGGGATTGTTTGCCTTCTCTTCATACATTTTTACATGTTTATTTCTCTCCTGTACGTGAAAAGATATTGATTGAAATGTTTTAGCTACATTAGTATGTAGCCTAGCGTTCGATTGTTTAGTGAGGCCCGAAGGCAACTCGTACGAGGATTGTTTCTACAATTGTTATAAATGTTTATGTGCGTATTGTATGGAGGTTGAACATTGAATTTAAATATATTACATGAAATGGGTAAATATCAGTGCAAAAGGACCAACCAAGTGCTCTCGGAGAGAAGTGCTCACAATTATCAAAATTCGGACGTTGAGCGTTTTAAGTCCCTGTGGTCTTGCCTTGAAAAACTAAATTGACTGATTGTTTGGTGTTTTACGCCGCACTCGCCGATTATTTCATTTATATGGCCGCGTTGCCAGTATTATTGTGGGAGGAAACCGGGCTCTATGCTCGGAGGAAACCCACGACCTTCCGTTGGTAACTGGCAACCATCCCACATGGCCTACGAGTGAAAACCCAGTCAGAAAATTTTCCATTTTTTTTTGGACTGAGTGGGATTCGAACTGAAAAACTAAAAGACTAACGTAAAAATAAAAATATTGGTAAAACCAGCAAGGCATACAAATCAAGGATAAGTTCTACTAACAGACACAATTCAAATAGCCGGACGTAGGCTATATGAGTAAGTTTAAAAGATTTTGCAGTGACATTTTCTCCAATGTGTTTGGCAGCTAATGAAACTAAGAAACCGATACTCGATTTATAGCCAAAACTGTAAGCATATATACTTTGTAATTTTATGGGTGTCTCCATGGCTCAGTCGATCAAAGCTATCAACTTTCACAGCTATGGGATGCGGGTTCGAATACCACAAAGGGCTGAAGGAAACCTAGACATTTCGTACGGTATCCTTTGCAACTAAACCTTACAACGAAACCAAATAAATGAAAGAAGTCACGTATTTTGAGTACAGCGTAAAATATAAATCCACCAATGGTCCAACAGATTGAACAACCTGTCACGAAACAAAACCCAGCGTTAATTTAATGCATGCACCTGCCCAGTGGAAAAAATGATTGATTGATTGATTGATGTTTTACGCCGCGCTCAAGATTATTTCACTTATATGGTGGCGTTGCCAGTTATATTGTGGGAGGAAACCGGGTTCTATGCCCGGAGGAAACCCACGACCTTCCGTTGGTAACTGGCAACCGAAAAAATGACTGACATATCGGATGAAGAACGGTTTATAAAACTTACCGGTATGAATTCTAACATGGACCTTTAAATGACTTCTTTCGACAGTGGAATATTCACAGATACCACATTTGTAAGGTTTTATACCTGTTGGAGAGTACACAACAAATATTTGGCATTAAAACAACTTAACGAACACCACATATAACAAAATGTTTAATTTATACTTCTTTAATTATATCGGGTACATTACCACAGTGTAATTATTCCCTTTCAATAACTAGGGATTTCACAACAGAGCATTGCTGAGATGTTCATAATGCGTTTGTTAAAATGGCATGAGCTGCCAAAATTCACACTTTTTTCATAATTTCTGATCGTCACAAAAGTAAGAGGCTTTGAAGGCCATCGAAAAACTGAATGATTGGCGTTGGAATGAGGAAAATCCAAACAGTATGTGTCCTGTACGAACCGAAAACGTGTTCGAAAAGTAAACAGTAAATTTAAATAACCGGGACGATCATTCATTCATTCTAAGTGAAAGTTAATTAAAAACAATACTTTATCGTTCATTCTCGAGACTAGAAGCACTAAAACTAACAAGAGTTTCGGGAAACCCAAAATACGCCCGGAAAGGCACAGTAACTGCGGCCATACCAAAACAAATCCTTCCATATTTATTTGAATTTGATTTTCAAAATTTAGAGGAAGGAGGTTGAAGCTTGGTAAAAGGTAATGTAATGTCAACAAAATGAAATCTTACCACTAAAACCTTTAAAATCCATCTGTATCAAATTTAAAATGGGTTATTTGGATCAACGATTATTAACTAGATTTGTACTCGGTACAAGTCATCAATTCTCGCTGCTGTTAAATCGCGATGTTAAACATTGTTTGTTGTCAATATAGGTTGGACTTAAATGTTTCAATTTTTTAGAAAAGCAGTTTATAATTTACTAATCATACTTAAACAAATGTAATTAATTGGCAATTTCGCAGTTCACATCACTTTATAATAATAAGTAGATTTGAAAATTTTTCTCATGATATCATTTATCTATATTATTTGACTACAAAATATATATATATAACAGTTGAGCATGCCTATGAAAAGGCAAACATTAATACAGCTGTACAAAGCCTACATTTAATTTTATGGAGGCCATGTGGTAAAGAGAAGGCAATAAAAGTCTCACAGCACTTGAGATAAGAGCTAGTGTAAATAGGCTGAGTTACTTATCTCTTTGTCTGTAGATAAAACTTTAATCCTTATAATTATTTTTCATTTGATTTGAATGTTATATATTGATTTAAGAATAGTTTTAATCAATTTAGAAACCTTATGGCAGTTTTAAAAAAAGATTTGATGAGAATCGGACAAGTAGAAGCCATTTTATAATTTAAAGGTTTTTTTCATGAAAATGAAAGTAAGAATAAAAGGGAATAAACATAATCCAATAATTTGCAATAGTTGATATCATAAACAATTTTTACACACCGTCTGTTAATATGGTATGTAACATGAAAGATTTGAAGACATCGGATCATATTTGTTAAAGTTATGGAGAGAAAAAGTAAATATTACATAACCCAATATGGCTGCCATATTATGCAATGTATGATGTCAAAAATAGTCCGCGACACACCTTCTACCCATAAGAAATATATTCAGAAAAAATTGTTAAGATGGAATCAAAACTATGGAAGTTATGGAGCGGAAGGGAATATTACATAATCCAATATAACTGCCATATCATGTAACGAGTGATGTCAAAAATAGTTCGCGACACACCTTCTAGCCATAAGGTATATACTCAGCAAAAATGGTCAAGTTGGAATCAAAACTTTGGAAGTTATGTAGCGGAAGGGAAAGCGGACGCCGGACAGCCGGACGGACGGAGATGATACCGGAGATGATGCCCGCTTTTCAAGCCGGGCGTATAAAAAGCTTATGAATTATGCGTCTTGAGAAAAATAGCCAATAATTTCACCATTCTGTTTTGGCGTCAAAATATCAACATTTTGGCAGCTCATGCCACTTTATAGAAAGGCTATAACACCAAATTAAGGGCCAACTCATAACGTATATATCTAATGAACATACACAAAAATAAATAAGCGGATGCTTATAGTACTCTGAAGTATAGTTCAGAAGATAATACATGCACAACTCCTTACAAACATACTAGAACCAAAGATAAGAAAACAAACCGACATACAGAAATCGCAACTCTATACATGTCAATTGTATATTAAAGTGGCATGAGCTGCCAAAATGTTGATATTTTGATGTTAAAACAGAATGCTGAAATTATTGTCTATTTTTCTCAAGACGTATAATTCAGAAGCTTTTTAGTGCTTCTAGTCTGGAAAATGTACGATAAAGTGTTGTTTTGAACTAACTTTGGTTTAGAATGAATGAATGGTCGTCCCGGTTATTTAAATTTTTTTTACTTTTCGAACACGTTTTCGGTTCGTACAGGCCACATACAGTATGGATTTTTCTCATTACAATGCCAATCAATTAGTTTTTCGATGACCTTCAAAGCCTCTTACTGTCGTGACGATCAGAAATTATGAAAAAGTGTGAATTTTGGCAGCTCATGCCGCTTTAAAAGAGAAACTACCAATGTAAAGAGAACGATAAAACCATCAATAAAAGAAACCGGATAGTTAACTCATCAAAAAAAATCATAAAATTCGGTCCATTAACTGCGTGGGAAGGTATTTATAACATTCAAATACACTCCAGTTGGAGAAACAGGACAACACCCAACAATATATTTTATACTAATGTTGTTTTTGAACAACACGAGCTTTCGACACCTGTGCCGGTGTCTTCGTCAAGTGATGTCTTAATTTTTTATCATTAGTATGGAACCCACGTTTAAAGAGAGTTTCAAACATTTCTTACATCGAATATATTTGATAAATTAACAATATACAAAAGCGTGTACGTTTTCCCTTGACTGTCAAGGCCTATGTTTTAGGTAGCTGGCAAAGCATGACATTTCTAATTTGATAAGAGTACCATATCAGTTACGGCTTAGTTGTTCCTGGGACTAATATTAGTCCCGGGTTGTTCTTAAAGAATTGAACAAAACATGTTGTCAGACTAACGATGTCAGGCCAGAGACCCTTTTAAACCTGATACAAATAATATTACACATTTGTCAAGGGGCTTAGTGGGACCCCTTGTGTGTTATTTCAGATATTTCAGAATATTTCTAATAATTTGAAAAAACAAGAGAGATTTGACTTTGGATGAAAGTTGGTAGGTTGATTTTCAGCGAAAATGTGCAATTAACGAGCAATTCTGTGATACATTGTTTATTGTATGAGGGATGGTTTCTGGATGACGTAAGCAGAGGTCATACATGGATGAACTCTAATGTAGTGAGTTGTGGAGGCGTAACTAATATTTATTCATCTCATAAACTGTGAAGTGCCGACCTTCTTTAATTTATTTCTGCGTTATAGAATCAGGGCAAAAAAAAACACAAAATGTCAGAAGACGACGAAACGACCGATTACGCTTGGGGCGTTCAATTACCCGTTGTGCAGCCTCCGTTAAGAAATCTTGTCTATAGCTAAAACTAGATGTAAGCATTTCATAAATCGGAATAAACTCGTCATTAAAATGTCTATCAGGATTCTGACCGACTTCCGGATTTAGTAGTGACAAAAGAAGTTCCAGATATTTTTGTGTGTTTTCCCTTCCATCTGCATTTTTGGGCATTTAATTTTTGTAGTTTATATGAAAGGACATGCGCTGAGTTTCCGTCTGAAAATGATTTTTAAAGTAGTACGGTGTCAGTTTAGGTGGATGGAGATCTGGTAGTTGGGTGTGCTTTGCTCTGTTAACATCCGGTGGACTATGTGAAATTGACCCCCCTTACCTGGCCTGGTCGTTCTTTAAAGCGGCATGAGCTGCCAGAATTCACACTTTTTTCATAATTTCTGATCGTCACGACAGTAAAGAGACTTTGAAGGCCATCAAAAAACTAAAAGATTGGCGTTGGAATGAGGAAAATCGATACAGTATGTGGCCTGTACGAACGGAAAACGTGTTCGAAATGTAAACAAAATTCAAATAACCGGGACGACCGTTCATTCATTCTAAGCCAAAGTTTGTTCAAAACAACACTTTATCGTACATTTTCGAGACTAGAAGCAATAAAAAGTTTCTGAATTATACGTCTTGAGAAAAATAGCCAATAATTTCAATATTCTGTAGTAACGTCAAAATATCAACATTTTGGCAGCTCATGCCACTTTAAAGACTTTCAAAGGACTACTGAAGGCCCCCAGCAAAGGACCTTGTTCAACAAAAATTAGGGAAGGTGTTGTCAGTGCAAACATTAACATTACCGCAAAAGTGAAATGAAATTGTGGCTTGTTGTCACCAGGGGAAATAAGTTTACCAGTGATCATCCCAACACCATTCCAATATGGACAGTAAATTGTGGGGATTTTTTATCTGTATTTTGTCTCAGACGAACCGCTGCCCTTTTACAGATTTGGTCAGAATTGGTTTTGGGAATGAACTGATACAAGGTTTAATGATTTTATCGTCTAAAGCGTTGGTAACTAATGTATTTGAGTCTATGTTGAGGTCTTACTCCGTTATTAACTAATTTCTGATAATCATCGACTCTGTATCCGAACGTAAATAACGAGGCACCTGTAGACATTTGATATTGCTGCATTAGGGGGGAGGTGCACCTCATATTTGCCACATATCGAGTTCAATGTTTTGTAGGTGTATTGTCTTTCTCAAATTATAGTAATCTTATTAAAGGGGGAGATAACAAAAAATCCCTTTAGGGTTCAGAAGAAGCGCACTAACTTTTCCTTTCCAACGATAGCAAACACATATTTTTGCGATTTTTTTTACTCCTAACAGTGAAGTTAATAAAATTCCACAATAAGAAAAACAAATTGGTCAACTTTCAAAATCTCCCATTTAAGCCTAGGTTAAATTCATCCTCTTCAAGGCATTCGTAATTCACCAATATGTCACGCAGACCATTTTTTTGCTAGTCACATTTTCCTCAAAGCTTCTTTTGTAATTCAATATAAGTTTCGAGAAACTGAAAGCAATTTGTTGGACATAGGAATACGTTGAAGAGAGTGAAATTAACCTGGGTTTAAATTGGAGATTAATTTGAAAGTTGATCAATTTGTTTTGTGTGTGTAACATAATGCGGTATTTTATAAACTGCATCATCTCCCATGAAAAAATCGCAAAAATATGTTTGGTACCATTGGAAAGGAAAAACAAGCGCACTTGTTTTGAACCATAAAGTATTTTTTTGTTTTCTTCTCCTTTAAAGTTATACTCTGAATGAAACTCCCCTTCGGTATTGAGTCTGTGCTGCTCCAGTCTTTAATAATTTCAAAGGAGGCATTGCATTGATATGAGATAGGTGACAATCATAGCCCGGATTGTCGGTCTTACGGCGACTGGTATTATATGGCTGCTAATGTGTCTTGTCGGTATGACGAACACTGAGAGAAATAAAAATTCGGCAGAGCCCAGATTTCTCGGCTAGTGACAATTACAATCCCCCTGACGCTTAAAACAGCTTCCACAATTCAGGTCAGGTTTTGAATGACCTAAAGTTCATTTATTTGGTTAATTCTGAAATAAACCACAAACAGACGCTTTTTTGTATAACAAGTCTGGAAACTCAACTACAGTGAAAGTAGGGGGGAGGTTTACAAAACGGCAAATTTACGTCGTGCAACTTTAAATTGGATATTGTTGCATCAAGTGAAGATATTATTGCTCTTAAAGGGGCATGCCAAAATTCGCACGTTTTTCATAATTTCTGATCGTCACGACAGTAAGAGGCTTTGAAGGCCATTGAAAAACTAAATGATTGGCGTTAGAATGAGGAAAATCCATACAGTATGTGGCCTGTACGAACGGAAAACGTGTTCAAAAAGTAAACAGAATTTAAAAAACCGGGACGACCATTCATTCATTCTAAGGCAAAGTTAGTTCAAAACAATACTTTATAGCACATTTTTGAGACTAGAAGCAATAACAAGTTTCTGAATTATACGTCGAGAAAAACAACCAATAATTTCAACGTTCTGTTTTTACGTCAAAGTATTAACATTTTGGCAGCTCATGCTACTTTAATGGATGAGGCTTTGTGTCACCTTTGTAAGATATAGTATACACTTATTGTTATATCATTCACATATCACTTATTGTTATATCATTCACATATCACTTATTGTTATATCATTCACATATTAACTCACCTGTGTGTTTACTGAGATGCTTTTTCAGATGGATTCTCTGGTTGAAGGAATGGTCACAATGCTCGCATTTGAAAGGTCTAGTTGTCGGATATCTCCGCTTCTTTCCCGAGCCATGAGGGGCGGTGGAATCAGCGATAACTCGGAGGTCGTCATTCGGAGATTCCGTCGTGCGTTCAGTGGATGATGAAGCCGAGATAGGAATACATGCCGGTATCTGGGAGTGGTCAGGTGTCGCCGGACTGTCACCTTCATCCGTTGAACTTGCAGAAAAATCCAACGGTCCATTGGGAAATCCTTCTTTAGGCTCATCGGATTCAGAATGATGCGGACTGAAGGATTGAACTTTACTCTGTTCATGATCGTCATCCAGTGTTATACAAACTGCAGACGAAGAGGCCATTTGAGGTGACGTGAGATTGTGAGTTTGACCAGATCCACTATTGCTGTCCGAACACCGCTCCATCAGTGAACTCTGCAAACCCATAGAATACTTCCATTTTGGGATGAAATTTATCGACTTAGAAATACCGCCAGTCCCATCAAACTGTTTGCTTATTTTCTCAAATGACGTGGTGTTGTTTTGTTTTGGTGGAGGAATAAGATGTACCACCTCGGTTGAATCAGGCTGCGACCATTTTCTCTTCTTAGGAAGGATACATGGTGAAGGTCGACAATGTGAAAACTCTTTATCATTGGAATGAGCAAAACCGTTTAAACTATTGTCACTATCTGAGGAAAGACTCCGTCTCATTGTTAATTTGAGGTCTAAAGGCAGAGGGTCTGGCTGCACCGGACTAGTTCTATGACGTTCAGATTCGGGCGTGCCTGTTGGCGTTAGAGCAGAATACCCGGATGTTGGGGAATGAACTGTGGGCGAGTTACTACAACAGTCAAGCCATTCCCCTAAAGTATTTCGCGGGTAATTATTGGGGGAAGTTTGTCTGTGGCATATTTTCCTCTGAGACATTCTTTCCTTGTGCAGAAAGTCTTCTTCCCGCTGATAATGGTCCCGGTATTCCAAACAACATTGAACATTGTCCTCTAGCATAGGTACCCTTCGTGGAATGTCTCTCTGAACACATATCTTGACACTGTGAGCTGACTGTACATGCTGGAGAAGTCCCCAGGCTGTTCGGAAATTCATTGAGCAATAGGTACATAATAATTCTGAAATGAAAAAAAATACACTTATAATTCACGAGTAGAGGTTAAAAAGGCCATGTCGGGCTAAATTATAATGTACGTATTTCAAAGTAACTTAGAATTCCTGATTGTGCATGTATATTATTTTAATAACACAATAATAGAACGGATTCGTTATTGCCGTTTTTTCTCCTTTCTGTTTGTTATTGTATCTCTGTAGAGTTGGACTATTTTGTTGTTGTTTTAACCTTAGGTGGTAAAAGGCGTTATACATCCACATATCCCAAATTTTGTTATCTTCGTAGATTTGAATTTTTTGCAGAAACAAGAACCCCTGTCTTCATTTAAGGAAGGGGGGGGGGGGGGGGGGCAAGTGGTTAAAAAAGAAAAAGATGGCCGAATGTTTCCATGGGAAACTAGGTCCATTTTATGCGTAATACACCGCCGGAATAAAATCTATTAGGCCTATAAAATCAAAAAATACTATTTAAAAAAAAAACCAATTTCCAAAAAAAACTAATTGATGTGTGCAATAGTGGGGACAGACATCCGGAAAGGACGTTGAAGATGGACGAATATATATATTAAATAAAGCGAAACGTTCGGCTATTATTCTCAAGACGTACAATTCAGAAGCTTTTTAGTGCTTCTAGCCCAGATAACGTACGAAAAGGTATTGTTTTGAACTAACCTATAGGCTTAGAATTAATGAACGTTTTTAAGTTTTATTTACTTTTCGAACACTATTTAGGCTCATGTAGGCCACAAACTGTATGAATTTTCTCCATTCCAAAGTTTTCGGCTGGTGCAAATCTGGGATTTTTTGGTTTAGAAAGTTTTGAAAGTAACAAAACCCCCAACACGTATTCAAGATTCCATTATTGGTACACATCTTCGGTTCGGAGACCTAAAGGTTACTGGCTTTATCAATACTTTTTGTTTCAACGTCAATCCGTTACTTTTTCAAGGTACTGCAAACCCTAAACTCCTTTTAACAGTAGAGATTTATGGGACCCCTCCTCCATGAAATTTGGCAGCAAGTGCCGCTTTAAACTTTTGAATTGATAGGTTCCTGTAAAAATGGATATCACAAACATCCCAAACTAAACTGATAAAGTCCGGATAATTCAAAAGAACGAAAATTCTGATATCTTGGATTAAAGTGGCATGAGCTTTCAGTTAAAACCAAAATTTATAAATTATCGGCAATTTTTTTTCAAGAGGTACAATTTTGAAGCTACATATCTGAAGAATGTACGTAAATATTAGCGTAGCCAAGAGCTGGGAAAAGGTGGAGGGGGGAGGGGGGTTAATACACTATCGCAGCAAAATGTACACGAGGGACTGGTTGCAGGGGCCGCGTAGACCTCCGAAGCTCTAAATCGTCCGAGGTACGTTCGAGGCCATTTCTGGCAAATAAAACTGAACCAAATTTGACTAAAAATGTCTTTCAAATGAGCATCCCCCGTGTGGGTTCTGGGGAGATAAGAATAGATCCTCGGCCTTCCCAAGGTGCTTGATCGTAAGAGGCGACTAATCCTTGGGTCCCCGTGTGGGTTCCGGGGGATAAGAATTGGCTCACAGTTCCCAGACAAGCTTGATCGTAAAAGGCGACTAACCTGGGTCAAATTATGGTATAAATCTATTTGTTAAAATTACACTCTATCAGAACATATTTACAAATTTGTATATTATAAAAAATGTTATTTATATAAATTGTTTATTGTTGCTCCATTGGAGATAATTGTGATATTTCTTGTTTTTAATCTCCGAACATGATTTACACAGTGTTTTACCAGTTTTTATTATTTCTGTTTCTGTCATTTTTCAGTTACGATGTATTTTTAATGTTAAAAAATGTATGATGATTTAATTTCTTTTTCGCCGCCGTATAAGTGAAATAATCTTGAGCGCGGCGTAAACTCTAATCAATCAATCAATCAAATGAGCATAATATTGCAGGGGGAAAATGGACAATAAACTACCTACAGCAGGGTGAATGCATTTGTAAGATGTTTGGGAAACATATCTTAACCCGGGTTGAACGTAGTCCGCAACATGTTGAGTGGATTGAAGTTATTCTGAACATATTGCGGACTAGGTTGAACGCAGGCTACATTCTTAACGCATGAAATCATGATTTTTATTTTTTTAATCCTCCAATGCCTTCAAATTGTAATCATCAGCGCATTTAGTCGTTTCTGGAGTAAATAACAATTTTGCCCCGCCTGAGGGGAGAAAGTGGCGTTTTAACTTTACAGGGACGAATGTTCATTAATTTAAAACCTTAGGCCTACTTTGTTGAACACGTTATTTTAGGGGCATTCTGGAGACTATAGCATTATATATTACTCGTACTTCTTTAGAAATATTATAGTCGATTAGTTAATGAAAAAAATTATTGGCACCTGGTACCACTGTAGGTCTACAGTAGCACCTACAGCTTTATAAAACAAAACCGGCAAATCATGAAAATTTAATCGCATCAAAGTTTTATCAAAACCCATTGTAAAGGCCATTTCTGTAGCCTACCTAATTGGCATTTCGCCAGCTTATACTACTTTAACGGAGAAATATTAACATTGTGGCAGCTCATGCCACTTTAACGGAGAAATAACAACTTTTTGGCAGCTCATGCCACTTTAACGGAGAAATAACAACTGTTTGGCAGCTCATGCCACGTTAACGGAGAAATATCAACATTGTGGCAGCTCATGCCACTTTAACGGAGAAATAACAACTGTTTGGCAGCTCATGCCACTTTAACGGAGAAATATCAACATGTTGGCAGCTCATACCACTTTAACGGAGAAATAACAACATTTTGGCAGCTCATGCCACTTTAACGGAGAAATATCAACGTTTTGGCAGCTCATGCCACTTTAACGGAGAAGTATCAACATTTTGCCAGCTTATGCCACTTTAACGGAAAAATATCAACATTTTGCCAGCTTATGCCACTTTAACGGAAAAATATCAACATTGTGGCAGCTCATGCCACTTTAACGGAGAAATATCAACATTGTGGCAGCTCATGCCACTTAAAGTTGTATACGGTACGCCTACATTCAGCTGTGGAATATGTTTATATTGGATGAAGTCTAAGAAAGCGATAATAGCCATACTGTAGGCCTACTTCAACGGAACGTAAATAATTTTTCGTAGAACTTCATTGAAAATCTAGGGCAAAAATCCTGATTTGTGAAGAACATGTACATCACATGAAAACCTAGACAGTAATTATAAATCATCTATAAGCCTACTCGATGTTTATAATAAATCGAGCACCTGCATGATGTCCATTTCTCGACCATATGTATACATGGAAATATTCGGGGTGCATTCCAATGGACCCTCCTTCGGTTATTGACCTGGCTGGGTTCAAAGACATTGATGCCAATCTGGGTCGACTTGGATAAAAATAGTATTAACCCCAATAGTTGCATCTACATGTATATTATATAGTACAATTGCTGACTATTTATACTATTACAGATCGTTTACAAAATCAAATTAAAAGGGAATAAGTTTGAAAATTATATTTAATGTAATAAATGAAAAAAATATATAAAAAATAGACGAAACGACGATATAGATGAGAATTAGGTTGAATGGAAATGTTTTGATTTTCGCTGTATAGGCCTAGTATAAAGATTTGAAATTATGTTTTTTCAGTCGGATATCCCGAAGTTCATCACGTCAGCGTAGGCCTACTTACACCTAACATTACTACCGTGTATGTAATTAACAAATGGCTTAATTTGAACTTACCTTTGTGAAGAAGCCTGTCGTTTAAACCTTGAACTGGATGACAGTCTAATGACTTATGTTGGATAAATTCCGTAATGTTACTGAGAGGGTATTCTCTAAGACATGCCCCACATGTCAACATATCCATGGTGATTTCTCCGGAATTAAACGTCTGTTCTGTAAAATGACAATTTAGGCAGTTAAAATTATGTATTAAGTTATAACTGCATAATCCTCTTCGATACGTCTATCTAGGCTTCCGTTTTGCATTATCGCACATGAAGCGTTAAGGCGCAGTAGTATATGTATTGAAGAAATAGGTTATTGACCGAGCGGGCTGTATTTGTTGAAAAGTGCTACAGACGACCACGTGCCCCAGTTAGCGGTTGTTGACCGTAGACGACTCAAGCGTGCAGCCCCGATGCAGTACAGAGTAAAGTTCACCGACGTAAACATGTATACTGTAGCTTTACGCATCAATATATAAAAAAGAAAAAGTCAGATTTTAATCACAATATCACGTGAACATAATCATAGACAAGCTGTTAACAGAACGACAAGGTCTTCTTTTCGCTTCTTTTATAACACTGATCTTGGCAAAATCTAACTCGATCTGCGGTGAAGATGGAAGCTGCATTGATGCAAGTAATTATAACCCCCCGATAAATCCTTGGGTGTTTCACGTTTTAGTCTCTAGGTTATCTCCGTGATTTCACGAGATATCCTTTGGTATATGTGTTGATTAGTGAGAACGTTTTAATGAACCTTTCATTATTTTTTATGCTCTCCCAATCTGACTAAAGTAGGGTCATCATTAGAACGAGCATCTCGACTCAAATTGGTGCTCGCCTTTCCACGATGTTAGAAGTGAGCGTTACGTAAGAACGAAACCCGCTCGGTGGCATCGCCGTTGTTTTCCCGCCATATACAAATCTAACATCTATAAATGACACAAATTTATCAACGTTGCTTTAAATTTCAACAGCCATCTGATCATAATAGGCCCTTTACCGACCACTATCGTTTGGTAAACAAAATAAACAACTTTTTAAAGAAAACAATACACAAAGAACAATCACACGGCAACAAATACAGTTTTAGCCCAAAGTAATTGTTATAAAGGATGTACATGTCTAATTATAGAGTCTCCATGGTTATTTTAGACAAGAAGATTTTCCCTGTACCCGTGTGTTTGGGTGATCATAAATATAGAGAGCCGAAGTAAATAACATTGCAAGCATTGGTAGGCCTAAATGAAAATGCTTGGTAGGCCTAAATGAAAATGCTTGGTAGGTCTAAATGAAAATGCTTGGTAGGTCTAAATGAAAATGCTTGGTAGGTCTAAATGAAAATGCTTGGTAGGTCTAAATGAAGATGCTTGGTAGGCCTAAATAAAAATGTTCGCAATGCTTAGCCGAAGTGATTTTTTATTGTTCTTATATTTTTGAACATCTGAAATCACAGAGTTTGGAACTAATAAATTGAACATAATTTTTTAAAAAATTCCTGATAGCGATTATTGTGAATTAATATTCTTCAATAGGTCGTGCAGGTTCTCAGGTGACCCAAAAATTGATTAAAAAAATGAAAAGGAGCTTGGATATGCCTACTGCATTAATCCAGATCACATGCAACTGGCAAATGGAATGGTTTAATCTTTGTTAGCCGAGAAATCTGGGCTCTGTCGAATTTTTTTTCCGTATTCGTCAGCCCAGCTTTCTCGGCTAAATCTTTGTCATTGCCAATTTGAGAGAACAAAAATGATCGCTAAGAGCTGATATTAGGGAAGTGTTTTTGGACGCCATCTTTCAAAGATTTCTTATATGCGATATATTGGTTAAAAGGCGTTTTTTTTTTTAGCTTTTTAAGGAAGTTAAAGACATTTAAAGGGGCATGAGCTGCCAAAATGTTGATATTTTGACGTTAAAACAGAATGTGGAAATTATTGGCTATTTTTCTCAAGACGTGTAATTCAGAAGGTTTTTAGTGCTTCTAGTCTCGAGAATGTACGATAAAGTATTGTTTTGAACTAGCTATGGCTTAGAATGAATGAATGGTCGTCCCGGTTATTTAAATTTTGTTTACTTTTCGAACACGTTTTCGGTTCGTACAGGCCACATACTGTATGGATTTTCCTCATTCCAGCGCCAATCATTTAGTTTTTCGATGGCCCTCAAAGCCTCTGACTGTCGTGACGATCAGAAATTATGAAAAAAGTTTGAATTTTGGCAGCTCATGCCTCTTTAAGACTTAAGGGGACCATCTATCGCCATCTTGAAATCATTTTATTGCGGAAGTCAGACTTTACCGGACTTTTAGTATGTCGCCTGGTACTACATAGAACAGCATTTTTGACTCGAAGAGCAGCGATCTAAGGATGAACATTTTGACCAGAAAAGCCAGTAAGGTTTATAAAATAGAAACACATACGAACCCAGCGATATAAATGGTAACGATGGTAGTACAATGTAGTCAAAGT
This sequence comes from Lepidochitona cinerea, assembly GCA_963971465.1. NCBI lineage: Eukaryota > Metazoa > Mollusca > Polyplacophora > Chitonida > Tonicellidae > Lepidochitona > Lepidochitona cinerea. The sequence continues at coordinate 39,751,577 of OZ020555.1, read as the reverse complement.
AATGTGTGACTGTATGCTATACAGTTCTCGTGGAAATTCATAGTTGAAAGTTAATATAAACATTAAGTATCGATCGAATTATTCACTAGTAAAACAATGACATTATTAGCTCTGGTATGTAGCGTTATTGACTATTGTGACGCCCGAAGAGCGGAACGCTACGGGAGGAAGCCATTTTTAAATTTGCGAAAATTAACCATGATTCCACAGGCAATATGGCCGCCTGTTCGCGGGAAAATGTTCCAACCCACTTTCGATATCGATGGAATGCAACAACCCAAGCCTATAGTTCGACAAAAGGGGAATGGATACTAAGACAGAAAAGGTTGGTCATTCATTTTAAGGCATTTATTGCATCGGTAAACAATTTTTTCGTAGGAAAATTCAAAATAGGGGCCGATGCTCCAGTATCACCCGGCCTGTAACTAAGACAAAATGGCGTCCCTTCTACAAGGTCCGAACCGCTCCCAGCGGTTAGACCATTGTTTACTACAATTATGACATTATATGACATTCTTGCACTTACACGGGCTTATATTTGTGTCTGCTGAATTATAAGTCTTGAGAAAAATAGCCAATAATTTCAATATTCTGTTTTAACGTCAAAATATCAACATTTTGGCAGCTCATGCCACTTTAAACCCTATCGTCGGTAGTTATAATAAACCAAATTCATCAAGGGCGACGACAGACAGGCTTTATTCAGTAGAATTTTCGGTGACAGGTCATTTCGTCCATAAACCTTTTCGTCCAAGACATTTCGTCCATAGATTTAGGTGATTTCGTCCATGGATTTAGGTCATTTCGTCCATGACACAATCCAAGTGAAATCTAGCAACAACGATGACTCTGGTCAGCAATATAACGTCTCGACAAGTTCATTCAATAGGTATTTGTAACCATCAGTTGATGGACGAGTTTGGCGGTGTTTTCGAGTCTTCTCTAAACTGTTTCATGACGGAAACACCGCGGTTGTGAACACGGCAGCAACTCACCGTTACATGGTATTGAAGACCTAAGCTATATATAACATGCCTATATTTATTTGGGACCAGGCCATTAATGTTAAATAAAAATTCTGATCTGATTCTCTTTAATGTGTATTCGTTGTTTGGTAAAGACAAATAAAAAAAATTGTTTGTACCCTAAATGGGAGTAGCATAGGCATACTGGTCAGTATTTAATTTGTGAAAAAATACTACGAAACAAAACTAACACGGTCGAGCATTATTTATACAACTTGGGTAACATATGTTAACAGTTCAAGTTTATGTCTTGGTAAAGTAATAAAGTAACCCTGCTGTTCATTTATTCTGCATAAAGAAAGACGTGAAACCATTCTCTAAACTGATATGGGTCTCCGCTTTCTTTGATTATCGGACATGTTGACAGTGTTCACGGCGAAACTCATAACAGGTGGTGATGTATAGTTGCTATAAATAGTGGAAAGAAAAAATAATTTTTTTAAAAATATAATTGCTAAATAAACTTTTTTTCTTACTAGGTAGATTATGGATTCTTGTGACAATTATTTTCTATTGCTATTATTAATAATATTACTGCTGTCATTTGGAAATAGAAAAAAATAATTTACATAGACAAATTGTATATACTATGACTACCGGATTAAGATCGTCCACATAATAAACGACTGGAATCATAACTCAAGGACTTGTATTCTCAAAATAATGTCCTATAACTGTTACTTACTGTCAATAGAAATGGACATTCATTTGCTTAACGACTTAGACCTATCATCTAAGACCTCAAATAGTTTTATGGACGAAATGTCCTATATTCATGGACGAAATGACCTAACTTTATGGACGAAGTGTCTTGGACTAAAATGTTTATGGACGAAATGTCCTGTATTCGAATTTTCTGGAATAGCCTACTGTGTTACACTATGTTGTGATAGTTTATTAGAAATAGCGAAATGTTTATGTATATATTTATGAACACTAAAACACACGGGCACAGGGAAACTCTTCTTGTCTAAAATAACCATGGAGACAAATTTCTAATTGTGTTAAAAAGAGATATATCATTTGGACCTTTATACCCCATCATGAATTGTTGTAATAAAGTAAACCTATGATATTTCATTAGGTTGACGACCGACAGGAGCCTGGCCTAAAGTCAGTAGAATTTTCTGGAACACTTTGCATTACATTGACAATGCTTACGCAGCTATGGTAAGAATATCGTCAGACTAAATAGGCACAAAACTGTCACATTTTACTGACGGTGACAAATATACCTTTACTAAGATTGTCATTATGCGTTTGTTAAACTAATTCGTATTATAGTCACTTTGCTATTGCGGTTTATGGGTTTATCTGTTGTCGTTTTTATTGTGGCCACAAAAAAAATTATTTCTCCGCAGACAAAAACTAATTAAACCATCGAAAAACTAAATGATTGGCATTGGAATGAGAAAAATCCATACAGTATGTGGCCTTTACGAACCGAAAATGTGTTCGAAAAGCAAACAAAATTTAAATAACCGGGCCGACCATTCATTCATTCTAAGCCAAAGTTAGTTCAAAACAATACTTTAACGTACATTTTCGAGACTACAAGCACTAAAAAGCTTCTGAATTATAAGTCTTGAGAAAAATAGTCAAAATATCAACATTTTGGCAGCTCATGCCACTTTAAGGTTTTTATATCTAAACGTACATTTTGATAAAGTTGAAATTTAGGAAACGGGTCCTGTTTCATTTATCTTCTAATGTGTCAAAGCTTCAAACACCAAATGGGTTAAATATTTTCCTACCTAAAGCTGGATTAAAACGGCAATGCTTTATGAATGTGAATGTGTATACCCGAATGTCTCACATTTGTACCTACTAGCAAGTATTGTATTATTCCATTATAACTTGAACTGTATATTATTATATTTATGAACACTAAAACACACCGGTACAGGGAAAATCTTCTTGTCTAAAATAACCACGGAGACTAGTTTCTAATTGTGTTAAAAAGAGGTATATCATTTAGACCTTGTTAACCTTTTCCAAATATAATTCGATTTGTTAAGAAAATGGTAAATTGTACATATACGAACCTGTTTTCCCCTGCGTCATATTGTCTACCCATCTGCCCACATGGGTGTTTTGTGTTGATCGAGAGAAGCTCATCTTGCGCGTACGATTAAGAAAGGCATTGATCTGTGAGTGAGGTAATAGACTTGTATATACGGCAATGTGCTCCATGTGAATCGATGACTCTGGCCTGATTTAGGATCAAGGTCGGCTCCGTGAACCAATTTCTGGACGAATAGAGTATTAACACAGATTCAGTCCAGCTTCACATTTCACGCTGCCAACAGGTGTGAGGTTGAGACAGAGGGCTTTGGGGGAGGGGTATAGATACAGTGTAATTAACACCATACAGAGAATACAACGCGCTATATTCAGCTGCATATGTGTTCATACGCCTCACAGATAATCTCGGTCATTTACCTTCGTCAAACACCCTCGGACTGGTTGAAGGTCATTTTCAATGTGGCGACCATATATTTATGCGCCATATAGGTAGCCGCGAAACCAAAATGAACATTTCTCTACTGCTGCACAATGTGTGATCATTTTTAATCATGCATACGTAGAGCAGAAATTCTGTTTCTAGATTCTGCATTGGACAATGCATTTGTGGCATCGTCTAAACCCACGATTAAAAGTTGCGCTTCCGTTCACTTTAAAATAGTGAACTAATTTTAACCCTGGGTCCCAAGGATGTTTTATGTTGATTTATTGATATACACTCAACATCGTCTGGCTTAATGGGGAGAAAACAATGCTTTTGTCCGAAAAAAAAACACACCTGACAATCAACGTTCGTAGCTATTGTGAATTTGGGCTGGTACCAGTTGTGAAATTAGCTTGGTAGACATTGTGAATTTGGCTTGGTAGGCTTTGTGAATTTGGCCTGGTAGCCGAAAGCGTCAGAAAAAAATATATTTGTCTTCGGAAAACATCCATTCCAGGGCGAAATCTCTATAAGATAGCAAGGTCACCAGTCTTAACTTTGCAATGGCCGTCAGCCAATTTGCACCTCATGCTGATTTGCCGAAACAGAAGGGATTTTCATGTAATATTTTCTCACATAGGATTGTATACACATAAAGATTCTATCAAACATGTAAAAAACAAGTTGATTTTACAAAATGGCTTTGATGCATATGTACCAACGAATCCCAACAATCCCCTGGGTTGGGGTAGCTGTTAAGAGTTTGACCTGGTAGGTATTGTGAATTTGGTCTCCTAGCTGTTGTGAATTTGGTCTCGTAGCTGTTGTGAATTTGGCCTGGTGCCTGTTGTGAATTTGGCCTGGTATAGCTGTTGTGAATTTGGCCAGGTAGCTGTTAAGAATTTGACCTGGTAGGTATTGTGAATTTGGTCTCATAGCTGTTGTGAATTCGGCCAGGTAGCTGTTGAGAATTTGGCCTGGTAGCTGTTGAGAATTTGGCCTGGTAGCTGTTGTGAATTTGGCGTGGTAGGTATTGAGAATTTGGCCTGCTGCCTGTTGTGAATTTGACTGGTAGCTGTTGAGAATTTGGCCTGGTAGGTATTGTGAATTTGGTCTCGTAGCTGTTGTGAATTTGGCCTGGTAGCTGTTGAGAATTTGGCCTGGTAGCTGTTGTGAATTTGGCCTGGTAGCTGTTGAGAATTTGGCCAGGTAGCTGTTGAGAATTTGGCCTGGTAGGTATTGTGAATTTGGTCTCGGAGCTGTTGTGAATTTGGTCTGGTAGCTGTTGTGAATTTGGCCTGGCAACTGTTGTGCATTTGGCCTGGTATAGCTGTTGTGAATTTGGCCAGGTAGCTGTTAAGAATTTGACCTGGTAGGTATTGTGAATTTGGTCTCGTAGCTGTTGTGAATTTGGCCTGGTAGCTGTTGAGAATTTGGCTTGGAAGCTGTTTAGAATTTGACCTGGTAGCTGTTGTGAATTTGGCGTGGTAGGTATTGAGAATTTGGCCTGGTGCCTGTTGTGATTTTGGCCTGGTAGCTGTTGAGAGTTTGGCCCAGTCTTAACTTTGAAATGGCCGTCAGCCAATTTGCACCTCATGCTGATTTGCCGAAACAGAAGGGATTTTCATGTAATATTTTCTCACATAGGATTGTATACACATAAAAATTCTATCAAACATGTAAAAAACAAGTTGATTTTACAAAATGGCTTTGATGTATATGTACCAACGAATCCCAACAATCCCCTGGGTTGGGGTAGCTGTTAAGAGTTTGACCTGGTAGGTATTGTGAATTTGGTCTCCTAGCTGTTGTGAATTTGGTCTCGTAGCTGTTGTGAATTTGGCCTGGTGCCTGTTGTGAATTTGGCCTGGTATAGCTGTTGTGAATTTGGCCAGGTAGCTGTTAAGAATTTGACCTGGTAGGTATTGAGAATTTGGCCTGGTAGCTGTTGATAATTTGGCCTGGTAGCTGTTGTGAATTCGGCCAGGTAGCTGTTGTGAATTCGGCCAGTTAGCTGTTGTGAATTCGGCCAGGTAGCTGTTGAGAATTTGGCCTGGTAGCTGTTGTGAATTTGGCCTGGTAGCTGTTGTGAATTCGGCCAGGTAGCTGTTGAGAATTTGGCCTGGTAGCTGTTGAGAATTTGGCCTGGTGCCTGTTGTGAATTTGACTGGTAGCTGTTGAGAATTTGGCCTGGTAGGTATTGTGAATTTGGTCTCGTAGCTGTTGTGAATTTGACCTGGTAGCTGTTGTGAATTTGGCGTGGTAGGTATTGAGAATTTGGCCTGGTGCCTGTTGTGAATTTGACTGGTAGCTGTTGAGAATTTGGCCTGGTAGGTATTGTGAATTTGGTCTCGTAGCTGTTGTGAATTTGGCCTGGTAGCTGTTGAGAATTTGGCCTGATAGCTGTTGTGAATTTGGCCTGGTAGCTGTTGAGAATTTGGCCAGGTAGCTGTTGAGAATTTGGCCTGGTAGGTATTGTGAATTTGGTCTCGGAGCTGTTGTGAATTTGGTCTGGTAGCTGTTGTGAATTTGGCCTGGCAACTGTTGTGCATTTGGCCTGGTATAGCTGTTGTGAATTTGGCCAGGTAGCTGTTAAGAATTTGACCTGGTAGGTATTGTGAATTTGGTCTCGTAGCTGTTGTGAATTTGGCCTGGTAGCTGTTGAGAATTTGGCTTGGAAGCTGTTTAGAATTTGACCTGGTAGCTGTTGTGAATTTGGCGTGGTAGGTATTGAGAATTTGGCCTGGTGCCTGTTGTGATTTTGGCCTGGTAGCTGTTGAGAGTTTGGCCTGGTAGCTGTATAGAATTTGGCCTGGTAGCTGTTGTGAATTTGGCCTGGTAGCAGTTGAGAATTTTGCCTGGTAGCTGTTGAGAATTTGGCCTGGTAGCTGTTGAGAATTTGGCGTGGTACATGTAGGTATTGAGAATTTGGTGTGGTAGGTATTGAGAATTTGGCCTGGTAGCTGCTGTGAATTTGGTCTCGTAGCTGTTGTTAATTTGGCCTGGTAGCTGCTGAGAATTTGGCCTGGTAGCTGTTGTGAATTTGGCGTGGTTGGTATTAAGAATTTGGCCTGGTACATGTAGCTGTTGAGAATTTGGTATGGTAGCTGTTGTGAATTTGGCTTGGTAGGTATTGTGAATTTGGCCTGATAGCTGTTGTGAATTTGGCCTGGTAGGTATTGAGAATTTGGCCTGGTAGCTGTTGTGAATTTGGCCTGGTAGCTGTTGTGAATTTGGCTTGGTAGGTATTGAGAATTTCACCTGGTAGCTGTTGAGAATTTGGCCTGGTAGCTGTTGTGAATTTGGCATGGAAACTGTTGAGAAAAAGATGTGGTGAATTGAATTTGGATTATTCGCTGAATTCGAACGTAGGCTATTACGGAAAATAAAACATAGTTCATCACATATTGCTAATCGGAATAGTCGTGGCTCTCCAGGACCTGCTATAACCTGCACGCAACAACACCATGCAAGTACAGCACTGCTTTATTTGTCTTCATGGATGCAAACAATCGATCAATTTTACATGGTATTTTTTCTTGAAGGTTTCACCAACTCGCTGATCTTATATGCTCATAGGTCTTTGCTTTAAAAGAAAGGAATACTACGAGAATATCCCCAGCTCTTCTTAGCCAATTATTTGGACATTTTCTCCCATAAAGGCACGAGTGGGATATGCGTCTCCACATTAGCTCTACAACCAGGTGCAACTATTTAAGAATGTTGCACATAAAAAAGGAGATTAGAATAACTTCCATCGACTCAACATATTGCGGACTACCCTCTAGTCAGGAAGATGTCCTCCAGTAGGCCTACCATATCATATTAGGCCTACTCCCTTGCTCGGTCCTCGGCTACCTTTAAACAAAATTACATATTTTTACTTTCTTTTCCCATAGTCATACTTTGTTCAATTTCAGTTCACCCGACTTCTGGTTATAGCTGAAGATCCGTAAATTTTGTATTTCAGAAAAAAATGTACTGACTAAAGCCAAACTCCTGTCTGTCATTAACCTAATGAACTATCATGGGTTTTGGTTTATTACAATAAAACGTATGACTGGATATAAAGGTGTAAACAACATAGGCCTACCCCCCTTTTTAATACAACTAGAAACTTGTCTTCATGGTTATTTTAGTTAAGAGTATTTTCACTGTGTCCGTATGTTTTAGTGCCTAAAAATATATTATATACGCAGAGCAAGATAAATGGGACTTGCACAAATAACTGTGAAACCAGGCTCACACCAAGGTCAATCGCGGACAGAATGTGAACGACTTGCTGGATTAGTCTACATTTCACATTATACAAACACGAGCGTCATGACTGTGGGGTTCACGAAGGGGAGTAACGTTTATTGATAACGGTTAGATAAACACGGTGAATGTTGACAGTTTTCTATCCCTAAAACCAGAAGTCTATGCCCATTCAAGGATTTCTGCTGAAACTTATTCCAGAGATATCCCCTGGTAATTTGTTTATAAAGGGTGAAAGGCATTTTTATTGTTAGAAATAACAATATTCCAATTTTCGGCTTGCATTTCCATTTTGAGCAAGTTTTTCACCCTCATTCAAGATTAGTTCGCTTATAACCTTGTTTTTTGTGCTGGTTGTAGGTTATGAAATGTAGTTTATAACCTTGTTGTTTGCTAGAAAATTAAAAGGTTATGAGATGGAGTTTATAGAAAGCAAAATTTATGGGGTTCAATCTCAGTCCACCGATGTTCTTGCCATAGTTAAGATGCGTAACCATTGTCAATGTGTTACAAAAGGATTCCAGAAATTCTTCTGACAAAGGCTAAGCTCTTGTCAGTCGTCAACCTAATGAAATATCATAGGTTTGGTTTGTTACAACAATTTATCGGGTCTAAAGGTCTAAATGATATACCTCTTTTTAACACAATTAGAAACTTGTCTCCATGGGTATTTTAGACAAGAAGATTTTCCCTGTGCCCGTGTGTTTTAGTGTTCATAAATATATATGTTGGTCTTGGTAGGTTTAATTAGGAGGAAACTGGGCTCCTTTTAGGAGAGGCGTTGTTTTCAACACCCTGCTTTCGCCAATACACGACAACGGGCCTCGTTGGCCGACTGATAGTCACTCAGTCCTCAGTCCAAACAGGTATTCAATCGATGTGGCGGCGGTTCGAATCCCAATCAGACCAATGAAAATTGAAGAATTTCAGAGTGTTTTTCACTCGATCGCCGTATGTGTAAAAGTTGCCTGGGGCCTGTTTCACAAAGCGGCGTAGATGTCTTTTTGCGTAACTTTCATACTAACGTATCTCTACAATATTGATTGCTATGGCAGTTAGACCTACGTGAAAACTTACGCTACGCCGCTTTGTGAAACAGGGTCTATTACTTGCCGAACGTTACGGTATTCCTCCGGGTAAAGAGCCGGGTTTCCTTACCCAGCTTAACCTGGTAACGCCGTCATATAGGTGAAACAATCAGTGTGCGGTGTAAACATGTACAATATTGCTATAATAAGTACATCTTTGTTTGTAATGAAATTATAAGAGAGAAGAATAATTTTCGTTCTCATATGTAGTACGTTTGGTGAATGACCGTTAAAAATTACCGTGTATTGAATATCGGTAGCCTAAATATTGCGTCTTGAACACACATATTTAAACGTTCAATGTTTATAGGTTTTACAATTTACATAGTTTGCCAAGCTTTTTAGAATTTGCTTAAATGTCTTTCTTAAGCTTAAATCATCAGCAACAATTTTTGCCAACAATATCCAAGATTAAGAATGGTCTAGTAAGTTTTCTTGAGACTTATTATATAGGATTACACAATTAGAAAAATGGATTTTTTTTTTAAAAATCGTCCTTGATTAACCTGTTGTTTATCATTCTAGTCCTGAGATAAATGGCACATACAGTAAACAGTATAAGGATAACCATGAATGGTTTATATTATTAGATAATGAAATATCTCGCCATAGTGTTGACATTAGTCCATTATTGCAGTACGGGCTTCATGAGAATATTTGCCTTTGATTCATCTCTTAGATGGCATTAACTCTGAAAAATGGCACATACAGTAAACTGTATTTAAATAAAAAAAATTTTGGTCTACATTATATTATTCTTATTAACACTAATGCACACTGGCACAAGCTAGAAACCCTTCTTGAATAATTTATCCATGCGGACAAGTTATACCTACTCATAGGCTGTTGTAATAAACCAAAACATCTTTTATACGAATTGACGCAACAATAAGCTAAAACAACCAACCAACAAACGAAACCCATCTTATATTTCATTTAGTTGAAAGTTATACGGATCTTCAGCTACGGCAATCAGTCGGGTAAACTGAAATTAAACAACATATGGTAATGAGAAAAGCAAGGGAAACTATGTAATTTGGTTCCTAAGTAGACGGCAGACAAGGGAGTTTAGCCCGGACTAGTAGATCTTTCAAACTCTTTATATAAGAGTTTTTTATAAGCAGTAACTATAGTTGTTGGCTCATAGGTCGAACCATTTTAATTTGAAGTAGTTTGTGTTATTCTCTAATGATATGGGCCATATTCATGCTGGCCATATTATACTGAAACACAAATGGTATAATACTTCCCCGGTACAAGGTCAAACCCAAAGGTTAAACGGTTCGTAAGGATTGAATCTAAAAAAAGTTTCCCCTTTCAAAGCGTTTGTGCTTGGTATCCGCAGTAGAAGTGAGGAGATGGATTTTTTCGATAAGCATAATTTTCCAAATGCTTTTAATTTCATTGAAATGACGTAAGCAGACAGTGATCTTCGAAATCCACACCCAAAATTGCCTTGGGCTAGAAAAAAAATAGCTGAGCTGTGACGTCACAGAAGTAAGACAGTCAGCGAAGAAATGCTTGATCCCTTTACATAAAATGCATTTCTAGCTCAGATATACAGATTGATTATAGCGATAAAAATGCCTACAGCATCTTAATTCATTACATAAATGAAGTTACAATGTCACTTAAGGGTAATGGATGAAAGAAAAATGAATTTTCTTATTGAAATAAAATATATACCTTCGTCCGTTTGAATCACAAAAGACGATCGAGACTCCGTGACGATCATATTACTAAAAAGGCGTATGGAAGCGCCCTAATGTTTAAGTCGTGTGAGGGATCTAACGGCACAGAATCTTTTTACGTAGGCCTACTTTAACTGACGATCGGGTAAGAGTGACTCTTGTAAACCACAGATACAAAGACCTGGTAATCCAACCACTACGTTAACCGACACCGATCGTTGTTGCTTCGATCCTTCGTACCCCCCCCCCCCCCCCCCGCCCCCACCCCCCCTCCCCCCATCATTTCTACATTCTAAACCTATCTGGGCATGTTTTATGTGTCCCATGTTTAATTTTAGTTGTTTTTAGTCATAGTAAGCTCAAGTAAATTGGTTTTCTTAACAAATGTTCAACAGGCTACGGCGGCAAGTGGGCCTTTAAATTACTTGAACAGACCCACACCATTAGCAGTTCAACTGGTCAACATACATGTACCAGAACGAACAAATTGCTAATTATGTCGATAACATGCCCAGAAAGGGATGAAGAATCCGTTGTCTTCCCCAATGACGCGAAGCCTGAAGACTTGTTTGGAGTGCTTCAGGCTGCTATATCTGATGTGTGACATGCAAATAAACTTCATATGTAATCAAAGACCAGGAAAAGTTCTTTTTAATGAAATTAATAATATTTCAGCATTTGGGATATCCTTTTAACTGGTCATTTAATTGATTGATTGATTGTTTGATTGATTGATTAGTGTTTTACGCCGCGCTCAAGATTATTTCTCTTAAATGACGGCGTTGCCAGTTTTATTGTGGGAGGAAACCGGGCTCTCTGTCCGAAGGAAACCGACGACCTTCCGGTGGTAACTGGCAACCATACCACATAGATCTGTTGAGTGAAAAACCAGTCAGAAAATTTCCAATTAACTGGTCATTTCAGGTCATCTAGGGACCATCTGAACTCTCATTATGTGTACGACTATCAATTGTGGATTTTTTAACCTGCAATTTGCCTCAGACGGACGGTAGCCTTTTAAAATGGAGTGAGCTGTCAAAAGTTAAAGGAGAAGAAAACAAAAAATACTTTATAGTTCAGAAGAAGCACTGTTAAATTGTTTTTCATGGGTCATGAAGTTTATAAAATACCGTATTATGTTATATATACACAAAACAAATTGGTCAACTTTCAAAATCTCCTATTTAAACCAAAGTTGATTTCGGTCTCTTCAAAGTACAATGTATTCCTATCTACAGAAAATTGCTTTCAGTTTCTCAAAACTTACATTTAATTACATAGGCTGTTCTGTGTGTCATATTGGTGAGTTACAAAGGCCTTCAGAAGATGAAATTAAAATGGCAGATTTTGAAAGTGGACCAATTTGTTTTGCGTATTGTGATATTTCACTTTTCTAAACTTCACTGTCAGACGTAAAAAAATGGCAACAAATATTTTGATGGCAATGAAACATTAGCGCGCTTCTTCTGCAACCTAAAGTAATTTTTGTTTTCTCTCCATTTTTTCCGGTTAACCTAAATTTGTAACTTATTGGCTCGTCCCTGCAAAAGTACAATTATTGTGCTACTTCTCTTGCTTTATTGAGTGAATCGCTTTCGATCTAAAAGAGTGAACGTTCGTCACGGTTGTTTTACTAAAATGTGTTTACTTTTTCTAACCCAATTTCAGTCCGTACAGGCCACAGACTATATTTGACAAATCATGCCAAGGCATGTCATTGCATATATTTTTTCCCTCGACATCTTTTATTGACAAAGTGCATAAGGGATAAAAATAAATTTGAGTCATTTTCAGTAAAGAAAAAAAAAAGCAGGTTTAGAAAAATCAGAAAACGTAATTGCTCCTGATTCATTTCTTTCTATATGATTCATGTACTTTTATGTGGGTTTTTTTGTGAGATCAAAGCATTCTACTTTCATTATCTGTGACTGTTATTCAATTTGCTTACTGAATAAACTACTGGCTTTTTGTAAATTTATTTATACATGTATTGAATTTTTTTCATCTTGTCTCATATCTTATGCAACTTTATGCTAAAGTTGAACAACTTTATTGAAAAATAACCAGACAATCTGAGAAAAAAAAGAAAAGGTACCCGTAATGCAATAATATACCTGTTGAAAGATAAGAGTGGTTTTATAGCTCTATTGTTTTCTTTATGCATACGTAGTACATTAACCTCAGATAGGCATACACAAAGGGACGTTTTTGGATAATTTTAGAATACATTTATGATACATCACAAGAGTAAGGAATGAGTCTGTTAAACTGATAAATATGATGGCCGAAAAGGGACATCAGTAAAACAGGATGTCCCTTCTCGGCCATCATAGATAAAGGCTATACCTGGTTACTTAGTGCAGATATTGGTGATTATTGCCTTTAGACAATGTTAGGTGGACGGGCATATACAGATGAATGGAGAAAGCTCGATTTTCCAGAACTTTAAAACGACACAACGCATATGATCTATACGTCCAAAGCTTAAAAGTGGCATGAGCTGCGAAAAGGCGTATTTTTTCCGTTAAAGCCAAATTCTGAAACTATTAACTATATTACATCAAAAAGTAGAAATTGATACTTGTTTCCAGAATGTACGTTAATGTTTTGAAGTTATCTAAGACCTGAAAAGATTGAGCGTTTATCCCAGTCAATTAGTGGCATGAGTTGTCACAATTCTGACTTTTTTTCCATAAATTCTGAATTTGAAGTACTTTGAAAAACTAAAGGATTGGCGTTGAAATAAAAAAAAATATTATTGTTCAGCCACTGATCCGAACTGAAAATGTCCCTCTGACTAAAGTCGGGATGTTAATTGATTGATTGATTGTTTGGTGTTTTACGCCGCGCTCAAGATTATTTCACTTATATGGCGGCGTTGCCAGTTTTATTGTGGGAGGAAACCGGGCTCTGCGCCCGGAGGAAACCCACGACCTTCCGCTGGTAACTGGCAACCATCCCACATAGATCGTTCGAGTGAAAACCCAGTCAGAAAATTTTCCAATTTTTGGACTGAGTGGGAGATGTTAATTGAAAAGAACCAATGAACATCTCACTTTAATAATATAGGGAAAATGTGTGTTAATAACGGACAAAAGTCAAACAGAAGGAATGTATCATGAATAAATTTAAAGATATTTGATGCCGACAAAAAATACCATAAAGTGGCATGAGCTGCCAAAATGTTGATATTTTGCCGTTAAAACAGAAAACTTAAATTATTGGCTATTTTTCTGAAGACGCATAATTCAGAAGCTTTTTAGTGCTTCTAGTCTCGAGAATGTACGATAAAATATTGTTTTGAACTAACTTTAGCTTAGAATGAATGAATGGTCGTCCCGGTTTTATAAATTTTGTTTACCTTTCAAAAACTGTCTCGGTTCGTAAAGGCCACATATACTGTATGGATTTTTCTCGTTCCAACGCCAATCATTTAGTTTTTCAATGGCCTCCAAATCCTTTTACTGTCATGACGTTCAGAAATTATGAAAAAAGTGCAAATGTTGGCAGCTCATGCCACTTTAACGTGCATCCTCAAGATTATTATTTTGTACTTCTTAGCAAAAATGTCGAAAAAGTAGCGAATTCTGATCAACGTAATTTGGCAGCTAATGCGAATTAGATTTTGTTTACTTTTCAAACACTAATTTGGTTCGTATGGGCTAGAGACTGTAAGTATTTTTCCTATTCTAACGCCAATCATTTAGTTTTTCGATGAATTTCAAACCCTTTTTACTATGTTGACAATCAGAATCTACTAAAAAAGTGTGAATTTTAGCAGCTTATACCGATGTTCTCAGTGTCATGCTGTACACAATTGTGTTATAGAAGTAAAACACCGAGGGACTTGCATGGATGCATGGAGTTTGCTATTAAAATACTTTTTAATCCTATTCAATTCGACTTTCAGTCACATATAAATTTATAACAATTACTGACGTTAAAGTTGCATGAGCTGCCAAAATTCACACTTTTGTCATAATTTCTGTTCGTCACAACAGTAAGACGCTTTGAAGGCCATCAAAAAACTAAATGATTGGCGTTGGACTGAGGAAAATCCATACAGTATGTGGCCTATACGAACCGAAAAAGTGTTCGAAAAGTAAACAAAATTTAAATAACCGGGACGACCATTCATTCATTATAAGTCAAAGTTAGTTCAAAACAATACTTTATCGTACATTTTCGAGACTACAAGCACTAAAAAGCTTCTGAATTATAAATCTTGAGAAAAATAGCCAATAATTTCAACATTCTGTTTTAACGTCAAAATATCAACATTTTGACAGCTCATGCCACTTTAATAAGAATGCATCGGATTTGAATGACGAAAGAACAGCCTCTGGCTTAAGGTGTACAGTTATAGAAAATAAAATGTTTAGAAAAAAAGAACTGCGTAACCTCCTATCCCAGATTTCTCGGCTTGGACAAAACCGATTTTGGGTGACGCACGGACCGGTAATCTAACCCGTGCCCCAGGGTGGGCTATATATGATACTTCTGATGACACCTATCGCCTCGGTGATCCAGTGTGTTGAGTGATCGTACCTCCGTCCCACGCAGATCTTCCATCGATGCGGCGCGGGTTCAATAAAAATTGAAAAAAATCTGACTGGATTTTTCACTCGGTCGCGGTATGGGAAACAGTGGTCAAGTACTCGCCGAGGGTTGGGAGTTTCCTCCGGGCAATGGGCCCGATTTCCCCCCTCACTAAATGTTGACTGCGGCGTAAAACATTAATCAAACCTGTCGCCAGCACGAAATTCATGGTGCCTATTCCATTCAGCGAATCCTAGATTATATGATGAACGTTGTATCAATCAGTATTGCTCCGAAAATTGAGCTACAAAACAATAAGCATCTTAATTTACATATCTCTTTAGAAAGTATAAGCCTTGTTGATTACAACTTTTTAACTTGTATTTTGCCAGCGTTGTGGAAAAGAATTGTGTTTAATTTTTTAACATTTTCTAGTGTCGGATTACGCATTTTCTTGCACACAAGGGCTATGGAAACCTATTTTAGTTCGCATGATTGGCGACACCGCCAGCGTCGCCAAAGCACTACATTTCCGATTTTCTCTACCAAACTTTCTCTGCCAAACTCACCGAACACGTCAACCACGCTAATCAATTAAATACAAAAAACTCTCTTTTTTTCATATCTTTATTCGCGTCCTTGGTGTGGCTGGCGGGAGGAGAGAAGGTGGCGATTCTATTTCATTCACGACTTTCTCGACCTTAGCGGGGTTGCGAAACACGCCAAGGTCGCGAAACACGCTAAAGAAAAGATACTATTTTTGCAATCCCGAATTGCGACCTTCACGTGCTTTGCGTGGTCGCGAAGGGCGTGAAGGTCGCCAATCATGTCAAAGCCAGGTTGTACATCGAGTCTAGATAACACATTAGGACTTCGTGTTTCAATGTAAGCCAAACATTTAACTAGATAGTATTCAATAACTTGCGCTTATTTCATTTATATTTGTGTACTCTTTCACATGAATTCACTAGTTTGACGACCTTCGCGTTGTTGGCGACCTTCTCGTGGTTGATAGCGACCTCGCGCCCTTCGCGATACTTGCGCCCTTCGCGACCCCGTCAGGCACACGGAGGTCGCGATTCGGGATGTGCAAAAAATATTATATCTTGTTTTTAGCGTGTTTCGTGCACTTGGCGTGTTTTGCGACCCCGCCAAGGTAGAGAAAGTCGCAAATGATATAGAATCGCGACCTCCTCGCGACCGCCAGCCACGCCAAGGTAGCGAAGGACGAGAATGAAATGTTTTTAAAAAATACTATTTTTTGAATAAATTGATTAGCGTAGTTGGCGTGTTTGGCTAATTTGGTGGGGTAGAGAAAGTCACGAATCAATTGCTTTGGCGAGTCTGGCGAAACTCGAGAATAAAATGTCTGTATTGGGCTTCCATACATGAGGGATTAATGAGATGAAAAGAGCTTTATGCCTTTTATCATGAATGGATAAAAAATTGACACGTGCCATCCATATTGAACTGTCAAAAAAGCCTCCTCTAAAAAGGAGATAAGTTACTATAGTAGATAATACTGCAGGTAAACGGGTATATGAGAAACTTCTTTTAGCGATGTATTGGCTTGACTTGACGTTTTGTTCTGCATATTTCTATAACTTTTTATTAGTCATTTAAGTGCTTTACTTTTGCGGAGGGGAATGGTTTGAATTTGCATTTGAAATCGATTTTAGAAATTAAAATGAGACTATGTCATGGGGGGGGGGGGGGGGGGGGGGGTGAGATTGGATGGGAGTGTGTAATATTCATCGGACAATGTATGTTACCTGACTTACCTGAGGTTAACGTCATGTGATTATATGAGATTGAATTTCATGAGTGACGAGACGATGGGTGAAACTTACCCAAATGACATGATGAAGGAAATATAGGGCTCAACCTGAATATAAGCCATGTCGAGACTCTACCAGGTCCTCGCAATTAAACTGAGGTTTTACATTTGTTATTTTCTCAACATATATCCTGTTTACGATAAACCTGAAGACGTTGACCGGTATGACTTTCATGACCTAGAAAAGAGGACATTGCTCGAGAAAAAGTAAATTTCTGGTTTCAATTTTGTATACACATAACAACAACAAAATGTAGCTCGCTCGTCCGTTAAAAAGGGATACACGTTCATGCCAATATTACCTCCCATCGATGGAACACGGGTTCGAATTTCACCCAGCCCGCATACCCCTCTCCCACCCCAACTGGTGAAATTTATCCACTGATGGTCACAGTGCATTCTGGTAAATAGTGAATAAGAGGGGTGTTTTCTGCTTTTTTTGAGTATCTCAGGTATTTAGTTTTCACCAACAACCTTCTCCTTAAAGGGGCATGAGCTGCCAAAATGTTGATATTTTGACGTTAACACAGAATGTAGAAATTATTGGCTATTTTTCTCAAGACATATAATTCAGAGGCTTTTTAGTGCTTCTAGTCTCGAGAATGTACGATAAAGTATTGTTTTGAACTAACTTTGACTTAGAATGAATGAATGGTCGTCCCGGTTATTTAAATTTTGTTTACTTTTCGAAACGTTTTCGGTTCGTACAGGTCACATACTGTACGGATTTTTCTCATTCCAACGCCAATCATTTAGTTTTTCCATGGCCTTCAAAGCCTCTTACTGTCGTGACGATCAGAAATTATGAAAAAAATGTGAATTTTGGCAGCTCATGCCCCTTTAAAGTGGCATGAGCTGCCGAAATTCACACTTTTTTCATAATTTCTGATCGTCACGACAGTAAAGAGTAACTAAATGATTGGCGTTGGAATGAGGGAAATCCATACAGTATGTGGCCTGTATGAACCGAAAAAGTAAACAAAATTTAAATAACCGGAACGACCATTTATTCATTCTAAGCCAAAGTTAGTTCAAAACAATACTTTATCGCACTATCTCGAGACTATAAGCACTAAATAGCTTCTGAATTATACGTCTTGGGAAAAATAGCCAATAATTTCAACATTCTGTTTTAACGTTAAATGATCAACAATTTGGCAGCTCATGCCACTTTAAAAGGCACACTCATCGCTAAAACCCTGAATACTGTTGACGTTATTTTTCCTAGGCAGCATAAATCAAGAACTTCATATTTTAGTTAAAATTCGAAAGTTTAGGCATCATTTTGTGATTTTAATCTTAAATTGAAAATGTTATTTGTTCGGTACACGCAACTCCCGAATAATTCAAACCGTGTGGACGATCAAATGGTGCAATATTAATCTCATCTGGGAAAGAGAGACGCGGGGTCTGGTTTGAGACACAAAACGTATGTCCATAGATTTTAGAGTGCCTTTCGTATGCTTTTACGCCTCTACTTGGACATTTTAAACATAAATGGACGCGTATAATATGTTAAACTTTATTGTTTTCTTGTATAGTAAAAGCTCGTGTTAAGCTCTTAACAAATGCCAGGAAGGCTACGACGGCCACAATCTGACTAAAGTCGAGATGATCATTGGAAAAAACCTTCCAATGATCATCTCGACTTAAGTCAGATTGCCACGGCCAGTGAGATAATCCACTCAGAAATTTTTCAAATTATATTTGGTCTTTGTGGGATTCGAACCCTGGTCGCATCGATGGGAGGCCTGCGTCTGAAGGAGGGGCTATCACTTTAGCCGAGAGAAATTTATTACACCTTATCGATACAGCAGTAGAATCCGAGTGTGTTTTATTGACTGCTCGACATCATTAAAGTGAATTCTGATTGTCAAAAGAAGTTCAACGTATGAAGTACCTTGAAAAACCAAAGGATTGACGTTGAAATAAAAAATATTGGTACAGTCATATGAACCAAAGATATGTGCTAATAACAGACAAAATTAAAAAAGCCGGGATTCCTTTTTGGGACTTTTGCTGCTGAAAGTTGTTATTTTGTAATTTCAGATAAAAATAACCCACAATTAACTAATTATGTTTCATATATTTGGCAGCTCATGCTACTTTAACTGGCTTTTTTTCTTCAGGTGACGCAAATTTGGTTAAAGGCACATTCCCCCAAAATTTGTATTATTTATGTTGACATTCCAAATAATGGTTTCATATACTCCTCGCATCCTCCACAGATGATGTGATCCAAGAGGTTCGTTACAAGTTTGTGGTAAAACCTCTCAGGAAATGATAACAGTCTACGGGAATCGGATTCTCCGTAAAAAGGGCTAAAATTGATTCGTTTGTTGTCTTTTGAATTTCTCATAAACCCTAGTATTATTCAAAAACGAAATGGTTAGATAATAAGTCATCAAAAGGCACACCCGCCAACGTGACCATTATATTATTTGTGAAGAAAGCGAAATTATTCGACCCTATACTAATAGTAAAATCACTAAAAGTACACATGAGATACACGGAGGACGCGGCCGTTGGCGTCCGCGTGTCGCAGCTCGAAAAATCGAGAATGCGCGATTAAGCCAAACCGCGCTCGATTTGTTAATCTCGATTTATCAACAAAACAAAAAATGCGTTTGGATATATGAAGGCCCATTCACACGCGGTGCGATTTGTACCAACTTGTAGCATTTCTACGACAAATCGCACCGTGTGAACGGACCTTTAGAGGATTCATGTACGCCAAATGCCCCGCTGTCTGGAAGCCGGATACATATATTTTATTCTTGAGCTTCGCGACCTCGCTAGACTCACCAAGGTTATTCATTTGGAACTTCCTCTACCCCACTAAGCTTGCCAAATACGCTATTCGGTTTGATAAATAAATACTATTTTTCTACACATTTTATTCGCGTCCTTCGTACTTTGGTGTGTCTGGCTGGGGCGAGAAGGTCGCGGTTCTATTTCATTCGCCACTTTTTCGACACTGGCAGGGTCGCGAAACACGCCAAGGCCACCAAACGCTCTAAAAAAGATACTATTTTTGTTCAATACCGAATGGCCAAGTCAACCACGTCAAAGCTCTCCATGTAGCTAGTTTGGCGACCCTCGTGACCTTCACGAACCCTCCAAGCACGCGAAGATCGCCCTTCGAGATTGAAAAAAAAATAGTATCTTGTTTAGCGTGTTTGGCGACCTTGGTGTGTTTCTCGACCCCGCCAACGTCGAGAAAGTCGCGAATGAAAAACATTCCTCTCAAATTTATTCAATGTCAAGAGACCAAAGCATTTCGGCAAGTCGTTTTGAATTTCATGTGAGGTGTCTGTTTCATTCATTTGAATATTTATTACTGAAAACCACAATTTCATTAGGAATGTAGCCCGGATTATCGGTCTTACGGCGACTGGTTTTATGTGGCTGCTAATGTGTCTTGTCGCCTTAGCCCGAATCACTTGGGTAAAATAATATAATAACTGTGGAGAAATATAGGTCTATACATCTAGTATTTAATACTCCATGAATATTTCATATTCGGCCTAGTTCATTGGTCATGACAAAAGATTTCCGAAGATTACGAGTTACGTATTTCTAAGATGCCCCGCCGAGTTTTTAGGTCGGCTAATGTTTTACATTTGTACTATGGCGGTTACGTCAGGTTGAAAGTCAGTGGACTTGGAAGCAAATATTGACTGCATAAAGGAAAGCTTACCACATTACAGCCACGTAAAGTTGACGAACTCCTTTTTCTAGGTCTATGTTATCGGAATGTAGAGATAAAAACTGTATTCTTTGCTTATTTGTTGTGAAATTTGCGCCGCCGATTTGTTCGGTGGGTCTCCTTAAAAAATATCACTTTTTTACTATGGAAGTGATCTGGGCTATGACGAACACGGAGAGAAAAAAATTCGACAGAGCCCAGATTTCTCGGCTAATTAGGAAATGATGCAATTTTAACAATGGACTTTATGTTTATATAATGCCGTATGCAAAGTATGAAAGCTACACCTGAACCAACACCCGAGTGCATGCTAACCTCGATATTTGACCCAAAGACTATAAATAAACTAAAACTAAAATAAAATAAATGTGTGACAACCTACTTAGTTCCAGATAGAGATATTGCACACTTGAGTTTAAACTTGCAGGTTTATCACCAAAAAATATATATTTTTTTAATTTTAAAAATCCCAGGTTATCTCCTGAGTAGTGTTTTATCTGCTGAGTACGACGGCTGGATGCTGCCAGTACAAAAAAAAATCGGCGCCGTTTATCCGTAATAACGAATGAATGTATTTAATCTGTAATTGGTCAATCCGAAATAACGGAATACTAATTCGTTATAACGGATTAATAATTCCTTAGAACGAATTATTTTATTCTGTAAATACGGTTTAGAATAATCCATTATAACGAATTACTTAATCCATTATAACGAATTACTTAATCCGCAATAACGAATTAGTATTCCGTTATTTCGGATTGACTAATTACAGATTAAATACATTAATTCGTTATTACGGATAAACGGCGCCGAACTAATCCGTAATAACGAATCATTGTCTTACAATACCAACGTAATTGATCGATCTAGTCCAGAGCGGTATCGTTGCAAGTGACAGCCATTTCCAAACTGGAATGTATACTAGATCGATCAATTACGTTGGTACGGGTTAATTAATTCGTTATTTCGGGTTATTAATTCGTTATTACGGATTAAGTAATTCGTTATTACGGATTAGGTAATTCGTTATTACAGATTAAAAAATTCGTTATAACGAATTATTAATCCGTTATAACGAATTAGTATTCCGTTATTTTGGATTGATTATTCGTTATTACGGATTAAATACATTAATTCGTTATTACGGATTAACGGCGCCGATTTGTAGTGGCAGCATCCAGCCGTCGTAGCTGAACAATCTTTCTACGTTTTTGCCTGTAAGTGTTGAAAGCTGCTAAAATGAAAGACATCCCAGGAGTTTGGTGGCTGGTGGTTTGTTAGCACGGTCAACATGTTCTGGGGGCTACATGATTGATGGAAGACAGTCCATAGTTGATAGATGGCCGCACAATCCACACAAGAATGATGGTCACAGATGATCGAAGAAGGTTATTCTAGTTGATGAAAGGGTGGATGACTGAGTTGATGAAAGGGTGGATGACTGAGTTGATGAAAGGGTGGATGACTGAGTTGATGAAAGGGTGGAGGACTGAGATGATGAAAGGGTGGAGGACTGAGTTGATGAAAGGGAGGAGGACTGAGTTGATGTAAGGGTGGATGACTGAGTTGATGAAAGGGTGGAGGACTGAGTTGATGAAAGGGTGGAGGACTGAGTTGATAAAAGGGTGGATGACTGAGTTGATGAAAGGGTGGATGACTGAGTTGATGAAAGTGTGGATGACTGAGTTGATGAAAGGGTGGAGGACTGAGTTGATGAAAGGGTGGAGGACTGAGTTGATGAAAGGGTGGATGACTGAGTTGATGAAAGGGTGGATGACTGAGTTGATGAAAGGGTGGATGACTGAGTTGATGAAAGGGTGGATGACTGAGTTGATGAAAGGGTGGATGACTGAGTTGATGAAAGGGTGGATGACTGAGTTGATGAAAGGGTGGATGACTGAGTTGATGCAGGATGGTAGACTCAGTTGATGAAATGGTGGAGGAGTGAGTTGATAAAAGGGTGGAGGACTGAGTTGATGTAAGGGTGGAGGACTGAGTTGATGTAAGGGTGGAGGACTGAGTTGGTGAAAGGGCGGAGGACTGAGTTGATGGCAGGATGGTAGGCTCAGTTGATGAAAGGGTGGAGGACTGAGTTGATGTAAGGGTGGAGGACTGAGTTGATGTAAGGGTGGATGACTGAGTTGATGCAAGGGTGGAGGACTGAGTTTATGTAAGGGTGGAGGACTGAGTTGATGCAGGATGGTAGACTCAGTTGATGTAAGGGCGGAGGACTGAGTTGACTTAAGGGTGGAGGACTGAGTTGACGTAAGGGTGGAGGACTGAGTTGATGCAGGATGGGAGGTTCAGTTGATGAAAGGGTGGAGGACTGAGTTGACGTAAGGGTGGAGGACTGAGTTGATGTAAGGGTGGAGGACTGAGTTGATGTAAGGGTGGAGGACTGAGTTGATGTAAGGGTGGAGGACTGAGTTGATGTAAGGGTGGAGGACTGAGTTGATGCAGGGTGGAGGACTGAGTTGATGAAAGGGTGGAGGACTGAGTTGATGTAAGGGTGGAGGACTGAGTTGATGTAAGGGAGGAGGACTGAGTTGATGTAAGGGCGGAGGACTGAGTTGATGTAAGGGAGGAGGACTGAGTTGATGTAAGGGCGGAGGACTGAGTTGAGGAAAGGGTGGAGGACTGAGTTGATGTAAGGGTGGAGGACTGAGTTGATGTAAGGGTGGAGGACTGAGTTGATGTAAGGGAGGAGGACTGAGTTGATGTAAGGGTGGAGGACTGAGTTGATGTAAGGGAGGAGGACTGAGTTGAGGAAAGGGTGGAGGACTGAGTTGATGAAAGGGTGGAGGACTGAGTTGATGTAAGGGAGGAGGACTGAGTTGATGTAAGGGAGGAGGACTGAGTTGAGGAAAGGGTGGAGGACTGAGTTGATGTAAGGGTGGAGGACTGAGTTGATGTAAGGGTGGAGGACTGAGTTGATGTAAGGGAGGAGGACTGAGTTGATGTAAGGGTGGAGGACTGAGTTGATGTAAGGGTGGAGGACTGAGTTGATGTAAGGGAGGAGGACTGAGTTGATGTAAGGGTGGAGGACTGAGTTGATGCAGGATGGTAGGTTCAGTTGATGTAAGGATGGTCGGATTTTTTCATTGTACTTTACGAATAAGACATTCCAGAAAACATCTTTGAAGGCAATTAGTTGACTTTTAACTACTTCCCATTTCAGGTTAAATTTCGACAAGCCGAAGCTAAGATCTTTGTGTGTTGATGTCTATTAAAGTTAATAACTTCCGGATGACGTTACAAACATTCTAGAAAGAAAAAGTTCTGAAGAAATAAAATTCCTTTCGGATTTATATTCAGCATCCGTTTACATTTGTGGTCTTCTGAACCTGGCGCTAAAGTGTATCAAATACAGCAATTTGAGAAATTGTAGGTGATTGATTTTAATATTATTTTTGAATCTGGTAATCTTGAGTGCGGCGTAAAACATCAATCAATCAATCGATCAATCTAAGCGCAAAACTAATTAACTACTTTTCGTGCACTATAGTCACCTATGAAAGGTAGCCCATTTCAGAGACCAACGGTCTCAGAAGCTGTTGGAAACTGATCGTAAATCGGATTTAAAATTCTTAGTTTAGGGTTACATACACGAGTGATGTATAAAATAATATGCATAACAACTATTACTAATTTTCGCATTAGTATAGAACCCAAGTTTCAAACATTTCTATTATTCTCACAACATATTGTTATTGTCAAAATATTACTGGTCAAAAAAATTCTAACAAATGTTTAAATGCCAAAATAATTTTTTACCCAACAAAAAAATACTGTACACTTCCATTTGGAGAAATATATCTGCTGGACACGCTGTAGTTGTGGAGTCGAAATGGTGCGGAAATGTAACCAGTAACCTTGGAAACACACACACATTTTTTAATGTTGCCTTACAATAATGTAACACGCTGCCTTACATACACACAAAGAAAAAAGATAAGCACCCCCCCCCCCCCCCCGCCCCCATGGAAAGTCTGCACCGCCTGATAAAATCGTTGGTGTAGCGAGATTATTGTCAAACTGATGTTGCAGAAACGAGTGTGATCATAAAGGGCAACATTCTGGCGATAAGAAATCACCATTAATGGCAATAAGCTATACAATTCATTCAGGATATCGTTAGCCAAATCAAAAGTGTATTTTAACAAAATAAAAGTATGAAACTTCAGAGTCCATCTGGCTTCACAGGGCGAACATATTGAAGAAAAAATGTCACTTTGAGTGTGTACAACACACCCCTGAGTAGAAGGTCAATAGCGCATATAGCCTCCATTGGTCGAAGTACAGCTTCCAACCTGCGTCTTAAGGGGCTTTCACAATTGAGACTTTCGCCGCACGGTCAAAATATTGAAATCGATCGCACGGTGGAGATAAAATGTTTCGGGCCGCAGTAGAATCGGAAAAATTACCGCATGAAAATAATCCATTTTACGATTGGCCGAGGCATCGTAAGGGCGTGGCAAGGTTCCCGCACGTTTTAATCCACGAATCTCTTGCGGCGAACCGCGCAGAATGACGCAAGCAGCGCTCGTCTAGCGCACTGATACGTGAGACAGTTGCGCGGGGGTGCTACGTGATTGGTTGGAACGTGCGGCGTGCCGCAAGATGCATCGTGCGTCATTGTTTTTCGCCGCGCACCAATGAGCGGGCGCCCTACGGCGTTTTGTCAAATCGTGCGGCGATTTTGGGCTCCGCAGACGTAATTACAGTATATAAAGGCGCAGAGATCCAAAAAAACGTTAGTTTGTATCCATTGTAAAAGCTTCAACTGTTGTGAGATAAAATGAAGCACCCCAAAATATATACCTGTAGCACACCTGAGGGTATTTTTCGCACGGTGAACGCAAGCCGGTGCAAGACCGAGACGGCGAATCGTTCAACGGTTTTCGACTGCCGCAAGGTTGGCGGAACAAGAAATTTCACCGTACGGAGCATCTTACGACACACGAAAAATCGTGCAACAACCGCGCGTCAAGATACAACGGTTTACGGTGAACGTACTAGCGCCCGCACGGATCAGAGGTAATAAAAAAATTCGCACGGCAGAAAATTGGATTCCATGTGCACACCAAACTTTTCTGCGGCTCTTGCGGCACAAAAATTCCGCGCGGTAAGGTGCGGTTGCCTGCAAGGAAGGCTGCGGTCCATCGTACGGAAGGCCAAAATTCATGACCGCAAGAGCCGTAAACCCGCCGTATCTCAATTGTGAAAGGGGCTTTACCCTCCGGTGAGACGTCGGATCTGTTGAAGGGGTAACTGCCGCCAATACCGATGTAATATGGCTTCCAATTCCTGCAGATTTTGTACAGGAGGCTCAAGGGCTTGAATGTTTTTGTCCATCCTATTTCAAATGTGCTCTAGAGGATTACTTAGGCCATCGTAAAGTTACGCATAGGTTTTTTACACGGAATTGCGCTTCAGATTTGCTGTCATGCATTAGTTCCTATAGTTTAACATATATTTCCGATATATATAACCTTCTTCAGCTTAGTTAAATGGGCCCCTGGGAATGGCAAAACGTTTTTCACTGTCCTTACCGTTTATCATCTTTATTTCATCCAAGGCAAACTCCGCTGGTCTTGAGGAGTACATGCCTTTCTCGACGTTTCCTGGCAACGTATTCCTTCATAACGGGTGGATAGTCTTCTCCAACGTATATAGGGTGGGCGAACCAGCCGATGTAAAATTATTACGCCCTTTCCTCCGTCGCTATACGTCCGCTGGGTTGTTTTTTTTTGGTCCATCTACTTCCTAGCGGAACACATTCCAATTTTACTTGAGCGTGTAACGAAAGCATCTACTTCCTAGCGGAACACATTCCAATTTTACTTGAGCGTATAACGAAAGCATCTACTTCCTAGCGGAACACATTCCAATTTCACCTGAGCGTATAACGAAAGCATCTACTTCCTAGCGGAACACATTCCAATTTTACCTGAGTGTATAACGAAAGCATCTACTTCCTAGCGGAACACATTCCAATTTTACCTGAGTGTATAACGAAAGCATCTACTTCCTAGCGGAACACATTCCAATTTTACCTGAGCGTATAACGAAAGCATCTACTTCCTAGCGGAACACATTCCAATTTTACCTGAGCGTATAACGAAAGCATTATACAAAGGTTAGCTTTATAAAGATTTCATTCAGAAGTTTTTAATAAAGAATGCTTGTTGCTGACATTTTACCCCTCTGATTCGATTAAGTTTTGATAAATTATAGAAACAGATTGCTTTAATCCGATTCCTAACAGGCGACTTATTATATAAAACTGACAGTTTTCCCACCCAATTTTGTACTGCAAACCTTTCGATTTTTCATGTGTCAATACTAAGGTATAACTGTTTGCATTCATAAGGGTCGGCGCAATTTTTGTTTTTATTCATTTTTGAAGCGATGGAATGATGAATCCTAAAAAAAAACATACGCGAGAACATTGTCTAAATAGTAATTCTATACGCGAGAACATTGTCTAAATAGTAATTCTATACGCGAGAACATTGTCTAAATGGTAATTCTATACGCGAGAACATTGTCTAAATAGTAATTCTATACGCGAGAACATTGTCTAAATAGTAATTATATACGCGAGAACATTGTCCAAATAGTAATTCTATACGCGAGAACATTGTCTAAATAGTAATTCTATACGCGAGAACATTGTCCAAATAGTAATTCTTTCTATACGCGAGAACATTGTCTAAATAGTAATTCTTTCTATACGCGAGAACATTGTCAAAATAGTAATTCTATACGTGAGAACATTGTCAAAATAGCAATTCTATACGCGAGAACATTGTCCAAATAGTAATTCTATACGCGAGAACATTGTCTAAATAGTAATTCTATACGCGAGAACATTGTCCAAATAGTAATTCTTTCTATACGCGAGAACATTGTCTAAATAGTAATTCTTTCTATACGCGAGAACATTGTCCAAATAGTAATTCTATACGTGATAACATTGTCCAAATAGTAATTCTATACGCGAGAACATTGTCCAAATAGTAATTCTATACGTGAGAACATTGTCAAAATAGCAATTCTATACGCGAGAACATTGTCAAAATAGTAATTCTTTCTATACGCGAGAACATTGTCTAAATAGTAATTCTTTCTATACGCGAGAACATTGTCCAAATAGTAATTCTATACGTGAGAACATTGTCAAAATAGCAATTCTATACGCGATAACATTGTCAAAATAGCAATTCTATACGCGAGAACATTGTCAAAATAGTAATTCTATACGCGAGAACATTGTCTAAATAGTAATTCTTTCTATACGCGAGAACATTGTCAAAATAGTAATTCTATACGCGAGAACATTGTCCAAATAGTAATTCTATACGCGAGAACATTGTCTAAATAGTAATTCTATACGCGAGAACATTGTCTAAATAGTAATTCTTTCTATACGCGAGAACATTGTCAAAATAGTAATTCTATACGCGAGAACATTGTCCAAATAGTAATTCTTTCTATACGCGAGAACATTGTCAAAATAGCAATTCTATACGCGAGAACATTGTCTAAATAGTAATTCTATACGCGAGAACATTGTCTAAATAGTAATTCTTTCTATACGCGAGAACATTGTCAAAATAGTAATTCTATACGCGAGAACATTGTCCAAATAGTAATTCTTTCTATACGCGAGAACATTGTCAAAATAGCAATTCTATACGCGAGAACATTGTCAAAATAGCAATTCTATACGCGAGAACATTGTCTAAATAGTAATTCTTTCTATACGCGAGAACATTGTCTAAATAGCAATTATATACGCGAGAACATTGTCTAAATAGTAATTCTTTCTATACGCGAGAACATTGTCAAAATAGCAATTCTATACGCGAGAACATTGTCAAAATAGCAATTCTATACGCGAGAACATTGTCTAAATAGTAATTCTTTCTATACGCGAGAACATTGTCTAAATAGCAATTATATACGCGAGAACATTGTCAAAATAGCAATTATATACGCGAGAACATTGTCTAAATAGTAATTCTATATGCGAGAACATTGTCTAAATAGTAATTCTATACGTGAGAACATTGTCAAAATAGTAATTCTATACGCGAGAACATTGTCTAAATAGTAATTCTAAACGCGAGAACATTGTCAAAATAGTAATTCTATACGCGAGAACATTGTCTAAATAGTAATTATATACGCGAGAACATTGTCTAAATAGTAATTATATACGCGAGAACATTGTCTAAATAGTAATTCTTTCTATACGCGAGAACATTGTCTAAATAGTAATTCTTTCTATACGCGAGAACATTGTCTAAATAGTAATTCTATACGCGAGAACATTGTCAAAATAGTAATTCTATACGCGAGAACATTGTCTAAATAGTAATTCTATACGCGAGAACATTGTCTAAATAGCAATTCTATACGCGAGAACATTGTCTAAATAGTAATTCTATACGCGAGAACATTGTCTAAATAGTAATTATATACGCGAGAACATTGTCTAAATAGTAATTCTTTCTATACGCGAGAACATTGTCTAAATAGTAATTCTATACGCGAGAACATTGTCAAAATAGTAATTCTATACGCGAGAACATTGTCTAAATAGTAATTATATACGCGAGAACATTGTCAAAATAGCAATTCTATACGCGAGAACATTGTCTAAATAGTAATTCTATACGCGAGAACATTGTCAAAATAGTAATTCTATACGCGAGAACATTGTCTAAATAGTAATTATATACGCGAGAACATTGTCTAAATAGTAATTATATACGCGAGAACATTGTCTAAATAGTAATTCTTTCTATATGCGAGCACATTGTCTAAATAGTAATTCTATACGCGAGAACATTGTCAAAATAGTAATTCTATACGCGAGAACATTGTCAAAATAGTAATTATATACGCGAGAACATTGTCTAAATAGTAATTCTTTCTATACGCGAGAACATTGTCTAAATAGTAATTCTATACGCGAGAACATTGTCAAAATAGTAATTCTATACGCGAGAACATTGTCTAAATAGTAATTATATACGCGAGAACATTGTCAAAATAGTAATTATATACGCGAGAACATTGTCTAAATAGTAATTCTTTCTATACGCGAGAACATTGTCTAAATAGTAATTCTATACGCGAGAACATTGTCAAAATAGTAATTCTATACGCGAGAACATTGTCTAAATTGTAATTCTATACGCGAGAACATTGTCTAAATAGCAATTCTATACGCGAGAACATTGTCTAAATAGTAATTCTATACGCGAGAACATTGTCTAAATAGTAATTATATACGCGAGAACATTGTCAAAATAGTAATTCTATACGCGAGAACATTGTCTAAATCGTAATTATATACGCGAGAACATTGTCAAAATAGCAATTCTATACGCGAGAACATTGTCTAAATAGTAATTCTATACGCGAGAACATTGTCAAAATAGTAATTCTATACGCGAGAACATTGTCTAAATAGTAATTATATACGCGAGAACATTGTCTAAATAGTAATTATATACGCGAGAACATTGTCTAAATAGTAATTCTTTCTATACGCGAGCACATTGTCTAAATAGTAATTCTATACGCGAGAACATTGTCAAAATAGTAATTCTATACGCGAGAACATTGTCAAAATAGTAATTCTAAACGCGAGAACATTGTCAAAATAGTAATTCTATACGCGAGAACATTGTCAAAATAGTAATTCTATACGCGATAACATTGTCAAAATAGTAATTCTATACGCGAGAACATTGTCCAAATAGTAATTCTTTCTATACGCGAGAACATTGTCAAAATAGCAATTCTATACGCGAGAACATTGTCAAAATAGCAATTCTATACGCGAGAACATTGTCTAAATAGTAATTCTATACGCGAGAACATTGTCTAAATAGTAATTCTATACGCGAGAACATTGTCTAAATAGTAATTCTAGACGCGAGAACATTGTCAAAATAGTAATTCTATACGCGAGAACATTGTCTAAATAGTAATTCTATACGCGAGAACATTGTCAAAATAGTAATTCTATACGCGAGAACATTGTCTAAATAGTAATTATATACGCGAGAACATTGTCTAAATAGTAATTATATACGCGAGAACATTGTCTAAATAGTAATTCTTTCTATACGCGAGCACATTGTCTAAATAGTAATTCTATACGCGAGAACATTGTCAAAATAGTAATTCTATACGCGAGAACATTGTCAAAATAGTAATTCTAAACGCGAGAACATTGTCAAAATAGTAATTCTATACGCGAGAACATTGTCAAAATAGTAATTCTATACGCGATAACATTGTCAAAATAGTAATTCTATACGCGAGAACATTGTCCAAATAGTAATTCTTTCTATACGCGAGAACATTGTCAAAATAGCAATTCTATACGCGAGAACATTGTCAAAATAGCAATTCTATACGCGAGAACATTGTCTAAATAGTAATTCTATACGCGAGAACATTGTCTAAATAGTAATTCTATACGCGAGAACATTGTCTAAATAGTAATTCTAGACGCGAGAACATTGTCAAAATAGTAATTCTATACGCGAGAACATTGTCTAAATAGTAATTCTATACGCGAGAACATTGTCTAAATAGTAATTCTAGACGCGAGAACATTGTCAAAATAGTAATTCTATACGCGAGAACATTGTCCAAATAGTAATTCTTTCTATACGCGAGAACATTGTCTAAATAGTAATTCTATACGTGAGAACATTGTCAAAATAGCAATTCTATACGCGAGAACATTGTCAAAATAGCAATTCTATACGCGAGAACATTGTCTAAATAGTAATTCTATGTACGGAAGCCCAGAATCACCAAGCAATGTCAATGTTCTATCGCACAAATAACAAAATTGTATAAGTAATGTGATTTCAATAAACATGTTTCCTTAGTAGCTTCGTTACCAGTTTAGGGCGGCCCTGTATTTTTAGTTGTGCTAAATGATACGCTCGGTCATGGTCGATGCTAAACCATCTTACTTGCTGTAGGTTAAGATGACCCTGACTTGTCAACGAACCACAAATAAGACACATTTTGTCTACAAATCAGATGGTACTGGTCAGTATGACAGTCTAATCAATAGTTATACGATGTAGTAGAGGGCATTGACTTTTGTGTTCATACTAACTCCATTGTCTCTTGGGGTGTGTTCCTCATCCTGATTGGTCAATCCTTTCAGCAAATGAAGACGGCCTTGTACGGATTCTGTGTCAAATACATGTCAATAGACAGATATCGATCTGCTATATACATGTATCATCGACTTGTAACCAAGCCTGAGTAACACGTAATTAATATCTAATGATAGGCCTACATATCTACAAGCTATATACATGTAGGTACCGCATGATTTCATCAATCGCATAATAAAAATATACTTCAGAGCAGATCTCAGTTCAACAGAAGACAAGATATATAGTTAAGCACGCCCCCCCCCCCCCCCCCCCCCCCCTCCATCCCTTGGAAAGTCTGCACCGACCGATAAAATCATTGGTGTAGGGAGATGTTGCAGAAACGATTGTGATCATAAAGAGCAACATTCTGGCGATAAGAAATCATCATTAATGACAATAAGCTGTACAATTTATTCAGGCTATCGTTAGCCAAATCAAAAGTGTATGAAACGTCCCTCTTGCTTCACCTGGCGAACATATTGAAGTAAACATGTCACTTTGAGTGTGTAGAACACATTCCTAGAGCAGAAGGTCAATAACGCGTATATCCTCCATTAGCTTTCAACCTGCGCCTAATCCCTCTAGTGAGACGTCGGATCTGTTGCAGGGGTAACTGCGCGGATTTGAATCGTTTAGAGCACATTTGGGATTGGATGGGCAAAAACATTCAAGCCATAGAGTCTCCTGTACAAAATCTGCAGGAATTGGAAGCCGCATTACATTGGTATTGGCGGCAGTTACCCCTTCAACAGATCCGACGTTTCACTGGAGGGTTGAGACGCAGGCTGGAAGTTGTATTGGGATTATCGGTTTCCCTGATTTGACCGATGGTATTCCGGGCCTTAATAGGAATAATCAACTCAAGTCTCATATTGAAATGCTCACACTTGTAATATGGACTAGGTAAAACCTTGAACAAACAAAAATAAACAAATTTAGTTTACTGAAGCTAAAATAGTTTTAACTTTTGCATAAGTTCTTTACTTTAAAGGCACACTTGCCGCCGTAGCCTGTTTAAATTTGCTAAGAAAACCAATTTGCATGAGCTTACTACGACTAATACCACTAAACTTAAACATAGGACACATAAAACATGTCTAGTTAGCTTTAGACTGTAAAAATGGGGTGAAAAACAAACGAAGAATCGAAGCCTGATTACAACAACAACGATCAGTGTCGGTCAACTTTCGTGTTGGATTACACTCCTTTCAGGCCTTTGTATCTGTGGTTTACATTCAAACAATTATCAGCAGGCTTTTCCAGTCGCTGTTAACCGATCGTCAGTCTGTATTTCTCAGATAAATAGGCCTACGTAAAATTACATTGTGCCGTTAGTTCACTCACTCGACTGAAACATAAAATCGCCAATAGGGGGCAGATCGAATTGTTTACGTTCCGGGTACGTAACAATTCTAATTTTCAAATTCAAATTAAAAATACAAAGTGACGTCCAAACTTTTAAATTTGGTAAAAATAGAAAGTTCCTAACTTATATTGTCTGGGAAAAATACAGAATACGGTCTTTCTTTTTTAATGTAAACAATATTCCTGATTTTCGCGGCAAGTGTGCCTTTAAATAGCAAGAGTAAGCTTTTGTTTCTAAATTTATGAAAACAAAATTCCAGTTTGATCTTACAAAACAAAACAATTGCAACAACAATAGTCTACATGTCTAACTTTTGAAAAAAAAAACAAATAAATTTGAAAAACATGCATTTATCTGCAACAGCTTAGTGTGACATTAAAATGAGGGGCCTGATGTTATTTCTTACTTACATTTCCTTTGAAATACGGTCAAAACAACATAATTTGAGCTTATTTTAGTCTTGAGAAAAAGATGGAACCTTAGTTCTCCACATGGTTTGACATTTCTGCTATAGAAAAGCAGTACCAAAAAATCTTCACTCTTGATCGGTCCAAAACGAAATGAATTAAAGGGAGATAAATTTGTCGTACAAAAACTGTATCTTAGAGTTACTCCCCATGAAAAGGAAGTTAAGATAGGCAATACAACATGATAAATTCTAGTAAAAGTAAAATAGCATTTAAAGATCAAATATATTGGTTTTAATTAACACAAACAACATTTAAACCAATACAGAAGCGAATGGAGGCTATACGCGCTATTGACTTTCTGCTCTAGGGATGTGTTCTACACACTCAAAGTGACATTTTTACTTCAATATGTTCGCCCTGTGAAGCCAGATGGACTGTGAAGTTTCATACTTACAAGCATCTTTTTATTTTGTTAAAATATACTTTTTATTTTGCTAACGATATCCTGAATATTATCATTCATCGCATATTATTGACTATTATAACTGTTTTGACGTCACGGATTTGAATAGATTTTGACATCAATTGATATATTTGCCATATTGTTTTGTGGGGAAATGAAAAAAACTCTATCAAAGAATTCATGTTAGCATTCAAATTTCGAGTTGATGCCATCCTGTCAAACTCAGTTTGTTTTACAGCATGAACTTAAGAGAAAATTTTCCGTAAACAATTTTTAACCAGCTTCGAAACTGGCGATTTATTAAAAGAAACGGAGAAGTTATAGCAGTAAGGGTGGGTGGGTTGTGCTAAGGGTGGGTGGGTGGTGCTAAGGGTGGGTGGGAGTATGGGTGATGCTAACGGTCTGTGGGTGGGTGGTGCTAAGGTTGGGTGGGTGGGTGTTTGGTGCTAAGGTTGGGTGGTGCTAACAAGATGCTATGTGGAAATTCCTGCGCTATGTCATGTTAAGGCGTACGAGATCGGTCTTGTCCACGTCTAAAGTAAATCCCGCGAGAATACGATTGAAGCCGCGGGCTTTCATCAAGTCTCCTGAAAAACAACGGGTCGTTATTTTAATAGCACATCAAACAATTT
Organism: Lepidochitona cinerea; assembly: GCA_963971465.1. Classification (NCBI taxonomy): domain Eukaryota; kingdom Metazoa; phylum Mollusca; class Polyplacophora; order Chitonida; family Tonicellidae; genus Lepidochitona; species Lepidochitona cinerea. The sequence goes on along the minus strand of OZ020555.1, from coordinate 39,716,901 downwards.
GAAATGTTCTAATTGTAATGTTATATACATTCATCAGCTGGGTTTACTTCAATACTGGTTAAGGTTATAAGAAATGAAATACAGAAGGATTATGTGTTTAACTGAATAAAGGCCAAACTGGCAAATCTAACTGCCTTTGGCAGGCGCAGGTGTGAGGGTGGGCGTCGGGTTCCCGTACATTTCTGGGAGTGCACATGTACTAAGTTTGGTTGCTCTCCATTGCATATTAAAGGCTGTATAGACCCAGCTCCTTATTCGGAGGCGGGTTCCTTATTCGGACCCTTGTGAAGAAATTCGGAATTAACGGTGTCATTCTGCAGGGCATGTCTCGGTGTGCAATCAGTGGCTGAAATCGGTAAATTAATTCAAGAACATCCAAAGCTGTTGGAATATTTCATATCCTGTATGCTCTAGTGTTCCGTGTTTTATTACATGTTTTCCATTATCTTACGAAGACATATGTGAAATAAATCAATTCAATTTGACAAATTTGCTTCAGGACCCGGATACATTTTTGTAATTGGGGATCTTTTTTATATTTCCTAGAGCTTTTCAATGGTCTTCTAAAGATCCGGGGAATTTGCCATTTTGTCGGTTTTATTGGCTGCGTCTTTCTTTGAATTTGTCTTTCTTACGTTTAATTCGTGAACAAAATATTATTTACCGTTACGTTTGTCGTAACCACATCGAGTCTAGTTCTTCGAGCTGTGTTTTAAAACAGAGTGAGTGAGTGAGTGATTGGGGTTTTACGTCCTGCTCAACAGTATTTCGGTTATATGAAGACGTTGTCTCCTTGTGACAGGGCGAATTTCCACCGCTCTTTTTAGGTGCTGTCTCACCGAGACGACTTGCCGATGTGTTTTAAAACAGGATTTTGGGGCTTTGATTTGAGTAAACAGGGGAAGCAACCAAATCTTTTTAGCTGACCACTTTATGCTCTTAGAGTAGAGCCCCCTTTGTGTTATTCTTCCCATGACTCTCCACATTTCGTTATTTTTCTTTTATACCTGACATGCTTGCATGATCTTTTTTAGGATTTCAATAAATAGCAAACAAAAAAAAAACAAAAAAATAAATAAATAGTAACAATCATGATGATAAAGTATAAATACATTTATGTATTGATGATCACGTGATTAATACATATCAAAATTTTTAAACCGTATAGATATAATCATTATTCTGGTTAAAACAGCTGATCTACACGAAACGTCCCGAGTTAACGGAGAGTGTCATTTTGACATCTCTGGCTGACTGTCCACAGTACATGTGTTCGTGGAAATTTCTGTGAAAAACCACAAACCGGTACGTATTTAATACCACAATTCTCTCTTACAGATGGTACCATTAACGAGATGGTTCTTTACAGCTTTTTCAAATCGAATAATAACTCCTTTTCTATGCCAGAACTGAAAATATTTGGTTACAAAGTCACGCGGAATAGTGTAATTACAACAACAACAGCATTATCATTTTGCCGTGTATTTATAACTTAAACAGTATATCATATGGAATTTTGGGCGTGAGGAAAAAATTAGGCCGAGTTAGGGTAACGGGTTAGACTTAATTCAATTGTATTAAATGCATACAGGTGCCTCTTTAGTTTATAATTTTATATTTATTATAAGTTTATTTATGATTCATATTTATCAGTTTGGGGAAAGTCTCCGATTGCTGGTTAGTCTGCCGTTCGATGGGTAAAGCACCGAACGACGGAGAATAGACCCCGTCGATGGGTGGGGGGAATGGGTAAAGAATACAAGGTGAGTCAATGTGGGCGGAGCAACCGTGGGAAAGTTTTTAATTGGCTTGCATTCATTGGTTCTTGACTAAACGGTCTATAATAACAGGAGCTTGAATATTTCAGGAGTATACAAAAGTAGTATACAGGGACGTTTGGAAGCGTCAACTGTTTCTTTCATCCTATCTTCTTGCTGTATACAGCAGCGCCACCTAACGTCTAACGTTAGACAACTCCCTTCACTGCAACACACCCAAGTTGATAGATTATTTTTTTTCTATTTAAATCCGCACTCAACGGGTCTCGAACCCCTACCTTTCCAATCTGAAGCTGCGCAGAACCACATGCGCACTCAATTAGACCGTAGCATCTTACCACTAGACTTCCAGCACAGCGTTAGAGGTATTAAATTTCTGTGTGTTACCTGAACTGCGATACACGCATGCGCACTTCATATTTGTATACCTTTTGACCTGCGATGACGTATTTGAACGAATCCAAGAGGATCCTTCGGTTTTATAAATAAACATGGCTAAACCTAACCCTTTTCTGTCAATAAACCCCGTCCCTAACCCTAAGTCCGTCTTTAGCGTTGCCAATAAAAGATTCCAAAACCTAACCTTATTCTCTCAATAAACCCCGTCCCTAATCCTAGGTTCGTCTTTGACATTTTGTCCATAATAAAAGTTGTGGACAATTGGGGCACACCGTAGTGACCCTCCGTCTCTGAAGAGCTGGCATGTGCCAAAGGCCAATAGTCATCGCCTTACGCACAGCGCAGTCACTTTATCAATGAGTTGAATGACCGCAACTTTTATGTTACCTACGATTCTTTACCCAAGCCATCCTTTCGCTCTTCTGATTGACCTCAGTCAACCTTTACTGTTGCATTTTTGGTAGATTTCTGATCTTCATTTCCATTTTTGACAATTTTTGCCTCACTTTCGCCTGGATTTAAATTGGAATCTTGCTATTTGTGGCGACCAAAACAGTCGCCTAGCCTTTTGGCATTCAGTAACCCAGGAATTATTGCATGGATTTAAAAAAAAAATGTCAGTTATATCTGTCTTATGAGTAGATGTTGTGTCCTGTACCAAAATTAAATTAGGATCTTGATATTTGGGCGACCAAAACAGTCACCGGCCTCTGTAATTATTTCATGGATTCATAGACTGATCCAGAGACAATTTCATACCTGTATACAGGTATGGGCGCCCAAACTCACAAGCAAAAAATCCGCCCAGAACAGCCACCCAGCCTTTTGGCATTGAGTAATTGGGACTTATTGCATGGATTATCAATTTTTTTTCAGTTATAACTAGCTTACAAATAGACAATGTGTCCCGGACTAAAAGTAAATTGGAATCTCGCTATATGTGTGGACCAAAAACAGTCACCAAGCCTTTTGGCATTCAGTAATTGAGGAAAGGTATTTAATCTGTCTGTGGTTTCACAGTAGAGCTTAATTGTATCTAAACAACTTTTTCATAACCATGGGGACCAAATGAGTTTGGAGCACCTTCTTTCAATTGTTTTATCCTTAATTAAATGAAATCGCTGTTGTAGGTCTTTATGTAGTGTAGACACTTTTGCAATAGCTTTGGTACGGTTTTCAGATAGAGGTAGCAGCTTATAGGTAGGCGATGTGTCAAATACTAAAATTCACCAAGCCCCAGTCTTTTTTAGGTGACTGAAGATTCTACCAGCCGAAATTCTGTTTAAAGCATGTCTTTAATATTGAATATGAAGATAGTATGCTACTATGCATTATGAGTTTCTTAAAATCTGGTTTATTTTTGGCCCGATAGTTGCAATCATCAGATCATTATCTACATTGGGGTATTTCAACTTTTGAGCACTTTTTTTAATTATGCAGAAAAAGCTGTTTTGTGTCATAGTAACAACAGACTATCAACGATATTTTTTACTTGTAATCAACTTGCTGAGTTGCTGCTGCATTTGTTCACGTCAATCTGCAGTAATTATCATAGAGATACAACTGCTGTATTTGTGCAGCGCTTGGTTGCCATGGATACTGCATGATGTGGGGGGTTTTTTTTTGCCGCAGACAGATTTCTTTATGTCAGTTGGAGACTTGACTTGTAGAGGAATGGGCTTTTGTGTAACTCAACATCATTTTGTTATCATTGGCCTAATTTAAAAGCTTCCATCCGTTAACATTGTTCTTTCAGACGTCTGCAATAAACGAAATATATTGATTTTATTTCCATTTTCAGATGGGCTTGAAAGTATCTGGTGCCTAAAAGAAAAAAATTATCTTTTTTTTTTTAATTATGAACTAGTTCCATACCCTAGGAGTCAAATAAGATAAAATATTATGTTTTTAATTGAATATCATGCAATGCTTACTGTTTGAACATCTTATTAGTCCCCTGTATCTGAGGCGAAGGGGAATATACCCCGGTACATGTAACGGGGGTACGTAGATTTGCATTCTGTCTATTAGTCTGTTAGTCAGTCCAGACTTTTTTCGAAAAGCTTTGAGTCATTGTGCTGAAATTTTATATTTTATACATGTAAGTCTACCCTAATGCAGATCATTTTTTAGATTTCGTTCCACTTATTTTAATGAAAATTTCTCCCTTCTCGGACTTTAAAATTTTCTATGAAATTTTTGTTTTTCCGACTTTTGATCCATCTATCTATCCATTTGGATGCTTTTCCAGGCCATATTTTGGTTAATATTTTGAGGATTGGTTTCAAACAGTCCTTTAGTGTTCAGAAATATATATAAGTACTGTCTGTCTGACCGTAATCATTTCTTGTCAAAGCATCTTCTCTCATAGTTTTCATCATTTTTTTTCGAAAGTTGGTGCACATGTTGGATATCATGCGAGAATGTGCACCTTCTATTCTGGTTACGCTGGTTTCATTATTTTCAGAGTTATTGCCCTTTCCCAGCAGTATACGATGACATAGACATTTAGTGCTTGTCATCGCATCTCCTCCCACAGTTTTCATAATTTTTTTTTCGAAACTTGGTGGACATGTTGGATATGATGCGAGGATGTGCACCTTGTATTCTGGTTACGCAGCTTTCATTATTATCAGAGTTGTTGCCATTTTTCGACAGTATACTAAGACATAGACAATGGGTGCCTGTCATCGCATCTTCTCCCACGTTTTGTGTCGATTTTATATCTTGCTGGATATGCTGGCGATTTGCGCTGGTTTTGCTAGTTTCAGAGTTACTACCCTTTTCCAACTTGAATTTGAAACTTGAATAGTGTGCTTGTGGGAAGATTAGAAGGAATTTGATTGCTTTCCAAGTATGTTGGTATTCTTTGGTTATAATCTTGGCCATATTAATGCTGGCTTTGTTATACTGAAACACAAATAGTATAATACCTTTTTCAGTTCAGACCCAAAGGTTTAACAGTTTGTAACGTTTGAATCCAAAAACTTTCCCTTTCCAAACGTATGTGGTTGGTATCTGCAGTGGGAGTGAGAAAAGGGGTTATTTCGATGGGAAAGATTTTGAAATGGTCCTTAAGCGAATGGCTGGCGGTATTGAAATGCTGTGCCACGCGGAGCACTGCATGTCCAAGTCTAATGCCAGATAAATGGCTGTTGGCTCTTTATAAATAGTCCACAAATATCCAACATGAACACTGAAGAACAGTAAGCCCGACAATTCTTTTATGTTTTATACTTGTTCTTTTCATTGTTCTGTTTCATTTGACAGAGTGCTATTTTGTCTAGTTGTTATCACTTGGATTGTTTTAAAACCCATTCAGTGAGATGAGTGTAACATTAAGTTTGGCTATTGGATTGGATGTAGCTCTTATTTTCCCAATCTTCTTTCCTCAAGTGATAAACAGACATTAGGGTAATTTCACTGGGAAAAAAACACTCCCTGGGGAAATTTGTGAAAGCAAAACCTAATTGAGAAAGTAGTGGGTTTTGATTGCCGTTGTCAATCGTCGCTTGTCCTTAGTGGGCCCTAGTAACAAAGCCAGACCTCATTTTTTACAATTCCGTCCCCTGGGGCCAGAAGAATGTTTCTTCCGTTTATTGCAATTGATGCTCTAAACCTATTAAGCTATGTCTAACAAAGAGTTAAATTTAAATTGATTCCCACTCAATCATCTTTCTTCCACAATGCCATCAATCTTTGTGTATTTTTAATGGTTTCAATTGATTCAGTTTGTATTATTACAATAATTTTGTAGTTTCAGGGATAAATATCCATAGAACTACATGTAAGTACTGAATTCGCCATCACATAAAGTAAAATAACACGCTTACACGTATTAAAAGGTTGTATTATTTTAAATATATCAACTTAATTTAAAAACTAAGATTGGATGCCTTAAATCAATGATAAAAAGCATAATTTTGCGCAATATATTGTGTAATCTAATAAAACAGAAAAATTTCAACGAAGACAACATGTAGTCTTGCAGGTTCAAACACCACTTCTGACTCCTCCCTCATCAACCCTAAAAAAAAAAGCTTAAAGAGTCATGAGCTGTCAAAAGTCGGACTATTTTCATAGATTCTGATTGTCACGATAGTAGGAGGCTTTGAAGGCCATCGAAAAACTAAATAATTTGCATTGGAATGAGGAAAATCCATACAGTATGTGGCCAACAGGAACCGAAATAGTGTTAGAAAAGTAAACAAAATTTACATATTCAGGACGACCATTCATTCATTCTTTTAGAAGCCTAAGTTACATGTAGTTGAAAACAATGCTTTATCATACATTCTCGAGACTATAAGTACTAACAAGCTTCTGAATTGTACGTCTAGAGAAAAATGGCCGATAATTTTAACATACTGTTATAATGGCCAAATATCAACATTTTGGCAGCTCATGCTTTTTAAGAAAATTTCTTAAAAAGCATGTATTTTTTTATATCAAGGCTTTTAGTTTTAGTTTCAAATCTCGTTTTTTTTTTTTTAAATTGACGTTTTCAAGATCAAATGTTATATTTCTTCTGATGGACAAAAACCTCATGTGACAAATTAAATTTTTTATCTTTTTTTAACATTTTGTTTCTGATTAAAGGTGTCAAATATAGTTAATTTTTGGCAGCATATTTTTGCACAGGATTGAATTTGTGATTCTTAAACTATACAGTTTCTTGTCTATGGTGAAAGCACTTGAAGTTAATTGCCTATTTTTCAATGGGGAACATGGCCATTTCTATGCCAATGTTTATTTCCCGCAAATATCTCTGTTTTTTTATGGCTGTCATAAAATATCACAAAATCTTCTCTTTCCATTTGATTGGGACATTTTCAGATGACCATAAAAGGCTATTAAAGTCATTTATGGCCTGCAAAGCTCTGTCCTGGGGGAGTAATAATTCCAAACAGCATTGGAGATGAACCTTTTTGTGGCAGAGGTTATGCTTTAAACATCTGTATGGAGATCACTTCTTGTTTGCAGAGTAAAAAACTGTTGAAGTCATTACTACATTGTTTACTGCTCTACCATCTAATTTAATCTTTTATTAATTACCTCACTTGCAAATTGTTGTGTCTTTATTTTGTCAGCATTGAAATATAAATATGATAAAACATTTGTTTTTCTAACTACAGAAGCTTTATTTTTCTATTGGTTATCAATGCTACTTTTAGTCCATTTCTCTTCTAATGGTTGAATCCTTATAAAGAAAAAATTGGCCGAATCTTTAGAAGAAATTGGTAATATAAAGAGTTTTAAAGATGTACTTGTCAGGGCCAAACTCACTTGTCTGTCTTCTACCTAAGTTTAGGAACCAAATTACATAGTTTTACTTGCTTTGATCATATTTCGTTCAATTTCATGCCATAGCTCAAGATCCGTACAACTTTGTCAATATATTCCAAAGTATTCCAGAAAATTCTACGGACTAAAGCCAAACTCCTGTCTGTCTTTAATCTAATAAAATAACATGGGTTTTGGTTTGTTACAACAACCTACACTGTATGATTGCGTATAAAAGTCTAAATGACATACCCCCTGTTTGAACACAATTAGAAACTTGTCTCCGTGGTTATTTTAGACAAGAAGATTTTCCCTGTGCCCATGTGTTTTAAAGGAGGAGAAAACAAAAAAACAACATGCAATCTTATCGAACGGGCTCCCATAGACCATCATATTCATGTGTATGAGTCTTGCACGTGGTTTACGGTGTGAAAATACAATGAAAATGAATCTACCCGACAAGCTCGTGCTCGATCGTCAGTGGAGCGCGCCATTGACGGTTTGAAATTGACCGGAAAAAGTATTAGTAGATTACTTCCCTTGCGAGCTTATCATATCTTGTATGGTTATAACCTGCAATGTCAGCGGTAAGACTACCTTTTTTTAAAATTCTACAACGATCCCCACAAGTCGCGTAGACAACATAGCAGCCTGTCACGTCTTCCCAAAAGGTTGATTTACTAGCCAGTGTACATTTCAGAGCTGTTAGAGTGTTTATCTTCTCTTATTAGCGCGTCGAAATGATCAAAATTAACCTAGGTTTAAATGGGAGACTTTCAGAGTTGACCAATTTCTCTTCCGCTAGTGAGTGACAGGTGGCCAGGCGTATGCTGATTGGCTGGTCGAGACACACAGCTAAGCTCTGCTGTGAAGATGGCTGCCGAGTCAGTTTAGACGTTCTCTGATAACGATTGTTAACTTTCTTATAGCACAGTTGAGCGAGGAAAAATCGTAGAAATATGGTTTTGGTACCGTTAGAAAGGAAAATGTGTCGCGCCTGTACTGTATTTACTTAGTTTTTTCCTTTTCTTCTCCTTTAATGATCAGAATTGATAAATATATATATTTGCCTGTGCCAGGGGCTCAAAGTAACCATTGTTTTTAAACAAAAATTACCCACACATTTATATTTTAGACAAGAAGATTTCCCTGTACCCGTGTGTTTTAGTGATCAGAATTGATAAATATATATATTTGCCTGTGCCAGGGGCTCAAAGTAATCATTGTTTTTAAACAAAAATTACCCACACATTTATATTTTAGACAAGAAGATTTTCCCTGTGCCCGTGTGTTTTAGTGTTCATTAATATTTTTAAGTGATCTGTTTTAATAACTAGGGTTTATCTGATTGTTCACTTTGAACTCAGAAACAAGATATTTGTTATCAATTTTGCCATCGAAACCTTGAACACTTCACCAGCATATACATATCATCAAGCCCTCTACCAGTAACCCATTATCCCCTTCTATCTTAATGAGAGTTAATACAGCCAACCTCATTTATTTTCTTTTTTCTTTCTTCTGCTTATGGTAAACAATTTGTTTCATTTTTTTATGGCTTCTGTTAATTAGCTGAACAAAGAAAATCCATCAATTATCACTGAGACAAAAGAAACTGTCAAAGAAATATTTGTATCATTTGTTCTTTTTCAACATCGCTTGAAAAAAAGACTAACAAATGTATGATGGTGTTTTGTGTGAATGTGACTTGGTACACATATGTATGTTAAGTAAAGATTTGTATGATGTACAATACACTTATTCCAGAAAATTCTACTGACTAAGGCTAAGCTCCTGTCAGTCGTCAACCTTATGAAATATCATAGGTTTACTTTATTACAACAATTTATGATGGGGTATAAAGGTCTAAATGATACCTCTTTTTAAATTGGGAATTTCATACAACTTTTAAATTAGTAGACAATTTTCTTGAAGCCCAAAGCACACGAAAGGACACCCGATTTGACTGTTTGTACGTAATCGACAATTGTCGCACATGTGGAAGGTTGGCCGGGCACTCTGACAGGTCAGGCTTTCCTCCAGACCAAGTCTGCTTTCCTATCCACAATGATTTTACTCTCGATCACCTTAGGTGGAAGGTCGCGGGTTTGAATCCCACTTTAGTCCAAAAAAAATTGGAAAATTTTCTGACTGGGTTTTCACTCGATCGACCTTTGTGGGATGGTTGCCAGTTACCAGCGGAAGGTCGTGGGTTTCCTCCGGGCATAGCCCGGTTTCCTCCCACAATAAAACTGGCAACGCCTCCATATAAGTGAAATAATCTTGAGCGCGGCGTAAAACAATCAATCAATCACCCTTAGGTGGAAGAGTTGCCAGGTCCTTGCCAAAGATCGGTAGTTTCCTCCAGGCAAAGATGCGGTTCCCTCCCCTACTAAACCAGGCAACGCCACCATATTAGGGAAATAATCTTGAGTGTTAATTAAAACGTCAATCAGTCAATCCTCTATAATAAACTTTTAACCTAGCCAAGCTGTCATTCAATAAAATACTGCTGTGTAAAACCTCCACCAATCAATTATTTATGTTTGGATTTCTGGCAAGTCGTATGTACCTGTAACAAAGGCATGTAAACTTTTGCTGATGTAACCCCCCCCCCCCCCCCCCCCCCCCCCCCCCCCCCCCAAAATGTATTATGTATCATTTATCTTGACTTTCTGATTGATCTTTTTATTTGTTTATTAGCATCAGAGAATTTATGGGAGCATTATAACTACATAGCGTACAATTCTGTCTACATCTAAAGGGGGCGTTTGACAATGGTTTTTGCTGACTTAGTTAAAAAAAATTGATACATATTGTTGATTTTGACAGCCTAGCATAAATTGAAGCCAAGGTAGTTTTGCCGAGAAAGTCAAAGAATCATATTTGTTTATGAAGAGAAAAAGACAAGCCGTATTGACATTGGGAAGAAAAGTGTCATCTAAATAAATATAGAATGTGGATATAATAGATTTAACCAGCAAGTCATACTTCCCACCTTTCCTGTATTATGTCACCGTAGGATGCTCAGAAAACCTCAACAATTGATCTACCTTCATTTCTCTAAAACTCATCCCTGAAATAAATCTTGTCTCCATGGTTATTTTAGACAAGACGATTTTCCCTGTGCCCGTGTGTTTTAGTGTTCATCAATTTACTTCTGATGTTGTTGTTGAACTTTGTGTGTGCTCATTTTGTTATGTATATGAATTAGAAACGGTTATTTTAGACGAGAAGATTTTCTTCTTTGAGTGGCATCTAGAAGATTTTCCCTGTGCACGTGTGTTTTAGTGATCATAAATATATCTACTGACCAAGGCTACGCTCCTGTCAGTCGTCAACCTAATGAAATGTCATAGGTTTAGTTTATTACAACAGTTTATGATGGGGTATAAAGGTCTAAATGATATACCTCCTTTTAACACAATTAGAAACTTGTCTCCGTGGTTATTTTAGACTGGAAGATTTTCTGTGTGCCCGTGTGTTTTAGTGTTCATAAATATGTAATTTATCTTCTCAATACCATAGTGGGTTTGGAAACAAGATTTGTCATAATGTGTCGGTAATAAATTTTTTTTATATTGGGTACAGTGTATATAACTTTTTTCAAGTTATTCCTAGTATGTTAATGCATTCAGCTTTTCCTATTCATTTTAATTCAAAGGATGACCCTGTTTATTTAATACTTACTCAAAACATGCTCTTGAATGTTCAAATTTATATTCATTTACAATTTAGAAATTACCCACAAAAGCAAATAAATCAATCAATCAACCAATCACTTGATCAATCAAGGGAGATATGTTTTCCAATACCATATATAGTATTACCATTACCATATATAGTATTACGATTACCATATATAGTATTACCATTACCATATATAGTATTACCATTAATACCATATATAGTTATCAAGGAAGCGCTTTATAAAAAGTAACTTATATAATCAAGGCTGTTTATATTTATTCTTTTCTCTTACAGAAACACTCTGTTTCACCATGTCTTGAGGGGCAGGAGTAAATTTATACATCTAGGATCTGGTCATTGAAGGCTTCCTCTGAGGTTTATAAACATAAGGTAGGATACCTGGAGATGGATTTTCTTTAAAGTGGCATGAGCTGCCAAAATGTTGATATTTTGACGTTACAACAGAATGTTTAAATTATTGTCTATTTGTCTCAAGACGTATAATTCAGAAGCTTTTTAGTGCTTCTAGTCTCGAAAATGTACGATAAAGTATTGTTTTGAACTAACTTTGGCTTAGAATGAATGAATGATCGTCCCGGTTATTTAAATTTTGTTTACTTTTCGAACACGTACAGGCCACATACTGTTCCTCATTCCAACGCCAATCGTTTAGTTTTTGGATGGGCTTCAAAGCTTCTTACTGTCGTGACGATCAGAATTTATGAAAAAAGTGTCAATTTTGTCAGCTCATGCCACTTTAAATAACTAAGCCTCTTTTGGGTTTGGCGGAAGTCCAAGAGATCATACCCCTCTGAAACATCGGGGATTTACGTGCGTGAAATACCCTCTGATAGACTGCAGGTCATTTTGAATGTGGCGACCAAAATGGTAGCCGTGTAACGTACAATTTCCATATCCTCTTCAGGGCCCATCGAAAGTGTCCTCGTGATAATGTAAGGGACCGAAATACTCTGTTTGTTAGCTTTCAGGCGCGATCAGTTTTATAATTGAAGTATTGGAGGATTCCTGGAATGTACTGAAACTGCGTCTCTTCTTTGCGTTACACAACATGTGCTTTACCGGGCTAAATATAATATATAAACAAATATCTTTCAAAATGATATTAGCATTTAATAAATTTATAATTATTTTTATTTTCTTTTTTCGTCTGTAGTAAAACATTTTGATATTTACTTTCGATGCCATTTTTATTCAGCCCAAAAATACGGTGATTTGCCGTATAAAAAGCGCAGACTGTCCGAGGCGTGTCAAAGCCGACCGGTAGCGAGCGAAGATAGCCTGTGTTTAGGGGGTATAACTTTCACTGATCGGCTGTCTGATTAACATTAGTGCTTTTGGAGATCGGCTGTAACCCTGTTGTTTTGTCTGTGATTCTCAGCTTACAATCTCTACTTTTTACAAAAGTCCTTTTCTGAGACATACCAAGATACTTTTTTTGGCCAACAAAAAAATTATATTATTTGTAACACAAAAATTAAGCGCCGCAGTTGTGTTTTCATCGTTGGTTTTTGAAAACTTAGAAGCGTCTCCAAGCGATTTAAATATTTTTATTGACTGTCAACTGACCAAAACGCAACTGATATAGCTTCAGGTGTGTTTCACAATAAAATTTGGATTAAAGAAATGATTTTGAAATAAAGAATCAAAGACAAAACCACATGATAACCGCCGATCACCATACACGCTAATGTTAAATGAACGGCTAGTCTGTGAAAGTTATACCCCTAAACTCATTTCTCGCGTGATCTCGCGGGGTTTTAGCCAAACTCGAAAGAGGCTTATTATAATCAACCTGACAGAAGGGCTGGTGAGTTAACCAGGGCACTGGACCTTTTCACCATGTACTGGGTCTGCAAATTCCTCAACTATTAAACTAATTTAGTCAATTCTGTAACTGAGTACCGGGTTGTTATTCTTTTTCAGTTGATTTTGACGAGGCAGAGTAATAGCCTCTTCAGTTCATTACAGGCCTTCCATCAATGGTTGGCGGGTTCGAATCCTACTTAGACCAATACAAAGTAAAGAGCCTAATTGTCCCCTCGTTGTTAATAGTTTGAGTCTCCTTCAGAAAATCCTTGTATCAATGCACATTTGCTAGATTCCCTACTGGTCCAATGAAAATGTTGGAGATTTTATGTGTGGATTAAACCCCTCGTAATAATTGATTGGTGAAGGCTGAAATTTTCCCCCAGGTTCGGTTTCCCTCCCAAAAACTGACACCCTATAATTGACCGATTGCTTGATGACGTCACTTGGAAATTACGAGCAAAGCATTTCGGGGGATTGAGGGATGTTAAAATAATTTTAAAATATGACGGAAGAAATAATACTGTATCGAACAGAAGACGTAAAAGGCGTTAAGTTACCAGAAAAATGTGTGGATAAAAACAGGTTATGTCATCAATGTTTTCCAAAAAAGTAACACCTTGCTAAGTACCAATAAAAAAAATGGCGAACTGAGGTACATTTTACCCAGAAAGCTTTGCGTAATTCTATGTGACGTCATCAGGCTCGGCGGTAATTGAAAAAAAATTTATTGCAAAGTATGACATAACAACTTACAGTGAGTGTAATATGACTGGGTATAAAGGTCTAAATGATATACCAGGCTCTTTTTGACACAATTAGAAACTTGTGTCCGTGTGTTTTAGTGTTGATAAATTTATATTACATGAAACCTTCCTTGGATTTATCATAGCCATTGAATCATACACTTAATACATCCAAATATCAAACTGTTAAATTACGTTTTTGGCTTTATAAAATTACACACAGAAAAGTGTGCTTATTTTATGATTTAAATTCATTGTTTTTTCTTGTTGAATCAAAATGAGAGAAATAAATGGTTGCTGATTATAAAAAATCGTTAGTAATTCTACAGAATCTACCTGTTGTGTAACTTTGGTGTCAGCATATTTGGTAGAGAAGTACCAACGATGTTAACTTACTGGTTCACACTATAAATCATAGGTTTACTTGATTACAACAATTTATGATGGGGTATAAAGGTCTAAATGATATACCTCTTTTTAACACAATTAGAAACTTGTCTCCGTGGTTATTTTAGACCAGAAGATTTTACCTGTGCCCGTGTGTTTTAGTGTCCATAAATATAAATCATAGGTTTACTTTATTACAACAATTTATGATGGGATATAAAGGTCTAAATGATATACCTCTTTTTAACACAATTAGAAACTTGTCTCCGTGGTTATTTTAGACCAGAAGATTTTACCTGTGCCCGTGTGTTTTAGTGTCCATAAATATAAATCATAGGTTTACTTGATTACAACAATTTATGATGGGGTATAAAGGTCTAAATGATATACCTCTTTTTAACACAATTAGAAACTTGTCTCTATGGTTATTTTAGACCAGAAGATTTTACCTGTGCCCGTGTGTTTTAGTGTTCATAAATATAAATCATAGGTTTACTTGATTACAACAATTTATGATGGGGTATAAAGGTCTAAATGATATACCTCTTTTTAACACAATTAGAAACTTGTCTCCGTGGTTATTTTAGACCAGAAGATTTTACCTGTGCCCGTGTGTTTTAGTGTCCATAAATATAAATCATAGGTTTACTTTATTACAACAATTTATGATGGGGTATAAAGGTCTAAATGATATACCTCTTTTTAACACAATTAGAAACTTGTCTCCGTGGTTATTTTAGACCAGAAGATTTTACCTGTGCCCGTGTGTTTTAGTGTCCATAAATATAAATCATAGGTTTACTTGATTACAACAATTTATGATGGGGTATAAAGGTCTAAATGATATACCTCTTTTTAACACAATTAGAAACTTGTCTCCGTGGTTATTTTAGACCAGAAGATTTTACCTGTGCCCGTGTGTTTTAGTGTCCATAAATATAAATCATAGGTTTACTTTATTACAACAATTTATGATGGGATATAAAGGTCTAAATGATATACCTCTTTTTAACACAATTAGAAACTTGTCTCCGTGGTTATTTTAGACCAGAAGATTTTACCTGTGCCCGTGTGTTTTAGTGTCCATAAATATAAATCATAGGTTTACTTGATTACAACAATTTATGATGGGGTATAAAGGTCTAAATGATATACCTCTTTTTAACACAATTAGAAACTTGTCTCTATGGTTATTTTAGACCAGAAGATTTTACCTGTGCCCGTGTGTTTTAGTGTTCATAAATATAAATCATAGGTTTACTTGATTACAACAATTTATGATGGGGTATAAAGGTCTAAATGATATACCTCTTTTTAACACAATTAGAAACTTGTCTCCGTGGTTATTTTAGACCAGAAGATTTTACCTGTGCCCGTGTGTTTTAGTGTCCATAAATATAAATCATAGGTTTACTTTATTACAACAATTTATGATGGGGTATAAAGGTCTAAATGATATACCTCTTTTTAACACAATTAGAAACTTGTCTCCGTGGTTATTTTAGACCAGAAGATTTTACCTGTGCCCGTGTGTTTTAGTGTCCATAAATATAAATCATAGGTTTACTTGATTACAACAATTTATGATGGGGTATAAAGGTCTAAATGATATACCTCTTTTTAACACAATTAGAAACTTGTCTCCGTGGTTATTTTAGACCAGAAGATTTTACCTGTGCCCGTGTGTTTTAGTGTCCATAAATATAAATCATAGGTTTACTTTATTACAACAATTTATGATGGGATATAAAGGTCTAAATGATATACCTCTTTTTAACACAATTAGAAACTTGTCTCCGTGGTTATTTTAGACCAGAAGATTTTACCTGTGCCCGTGTGTTTTAGTGTCCATAAATATAAATCATAGGTTTACTTGATTACAACAATTTATGATGGGGTATAAAGGTCTAAATGATATACCTCTTTTTAACACAATTAGAAACTTGTCTCTATGGTTATTTTAGACCAGAAGATTTTACCTGTGCCCGTGTGTTTTAGTGTTCATAAATTTAAACCTGGTGTCCACGGTGAACTGTGTTGATAACAGAGCCCTACATGTGGAATGGTTACTGGGTACCTGTCAAAGGTCAGGGGTATCTTATTGGCATTGAGCCCAGTCCCCTCTTCTACCATTAGCCAAATTTAGCCAAATGAAATGAGCCTGTGTGCACCATATAACATCAATCAATCTAATAACTAACTGGCTTGGATTGAATTATTATGATATAATATGATTATTATATAAAATCATCCTTTACTATTGTTATTAGTTGAAATATATAGGTCATCTATAACCTGATTGAATGCATGTGTATTAGATTTAATCAACATTCAAGCTATGGCCAAACTTTTTTCTTTGGTTTTGTTTTCTTGCAAGGAGAAAAATGAATGCCCCAGGGCCTTTGCCTTTGAAATCGCACGTGCGCAACTTCTAAAACCCTTTCTTATCAAGTAACCACTTCACAATTTGTATTCCTATTGTCCCGTTTCCCTCCCCATTGCTTTCTTTCCTTGTTGCCTGCTGGGCCATTAGCTCTTCAATTGATGGAGGTAGTTTTTGTCTCTGGTTGCAGCTTGCAATTTAATGGCTCCTACATTTTTTTTATCCGAAGTTCTATTGGCTGCATTGTTCGAGGAATACAGTCATACCTTTTAGGGTTTAATAACTGAGAGAATCTAGAAAAATAATTTAGTTCCTCTGTGTATATGCCAAGCTGCATGGGGATTTAGTTAGTGAAGATCTAAAAATTGTTAACGTGGAAAAATTTAATGATCCATGGATTTAAAGTGAACTTTTTAACATTTTATCACTATAAAAGAGCATCGAACCAATTTCTTTTTGTTGACATAAATTTCATGGGACATACTTGTAAAAGGAATGCTGCATGTGCAAAACTTGATTTTTATTTGGTAAAAACTTGAGAAATATGGAAACGTTTAAGTTATTTCGAAGTTTGGATCGTTACTTAGATGTGGAGCTTGGTGGATTTAAGGTAACTATTTTTTTCATCATCGAAATTTTTGCCCACTCGTTGTGTAAAAGGGTATTTTTCTTTTAAATACCTGTATTATATATATAAAAAAAAACAATTGAAAATTCATTGCTTACAGATATGGCTCAATGAATGGTTCTTATTTCAACTTTAATTTTTTTTCACAGTCATAATTCGTGAAAAAGTTCCTATTTTATTTGGGGGGGGGTCTGTGGTTTGAAATATTTATGACACTGAGATTTATAAAAACTCCTGACTAAAACTTTAACTGTTTTGTGGGCAGGAGATCATTGATATTACAATTTGAAAATGTTCTATCACAAGATCAGCCACAAAATTTGTTTCCAAGAAATATTTTGTATAATTTTTTTTTATATTATTTGCAAAATTATCCTCTTCCTTTAAATATTTATTTAACTTTCTGCACAAGCTTGGTTTTCTGAAAAAAAATTCAACTTGTGGATCATTTCATGCACACGTACTTGTTTTGATTTTTTTTTAAATTTCCTGCTAAATTAATAATTTAAAATTGCATTCATTTATTAATTCACACATTCAAATGGTATACACTTTGTTAACAAAATGCTTTCTTCAAAAAGTAATTTCTTTTTTGTTCTGAGCAAAAAATGACGAAACAAATATCGCTGAATATTTCCTGAAACTTTGATCAACTTGCAACATGTTGAATGCTAATTTTGCACAAAAAATGAAAACGCTGCTGTGTTCTTAATTTTAGGGAAAAATTGACATTCTAAATTTAATTGTTTAAAAATCTCCATGTCTGTTAGTTCAGGAAATTGTATTTACATTTCTATTCTGTGGAGGAGCTGTCATCTATTGGGGCTTATTCAGGTAGACAATATGAAAAGGTTTAGTGCATAAGGAGGGTCCACACTGGCAGGTGCCCTCTATATAGCAGCCAATCAGATCACAGGAGCTGAATTGTCATTAATCAAAATGTTTGTTCCATATACCAGCTGTCAATCAGTGTGTGGGGCTGAGATGACTGAAAGAAAGACACTTGCAAATCATATTGTTACCTTAGGTAGTCTTTGAATAGAGCTGGAGGGCCTTTATACTGGCCACAGAATCAAGTTAGTTTTCCTGATGGTCTGGAGCACTTCAGGATGTACAATTCTACATTTTATTGCTGCTTTCTGTCTTGCCTGATTTCCTGCTTTGAAGTCCCCCCCCCCTTCCCGAATCCCAAAAATAAAATAAAAAGAGAGATGTGAGTCTACTGCTATTATATTGATGTACAGATTATGAAAGGAAATTTATTGATTAGATTGATTAGAGCTTATAACATCCTTTATAGTACGTTGTTTAGTTATAATATATATATATATTTTTTTATTTAAAAAACGTTACACTTGCACTAGGTATTCCTTCTGGGCTAAAATTACTATGGAGACAGAATTTGCTGTGTAAAATAATTTTGACTTAACCATATATGTAATACATCTTACTGAAAACACATCTGAATGTGGAAGAAAATATATGTTGATTAGAACATACTATATAAAAGCTAAAAGCATCTCTTTGCTTTTAGCTTTTATATGGTATGTTCTAATCAACATATATTTTCTTCCACATTCAGATGTATTCTCAGTAAAAATGACCATACTCTTGCGCTTTTGTTTCAGTTTCTGAGAGAGAAATTTTGTTCAAAGATATTACATGTAGTTTCAGCTGGCAGAGCAATGCTAGTCTTCCATCGATGGCGCATGGGTTTGAGTTCCACTCAGTCAAAATAAAAAAATTGAAAATTTATAAGTGAGTTTTACGATCAATCACCCTGTGGAGAAGGATGGCCAGGGGGCTGTTTCTAGACAACGACGTAACTCTGCGCCTGGTCGTAACATCATGGCAACATATACCTCCAACATTACGTTACGACCAGGCGCAAAGTTACGACGGGCGTAAATGTGTTGAGAAACAGCCCCCTGATGTTCACGAGCAGAACCCGGTTTCCTTCCCCAATAAACCTGGTAACTCCCCCATACAAGTGAAATAAACAGTGCTTCATGATATACATGTACCTCTCTTTAACACAATTAGAAACTTGTCTCCGTGGTTATTTCGGACAAGAAAATTTTCCCTGGTGCCTGTTTGTGTTTTAGTGTTCATAAATAAAAAGATATTTTAAGTTTAGTTTGTAAATGTCACAAAATTGTAAACCTGTTTCACTGTATTATTAAGTCCTCATACCTCATGATTTCATTTATAAGAGGTCAAATTGTTGAGGCCATAAACCTGTTTTGAGTTAACTTAAAGTCCATTTGAGTTTTTAGTTGCCAGAAATTGAACATTTCCATGCTACATTAACAGCAGTTCAGATTTTTATGGAGTGATTTGAGTTTTTTATGGTCATTTTGAGGTAGATATTTAACCTAATAACTTGACTTGCAGGAAACCCTGTGCCTTGGAAACGGTTTTGTTTACTAACTCTGACTGGAATAATTAGACATAGCTATAGCTCTCTGTTTGTACAGGTGTCTTCTGTTTAATTAAGGAACATATAGAATTTTGTTTTCTCTCAAAATGGGTCACTGGTTTTTCATATGTGCATATTTCTCAGGGTTGACTCAAGAATATAATCTGAATGACTTTTAATGTCATTTGGAATAGGGTGTCTAAATTGATCGAAGTTTTAATTCCGGTGTCATACTCCCTCTCAACCAGCCACCTCCCTGAACGAACAATCAGCTTGAGCGATAAGCTTGAATTTAATTTCCACTGTCCAGATTCATTTGAGGTAATTTCAGTTGGAAAAGGTGTCTAAACATTCAATTTCTCCATCTTAAAGTGGCATGAGCTGCCAAAATCTTGATATTTTGACATTAAAACAGAATGTTGAAATTATTGGCTATTTTTCTCAAAGCGTATAATTCAGAAGCTTTTTAGTGCTTCTAGTCTCGAAAATGTACGATAAAGTATTGTTTTGAACTAACTTTGGCTTAGAATGAATGAATGGTCGTCCTGGTTATTTAAATTTTGTTTACTTTTCAAACACGTTTTCGGTTCTTACAGGACACAAACTGTATGGATTTTCCTCATTCCAACGCCAATCATTTAGTTTGTTGATGGCCTTCAAAGCCTATTAGTGTCTCAACGATCAGAAATTATGAAAAAAGTGTGAATTTTGGCAGCTCATGCCACTTTAAACCTGCTGAGAACAGTCTGTCTGAATTGATGGATGTACCTATCCACCGACGGGAGAGGTATGTACCAACCTCATTCCTGCTATAATGTTATAAGACAATTTTGGGTGTGCTTAGTCTTAGAGGCGTGCATTCATCCAGGATTCGAAAATAGGGTGTCCATAATATTATAGTTATTTTTGCACATTCTTCACAAAATTGGTTGTCCATTGTGACATACTTTTGTATTTATGATCACTAAAACACACGGGCACAGGGAAAATCTTCTTGTCTAAAATAACCAGGGAGACAAGTTTCTAATTGTGTTAAAAAGAGGTATATCATTTAGACCTTTACACCCCCTATAACCATGGAGACAAGTGACCTACTTTTGTACATTGACCATGTTAAATTGCTGGATTATTGGGTGTCCAAATAAGATAAATTTTAAACCTGGCACAGGGTGTCCAAAAGACATGTGGACACCCCTCTGGATGAACCCTTGTTAGAGGCGTGTCTGATAAATCAATCATAACATACTTGACAGAATGTAATTTATGACACAAATGTTAATTGGTGACCTCTTAAAAAAAAACCACGTAAGCCATATGTTGAAATTGTTTGTTGCTGAAGTAAACCAAAATAAAGTCAAAATCAGTTACCTGAATACATTTGTCAATTTATCTTTGACACAACTAGACAATCAAATTCTTCCATAAAAACCTAATTACACATTATGTAAACTGTGTTTTTTTTAAACATGGAAATTATAAAGTAATTGTTCTAGAGGTTACTCTCATTTGTTTTTATCTACCTGTGAACATCAAATAATTGTTTTAAGATGAAATATTAAAAACATGTTATGTCAATTATGTGAAAGAGAAGCAAACTTTTTTCATCATTTTTTGTCACTTGAAAAAATATGTGATCATTTGGTGAAAGCAAATTTGTGATGAGGATAAACATAAGCATGGTTTGCAGGTTTTTGATTATTTAATTATATTCAGCAGGTATGTTATAGTAAACAGGTCTATGTTGATTTTGTTATAAAAGGCATGTTGATTTGGTTAAAATAGGCAGGTTTATGGTGACTTTTTTTTTATAAAAGGCATGTTTTAAGTGTTGATTTTGTTATATTAAGCAGGTTTATGGTGATTCGGCTATAATCAGCGGGTTTATGGTGATTTGGTTATAATGAGCAGGTTTATGGGGATTTGGTTGAAATGGGGATGTTTATTTTGATTTGGCTGTAAGGAGCAGGTTTATGGTGATTTTGTTATAATTAGCAGGTTTATGGTGATTTTGTTATAATTAGCAGGTTTATGGTGATTTTGTTATAATGAGCAGGTTTAAGCTGCGTTTCCACTTGTGCGGATACGTGTGCGGATACGGACACGGCAAAAATCGCTTTATAGTTAGAGTAGAGGTAGTGTTTCCATTTGTACGGTTGCGGATACGGCTGCGGATACGGTCGCCGGTGCGGTATATTCCGACCAGACCATGTAGCGATCGGCACGGTGCCGTATGCGGAACGGACAAGTGGAAACACTCTGTACGGCTATCCGTGCGACAATTCCCCATATTATACTTTACATTTTCATGGATATTGTTTTGCACCGGAACTTTTGCATGTATCTCTCAGAGCTTCTCCGTTTGACATAAACAATAGTAAAATATACATATTTGTCAACGTTGGATGGCAAAAAATTAGGCCCACCGCACATCTGAATATGGAAGTATTTTTTTTTTTCTTTTTCTCTTTTAATCCTGAACTCACCAATGGTCCTTGATTTTCTCGTCTTAGTTTTTCTAATAATGCACGCGAACTCGGTAGTTACCAAACCCTCATCTAGATCAATAACCCGATTTTCTGGACGAAATAAGATCAGATGCCGTACGGACAACCGCATATATGGAAACACACACGCCGTATAGGCTACCGCACGGCTTTCCGTACCCGCACCGCTTCCGTATCCGCATCCGCGCAAGTGGAAACGTAGCTTTATGGTGATTTAGTTGAAATGGGGATGTTTATTTTGATTTGGCTGTAAGGAGCAGGTTTATGGTGATTTTGTTATAATTAGCAGGTTTATGGTGATTTTGTTATAATTAGCAGGTTTATGGTGATTTTGATATAATGAGCAGGTTTATGGTGATTTGGTTATAATTAGCAGGTTTATGGTGATTTTGTAATAATGGGCCCTGTTTATGTTGATTTTGTTATAATGCACAGGTTTATGTTGATTTAATTACATTCAGCATGTTTATCATGATTTGATTTGGATATATACATGTACAAGGATGCAGACCAACATTACAGGGAACAGAAAAATCAGCATGAGCATTATGATCATCTGTGTACTATGTACCCAAGTCCGGCCAAAAAGCTCAGCACATACACATTTTTAGACCACCATGATCTCATGGTGGTCTTATCAAATCGCTTTTTGTCCGTGGTCCGTCGTCCGTCGTCTGTCGTCCGTCGTCCGTCTTCCGTCGTCCGGTGTCTGTAAACTTTTCTTGTGATCGCGATTCCAAGAGAACTACTGGTCGGATTTTCATCAAATTTTACAGACATGTTCCCCTTATGGTCTAGTTGTGCAACATCTATTTTGTTTGCTCATTTGCATATTAAAATGGCCGCTGGCGGCCATTTTGTGATTTTTACCTACATAGTCTGTGATCGCGGAATCTAGAAAACCACCAGGCCGATCTTGATGAAATGTTTTTGTATTGGTTCCCCATATGGTCTAGTTGTGCAACATCTATTTTTCTGAGCTCATTTGCATATTAAAATGGCCGCTAGGCGACCATTTTGTTTTTCTACTTTTTAACACTTTTCTCCTAAAGTAATGAGAGGATCTTCGTAAAACTTTGTACGCAGGTTAACCTTATGGCCTCGTTGCGCACTATGTACTTTTTTGCTCATTTGCATATTAAAATGGCCGCTGGGTGACCATTTTATTTTTCTTCTTTTTGTCACTTTTCTCCTAAAGTAAAGAAAGGCTAGGATTTTCGTAAACTAATTTACGCATGTTAGCCCTATGGTCTCGTTGCGCACTCTGCACTTTTTTGCTCATTTGCATATTCAAAATGGCGGCCACTGGCCATTACTTTTTTTATCACTGTTCTAAAGTAATGAAAGGATGTTCGTAAAATGTTATACGCAGGTTAACCCTATGGCCTTGTTATGCAGTCGCTGCTCATTTGCATATTCAAAATGGCGGCCGGTAGCTTTTTCTGTGATTTCCATCTACATAGTTTGTGATCGCGGACTCAACAAAACTACCAGGCGGATCTTGATGAATTTTTTTTTGTGTTGCTTTCTCATATGGTCAAGTTATGTAACATGTATTTTTTTCGTTGTTGATGTTTTCATTTAACACATTCGGTACCGCTGTCGCCATTTGGCGTTAGAGTGCTAGCCTGCTTCATTACGGAAGACATCGTATGGCGACAGCAGAAGTCGGCTAAAACCCCACTGACGCCGTATGGTTATTTTTTCTTACAACTTCAACTGATTTTGACAATGCACAAATAAAATCACATGTTGCATCTGTTGGTTGCTTTGTGTTTTGTTTTGTCAATCTTCGAATACGGTTAAAGAGGTTTAATTTACTTTAACGGGCGCGCAATTCACTGATAACTTCCAACTTTGTCCAAGTTAGAACGGACACTTCAAGCATACGTATATAACAAGAAAATGTTAAATTTGACAATAAAAGCTTGTGGAATTCCTTATATTTACACCTTCAGATCTTAATATATATTTTCCTTGTTTCCAATATACTGATAGTGAGTGAGATATTTAAATATATAGGATTTAAAAGTGCTAAAATTGGGTGGTAAAATTAGTTCGCTAGTGCGAGTTCCCGCTGTTAATCACAGGGCCCCTACCAGGCATTTTAAAAGCATGACCCAGTTAAAGACAAATAAGCTATTTTTGGCACTGAGGACGTTATTTTGGAATTTCCTAGTCCATAGTAGTGGAAAAAAAGGCATTTATCGGAGCTTTATTAAACCTCAGAGTGAAATTGCAATCCTCGGGTCATTTTAACACGTATCAAAATCGACTCCTTTCAGATTTCCAAGGGTGACAATAAGAAAAAGTTCACATGTATCTATGCATGTTGCCGGCCGCCACGGCTTGTTCGAAGTCGGTAAAATGGCCTTCTCGAATTTGGATTTTAAACGCCTAAATTCTTTCCAAAAATGTAACAATAATAATATTTTTAAAGGAGAGTGTTCCTTAAGACACTTAAGAAGATCCATATTGTATTTTTCGGAGTTTGAAAGGAAGGAATATTTCAAAATGAAATGAAATACACGGCAACGTACAATCACTATTTTGCCGATCGAATTTGCATTCAGGCAGCTATGTACAGTAACTGACTTCGCAATTGTAAATGCTATTTACCAATAAAGTAACTGAAATGTTTTTATTCAATCATGTATTTATATTAAATCGTGCATGAAGATTTTTTTATAACAGTTCAATAATTTCTGAACGAATCGGGACATTTTTTGCCATTAATTTTTAAACTGACTTTCGTCATGTTTAAATTTTTACTCATCAGACGAGTGATACGTCGCCCATTCTTCACTTTTCACGGGCTATTTTTGACAGATATACATTATCTTTTGATTTGTAAACAAACACTAAATGCATCTTGTTAACATATGTACAATGGTTTTGGATTTTGTAAATTTTAATTGTGTACAGGACTCAAACAAGCGATATCACTGACTGGCCTGTGTGCAAGTACATATAGCTCCGGAAAGTAGCGTTAATGTGCGGCCTCCTTGAAGAAAGTTGGTTTTGAGTTTTCAGATAACAGCCACTATCTACCGAAGAAACTTTGTTCTTGTCCAGCCAGCCACCAACTGAAGAAATAAATTTCACATATCAAATTTGCGATCCGTTTATAAGCAGCCTCACTTTCTGATAGTGTTCTATGGTGGGCTAAGATAAGTTCACTGATCTCTTGTTTTGTTTTATCCAAAGGATATTGGGGCCTCTGGGGCTCGGTCGGTTAGAGTGATTGTCCGACACAGGCATCGATGAGGCTCGAGTTCCAATTCATCTTTGACCAAATAAAATTGAAAAGTTTATGAGTGAATTTTTCACTCAATCACCGTATAGTTGCCAGGTACTAGCTGAAGGTCAGGGGTTTCCTTCGGGCAATGAGTCCAGTTTCCTCACGCAATAAATCTGGCAGCCCCGCCATATAAGTGAAACATCAATCAATCAATCATCGAAATGATATTGACTTACATTTCCCTGTGCCCTTGTGTTTTACTTTCTATAAATATATACAGATATTTTGGGAACAAGCAAGATTAATGTGTAAAACTGTACAGAAAATTGGTTGGATAAATTCACAGCGGCATTGGCTGTGTGAAGGCGTTTTAGTTAACCTGATAAATGCTGTAGTGATTGCCATCAAATTGTATTGCATTATCCATCCAAATTGTCAGGGAAAATTAGATTCCGTCTGGGCGGGACGTGAAAAAGGGACAAATTAACTGGAAAAACAATTGACCTTGAAAATAATGAAAAACAGCTGGAAAATCTCTTCCCCTTAATGAGGGTTGATTTTATAAAGGTATCATTGAAATTACAAGCAAATCACCCATGGACAAATATTAAAATGGAGAATCGCTTAATTACATAAATCTATTTTATGCCATATTATTAACTTAACCAATGCTGAAAAGAATACCAAAGTTGCAAATTAAAATATTTTCCGACTTGCTTTTCCGACTAGCTCATTAGGCAGATGTGATTGAATGACACTGTATATTTTACGAATAAACACTGAATATGAATTTGGAACGTATAAATCAGTATTAGTTGAAACTCAAGTTATGAATCGGAAAGTGGCCATTGTTGTCCGTGTTTCTGAATAGAGGATACATTTGTTATGGAGCCAATTGTCGGCCTATGTTAATGGAGTTGCATTAGGCTGTCGTGAACACAGCAATAAGGGTATTTTCATGTAAATGAACTTGCCAGATGCATGATTAATGATAGAAGAAATTCTTTGTTTCTCCCTCAATCAATTCACACCATTTGGAATACATGCCCGACTTATATTTATTTATTTAATTCACCATTTGTATGCAAATTCACTTAGCTGACTTATTAAAGTGATATAATCTTTAACAATGGCCTTTTAATCTATAGAGAAAACACTTTCTATCAATTGAAAATTCCTCAACTAGATTTTTTTTCAAAATTCTGAAAATAATATAGTTTTTATACGCCCGGCTTGAAAAGCGGGCTGTATTATGGTATCATCTCCGTCCGTCCGGCAGTCCGGCAGTCCGGCCGTCCGGCTGTCCGGCGTCCGCTGTCCCTTCCGCTCCATAACTTCTAAAGTTTTGATTCCATCTGGACAATTTTTTCTAAGTATATACCTTATGGGTAGAAGGTGTGGCGCAAACTATTTTTAACATCACTGGTTACATAATATGGGAGTTATATTGGATTATGTAATATTCCCTTCCGCTCCATAACTTCCAATGTTTTGATTCCATCTGCACAATTTTTTCTGAGTATATACCCGAAGGTGTGTCGCGAACTATTTTTGACATCATACATTGCGTAATATGGCAGCCATATTGGGTTATGTAATATTTACTTTTTCTCTCCATAACTTTAACAAATATGATCCGATGTTTTCAAATCTTTCATGTTACATACCATATTAACAGACAGTGTGTAAAAAAATTGTTTATGATATCAACTATTGCAAATTATTGGATTATGTACGTTCCCTTTTATTCTTACTTTCATTTTCATGAAAATAACCTTTAAATTATAGAATGGCTTCTACTTTTCCGATTCTCATCAAAAAAGGATTTTTTCAAATTGCAATAATGTTTCTAAATTGATTAAAACTATTCTTAAATCAATATATAATGTTTTAATCAAATGAAAAATACATATAAGGATTAAAGTTTTATCTACAGACCAAGAGATAAGTATCCCAGCTTTGGTCTATTTACCTTGTCAACTTACAGTTAGCTCTCAGTCTCTCTCTCGAGAGATTTATGGCCTCCATAAAACAGTGGGTGACATTAGCAATGGACCCATAGCCAAATCTATTGTGAATCCATTTGGTCTATGATAAAATTAGAAGTAATAACCTGTAGGTATATGGGGAGATTTAGAATAATGTCAAGATGTCTGTGGCAAAATAATGTAGATAAAAAATATTATGAGAAAAATTGTCAAATCTACTTGAATTGGTGTGAGCTGCAAAATTGCCAATTAATTACATTTGTTTAAGTATGATTAGTAAATTATAAATTGCTTTTCTAAAAAATTGAAACATTTTAGTGCAACCTTTATTGACAACAAACAATTTTTAACATCGTGATTTAACAGTAGCGAGAATTGATGACTTGTACCGTGTACAAATCTTGTTAATAATTGTTGATCCAAATAGCCCATTTTAAATTTGATACAGATGGATTTTAATGGTTTTAGTGGCAAGATTTCATTTTGTTGACATAACATCACCTTTTACCAAGCTTCACATAATAAAACTGGCAACGCCGCCATATACATGTAAGTGAAATAATCTTGAGCGCAGCGTAAAACACCAAACAATCAATCAATCAATCATTTACCAAGCTTCAACCTCTTCCCTCTGAATTTTGAAAAATTAAATTCAAATAAATATGGAAGGATTTGTTTTGGTATGGCTGCAGTTACTGTGCCTTTCCGGGCATATTTTGGGTTTCCCGAAACTCTTGTTATCCCCTCGCGACGAAAGTCGGGGAGGGATATAGCGTTGCGTTTGTACGTACGTAAGTACGTACGTAAGTACGTACGTACGTATGTTCACCTTTTGTCATCACTCTAGTGACTTCATTTTTGAACGGATTCTGACCAAACTTCATATATGAGTCCAGCATAGGAATACCTCGACCAAGTTCGTTTTTCAGGGTGCCAAGGTCAAGGTCAAGGTCACAGTTACTATTTATAGAAAATCTTTGTCAGCGCTCTAGCGACTTCATTTTTGATCGGATTCTGACCAAACTTCATATATGAGTCCAGCATAGGAATACCTCGAACAAGTTCGTTTTTCAGGGTGCCAAGGTCAAGGTCACCGTTGCTATTTATAGAAAATCTTTGTCAGCGCTCTAGCGACTTTATTTTTTAACGGATTCTGACCAAACTTCATATATGAGTCCAGCATAGGAATACCTTGAACAAGTTCATGTTTCAGGGTGCCAAGGTCAAGGTCACCGTTACTATTAATAGAAAATCGTACGTACGTATGTTCACCTTTTGTCAGCGCTCTAGCGACTTCATTTTTGAACGGATTCTGACCAAACTTCATATATGAGTCCAGCATAGGAATACCTCGAACGAGTTCATGTTTCAGGGTGCCAAGGTCAAGGTCAAGATCACCATTACTATTTATAGAAAATCTTTGTCTGCGCACTTGCAAATTCATTTTTGAACGGATCCTGACCAAACTTTATATATGAATCCAGCATAGGAATACCTGGAACAAGTTCATGTTTCAGGGTGCCAAGGTCAAGGTCAAGTTCATCGTTACTATTTATAGAAAATCTTTGTCATCACTCTTGCGACTTCATTTCTGAATGGACCCTGACCAAACTTCCTATATGGGTCCAGCATGGCAATACCTCTAACGCGTCACCGCTTTTGGGACTTCATTTTTAAATGGGTTCTGACCAAACTTCATCCCCATCCCCTATTTTGCGTCAGAGTTCTTGTGTTAGCACGCGAGGGGATTTGTATCGTTTGCGATGCCTTGTTTCCCTTTAGATCAACGATAACTTTACTCTTTGCAAGAGCCTTGTCATTGAACAAATACCCAACTTGTGGATCATTTCAGGTTCCGGTCACAAGAAATTTTCATCCTTTGTGTTGACTTTATGTCAGAATTAAAAAAAATCAAAGCTCAAGAGTTTCATGTTTATGTTAATGGATATGTCTGGTGTTTAGCGTCACACTCAAGATTACCTTTTTGGCAATGTTGCCAGATGTATTGCTGGATGGATTCATGTTTTATGCTGTACTCAAGATTATTTCACTAATATGGCGGCATTGCTAAATATAGTATTGAAGAGAATCATGCTCATTGCTCAGAGGAAGTGCCCTGACCGGTGCCCACAGTCCTTCCCCAATGGGAGATTGGAAACTTAGAATCATTTCATTTCGACTGGGTGGGAATCAAACCCACAACCCATTGATGGAGAGTTTTAAAGACTATCCAGAGGAGGAAACTGGGCTGTATTTTGGAGGAAACTGGGCTGTATTTTGGAGGAAACTGGGCTATATTTTGGAGGAAACTGGGCTGTATTTTGGAGGAAACTGGGCTGTATTTTGGAGGAAACTGGGTTGTATTTTGGAGGAAACTTTTATACATTTATAAGTGTTAACCCTTAAATAAAGATGTTAACTACCCTACCGAATACACTCCCATACATACATACATGTAAGTGTTCACGCTTAAGTAAGGGCATTAACCAAGCTGTCATTAATTTGCAACTGCAGTATATGTCTGTGAAAGTGTGATTTCTGGCGGAACTCCTGGAATAAAGCCAGGTTTCCACTGTACAGGAATCGCCTAAATGTGAAGGGATGCCAGGTACTTATTGAAGGCTGGGGGTTTCTGCCAGGCTAAGAGCCCAGTTTCCTCCCTCATTAAACCTGGTCATATATAAGTGAAATAATCTTGAGTGCGGCAAAAAACATCATTCAGTCCCCTACCACAGGAATATAAACAAACCTATATTCTCGATTTCGGCGTGACGTCACGGTCCCGAAAACGAGACTGTTAATCAGAAGGTGGTTGAAAACAGCTGCTTAGCGATGGCTTGCGCAGCAAGAACAAAAGGGTGGTAACAAGTTGTTTTCAACCACGATCCTGTGGTTGTTAGGGCTTAGGAGACCACGTGACCTACACACGCTGTACAGTGCCCGGATGTGTTTTTGAGTGCAGGGTTGAACACAACCAAACAAAGAAATTCTGCATCTATTGGAAGTTTTGATTTGAGGTGTTGATTTCAGTGGCTCTTTTCTATTGTTTGAACCTGCTACTGAATGTTTAAATATCTGTCCAACAATATGTCAGTGGTCAAGGTAGCCTACTTTGTGCTGAGTGGACATCACTGTGTAATCCAGACCAAGCCAGCTGTCACCTGTGTCACTTGTCCACTCTAATCAGTCACGCATGAACGATTTCCTAAAATATGTTAATTAAGATTGATCAATTACACACATGATTTGTTTTGTTGTCAATGTGATGATGCGTCACTTCCTCTGAAAAACTCGCCCTGGAAGTGATTTTCTTCACTTTACTCTTTATTTTTAAACTTGTCTGATTAAAAATAAATCATAGATTAATAATTACCCTTGATGCCTATAGACAATCAACAAAAATAAGGTGTGAACTGGCAGATAACATCTAGATCATCATTAGGTTTCTTTATGAATTATTTTTACACTGTTTTTAGCACCAGGGCTAGGTATTATAAATTGACTCTCAAGAATATTACCGTATTACAAAATCTCTGATTTATTTTAAGGGTATACATGTATGTGTTAAGTA
The DNA here is from genome assembly GCA_963971465.1 of Lepidochitona cinerea. Lineage (NCBI taxonomy): Eukaryota > Metazoa > Mollusca > Polyplacophora > Chitonida > Tonicellidae > Lepidochitona > Lepidochitona cinerea. Next base: position 39,686,057 of record OZ020555.1, on the reverse strand, counting down.
TGGTGACACACTTGATAAATATAAAGTTTTAATGTATATTTATGATCACTAAAACACACGGGCACAGGGAAAATCTTTTTGTCTAAAATAACCATGGAGACAAGTTTCTCATGTAGGTAGTTATTTCAGTGTTTCCTGTCCAATAAAAGAATTCATCATGATTTTTTTTTCTTGAAATATTGCTGAATAAATATAGTTTTATTTTCGTTGTTTTGATAAAAACATTTAAAAAACAAAATGGCAGAAATTCTGTTACCAATTTTAGATGATGCCTGAAATATTCCGCAATGTATTATTGAAGTAGTGTTAACCTGAAAAATTTTAGTTTCATATTGCCACCTGATAATCTGAGTATTGAGTTAATGTGAAACTGTCGTTCACACTACATGTACTTGTCTATTACGTTAAATTATTTATTTATGAATACCAAAACACACTGGCACAGGGAAAATCTTCTTGTCTAAAATAATTATTTAAGTGGGACTAATGTTTGACACCTATCTTACAAATTTCATCGGCATTGACTTGTAATAAGCACTTAATTGTAACACTCTTGTTTTACACTTTAGTGCCACAGTTAAGTTGCCAAAATGTAATTAGGAAATTATCAATTTCTCAAATTAGTAGATAACCTACTACCCATTAAAGTGGCATGAGCTGGCAAAATTCACACTTTTTTCATAATTTCTGATCAACACGACAGTAAGAGGCTTTGAAGGTCATCGAAAAACTAAATGATTGGCGTTAGAATGAGGAAAATCCGTACAGTATGTGGCCTGTACGAACCGAAAACGTATCCGAAAAGTAAACAAAATTTAAATAACCGGGACGACCATTCATTCATTGTAAGCCAAAGTTAGTTCAAAACAATATTTTATCGTACATTTTCGAGACTAGAAGCACTGAAAAGCTTCTGAATTATATGTCTTGAGAAAAATAGCCAATAATTTCATCATTCTCTTTTAACGTAAAAAAATCAACATTTTAGCAGCTCATGCCACTTTAATTACAGGTACATCTACGTTTTGTTTAGCTTGGACTTTGACATTTTCATAGAATTGACAGTTTCTGGAAATTTCTTTTTTATATTTGATCTATGAGGCATTATTCATCGGATTCATTATTTTGTATAATAGTTTGACTTTAGTATTCTAATTTACTGACAATTTGCATAACATTTTTGCTTTCAATCTAAAAAAAAGTGTGCATTTTTCTGTTGGAGGAGAATTATGTATGTACATGCATTTTACTCTCGGAATTTGATTTAGTTTTGTTTGATTGAGTTTTCCTACACATTAGAATAAGGAGCGAGAGTATCCTGACAATTCCACAAATTTAAAGCCCTATACTTGTGACATATTAGCAAATATAATCTGATCCAACTAACTTTAGAATAAGGGAAAGAAATGAGAAAATCTTTTATCAAATATAATTAAAAACAAGGTAGGCCAAAATGTCCCTTTTTTCACTTTGGACCGAAATGTCCTTGGCCGAACTGTCCCAGGCCGAAATGTACTGTACCGAAATGTCCCAGGCCGAAATGTCTGGATACCATACAGACATATCCTGTAACTGAGTGTTTGCCCTAACAGCTTCACATCACTGAGGAGCTAGTCTGTTATCATTTGTTGTGGAATTTCTTCATTGTTGATGACCAGGGGTGCCTTAATGAGGGGCCATTTTCATTCCACTGGTCACTATTCTACCCGTGTGATTAATGATGGTTTGTCGCTACACATTGACCATTAGTATCCCTGGACTGACCGCTGATGACCAGTGCAATAATGACATATTAATCCGCTGGTAGAATTAATGAGAGAGTACCACGGAGAAAATGGCCACATTAAACCTAACTATAAATCATCAACTCTGTCATTATACCTAACACCTCTTTGCTTTATACTGGCTGCACAGCCTTCCACCAATGGGTCTCGGGTGCGAATCCACTCAGTCCAAAAAAATTTGAAAATTTTCTGACTGGGTTTTCACTCGAACGACCTATGTGGGATGACATTAAACAAACTCTTTCTGGATTTACAACTTCTGTTATATTTATGCGCAACGTTTCAATGTCTATTCGGACATCGTTTTCAAGCATATGATCAACATAGCTATGTGGGATGGTTGCCAGTTACCAACGGAAGGTCTTGGGTTTCCTCCGGGCATAGAGCCCGGTTTCCTCCCACAATAAAACTGGCAACGTCGCCATATAAGTGAAATAATCTTGAGCGCAGAGTAAAACACCAATCAATCAATCAATCATACTGTCTGCTGACTGTACTAATAGTTTGATTTCAACGTCAATCTTTTAGTTTTTCAAGGTACTCGTTGAAACTTTGAACTTCTTTTCGACAATTAGAATTTTGAGAAAAAAAAAATCAGATTTAATAGTGAGAGTTGCCATTTGAGTTTTAGCTTTAGAAAAGCCACTCCATTATAGTAGAAATTATCAAAATAAGAAATATATATAGCTTTTCAGTTCTGACAATTCAATCGCAAATTATATTTTTATTCTGATTTAATTTGAAAATATGAGACTTAAATTTATAGCTTTTCTGGTTGTGAAGAATTTCATGTAAATTCTGACAAAAATTGCAAGTGAAATAATCTGCAGTGTGGGGCAAAATATAAATTAATCAGCCATTATTTCAAATATTGAAAACCTTATTTTAGAGTTATTTATTCCTGAAGGTCATGTAATTGTAATAATGAGAAAATTGCCAAAAAATTTGTCTCTTTTCACATAAAACTATAAAAATAAGAAACCTTCAGTTGTGAGGTTGTCAGGTTTTGAGAATGAATCTATTACACTCCCTATGTCTATTTACTTGTTATCTACCTGGAATTTGCCTTCATTTACCTGCTTACCTTACCTTAATAAGGGTAGATTTGTGGAGGGATCGGATTGTAAAGAGGTATAGCTCAGAGTAAAGCTTCAGTGGTGACCTTAAAGTTAGCCCTGCACCTTGTGCAATATTGTATGCGTATTGGCCCTGTGGACAGGTGGATGTTGAAGGGATGAAGGAACTATTGGGAGACACACACACATCAAATACCCTCTCTTAATCACGCTAATTCCTGACCTTGACGGACAAATAAGTAAGGTAGACGGGAAATCAGTGTAATGTAGTGTCTGAAGGAAATCATTATCTATTATAACCAGCTCTCTCTAACAACTCCTCTTACTCAATTCAATTGATTTTCTCCAGCCGTAAGGACTTAGCTATAAGAGGTAGGATAACACTAGTTCTTACACAGATTTACTATGGGTTTTAACAATTTGTAACTAATTTATCATGTGATTATTTGTTACCAGGTTACCATCATTGCTAGTGTACTGGAGCCTGTTTCACAAAGCCGCCTAGATGTATTTTTTGCGTAACTTTTATACTAACGTATTTCTACAGTATGGGTTGCTATGGCAGTTACTGAAAACTTACGCTACGCCGCTTTGTGAAACAATGCCCGGTACTGTGACTACCAATTGAGTACGATCCTTTCTTATTTTTTGGCTAAATTTTGGAGTGTATAAGTCTAAAATGACTTAACTTTGAAGTTGTTGGAGTACAAAATGTACATGTTTTAAATTGGAAAAAAATATACAAATGGTGTTAGTCAGGTAGGAAATAACCAGATGATAAATCAGTAACAAGTTGCTTAAACATCACAGTATGTACACTAGCCTCTTTGAAAGACGTAATGCATACTCTAGAAGCATAAACTGGATTCGAATAAGAGGAAGGCGAATTTCTGAGTGGATTTTCCACTTGATCGCTGTATGTGGAACAGCTGCCTGGTACTCTCCAAAGGTATGAGCCTGGTTCCTCACCACTAAACCTGGCAGCGCAAACACGTGTGTGAAATAATCTTGATTGTGGATTAAAACACCAATCAACAAATCCTCAGTTTATCATTACAATCTCGTGTCTTTTCTGAAAGCTATTCAATGGGGTAACAATTTTGTCGTAGTCGTTTGTTCTATGTTTGCAGATTTATTTTCACTGGTTCTATTAATTTAAACAAAGATAATTTATCAGTCGGATTTGAATCTTAAGCTTATGTAAATCTACAAGGTTAAAATGATTGATTATGCACAGATATGTGTCAGTTTGATTAAATCACCGGCCTCGTTAGAATGTTTAATCTGATAATTACAGTTGTAGTGAATAAAGATATGTCAATCAGATAATTATCATGTTTATACTAATTATTGTTTTATAAAGGAACAAAAGAATACAATCTAAACTTTAAACTGACATTCACTCTGGCAAAGCTCAAAAGACTTCTTTTTTGTATAATATTCCCTATTCAGAAAATTATTTGCACTTTGTGTGCTTCAAGTTCTGGATTTTCAAAGTGCCTTTTTGCTTAAATAACTATTGAAAGCTATTAAAACTTAAGGATTTATGAACATGGCTTAAAGCTGGTTTGTGCTTCCATATGGACTAAATGCTGACTTGAAAAACATAAGTTGAAACAAAACAACCTTCACATTAGTCCCATGGAAGTTTAAAAAGGAATGTCGAAGAAATATGCATATTTTCCATATTGTTTGTAACTATTCGTCAAAAGTGATGTCATACACGACCTTCAATGTGCCATGATTGGAAAATTTTCTGACTGGGTTTTCACTGGAATGACCTATCTGGGATGGTTGCCAGTTACCAACAGAAGGTTGTGGGTTTCCTCCAATGTTTCCTCCCACAATAAAACTGGCAACGTCGCCATATAAGTGAAATAATCTTGAGCGCGGCGTAAAACGCCAAACAATCAATCAGTCAATCAATGTGCCATGAAGAGACATTGACACAGCAGAGATTGTGTATTACGTCACCATTCTGAGGGTACATGATACGAACTGCTTAGAATTGTTTAGCTTTACAATTTAGAGAATTTGGATACACACAGTTTACACAGTTCACAGATTAATTCGAGAATTTTTCATCGCCAGTTCTCGATATAGGTGAGGAATTACCGTAATTGCGGAATCCATGTGTTCAAATGTGCATTGGGTATTTCAAGCCTTGGTGCAGACAGTTTGATACATCATTACAATCTGCTACATGTATGTTTTTGAAACTGAAGCTTTTTATTTGACATACAGGTACTTGTAGCATCTGATAAATGCAGGACAGTATGTGAGGAATTGTTAACAATTAACATGAAACGTAAACATTGAATAGTCCTCACCATTTTGTTTTCAATTATGTGAGTGTGCCAAATAAACAAATGAAATTTTTAGTTGGTTCTGGTTCAGACTATGATACTCCAATAAATTCTCATTTCAACAAGGGGCCTCAGTAGCTCAGTTGGCAGAGTGATTGGCCCCCAGCTTGACACATGCTTTTTATGGATGCAACACAGGTTCGAACCAAATAAAACCAAATTAAAATGAAAATTTCTCACCCGAATGCCTTATGTGGAAGAGTTGCCAGGTGCTTGCCGAAAGTCGGCGGTTTCCTCCTAGCAAAGAGCCTGGTTTCAGACAAGAGACCAGTTTCTTCCCCACTCAACCTGGCAACGCCAACATTTAAGTAAAAAGGGAAAATTTAAAACCCAAAGAACATTTGTATCCTAAAACATTATTATTTAAACCCTTTTGTGAACATTTAGTTTTTTATCCTTGTTTTATTTCTTTTCCTTGCTTTTATATTTTGTTAAAGGGGCATGAGCTGCCAAAATGTTGATATTTTGACTTTAAAACAGAATGTTGAAATTATTGGCTATTTTTCTCAAGACGTATAACTCAGAAGGTTTTAAGTGCTTCTAGTCTCGAAAATGTACGATAACGTATTGTTTTGAACTAACTTTGGCTTAGAATGAATGAATGGTCGTCCCGGTTATTTAAATTTTGTTCACTTTCGAACACGTTTTCGGTTCGTACAGGCCACATACTGTATGGATTTTCCTCATTCCAACGCCAATCATTTAGTTTTTCGATGACCTTCAAAGCCTCTTACTGTTTTGACGATAAGAAATTAAGAAAAAAGTGTGAATTTTGGCAGCTCATGCCTCTTTAAGTATTATGGGTTTTTTTTTAGTTAAAGTGGGTTGTTCTTATTTGTGTTGATCTGTAAATCTTGTGTCATTCTCTTGTGGCTTTAAACAGGGTTACATAATAATACAGCCGTTGTTGTCGTAAGTCCTGCCTTTGTTGTCTTAGAGATTTTCTATTGGCTCATAATGGTGATAGGACCGAGGATAAATGAAAGGGATTCCATGGGATTGGGGTTGACCTTACTGAGCACCACCCAATGATTAGGAGATTTCACGCATCCATAAAAGTGATTGAAATTATTGAAAAAAATCAGATAAATGAAATTCATAATATTGATCTTTCTCTTTTGGGTTTAAAAATATTCAAGCATATTTTTGTCTTTAATTTTAATTGTAACAAAACACGCAAAAAATTGTAACCATCATGCTTGACTTAGTCATCTTCACATCTCTCAGGCTGGTGGTATTTTGGCTTTACTTCTGCAACGTTGGTTAACTCGGCAAGGAGGGGGAGTTGGACTGATGTCTGAGCTCCTTATCGTGTACTTTTTTGTTGTGCTTTAAATTCTATTATGGAGTGGTTTTACTAAAACTAAAACACAATAGACAACTCATACTATATTGTACATGATGGTGTATATATATATGAGCTTTCTGTGGGATGGTTGCCAGTTACCAACGGAAGGTCGTGGGTTTCCTCCGGGCATAGAGCCCGGTTTCCTCCCACAATAAAACTGGCAACACCGCCATATAAGTGAAATAATCTTGAGCGCGGCGTAAAACACCAAACTATCAATCAATCAATATATATGAGCTTTCGAGAACTCAATATGTTGATGAGAGTATAGCTGCTCTTGAAAACTCAAATACACACCATCATGTACAATATATATAGCACTAGTTGTCCAATCTGTGTTTTATACCAGACTGGATAAATAAAACAAAATGAAAAAATAAGCTCTATGTAACCATTGTCAATGTGTTACAAAATGATTCCAGAAAATTCTACTGACTAAGGCTAAGCTCCTGTCAGTTGTCAACCTAATGAAATATCATAGGTTTGATTTGCTACAACAATTTATGGGGTATAAAGGTCTAAATGATATACCTCTTTTTAATACAATTAGAAACTTGTCTACATGGTTATTTTAGACAAGAAGATTTTATTTTAGTGATCATAAATATACAATGTACATGTATTAAATCTAATTGATTTTTTCTATTGTTTTAACAGGCCTTCACCCCAGGCTGCTTGGATCTTAAGATGTCCATTAGCAATGAAGATGGTATGGCAAGGGACAACTTTATCTCTGCTGAGGTTGGTTTTCACATTTTTCTCCGACATAAACGTGTTCTTGCACTGGTGGCGGTACTTTAGCAACAACTATTTTTAATCATTTTTAATCAAGAGGGGTGTTCACATGTCCTATAGACATCCCGATACATTTGAAATTTAAAATAGCCAGAATTGACCGATGATTTAGTTGGTGATTTTGGACAGGTTCTGTTCCATCAATCATTTTTTGGTTCTATTCACACTCAATCTAATTAAAAACAACTCTTAAGTGGGTTTTCACTGATCGTTGCCAAAATGAAGAATGGCTGCCAGGTACCCCCTGAAGATCAAGGATTTTCTGCTTGCATTGTCTCCTGATTTTCTGCTTGCATTGTCTCCTGATTTTCTCCTTGCATTGTCTCCTGATTTTCTCCTTGCATTGTCTCCTGATTTTCTCCTTGCATTGTCTCCTGATTTTCTCCTTGCATGGTCTCCTGATTTTCTCCTTGCATTGTCTCCTGATTTTCTCCTTGCATTGTCTCCTGATTTTCTCCTTAGCTAAACCTGGCAATGACAAACGCACCATAAAAGGGAAATAATTTTGATTACAGCATCAATCAATCATTCAATCAGATATTCGATCTGTTTGATCTTAGTCCATTGATTGCTCAGCAGGATTTAGAATTTAAAGAAGGAATATGAATATGTTTGGTATGTATTTCAGCTTGTCAGGGTTGAACTTGAAATTTAAAATCAAAGCCTAAGTATAAACTTTTTGATTGACCTCACAGAGTCACTGATAGCAACGTGATGCAACCTTGCTAAATCCATAGATTGTTTAGTGAGGACATATTGCACTGGCAGATACATGTAGGCAAATTGCAGTATTAAGATGGTTAAATGTCTCCCAGATTATTTGCTGTGTGTATCATTTCCTTTTACTGTACACATATGTGAATTATCTGGCTTTTATATTTACATGTATGTCCCATTTGTCCAGGAAATGTTAGACTTTTTGGGGCACAGACAAACTCTTTTTCTATTACATTATGGCCAAACCTGTTCCTTGACAGAGAAAAAAGGTATAGGGATTTAACTGGACACAATTGGTTATTTTAGACAAGAAGATTTTCCCTGTGCCTGTGTGTTTTAGCGTCTATAAATATAATAATTGGATGCCAGTAAACTATGTGGGGCCCTACTTTTGTTTGATGGGGCCCCCATCACATTTTCAAGAGAGGAAAAAGGCCAATCTTACATTTTTGGATTGATTGATTGATTGTTTGCTGTTTTACGCCGCGCTCAAGATTATTTCACTTATATGGCGGCGTTGCCAGTTTTAGTGTGGGAGGAAACCGGGCTCTATACCCGGAGAAAACCCACGACCTTCCGTTGGTAGCACATTTTTGGAAGGTCGTGTTTAAACATGGTAAAAAGAAGCTCTCTATAAAATGTGCCTCAACATGTATCCTTAAAAACTGATTGTGTGTTTTTTTTGATAAATAGATGATGATGTTTGACGTTTTATGCCACACTTTACTGTTATTTCACTTATTTGACAGTGTTGCCAGGTTTAGTGGGAGAGGAAACTGGGCTCATTGCCCGAAGGAAACCCGGGGTTGGCAACACTTCCACATATGGTGACCGAGCGAAATTTGTTAAATAGTGTGTTTTGGTTGGGAAAGTAGGTTTTGTGAATGATTAAAAGTAGTATGTTTTATAGACCAGTGACATTCAGGATTATGGCCTGTGTGTTTTGGTTGGAAAAATAGGTTTTGTGAATGATTAAAAGTAGTATGTTTTATAGACCAGTGACATTCAGGATTATGGCCTGTGTGTTTTGGTTGGAAAAATAGGTTTTGTGAATGACTACAAGTAGTATGTTTTATAGACCAGTGACATTCAGGGTTATGGCCTGTGTATTAAAATGTATCCTCTTCTGTCTCCTGTAGTCAGGAGTTTAAAATGATGATAACAATAGCAGGGATGTTGGCTTTGTAGAGAAAGCCTTCCCTAGTTAACCTGAAGCCGCCAGTCAGTCTATTGCAAAACATGGACAAACAATGGTTGTATGAAGACAACTCACTCTCCTCAATAAAAACCATGGTTCACTGTTCAATCTATTTATAATACCCCCTCCCCTCCCCTTCCTCTGCCGCCAATGCCCAGAGCTCATCAACTGCTGTACGCCCCCCCCCCCCCCCCCCTCCTCTTACCCATCCAACCCTCTCCCGGCTCAACCCCATATTTCTCCAATAACCCAGCTGGTGTTTTAGCCACAAAAGATCTGGAAATGCAAACATCACTAAAAGGTGGTTACCCTTTCTGGGTGCAGCCCTTGGGGCACATCTCAAGGGGGTATTTTCTCTACTGTACCACACAATTCCACAGGTTGTGTTTGAAGTCTCATACAACAACTACTGATTTATTTATTTTATTTAGACTTGATGGTTATATCTAAAAAAACAAAACAAACAAAAACAAAACAAGCAAAAACAAAACAAGCGAACTCTTGGCGAGCCATTACCTCTACATTTATGTGTATCCTAAGAAAGCCTTATAGCCTATAGTTTTGATGAAACCATCATTAGATAATTGTTGTTTGCTGGTGTGATTGAAAATAAATTATGTTTTTCATAACATGTATACATAAAAATCGGTAGAAGAATTTCTACCATATTTTCAAGAAAGTGTAATCCCAAAATAACGAGAATACTGTTTAACCCCTTTCTAAAAGACACTAATTAATTTAACTCATGTATACATAAAGCTTTATTAAGTTACATCAATCAATCAATCAACGATATCCCCAAGAATATATTTTATAATTTAGAATCTAAATTGATGGGTAATAGCAATGCTAGTTTTAATTTGGGAGGAAGGCTTGCCCCGAGGAATCCACTGACCTTCCGCAGACACCCTTCCACATTGGTCAATTTAGTGGGAAAAAATGCTTTTGTACCAAGTGCGATTCAAAATGGCAACCCACCGATAAAAGCCTTTGACTGTCAAATCAGGTTTGAAAAAATAGATTTAAACACACATTACTTCAGTAGTAGAAAGATTTTTTAGCCTTCAAAATCTACCTTGGTATCATCAGAAAGCTAATATTTTGTACTTCTTGACCAAAATGGTGACAATTTGGCACAGGGAGATGGGACATAGCACCAGCCTGAGCCTCATAACTAAAACGCTTTTATGTTCAGAAATCTTTCTATATATCCACAACTACATATTTTTTTTTATACTAAAGTCACACTGGCACATTAGCTAGACAGAATTTGAAAAATAAAAATGGTATTAGCTGCCAAAATGAAAATTTTTTCGTTATTTTTTATCGTCGTGGAAACCTAAAAGATTTATGTTGAAATAAAAATATTGGTAAAGCCAATATTGTCACACAGCAACATTAACAAGAAAGATATTTTGGTTAAAAATGCTACAGTTTAGACAATTTCTATATCCCTACAATATTTATGAACGCTAAAACACACGGGCACAGGGAAAATCTTCTCTAAAAAGAGATATATCATTTAGAGCTTTATACCCAATCATCAGTAATAAACTAAACCTAGGATATTTCATTAGGTTGGCGTAGATACATGTATAGCATATCTAAATATGTACATTTATATATATGGTTACCTTTGTCTATGGACAAGTAAGCTAGAATTATATCCGATATAATGCAGGTTGAATGTGACAGAATCATCTATCATTGAGATTCCCAAAGGAAAACATGCAATGTACTCTCTATGATTGGATTGAAAATGGCAGGACAACAGATCCTTCTGTCTGACACAAGGGTTTCCAGCGAGTGAACTTCAACAAAATGTCACCCAGTTGCCATGGTTACCGAACAAATTTTACAACTTAGTTCAGCAAGTTATACTCATTTTATATTTACAACAACAACAAAAATGACAATTGCCTTTGTTTTTTTCTGGATGGATAAGCATCTTATTTTCTGTGCACCATTTGGACATTTTTTTATAAATTTTTTTTATAAATTAATTGATTGATGTTAACGCCGCATTCCTGTTTCTTTAACTTATATATCGGTGTGATCAGGTTTAGTGGGGGAGGAAACCGGGCTCATTGCGTGGAGGAAACCCCCGACCTTCGGCGATTACCTGACAACTCTTCCACATAGGCCGAACCATGGGGACAAGTTTCTAATTGTGTAAAAAATAATTATATTATTATATGCATTGTCGTCTAATTTTCAGCATCCAATGGGACACATTGTCCAAGTGAAAAAATGGGGCCTGAGATGCAGGTTTTAGGGGTCTGGTAAACCCCCACCTTAGTTAATTGAGTAATATTTGTTTTGTTATTAGTTTTTGTTTATATCAGACCTTGATTTTAATAACGATGTAAGAACGTTTTCACCGAATAAACCAAGAAGTTTGCAAATACATTGCTAACTCTTCACCTGAATTGTACTCATTCAACTTGCCATTGGTAGATTAGAATATCTATCAGAGCTTTAAGGACAATATATTATTAATATGCCAAGCGTTTAATTCCCTTAATATATTATGCATCAAGCCTTTGGTAAAATGTTTGTCTGGGTTGAACTCCGCAACTGTTACTTGTAAAGTGGATTAGAAAGGATCATACAAATGATGAATATTTTAGTGAGCATATGAGGTTAAAACGTTTTATATACATCCTGGTGTCAAGTGGTTTAATAATGGTGGGCAAATAAGAAAAGGCTTTTTTTTGTCTGTTAGCCCAAGTCTTCACATTTCTTAAGCAAGTGAGTCTTTTCAAGTGTATTGTTGGGGTGAGATAGCTGAAGGAGTACAGTCAACAATTTATAAATCCTAAGGTAGTACAGTCACATAGACTGATCCAGAGACATTTTGATACCTGTATACAGGTATGGGCGCCCAAACTCACAAGCAAAAAATCCGCCCAAATTCTTAAAACCAACAGATTTGAATGTCAAAATAGCATTTAATGTTGAATTTTGGGCCAGAGATGTTGTTTTTGTTTTATTGTTGGAACATTTTGAACCGAAATGGTATGCCCAAATTTTCCCTGGATCAGTCCCTGAGTCAACAATTTATAAATCCTAAGGTAGTACAGTCAACAATTTATACATCCTAAGGTAGTACAGTCAACAATTTATAAATCCTAAGGTAGTACAGTCAACAATTTATAAATCCTAAGGTATTAAAGAGGTTTCAATCCCAATTGTCCACAAGATAAGATTGCATAGGACAATTAAATGAGGTCTTCATCAGAAGGACCTTTGTGGGATGTTTACCTGGTACTAATTGAAGCCGAGGTTCCCCCACCCCCAATAAACCTAGGAAATAATATTAAGTTTGGTGTGCTGTAATTTTGAGTATGTATGATATAATCTTGAGTATTGGTTGATTGTGCTGTAATTTTTAGTATGTATGATATATTCTTGATTATTGGTTGATTGTGCTGTAATTTTGAGTATGTATGATATATCCTTATATATATATAATCTTGAGTATTGGTTGATTGTGCTGTAATTTTGAGTATGTATGATATATTCTTGATTATTGGTTGATTGTGTTGTAATTTTGAGTATGTATGATATAATCTTATACATAATCTTGAGTATTGGTTGATTGTGCTGTAATTTTGAGTATGTATGATATAATCTTGAGCATTGGCTGATTGTGTTGTAATATTGAGTATTTATGATATAATCTTGAGTATTGGTTGATTATGAGTACAGTGTAATCTTGAGTATGACATAACATTCAGTATGTTACCATTTAACACAACTTAAAGTACTGTATAATTATTAGTATGAAGTAATTATGAGTACAGTATAATCTTGAGTACAGTATTATAATGAGTAAGGTGTTAAAAGCTACACTGTATTAAAAAAGCCTTAAACAAATATAAACCATAGTAGAAATGTCAGAAGAAACAAAAAACTAATGAACTCATATTTAAAAGAATGCCATAGCTGAAGAAAAAATGAAATGAAAGCATTTTACAAAATGAGGTAAAGAATATTGTTATTTTGAAAAGGAATTGGGATAAGAGAACAACTGCAAATGGATGTGTTAAAATAATTACTTAATTCAGCAGATAGATGTGTAAATAAATGTTGATAGTTATCTAACTACCTGTTGCTACAGACCAAACCAAACCTGGCTTTATTTGAATAGAATCATTAAATCCTGTTTTAATTCACCAGTTGTGTGATGGATCTATTCTTCCTACACAATACTTCGTGTGGACTTTTATGTTTCCATTCATTGAAAGTCTTTTAGCCCTTTTATTTCATGTCGACTGATCTTTTAATGCGGAATAATCCATTGTTTGGATTCAAATGCAATGTCTTTGTTGTGGGTTTAATTTTTGCATGCATTGTTAAGTCCACCTGTTGAATTACATATTCTAATTACCTGCAGCCTTTAGAATACTCTGAGATCAAGAGATCAATTTGTTACCCCATGCTGTGGTCGTCTGTGTTAACCCAATAGGGTAGACGTCCACCCACAAGCACCCTCCCCCTGGGGCTCCCTTCCTGTGACATAATTACTCACAGCCACCCTTTGATCTGATGAAAGAGGTCATTAAAAAAACTGACGTTTAAACAGCTGCACAATGGAGAGGGAAAGAAATCCCAGATAGTGCAGTCTATACCATTTTATTTCACTTCATCAAAAAAAGTCATAAACTTGTCAATCCCTCCATCGGTTGTTTTTAGATGCTGGTTGAATAAAAATAGTCACTGATGATCATTGTGGAAATCCTGTAATATATTTGTTGAGAAACATTACAGTATTCAAATTGATAATCGGTACTTATCTGTAATATGATGTAACACCTTGAGTAACAAACTCCTGTTCCGTCTGATCTGATTTAGGGTAATCAAAATACTACCCCAAAAACCATTGAATTTGTTAAAGTGGCATGAGCTGCCAAAAATCACACTTTTTTCGCAGTTTCAAATCGTCACGACAGTAAGAGGCTTTGAAGGTCATCGAAAAACTAAGTAGTTGGCGCTGGAATGAGGAAAATCCATACAGTATGTGGCCTGTACGAACCGAAAACGTGTTCGACAAGTAAACAAAATTTAAATAACCGGGACGACCATTCATTCATTCTAAGCCAAAGTTAGTTTAAAACAATACTTTATCGTACATTTTCGAGACTAGAAGCAATACAAAGCTTCTGAATTATACATCTTGAGAAAAATAGCCAATAATTTCAACATTCTGTTTTAACATCAAACTATCAACATTTTGGCAGCTCATGCCACTTTAAGTTGTGTTTATATCTACAATATAAGTAACATCTAAGGAAAGGTTTTGGTAAAGTTTGTAACAGACCTCCATAAGCAGTCGCTTCATCAGTATGCTATTCAGAATTGAATAAAAAAAGAGTCATAGATTTGAAAGATGCAATTTAAGTTTATTGATATACAGTTGTTGGATATATTTGGGTTGATTTATCTGCTTTATACTCGGCTTGCTATATGTTGTTTTGTCTGTTTTCTGTGTAACCGCTGTCACTGGTTATAAAAAGATGGTCCCTAGTGTAAAATTAGCCTATATTTGACAATGATCTGTTGCCTTCTAACCTATCATTACTCGCCAATTAGTATGTCAAGAGCGATACTAAGTAACCTATACTCGTTCATCTGGGATAGTAAGACAGTAATTTCAGTTTGACGGAGGGGTAGTAAATAACCAATCCTCATTTGTCAGGTGATGACTCGTATTGTCATGCGAGTTTTTCGTAAGTGGGCCGTTTTCACTTGATATTCCCCTGTAACACCTGATCGTGTTTTATTACCTGTAATTTCCCATTCACTGTCTCCATCTTTCCATAGTAACTCAGGTAATCTAGGTCAAAGATGACACTTCTACTAAATCCTTCATATAATTCCTTTATCTACCTTTTGTTACACACTGACATTTATAGGCTATATATTTGAAAATTGGCCCTATATTTGTGCTTGGGTTTTGATTTTGTTTGGCTACCTTTTGTTTACTCCCTGTGGTGCTATACTGCTACTGGTTTTAATTTCACTGGCCTTAAATTGTTATAAAATAGATAGAACCCTCCATAGAAAGCATGTACATGTACGTAACATTCATCAAAACTATTTATTTCCCTTTGTGCGTTTTTGGTACCCAATGTTTGGCTGCTCATGCCTTTTTGTGCATTTTTTGTCGACAAGGTTTAGGCTGTTTGTGCCTCTGTGTGCGTTGTTGGTACCCAATGTTTGGCTGCTTGTGCCTCTTTGTGAGTTTTTGGTACCCAATGTTTGGCTGCTCGTGCCTCTTTGTGTGTTTTTGGTACCCAATGTTTGGCTGCTCGTGC
This sequence comes from Lepidochitona cinerea, assembly GCA_963971465.1. NCBI lineage: Eukaryota > Metazoa > Mollusca > Polyplacophora > Chitonida > Tonicellidae > Lepidochitona > Lepidochitona cinerea. Next base: position 39,670,453 of record OZ020555.1, on the reverse strand, counting down.
CTCTTTGTGCGTTTTTGGTACCCAATGTTTGGCTGCTCGTGCCTCTTTGTGTGTTTTTGGTACCCAATGTTTGGCTGCTCGTGCCTCTTTGTGTGTTTTTGGTACCCAATGTTTGACTGCTCGTGCCTCTTTGTGTGTTTTTGGTACCCAATGTTTGGCTGCTTGTGCCTCCTTTGTGTGTTTTTGGTACCCAATGTTTGGCTGCTTGTGCCTCCTTTGTGTGTTTTTGGTACCCAATGTTTGGCTGCTCGTGCCTCCTTTGTGTGTTTTTGGTACCCAATGTTTGGCTGCTTGTGCCTCCTTTGTGTGTTTTTGGTACCCAATGTTTGACTGCTTGTGCCTCCTTTGTGTGTTTTTGGTACCCAATGTTTGGCTGCTTGTGCCTCCTTTGTGTGTTTTTGGTACCCAATGTTTGGCTGCTTGTGCCTCCTTTGTGTGTTTTTGGTACCCAATGTTTGGCTGCTTGTGCCTCCTTTGTGTGTTTTTGGTACCCAATGTTTGACTGCTCGTGCCTCTTTGTGTGTTTTTGGTACCCAATGTTTGGCTGCTTGTGCCTCTTTGTGAGTTTTTGGTACCCAATGTTTGGCTGCTCGTGCCTCTTTGTGTGTTTTTGGTACCCAATGTTTGGCTGCTCGTGCCTCTTTGTGCGTTTTTGGTACCCAATGTTTGGCTGCTTGTGCCTCCTTTGTGTGTTTTTGGTACCCAATGTTTGGCTGCTTGTGCCTCCTTTGTGTGTTTTTGGTACCCAATGTTTGGCTGCTTGTGCCTCCTTTGTGTGTTTTTGGTACCCAATGTTTGGCTGCTCGTGCCTCCTTTGTGTGTTTTTGGTACCCAATGTTTGGCTGCTTGTGCCTCCTTTGTGTGTTTTTGGTACCCAATGTTTGACTGCTTGTGCCTCCTTTGTGTGTTTTTGGTACCCAATGTTTGGCTGCTTGTGCCTCCTTTGTGTGTTTTTGGTACCCAATGTTTGGCTGCTTGTGCCTCCTTTGTGTGTTTTTGGTACCCAATGTTTGGCTGCTTGTGCCTCCTTTGTGTGTTTTTGGTACCCAATGTTTGACTGCTTGTGCCTCCTTTGTGTGTTTTTGGTACCCAATGTTTGACTGCTCGTGCCTCTTTGTGTGTTTTTGGTACCCAATGTTTGGCTGCTTGTGCCTCCTTTGTGTGTTTTTGGTACCCAATGTTTGGCTGCTTGTGCCTCCTTTGTGTGTTTTTGGTACCCAATGTTTGGCTGCTCGTGCCTCCTTTGTGTGTTTTTGGTACCCAATGTTTGGCTGCTTGTGCCTCCTTTGTGTGTTTTTGGTACCCAATGTTTGACTGCTTGTGCCTCCTTTGTGTGTTTTTGGTACCCAATGTTTGGCTGCTTGTGCCTCCTTTGTGTGTTTTTGGTACCCAATGTTTGGCTGCTTGTGCCTCCTTTGTGTGTTTTTGGTACCCAATGTTTGGCTGCTTGTGCCTCCTTTGTGTGTTTTTGGTACCCAATGTTTGACTGCTCGTGCCTCTTTGTGTGTTTTTGGTACCCAATGTTTGGCTGCTTGTGCCTCTTTGTGAGTTTTTGGTACCCAATGTTTGGCTGCTCGTGCCTCTTTGTGTGTTTTTGGTACCCAATGTTTGGCTGCTCGTGCCTCTTTGTGCGTTTTTGGTACCCAATGTTTGGCTGCTCGTGCCTCTTTGTGTGTTTTTGGTACCCAATGTTTGGCTGCTCGTGCCTCTTTGTGCGTTTTTGGTACCCAATGTTTGGCTGCTCGTGCCTCTTTGTGTGTTTTTGGTACCCAATGTTTGACTGCTCGTGCCTCTTTGTGTGTTTTTGGTACCCAATGTTTGGCTGCTTGTGCCTCCTTTGTGTGTTTTTGGTACCCAATGTTTGGCTGCTTGTGCCTCCTTTGTGTGTTTTTGGTACCCAATGTTTGGCTGCTCGTGCCTCCTTTGTGTGTTTTTGGTACCCAATGTTTGGCTGCTTGTGCCTCCTTTGTGTGTTTTTGGTACCCAATGTTTGACTGCTTGTGCCTCCTTTGTGTGTTTTTGGTACCCAATGTTTGGCTGCTTGTGCCTCCTTTGTGTGTTTTTGGTACCCAATGTTTGGCTGCTTGTGCCTCCTTTGTGTGTTTTTGGTACCCAATGTTTGGCTGCTTGTGCCTCCTTTGTGTGTTTTTGGTACCCAATGTTTGACTGCTCGTGCCTCTTTGTGTGTTTTTGGTACCCAATGTTTGGCTGCTTGTGCCTCCTTTGTGTGTTTTTGGTACCCAATGTTTGGCTGCTTGTGCCTCCTTTGTGTGTTTTTGGTACCCAATGTTTGGCTGCTTGTGCCTCCTTTGTGTGTTTTTGGTACCCATTGTTTGACTGCTTGTGCCTCTTTGTGCGTTGTTGGTACCCAATGTTTGGCTGCTTGTGCCTCCTTTGTGTGTTTTTGGTACCCAATGTTTGGCTGCTCGTGCCTCTTTGTGAGTTTTTGGTACCCAATGTTTGGCTGCTTGTGCCTCCTTTGTGTGTTTTTGGTACCCAATGTTTGGCTGCTTGTGCCTCCTTTGTGTGTTTTTGGTACCCAATGTTTGGCTGCTCGTGCCTCTTTGTGAGTTTTTGGTACCCAATGTTTGGCTGCTTGTGCCTCCTTTGTGAGTTTTTGGTACCCAATGTTTGGCTGCTTGTGCCTCCTTTGTGAGTTTTTGGTACCCAATGTTTGGCTGCTTGTGCCTCCTTTGTGAGTTTTTGGTCCCCAATGTTTGGCCGTTTGTTCCTCTAAAGGATCATTTTTCTTAATGTCTGTGTATCAGTGTGACTTTATTTTCAGAAATATATTCTAATAGGCCAATAGAATAATTTCTGAGTTGATTTTTCACTTGATTGCTGTATGTTGAATATTTGCCAGGTACTCGCTAAAGGCCAAGCTCCTGTCAGTCGTCAACCTAATGAAATATCTTAGGTTAAGTTTATTACAACAATTTATGATTGGGTATAGCTATAAAGGTCTAAATGATATACCTCTTTTTAACACAATTAGAAACTTGTCTCTGGTTATTTTAGACAAGAAGATTTCCCCTGTGCCCGTGTGTTTTAGTGTTCATAAATACACATTTTTTGTGAAATTGTATCCCTCCTGCATTGTACATGTATGCCACCATTAAAGGCACACTTGGCGCAAAAATCAGGAATATTGTTTACATTAAAAAAGAAAGACCGTTTTCTGTATTTTTCCCAGACAATATAAGTTAGGAACTTTCTATTTTTACCAAAATTTAAAAGTTTGGACGTCACTTTGTATTTTTAATTTGAATTTGAAAATTTGAATTGTTAGGTGCCTGTAACGTAAACAAACCAAACTGCTCGCTGGGGCGATTTTATGTTTCAGTCCAGTGAGTGAACGAACGGCACAGCATAATTTTACGTAGGCCTATTTAACTGAGAAATACAGACTGACGATCAGTTAACAGCGACTGGAAAAGCCTGCTGATAATTATTTGAGTGTAAACCACAGATAAAAAGGTCTGAAATGAGGGTAATCCAACACGAAAGTTGACTGACACTGATCGTTGTTGTTGTAATCAGGCTTCGATTTTTCGTTTGTTTTTCACCCCATTTCTACATTCTAAAGCTAACTAGACATGTTTTATGTATCCTATGTTTAAGTTTAGTGGTATTAGTCGTAGTGTGCTCATGTCAATTGGTTTTCTTAGCAAATTTAAACAGGCTATGGGGCAAGTGGGCCTTTAAGCAATCAGCTCATTGACACCAGAATTTGAGTGTTTAAATATTCCTTGATCCTCTGACAACGTTATGTGCCTGATAAATATAATACACATTTATTGAGGTTAACATAATTTCTATGTACATAATTGAAATTGGATCACCTGAAATTAATAACTGATTCGTTCCTGGTTTTGTTTAAATTTAGGATATTTGAATTTATCCGCCTTTTCCAGATGCTATCACATATGTTACAAACCACTTAAGGAAAACATAAAACCATCTGGTCATCTTCTAGGTTTATTTAATGATATTTATTTATTATTTAATTTCGTTACTCATATGAAAGTCTTACATTATTCATATATACCACCTTCTAAATGCCACTTAAGACAGTCATAGAACAATTTTATATCTATTTTTTTTATTTTTGAACACTAACACAAGTTTGCAATTGTGTTCAAGAGAGGTATATCATTAAGACCTTTATGCCCCATCATATACATTTATATATTTATGAACACTAAAACACATGGGCACAGGGGAAATCTTCTTTTCTAAAATAATCATGGAGACAAGTTTGTAATTGTGTTCAAGAGAGGTTTATCATTTAGACCTTTATATCCCATAAATTGTTGTAATAAACTAAATACATGTTGATACCCCAAAGGGTTTTTTCTTCTGAAAATAACAGGGAATGAGCTAATTCATTAATTTTGCCCTCTTCATCTCTTATGCTGAACGTATATATGTGAATTACGAATTGCAGCTTCATCATTATCAGAGGACTGGCATCATACTATTTCAGTTTTTATTGTTCCTTGCATATTTTACAGTTCACTGGTCCTGGCTTTTAACTGCCAGTTCTTCAAGGCTTTGAACACCCTCCCCTCCTCCCATCACAACCCTTCCTCTGAAGTCCCTTCATCCAGGGTCATTCCTAGCTGATGGATGACTCACACATCACGGGGATGACACAAACTCTGCCTTTCCATCTCTAAACCTTTTCAATTGATGCCATAAAAAACATCTTGCCCAGTCCTATCTGACTTTATCTGTCAGACCAATATTCCAGATTTCCACAAGCAACCTCCAACAAAGAACTTATTATCAATTATAGACCATTTGATGTTTGTTTGTTTTTTCTCCGGTGTTTTTGTATCATACGAAAAGATAACATTTTTAAAAAAAAAAATTTATAGAAAGTCGACGCTGCTAAACTGGATATCTTTAAAAAAATTCTCTTTTTGTCAGAGAAGTTGAAATCCTATTTGAATTTTATCAAAGGATTGTTTATCTGTTCGTTTCAGGGTTCTTTTTTCTTTGAGAGAAAATATTTTTGGAAGAAAACTGATAATTCAACTTACGTTTATAATCAAATCCTAACGTTTCAATAATTAACTTGGTAGCCCTTGTGAAGATGGAGTATTTTAGTACTGTAGCAGAGTATAGCTACAGTAGCAGGGATTATATAATATTTATGAACACTACAACACACGGACAACAAGAAAATCTTCTTGTCTAAGATAACCATGGAGGCCAGTTCCTGATCGTGTTAAAAAGAGGTATATCATGTAGACCTTTTTGCAAGTTGCAATCATTATCAGGCAAATTACTGAATTGGTATAAAATTAACCGACACTGATTGGCCTGGAAAAAATTCCGGGCCAGGGTGAGCTTGTTAGATTCTCTTACACACACGGAGCTGAAATCAAGACCATTAGGATATGTATATTTAAATTAGACAAGAAGATTTTCCCTGTGCCCGTGTGTTTTAGTGATCATAAATATATATTTATATTAGACCTTTATACTGAACTATTAACAGGGGAACATATAATAGTTAATAGCAGCTCATGCCACTTTAAAGTAATAGTATTAACACATTACGATTATAAATGTAGAGAAAACAGTTGTAAAAATCACATATTGCATCTTTATGACAATGTTATCCCAAAAATTCTTGCAAGAAAATTTGTAAAATTGTCACAAATTTTTTTTCCAAAATTCTGTTAATTTGAGGCTATTTTTTTCCCAATATTTCAAAGCAGTGATTAATCCTGAAATAATTACAATAACATCCTAAAGTGCCATATCCATTTATTTGAGATAATTAGACTCACAGCTCATGCTATGTTTTAACGACAAATACTACAAGATATTAAAAGGTTATTTACTGAATAGTAACTCTTTTATTCTAACTGAGAGAAATTTGCCTTTAAATAATTTGTTACAAAGACCTTCATTTTCCCACTGGTTCTTCGTGGCCACGGGATATACCTGTTAATCTTGTATGATGATTATGTACGTGAACCTAATCGCCCTACTGTTTATAGCTAATATTGCCTGCTGTATTCCGCCATATAACCACTTTATATAAATACACTCTGTCATTGATTTTCTGTCATTTCCTTTATGCAATGGTTTGGCCCAAAAAAAACTGATGTTCTGAATACCACATCCCTTTTCCTTTGCCTTTCGTCTTTATAGCAAATCCATTTATTGCCGTAATCCAGTGTATGTATAAAGAAAGGAGAGTAGAGTAGTGCTGTAAGTGAGTTGACTCTATTCAATCACTAGGGTCTCTATAATGTACTAAGGAAATCTAATGGAGTTGCTATTAAAGCTTTCCATAAGCTATCAATTGTAAGTTTGCTGAAATCAATAAGGGAATATACAGTGCTTAATTACCCCTGGCTAAACCCCCAAGGGCATTATAAAAGAAACTTCAGCTAATGACTGGTCCATACACACAACTGATCTAGTATCATTTCCGATCATTTATGCTTTATAAACTTGTCTATACTGAGTTAGTCCTACAAAGCTATTAAAATCTGTTAAAGTCCAAGCTGAAAGTTTCATTAACAGATCTGCTTTTATGTCCGATCAAGAGATGTGTTTTTCTACATCATTCCCGATAAACATATTACATCTCTCCTCCTCAACTCATTAGAGGTAGGGCTATAAAAGAGAGTTATTGCACGCCACTGTCATGTCAAACTGGGGAATATGATGAAGATAACCTACCCTTCAGATGCTGTTGTTCTAAGTGCATTTATCAAATAATGACCTACGCAGAAAAAAAAGCCTTTCTTTAAACACAACCATACATCAGCAAATTGTCGTTAGTTTTTATTAATTGGTCGTTAATGGATAAGGACATTGATAAATATGTCCATTGTCCGAGGGAGATGTGTTCTGTATGGTTTAATTACTCTAGCTGTTTTGTCATCGGCCCATTAGCGTGTAGCTGTTTAACTAATTTTTATTAGTTTATGTATTACACCTGGACCATAAATAATAACAAATTATCACTTAGGTGAGTTGTGTTTGATCTAAATGATATCCGAAACATTTTCTTTTATGAAAAAAAATAAATCATTCATAATGATATTACTCTATGGTTTATATGCCCAGTGGGATTTTTCTCCTTGTTTTGTGGGTATTTCTTTCCTTGTTTTGTGGGTATTTCTTTCAGGTAAAACCAGAAAAAATATCTTTAAAAAAACGCTGAAGATTGGGACAGCCAACAACTAAGTCATTTTTTATTCAAATAAACCTACACATATTTTGTTATGCTGAAGGTATCCGGATTTGGACAGCCAACAACTGAGTCATTTTTTATTCAAATAAACCTACACATATTTTATTTTCTGGAAAACAAAAGTTTCTTTAAAGTGGCATGAGCTGCCAAAGAAAAAAGAAAATTTGGTTGAAATAAAATCAGCTGATTTTACGTCCTTCAAGAGGTACACGGGGCCCCCATGGCTCATTAGATAGAGCGTTGGACGCTCAATCCGAACAGCCTTCCACCATTGGGTCACTGGTTCGAATCCCACTCAGTCCAAATAAATTGTTGTTTGTTTTAAATCAACCAATCAACCGAACCGTCCTAAAAATAAAATTAAAGATGAAACCAGAAGGCTAAATTGCCCCTGCTAATTTTTTTACGCCCGGCTTGAAAAGCGAGCTGTATTATGGTATCATCTACAGTGTATGTCCGTTCGCCGTCCGCTTTCCCTTCCCTTCCATAACTTCCAAAGTTTTGATTCAATCTTGACAGTATATACATTATGGGTAGACGGTGACACACCTATCTTTGACATCACCGGTTACCTAATATAGCAGTTATACTGGATTATGTAATATTTCTCTTCAGCCCCATAATTTCGGTGGCAGCTTTGATGTGGATTTTGCCTCTGATGTGCCACATACAGTTAGGCATTATATTATGTTGTCTTATTTTGACTGGTCTCCTGTTAAAAGCAGTGTGTATGATGTTCTTACCATAGTTAAGATGCGTAACCATTGTCAATGTGTTACAAAAGGATTCCAGAAAATTCTACTGACCAAGGCTAAGCTCCTGGTCAGTCATCAATCTAATGAAATATCATAGGTTTGGTTTGTTACAACAATTTATGGGGTGTAAAGGTCTAAGTGATATACCTCTTTTTAACACAATTAGAAACTTGTCTTCATGGTTATTTTAGACAAGAAGATTTTCCCTGTGCCCGTGTGTTTTAGTGATCATAAATACATACATGCAGAGTTAAGCTACAAGCCAAGGTGTTTGAAGTTCCATAAATTTTAATGGGATGAATGTCTGAAAAGTGAACCTGAATGTTTTGCTTTTCATAGCCATACACAACTGTTTTATATTTTTTGCAGCCAAATAATATAGATTTTCAAATTTGAATGGCATAAGCAATTTGATACAAATGGCTTTAGGTTTTAGTGGTAAGATTTCATTTACATGGCATAACATGGCCATTTTACCAAGCTTCAACCTTCTTCCCCTGAATCTTGAAAGTAAAATTCAAATGTATATGGAACGATTTGTTTTAGTACATGTATGTTCGCAGTTACTGTTCCTTTTTACGGGCGCATTTTGCGTTTCCCAAAACTCTTGTTTCACACTGTAGTAAGTGTAGACTGTATTTATTAAGTGGGAACTCTGCCTTGTACTAATTTTATTACCGGTAACTATTTGCTGTGTTTTTGTTCTACAATGAGGGGTTCCCTTGTACAATTGTCTAAAATGTCAACAAAGGGCTAAATTAGTTTGCTATGTTAACAAACAAACTGTTTGTCCTTTCTCGGCCATGATTAAACTGACTTTCTGGTTATGTCAACTTGAACATTGAAATCCTTTTTCAATGTAACCAGTTTTCACTTCCCCCTATTCTGTGTGAATTTTAAATATGAGGAAGGTGACAATTTACCTTTAATTAGTTATTTATGAGCACTAAAACACATGGGCACAGGGAAAATCTTCTTGTCTAAAATAACCACAGAGACAAGTTTCTAATTGTGTTAAAAGAGGTATATCATTTAGACCTTTGCGCCCCATCATAAATTGTTGTAATGAACTAAACCATTAGGTTGACGACTGACAGGAGCTTAGCCTTAGTCAGTAGAATTTTCTGGAACCTTTAATTAGTTGTATCATTGGACCGCCTGACAGATTTTAACCAGGTAATTCCCTCAGATCAGTTTTTGTCTGTCTTCTATGATAATTTTAAATCTACATGAACTCAAGTGTTTCAATTATTTAAGTGTGACTCTGGTAACTGAACCACCGAGGTTCCTTAAGCCCCTGCCTGGGTTTCCTTTCCTGGAGAAACCCACATTTGATATAGTACATGTATATATTTATGATCACACTGGCGCAGGGAGCATTTATTTGTCTAAAATAACCATGGAGACAAGTTTCTAATTGTGTTAAAAAGAGGTACATGTATATCATTTAGACCTTTATACCCCATAGATTGTTGTAACAAACCAAACCTATGATATTTCATTATACTGATTTTCACTTTCTTTTCTCATGATCATATGGGGTTCAATCTCAGTCTCATATTCTTGCCATAGCTGCAGATGTGTAATCATTGCCAATGTAATACAAAGTGTTCCAGAAAATTCTACTGGCTAAGGCCTAGCTCCTGTCAGTCGTCAACCTAATGAAATATCATATGTTTAGTTTATTGCAACAATTTATGATGGGATATAAAGGTCTAAATGATATACCTCTCTTTAACACAATTAGAAACTTGTCTCCATGGTTATTTTAGACAAGAAGATTTTCCCTGTTCCCGTGTGTTTAACTTTTCATAAATATACTGATGAGTTAAACATGATAAGCAATGCAGACATAATTATTATCACTGCACTTGATCCAATCATTTCAGTGCAGAGCTAAACAATGGTCAATTCCAAACTCATTCATTTATACAAATAGGTAAATTGGTTCATTTTAAATTCTTTGCATATTTATCAAACTGCTGAGATTATGTAAATAAATTATGCTGGTACTATTATAAAACTCTGGCTTATGGTTGCCGATTTTATAATTCTTCTTGTGAATAATGAATTATTCCAATTTAATTTTGTGTTATAATCAATATATACATATTTCACATTATCAGATTCATAAGTAATTGTACTTTCTATATCAACATTGATATCACTTGCAAATAATGCCGAAATAAAATTAAATGCTAGCAATAAATTTTAATATAAATATCGTACTATGTGAATATATATTTCAATCAAGCTCCAGCATATGTAATCGACCATGAAGTGTCAAAATTTGGAGACAAATGGGATTTGAAGCTCAATAAGAAACTAAACTGTTTATAATGAAATAAAACATGTATGTTTTTATTTATAAAACCTGAAAAAATTGTTATTCTCTAAACGAAAAATTTTGATAGAATATTTGGCTGTGTTTATTACTCTTAAAATGTGAAATTCAGACTTTTGATATAAATTCTGATAAAACCTAGTGTTGGATTCCTGTTGAAATAAAAAATATATATCTATCTATTTAAATATTAGTACATTTTTTGTCGCACATAGAGAAGTGAATTATTTAGTATTTTTTGTTTTACAATGAATTAACAAATTCAAGATTGATTTACCTACTATCCATTGTTTGCTATAAGTACTGACTACATCTAAAATATGCTTGGACTAAAGTGCTTTAAACAACACCAGTTAAAGAGGCCTTAGTTAGAAGGGTTTCTAGATTTGTTTGCTTTGTGTAGTCTTTGATAGCATGAATGATGTGAAGGTGGAATTCCTGTGTTGTGGTCATCGTTGAGCCCCCTCTAGGGGCCATTGGAGGATCAAGGGTTGGGTAACTCTCCATGTCCTATTGGTCAATGATAAGCCTTGTGTAAGGAGTCCAAGAGAACCCACTGCAGGCTTGTTTGATTATCTGAGCACACAAGCAGTTAGCGTGTGCTCCCTCTTGTAGGACACAAAAGAACGGCTGACTGCTGATCAGGAGAGCCTGTAGTGAATCCACTCAGTTTACCGGATCGTTTCTCAGCGGACTACCTCAATTAATTACGACTATCTCCTGTACAAGTTTAATGTAAATCCGGAATCTGGATTAGGACCGTTTTGACTGGAGACAAGTGGCTAGCTGCAGTTTGTGCCAGTGGTTTGTTTAGAGGTGTTTGCTTCTATTATGTCAACCAGTGAGAAGACAACATGGGACCTCCCATAGGCTTTATTTCAGCTGTTTTGTTCATCTCAGTGTAATAATGGACAAAGAATCTACGTGAACTAGCCTCAGACAAAACATACTTCTTCGTCAGTACTTCATTCCAATCAAGTATACGTATTTCCTGTTATACGGAAATTTATTCGTGTTTCTGAGATTTTATTTTTTCAATTGACGGTTCCAAGGTTACTTGTCATAAACATTTTATTTTTATTGAAAAATAACTCAATTTCTGCCTTATTTATTAAACGGTCATCAATATTTTCTATGTTAGGGAATTGTTTTGGTTTTTAAGATTGAATTTTTATTAGGAAGCTTCTGTCTTACTTGGTTTTGACATTTTGAATTCTGCTTAGATTTATCAAATCTTTTCATTATTTTAAGAAAGACTCTTTGCTTGTAGGCTTTTTCAATATAAATACTTCATTTTCAAGTTAGATTTATTTTAAATTAATGTTATTATTTAAAAAAAAAAGTAATTTATTATTAGTTTTACCACCTTGCAATTTCAACTAGAGCCCGTGGCTGCAGGGTATTTTTAATAGAGTAGAAAGGTTGTTTATAGTATCAGACAGTATCAGGAGTGACTTTTTACGATATTCTTCCCTCAGGGCAAAACTCAGCCCCAAAAAGGCCATAGCTGTTATAACAGCTGGGTCAGTGGGCTTTCTGTGTCTTTACCTGGTTTGCACCTGTCCTATGTCAGCTCACTGGAACACCTGTAATCAACATTCAAAGGGTGGACTCTGAGCTGAATGCACCTTCACTGTATGCTCTACTCACTCCACTGTTTTAACATTAGTGCTTCAGAATTTTCTCTAGCAGATTTGTGAATTTGATGAAGCAGAATCAGATCTGTTAATGAGTTTACCTGGACTTACTTTTTTGTTACAACGGACAGATTTTTTTGATTTTTTACCTGTGATCATAGACTTGTGTGTTGAAGAAAACAACTCGGCTGTCTCAGTTAAAGTGTTTAATGCCTGTTAACAGTTTGCAAATCCCATTCCAACACTTTGCTTATCCAATTTGTGACTACCTCTGGTGTTAATATTTTATAAGGCTCCCCAGAGCTTCATTGGCAGTTTGTGCCCTTTTATTCTGTGCTGATTTCATCAAAGACAAGCTGGGAATAACAACCAACGGACAAACAATAGTAGGCTGTTGTTGATCACAACTTAAACGACCATGTGTTGACGAGAACTTTCTGTCTACACATGTTAGTTCCTGTAACAGTGCTTCAAAGGATTCTACAGATATTTTGTTTTTATTTCGTTATTTTATTAACTGGTGGTTATCTGCAGATGAATGCTAGTTGAACCCGAGGCAGGGAATCCTATTTGCTTGTGCGTATTATACGGACTGGATTCTCACTAATGTACACGGACATCTGCTACTTTGACAGAACAAAAAACTACCCATACATTTTGGATTATCTGAGGATCGTCTAAATTTCCACGATGATGACAGAGGTAATTGAGGTTTATTTAAATTAAAAATTAAATTATTATTCTAAGATAAATAACGATGTTCAAAAATAATTTAATTCACAAAATTAATGAATACTAAACTCTGAGGATCGTCTAAATTTCCACGATGATGACAGAGGTAATTGAGGTTTATTTAAATTAAGAATTAAATTGTTATTCTAAGATAAATAACGATGTTCAAAAATAATTTAATTCACATAATTAATGAATACTAAACTCTAAGGCATTAGGTTTTGTGTGTCCAAAATTTCGATCCAATTTCCAATCTATGGATCTTAAAACAGTAGTGTTATATTTGATTAAAAATAGAAAGCTTATTTGCACCAATAATAATAATAATATTCTTTATTTCAAGAGGGTTACATATATGAAATACACTCAATCAGCTGAATAGCTGTAAATAACATTAATAACCATTAATAACCAAAACATTAATAACCAACAAAATTCTATTCGGATGCATTAGTTTTAATTTTGCTTGAGATTTTTAAAGAAAACTTTGTTATTCAATTCAAAACCATTCCAAATAATAATATTGGCTAAAAATAATCAAAATCACACATAAACATTTTTACAATATGAATGATTATTTTTGAATGAGTATCCCATGATTATATTTGGTTTAATATCAGTTTACCGATATTCTTGTCATAGCTGAAGATCTTTACAGCCTTGTCAATATATTACACAGTGTTCCAGAAAATTCTACCTACTAAAGCCCAACTTTTTTCCTCAATCTAAAGAAATATTATGGGTATTGGTTAATTAAAACAACTTATTATTGGGTATAAAGCTATGTAACCCCTTTCACCACAATAAGAAACTTGTCTGCATGGTTATTTTAGTCAAGAAGAATTTCACGGTGTCTTGTGTTCAAAAATATAATTTTAGTTAAACCGTTTTAAGTCTAAATTTGTTTTCTGCACAAATCAGGTCATCATTTTTCTTAGGCTGGTACATTGGGGTGTAATTTTGACGTTTATGCAGAAAATATCTAATAAAACATCTGGTTGAATGACTTATGTTATTCAAATTTCTTATTGCCATTCCTGTCGGTGTCATGTTGGATTTTTTATTTGATGTTGGATTAGCTATCATCCTTCTGTTATAATTACAAGACAAATATAATAGCCTTAACCAATATCATAGCCAGCCCATTGATTTCATTCACCTCTATAATACACACAGGGTATTTTAAACAAGAAGATTTTCCCTGTGCCTGTGTGTCAGTATTTATAAATAAATCGACAGTAATACACAGGTTTAAATATAGGGATTTCTTTTGCACACTGACAACTCCCCCCCCCCCCCTCCAACCCTAATAAAAAAATGTTTGGATTTTTTTTATTATGATACACAGTGTAATTGTCCACAGTGGATCAGTTGCTAGAGAAACTCTCTCTCTCTCTCCTGTCGACATCAACATTCCACCAATGGGTCGCGGGTTCAAATCCCACTCAGTTCAAAGCCCCAAAAATAACTTTTCTGACTGGGTTTTCAACGACCTATGTGGGATGGTTGCCAGTTACTACCGTAAGGTTGTGGGTTTCCTCCGGGCATAGTGCCCGGTTTCCTCCCACAAAAAACTGGCAACGACGCCATATAAGTGAAATAATCTTGAGCGCGGCGTAAAACACCAAACAATCAACCAAAAAATTTAAAAAATCATGATCGATTTTCTTCAGATTGAAAGTCTTTCTATGTATCCCAATGAATCTAGTGGTTAAATATATTTCAAAACTGTGCATTTTAAATAATTACAGGTTCCTTATTGAAAGATTTAAGAAGTCGAGATTAGGCCAGCTATGATACAATTGTAATATGGTCTCTGTAGAAGAAGGTTGTTATGATATGGACTGGTCAGTGAATATTTCATTGCCCAACTTGGATTCGTTCTTCTCTCATTCTGCTTATTAATTGGTGTTTGTCCACTCTGTTAATGATGTGGGATTCGTCCTTCACTCGATCTGGCTTCATTAATCTTTGATACCTTATCCGAGTTATGGAAGTAAAAGGTCCCTAACTAAGTGGCTGCTATTGGTACTTATAATGAGATTGTTATCGCCATGGAAACAAACATGGCTAGCATGTCAGCATGACCTAACAATGTGTTATATTATCATTATCAGTGTTAAATGTCTTTCGTAAGTGTCATTTTCCTTTTATTTTCCAATTGGCTACTTTGATAATGATAATCATACATTTCTGATAAGAGTAAAATAAAAGTGCCCAAAAATGTAGTTAATATTAGTTTCTCGGAGTGACGTGTAACAATGTGAATGATTATATTAATAAAAATCCTCAAAATTGGTACATATTTTGAAATTTTTCACCAACTGAAGATACATGTATTATGATAAATATGTGTTTATCCGTTTTCTATTATTTTTCTCAAATAGTCTGTACATCAATGCAGATCAGAATTCTGTATATCCAGCTAAAGAATGTCTGCTTTCAAATTCAAATTTTCGTTGAAATTATACTTTAAAATAAGTCTTTTTAGATCGTGATTTGATAAAAAAAAATTTAGGGTATAGCAAATGCTGATTTTCAAAACAAAATCACCCACAGGATGATGGCCCATGTGAAAAACCACTTACCGTAGCCCTCATTATCTCCCAAACGTCTTGATATATTCTGTTGCTTAATAAAATTCAACATTTAGACATTTTTACTTAAAATTTCAGAAATGTGTAAAAAAAATAAAAAAGTTCTATATTCGATTTTTATTTCTATATTAACCTTTGAAACGATTGTTAATTGCACAAAATACATCTTTATTAATGTTACTCTCCTTCCACTTGTTATTATTTCTATTTCTCTCGGGGCTTTAATGACCTTCATAAAGACAGATAGCTTTAAATAGCACTTGCTGAAGTCAGTGAAATTTATCAAATTTGTGCATCTCTTCTCTCTGTCATATTTTAGCTATATTCTTGGCGAACAAAGCCTTGTGTAAAATTTCTTACCCATTAGGGGCCGCTAGCCCATTTATCAAATGCCTTATCACAAACCATTAATCAAAACTACTATTGACAAGTTAATTCAGAATAGGAAAATTTGATCAAAGTAATGGAAACAGTCTACAAAAACATCATTAGTGTTAGTGAGTGGATCCCGAGGGAAATATCGACCGTATCGCCCTGGTCCGTAAGTACAGTTATTGTACATGTACCACTGGCTGGCTTATTCATGTCTTATTCAATATGAACACAAACCATCAATTTAGCCAGTATCTTTATGTTATCAAATAATCGGCCGTCGTTTCATTTAGCCACATGTTATCATTCATTCATCCCTTTATGTAATTACTGTCTATCTTGACATACAAGGAGGGTAACTAAAGTCTGTCACTTGTCCTCAAATATTTAATCACACATCGATCAAATTCAATCACTTGTCTATCCAGATTATCAATTAATTGTAATTATACTGGATGACCTCTTTTTGGTCATTTTAGTTTGACAAAATGTTATACATGAGTTTAATTAGTTATTGTCTTTTAGAAAGTGAGTATAACAGTATTCTCGTTATTTTGGGATTACACTTTCTTGAAAATATGGCAGAAATTCCTCTACCAATGTTATACATTTTATGCCGCTGTAAAATGTCCCGCCCAATTGGAAGGGTGGCTTTTTTTTGCACAAGTTTGGCTTGGACAATGTAACAATTTATGGGGTATAAAGGTCTAAATGATATACTCCTTTTTAATACAATTAGAAACTTGTCTCCATGCTTATTTTAGACAAGAAGATTTTCCCTGTGCCCGTGTGTTTTAGTGATCATAAATATATATATTATATCAGATAATCACAAACAACTAACTTACAACGTGGTGATATCTTAATTTTTTATCATCAGATAATTATAGTTTTCAGCAACAAATGAAAGGACATCAGGATGGGCCAAATTTTGAACGACATGTACATAATATGTACACAAATGATACAGTTTTGAATATGGAATAGAAGTTAAAGTGGCATGAGCTGCCAAAATGCTGATATTTTACTGTTAAAACACAATACTGAAATTATTGCCTATATTTCTCAAGATGTATAATTCAGAAGCTTTGTAATACTTCTAGTCTAGAGAATGTTCGATGAAGTATTGTTTTGAACTAACTTAGGCTTAGAATGAATGAATGGTCGTCCCAGTTATTTAAATTTTGTTTACTTTTTGAACACTATTCCAGTTCATATAGGCCAAATACTGTATGGATTTTCCTCATTTCAACGCCAATCATTTACTTTTTCAATGGCCTTCAAAGCTTCTTACTGTCGTAACAATCAGAAATTATCAAAAAAGTGTTAGTTTTGGCAGCTCATGCCACTTTAACATAAATAAATAATACATACAGTTTATGCTGCATGGCTATCAAACAAACTGAATCATTGGATGAATTTGGGCTTAGCTCGTTTTTTGGCTAAAAACACTACTGACAACTTATTTTTTAGGCTACGTTTGAATTTCTCACTCCGTCAATATTACAGTTGAATAGACATTTACCCATATATTTTGTCTCCAAAGTTATTTTAGTACGGAAGGTTATTTCTTTCGCCTATGTGTTTTATATCGAAGAATATAATGCTATTGTCATTGTATATGGAATCCTATATGCACACCCATGATGAAACGTTATAAATCCTTGGATGGCATTCTTAAAATCTGACACTATTCAAAAAGAGATATCAAATAATTGATCTCTATAGCAACAGACCTTGATTTTTATCTCCTCAAATAAATCATATCGATTTCATTTGATTAAATTTATCTCTCTAATTACATTCTTTCTTTTTAATGAATGTTATCTCCCATTTTCTGAAGGTTACCATTGGCTAAAGATAATTACCTTGACCACTTTATTGTTCTGGTTCTGTTTTTTGTTTTTCAGAAAAAATTTTATGCATTCAATATTAATATAAGGTTTCTACATATTTTCAACTTTAACTTAATTTATCTAATTACCATCCCAAAATCTACACATTCCAAGATGACTGCCTTTCTCAGTTGTGAAATCCAGTCATTTAAATAATCCAAGATATATGTAGATGCCATTTGGTAAGTTTCCATAATCCAAGATGGCCGCCATTATCTGAACTGAAGTTTTTTTTTCTACATTTTGAATGCCTGCTTTTGCAAAAGAATTTTATTAAATTTAATCCCTGTTTTACTTGACCAAAATCATTTTATAAATATATGCACTTTGTTTTGCCAGGAGTTAGAACTTGTGTCTGTTTATTAACTTAAAGCATTTTTGTCTTTCCTTCCAGACATTCCACACACCTAGTTTTGGTGATGAAGATTTTGATTTGACAACGATGGCGATGAGCATGGGCGCAACAAATGAGAATGCTCAACCGTTACAAGACACTGGTGTCACGTCGCAACAAATGTCACACAGTGGCGGCAATTTGATAGACTTGGACAATATGAGCATGACACCACCATTGTCACATCCAAACTTATCACCATCAAACTGTGCTTCAAATAATCAAAATATCCCACGTCACATGTCAGACGCACTTATGGTGCCCAAATTCCCTCCAGCGAATTTTGAGGTGCCGGACATTAGTTTATCAAATAGTGTGATGTCAACAGCAAGTAACAGCTCACTACATTCGACAATGGTCACCGCTAGTAATTATTCCATGGGAAATGTTCATACAACGTCATCGCTAGGCATGATGGGTCAGCAGCCATTAATGACAATCAGCCAATCACAGATCAGCTCACAGCTTGGTTTCCAATCCGCTGTTAAGCAAGGGTCACCGGCTGGCTCAAATTCTACCCACAATTCCAGTCCAAGTCAAAGTTCTGAAGACAGCGATGATAGTTTACCGTTAGCTCAGGTGAGTTGTTATTTCGACCAATATTTGCCTGGTTTTAATAAACTGATCTTGGGGGTGGTTTCTTAAAAAAATACAGGGAGTATCTGTGGCTCACTGGATACTGTGTTAGAAACTCTTGAAAGTCTTCCATCAATGGGCCGCTCAAAATACAACTTGGACCCCTTTCTCTCTCTCTTAATCTCACTCAAACCAGATAAAAATTTAAAAGTTTCTGAGTGGATTTTTCACTTGGCTGCCGTAAATTGAAGAGTTGCCACGTACTCGCCAAAGGTTAGGGGTTTCCTCTAGGCAACAAGCCGGATTTCTTCCCCCACTAAACCTGGTAATGCCGCCATATAGTGGAAATAATCTTGAGTGCAGCTTGAAGCATCAATCAATTAATGGGTCATTCAAATCAAACTCAGTCCCCACCCCTGATATGCTGTTAGATTTTTTATATTGATTTATGCACGTTTGGATTTTCATTTCCGTTTTGGCACACTTCAAGTTCCTTTACAAATAGTTTATGTTAATATATTACACATTCGTGGGATTAAATAATAAAGAGTACTTCGTTCTCCAATTGATTGTTTGACAAATAGAGTTTCTGTTTCGAGGTTTTGAAAGTGTTCTGAACCTGTTTAATAAGAAGTGACTTTTCACCTTTTCTCCTGCTAAATAACCTTACTTTATGGCCTTAATCTGACCTATTTAACCCAGCTTCAATTATACCTTTTTATCATTGAGAAGGACAAGTTAAGTTACGGAAGTCAAACCTCTGTATTATAGCCTTGGTATATGTACATGGATTGGGGGATCAAGTTTAGATATAACCTGCATGGTTTGTAGATTCAACAAGTCACTATTTGCTTCGTTCTTTCCTTGTTTGCCGCCTCCCTACCTCAAATACATATAAGCTGGACTGTTTGATATATCAAGGTTTTAAAAGCTCACCTGCCAAAGGTGTGCAATGTTAACCCAATATGATTGATTGATTGATTGGTGTTTTACGCCGCGCTCAAGATTATTTCGCTTATATGGCGGCGTTGCAAGTTTTATTGTGGGAGGAAACCGGGCTCTATGCCCGGAGGAAACCCAGAACCTTCCGTTGGTAACTGGCAACCATCCCACATAGGTCGTTCGAGTGAAAATAACCCAATATGGCTCATGGTTTTGAATACTTTCCAAAGATTTCACAGAAAATGCAACATAACTTTTATTTAAAAAATCCCTTTTATTAGAGATCATTAAAAGTTATTTCCTTGGGTTATGTTTTTGAATACTTTTCAAAGATTTCACAGAAAATGCAACACAACTTCTATTTAAAAAATCCCTTTTATTAGAGATCATTAAAAGTTATTTCCTTGGGTTATGTTTTTGAATACTTTTCAAAGATTTCACAGAAAATGCAACACAACTTCTATTTAAAAAATCCCTTTTATTAGAGATCATTAAAAGTTATTTCCTTGGGTTATGTTTTTGAATACTTTTCAAAGATTTCACAGAAAATGCAACACAACTTCTATTTAAAAAATCCCTTTTATTAGAGATCATTAAAAGTTATTTCCTTGGGTTACGTTTTTGAATACTTTTCAAAGATTTCACAGAAAATGCAACACAACTTCTATTTAAAAAATCCCTTTTATTAGAGATCATTAAAAGTTATTTCCTTGGGTTATGTTTTTGAATACTTTTCAAAGATTTCACAGAAAATGCAACACAACTTCTATTTAAAAAATCCCTTTTATTAGAGATCATTAAAAGTTATTTCCTTGGGTTACGTTTTTGAATACTTTCCAAAGATTTCACAGAACATGCAACATAACTTTTATTAGAAAAATCTTCATTTTCATTTGTGAGAGATAATTAAAGGTTATTTCTTCAGTGAATTTTTGTTTGTTTGCTGGCCTTATCTGAAATGATACCCACCAAAGTCTGACAAAGACCCTGGTTTCCGCCTTTGCTTAACCAGGCAACGTTGCCATATAACTAAATTGAAATATTCTTGAGTTCAGCCAAAACATGAATCTGTCGATTATTTTGCGTCAAGGTTTAGATGTACTTTAATAATTTTTATTGTTTGTAGAATTCAGAAACTCTTATAGAATATCAAAACTTTTAACAATAATATCTTATTCTTACGTAACATTTCAATAGATATAAAATTCAGATTTAATATTTGTTAAAGAAAATGTTGGTTGAATTTTTTAAAAAAAGTTTTGTACATCATTTAAAAAAAAGTGTTTGTAACCCAACTGCCATGGTATAAAATCCATGGATTGAAAATAATAAACATTTCTCCATTTAGAATTATTTGCATTGAACATTGATCTACTTTGTTTGTATAAGTATGGATAGGGTTCTGGCATGTTCAGTCAGATTGACCAACATTTTCAGAGTATAAAAACAAAAAAAATATTAAAGTGGCATGGGCTGCCAAAATTCACATTTTTTTCGTAATTTCTGATTGTAAGGACAGTAAGAGGTTTTGAAGATCATAGAAAAACTAAATGATTGGCGTTAGAATGAGGAAAATCCATACAGTATGTGGCCTGTACGAACCGAAAACGTGCTCGAAAAGTAAACAAAATTTAAGTAACCGGGACGACCATTCATTCATTCTAAGCCAAAGTTAGTTTAAAACAATACTTTATCGCACATTTTCGAGAATAGAAGCACTAAAAACCTTCTGAATTATACGTATTGAGAAAAATAGCCAATAATTTCAACATTCTGTTTTAACGTCAAAATATCAACATTTTGGCAGCTCATGCCCCTTTAAGTTGTTTGGGCTATTGTTTAATGTTCAAGGCCTCAGTCAGTATAGATTTTTAAAAGAAAATAAAAATAATTTCTTTTACTAGCTCGTACCCAATACCTATATTGTAGAACTTCCATCAACCCTTGTTCTGTGTTTTGTTTCCACCCTATGTGTAACTGTTACCAGGCACTCATGAAGGTCTGGGGTTTTCTACGAGGAAAGAGACCAGTTTCCTGCCCCACAAATCCTTGAAATGCTGTAATACATATATTAGTAGAATCATGAGTTTGGCGTGAAACCTCAATAAACCAATTAATCTATGAACCTTTGATGATTGATTGATTGATTGATGTTTTACGCCACACTCGAGATTATTTCACTTATAAACCTTTGATGAAGTCCTAGTATTGTGTCTTTATATATATGTAATATGTATAACCATATTCAATAATTCACCCTCTTGTTTTACAGCTTGCCGGAGGTTTAAAACGAACTGTTCCCCCTCCACCAGTCAAACCTGTCGTAACAACGACAAAAAAACAGAAAATTCCAAAGAAAAAGAAGAAGAAAGATCCAAATGAACCACAAAAGTAAGTGTTTTTTTTCCCTTCAATTTTTGTACATAATTATTATGTTAAAAACTCTCTTTTAGCTAGCACACTGCCATTATTTGTGGTCCCCCACCGCTTGCTTGCTTTGTTATTATGCACTGGGGCTTACAAATGTATCTCGATGTGTGCCGGCACCCCATCGTAACTTTGCCATGATGTGCCTGAGCTCCAGATTTCCTTTGTCAGTCTTTGTTACTCCCTCGTTACTAAATACTTTGCTAGTCCCATTGCCATAATCTGCTGGCACGCCATCATTATGTGTTGCCACCCCTACTAAACTGGCTACCCTAATGTCATTATGTGCTGCCACCCCTACTAAACTGGCTAGCCTCAATGTCATTATGTGCTGCCACCCCTACTAAACTTTCTACTCTCCGTCAATTATGTGCCTGCACTCCTCCTAAACTGGCTAGCCTCAATGTCATTATGTGCTGCCACCCCTTCTAAACTGGCTACCCTAGTGTCATTATGTGTTGCCACCCCTACTAAACTTGCTACCCTAATGTCATTATGTGCTGCCACCCCTACTAAACTTGCTAGCCTCAATGTTATAGTGTGCCATCACCCTCTCCTTGTAAGCCTCAATGTTATAATGTACCATCACCCCCTCCTTGTTACCCTCATAGCCATTAATAGCGGCACCCCCTCTGTGATAGCCTCATCATTGTTTGAGAACACCTGTATTTCAGTGGGTTGCTGATAAGGTAGAAACTTGCACCTGCAGCTTATTAACCAATCAACAGGAGGCCAACATGTAGCCCACTTATAACATATCTGATTAACTGTTTTTGTCTTTTTAAAATACGTTTCCAAACCTTATTTTCAAGTTAACAGCGTATTATCGGAATTAGTTAACATGAACATATTTTTCCTAATCTGATATATCCATAATGATTCACCAATTTAAATGAATTATTGACAAATGAAATCTGAGGAACATCATTGTATATCAGACATTTGCCCTTACAATTTAAAAAAAAGATGACCCTACAGAGACATTAGTTGCCCTTGATATTTTATAACGAAAGGCCAGGCAAAACCTGCCAATGCCAGAAATAAATAACCTGGATCTATCAAATTTACAATTTATGTCCTGTGAAGCTTATGTTATATGATTTTGTTTTGTTATTTTAGGCCAGTTTCCGCTTATGCCCTATTTTTCCGTGATACGCAAGCAGCTATTAAGGGACAAAACCCCAACGCTAGTTTTGGTGAGGTTTCAAAAATTGTTGCCTCAATGTGGGATGGATTGGATCCTGATCATAAAAATGTGAGTTTTTTTTTCTCTTTAAAAAAAATATATATATATTTGACTATTAAATTTTACAAAGTGCCACTATTTACTATTCTCTGCTATTGGGCGCTTAGATGTCAATCCAGCATTAATTTTACATGTGTATATTTGATACCACAGACATTCTTAAAATTTAATCTGATGAAGTTGTTTGAATTTTTTAATTTGCAAGCTAATAATGCAGGTATTTTGGGGATCTTGTTAACTATATATAAGTTTTACATTAACACTTAAACATTGAAAGTTTAAATTAAGCTGTGGTAGTATTAATTTTAATAATACTATAATTTTATCTGTCAACGTCATTTTTTTATAACTTATGTTCAATTTTTTTTATGATTTCAATCTTTTGCTTAAATTTGAAATATTATTTAATATATTGTTGATCCAAAATTGTAAAAAAATAAAAATAACCAAGGATAATTAAAACAAAATTCAATTTTGTCAAATACTTTAATTGTAGAAACTTATATATACATCATGCTATATATCTTAAAGATTTTGAAAAGAAATAAGTCTGTTGAACTAAAAAAACAAACGCAGAGGATAATTTTTCTCTCATTAGAATTAACCAGTAAATGTACTATACAGTTTAGGAGATGGTTCTGATTTTAAAATTAAGCCGTTAAAATTTGCTTTACTATTGACATTCATCTTGAGATTATATTTGTTTCATTCATGCATTATTGTTGGTTAATTAATTTACTGACAGACATAAATAATGTACTGTAATGTGTGTACATTAAACAGTTAAAGTGCTTTTAATCAGCGAAAACATATGAATAAACCATGTAAAAAAACCGAGTCTGGTATTATCAGCTTTGTTGTCGAGATTCCGTTTAGGATTGCCTTTTAGCAACCAAATTAGGTCTCTTACAACAAATTACCATTTCTAGAAACAAATACTCCCTATAAGGAACTGTGGTAAACGATGACACTTGAAAGTCTAAACAGGTTTGAATAATTGAAGCTTACAACAGATGTAAATGTATGGAGAGATTGATCAATCTCAGATATCCTATACCCCCGTTCAGCAGTTTATTATGTTTGTGGAGAATCTCATGAAAGCCATTCAGCATTAGGCTTCATTTATTATTGATAAAAGTCGATGAACTGTGAATTTGGTTAATAATTAATTGCCTGATACGTCACTTACTAAAGCTATCAATTTGAAACAGATTTTCCTCTCAAGTTTCTCTTTGTTAAGGTTGGATCTGTAACTTGAAGCAAGTTCTTGTTTTCATGTAAGACTGCCCTATCCAAGTGAAAAGAGTTGCTTTTGTTGTCCTTAAATCATTTTTTGCTAGCGGCCATCTTGTAATGAGATCAGCCTCTGGTTCTCTGACCACATTGTCGCTCTCCCTTCAGCTGTGTTATTTTACCTGCATCTTGATTACATGGTATCTCTGCGTGGAGAGCAGCCTGTTGTTATGAAGACTGCACAGGGACTCCCCGATATAATTACATCTCCATCTAATTACTAATTATCCGATCATCATAGTGAAATTGCCAGTCCCTGCAGCTGTGTCAATATTAGACATTTCAAGGGGATTGTTTGGTCTGGGGTTTGTCAAATTGTGTCTGTTAAGAAGTTAGTCAATTGGTCACACTTAAACACTTGAGGTTTTACACACAATTTTCACCATATAGCATCTACTGGAAATGAGATAAAAAAATTAATAAAACCTGGCTGTTCAAACTATTAGACATATTATGTTTTATTCTGTTTAAAATCCGCTCCCCCCTCCCCCTTCAAAAAAGAAAAAAAATTTACATGTATGACATTAATCTATTTGCTGAATAATTATTTTGTAACATCTAATTTTGAAAAATTGCTCATTTTAATAAATTACACATTTTTTTTTAGAAAAATATGCAAAAAATATATTTAAGAAAAAATATTTTAACAAAAAAGGGCTTCAAAGATTAACAATGGTTATCCCATGAAGGTATGTTTATTTTGAAAATTGGGCGTGCTTAATGCTTGTGCTTTTCTTGTGCCAGCAAAACATTTTTGACTTTGGTAGGATTTTTTTTTTCTCATTTTATTGAGATTTTTGCTTGAGTGAATAATAATTTGAATTTGTTTTTCCTTGTAATTCTTCCAGGTATACAAAAAGAAAACTGAGAATGCAAAGAAAGACTACTTAAAGCAGTTGGCTGCTTATAGGGCCAGTTTAGTCTCAAAGGTATGTGATCTATAGTTATCCCAACCTTCCCTTTTCTGGGGGCCGTTTCACGAAGCCGTTGCAAAGTGCGATCAATCGCAGTTGCCATGACGTCGTATCTCTTCACTATGGTATCCATTGGCAACTACGCCTCGTTTGCGATGCGACTGCTTTATGAAACGAGCCCCTGGACCTCAAATCTAGCTTGGATCCAGATCATCTTTAGCTAGAGAATCTTTGTCAACACAAGCGTTTTTTTTTTCAACTTTTCCAATTCGTTGTGGGGCCTCGGTGGTCCAGTGGGTTAGAGTGATCGTCCTTCAGCCCCACACAGACCTTCAATCGATGCAGCACAGGTTCAAATCACACAAACCAAAAAAAGTGTATTTTTCACCCGGTCGCCGTATGTGGAAGAGTTGCCAGGTACTCTCCGAAGGTCAGGGGTTTCTTCCGGGCAATGAGCCCGGTTTCCTCTTCCTATAAAACCTGTCAAAGCCTCCATATAAGTGAAATAATCTTCAGTGCGGCGTAAAACAATCCATCAATCAATCCAATCTGTTGCAGACCGATCTGTTTTAGATCATAAGCACACTGTGTGTTATATTTTCTTTGACCAGTCTCGAGGCCGTAGCAACCTACAATTTATCATGTGGTCAGTCTCAAAAGCTGATCAGATGATGGAATCCGATCTAGAGTTAAACACTTTAGGCTGATTCTCATTTACGAGTGTGGTAAAAAAAACAAGCATTGAATGAGGAAATTTTGGTTTGCTGGGAAAATAAAAAAAGGAATAACTGTAACAGGCTTTTTCAATCATTTGAATATTTATAATTTTCAATCTTTCATTTTAGCAATCTGCTGATCAAGGGGAAACCATAGCAACAGATAACATGCACCAATCACAGATGCAGCAAAGACAAATGATGACCAATCAGATGCATCCTATGGCAGGGGTGAATAACTCTATGGTGTCCCAAGGTATGATGCCACCACAAATGGTACCGATGCAACAACAACAACAACAGCACATGGCACAAGAAATGCTTGGTTATGGAGGCTCTCCCATGTTACAGCCTATTGCCCCTCGCCCACCACCAACCTTAGAACGTATGATACCAACTTCAGAACCCATGAGGATGCAACCTAGACAAATGAATCAGGTAAAAAATAATAAGGTGTCATTTTGGTTAAACTTTAAATGGTAGCCCACATTCTACAATGTTATTATGCAAAATGCAAGTAGTTTCTTTTGAGCAAGTTCACAGGAGAATGAATTTATTTTCCCTTTTCCCTTCAAATCATCTATTGTTTTGTCTATGATGGGTTGTTTGGTTAAATTACACTCAGTTAAACAAAATGTCGAACCTCTGTCACCGTAGACCGCTAGTCTCATCCTTCTATCGATGGTTAGCATGGTTCCAATCTTACCAGGGGCCTCAGTGGCTGGTGGTTCATCGCATGTGTGGAAGAGTTGCCAAGTACTCCCCTAAGATTGGACCAGCCCCGATAGCTCAGTCGGTAGAGCGTCCGCTTCAAGCCTGGGAGATCCGGGTTCAAG
The DNA here is from genome assembly GCA_963971465.1 of Lepidochitona cinerea. Classification (NCBI taxonomy): domain Eukaryota; kingdom Metazoa; phylum Mollusca; class Polyplacophora; order Chitonida; family Tonicellidae; genus Lepidochitona; species Lepidochitona cinerea. The sequence continues at coordinate 39,643,555 of OZ020555.1, read as the reverse complement.
CCCGGGTCGAGTCAGACCAAAGACTTTAACAGTGGTAGCTGTTACTGCTTCGCTTGGCGCTCAGCAATAGGAGTTAGAGCAGCGACTGGTTGGCCCGGTGTCAGTATACTGTGACTGGGTGAGGGGGCTTGCTGGTTGTCTTCGGCAAGTCGTCTCGGTGAGACAGCACATTAAAGAGCGGTGGAAATCCGCCCTGTCACAAGGAGACAACGTCTTCATATAACCGAAATACTGTTGAGCAGGACGTAAAACCCCAATCACTCACTCACTCACCCCTAAGATTGGAGGGTTTCCACCTATCAAAGAGCCATGCAAAGGGAATAATTCTTGATGTGGCATAACTTATAAAAAAAAAAAAAAATATTGAAGAAATTTATGCGTGATGTTTTTTCATTACTAGCAGAAAATTACAAAGAGCACGATTTTCTCTTCTAATAAACTTAGCAAGACAGTCATATTGGTTAAATAGCATTGAGTGCAATGTGAAACATCAAAAATGCAATGAATACTTTTTTGTTTGGTTTCACCATGTTAAATGTTATTTCTCTGTTTCTTCTAGGCTCCTCCCACAATGAGTTTTGATGGGCGTATACTGAGTCCTGGTCGGTGTGTTAGAGATGGCTGTACCAATCATGTGATAGAGAACCCGGGGTGGGACAACGAGTATTGTAGTAATGATTGCGTCGTCAGCCATTGCAGGTATACTTTTTGTTACTCTTGATTATTATTATTATTATTTATTCTGTCTGACCAAATATAAATTGAAAAATTAGGCTATCAATATAGATATTATATCATAAACTCTGTCTGACCAAATATAAATTGAAAAATTAGGCTATCAATATAGATATTATATCATAAATTCTGTCTGACCAAATATAAATTGAAAAATTAGGCTATCAATATAGATATTATATCATAAATTCTGTCTGACCAAATATAAATTGAAAAATTAGGCTATCAATATAGATATTATATCATAAATTCTGTCTGACCAAATATAAATTGAAAAATTACCGAATGGATTTTTCGTTAGAGTGACGTATGTGGAAGAGTTGTCATGTGCTGGACGAAGGTCAGGGGGCTTCCTTTGGGCAAAGAGTCCGCATTCCTCGCCCCACTAAACCTGGCAACGCCACCATATAAGTGAAATACTTTTCAATTTTGTACTTTGTCTTACTCAATTAACTAGTTAGCTTTTTTAAAGAAATTTGGTCAATAAAAAGTAAAAAAAAAGAATTTTTGGTCTTTGTATTATCTAAAAATGGTTCAAATTTACGTATCTCAAATAAAAAGCACACATTAGAAATTGTATTTCAAGGAAAATATATCCTGATTTGGTTTTTAGAACAGCTTGTAATTTTTTTTTATGTGTTTCTGAATTTTCAGAGATGTTTTCACTGCTTGGGTTGCTTCAAATCAACAAGGGAACTACGCTCCTGTGAAATAAATATCCCCTGGTCATTCAAACTATTACATTTCCTGACTTTATGGCATACATACTGGCACATTTTGCGTTGCATCAGTCATTCAAACTGGCATCTGTAATGTTCAAACTGTAACATTTCCTGTGTCATTCAAACTGGTACTTTTGTTGAATCTGTAGCCTGCAAACTGGCATGTATCCTGAAACTGTGGCTTCGCAAACGGGCAAATTTGTTGGATCTGAGGCCTGACAACTGGCACATTTCCTAAATCTGTGACGATCAAACTGGTACATTTCCTGAATTTGTGGCGATCAAACTGGTACATTTCCTGAATTTGTGGTGATCAAACTGGCACATTTCCTACAATTGTGGCAATAAAACTGCTACATTTCGTGCAACTTTGGCAATCAAACTGGTACATTTCCTGAATCTGTTGCAATCAAACTGGTACATTTCCTGAATCTGTTGCAATCAAACTGGTACATTTCCTGAATCTGTGGCAATCAAACTGGTACATTTCCTGAATCTGTGGCAATCAAACTGGTACATTTCCTGAATCTGTGGCAATCAAACTGGTACATTTCCTGAATCTGTGGCAATCAAACTGGTACATTTCCTGGATCTGTGGCAATCAAACAGGTACATTTTCCGAATCTGTACAGACAATAGCTTGAGGACAAAATGATCCGATTGCGATGAGTTTCAGACAATGGATGACTTTTGACTAAATTATTGCCACAGTCTGAAATATTCCTTCTAATATTAACCCAGAAATGATTGTATTAAGTTCTAATCATGGGACACTAATGACTTATACATTTATTATTTATATTATTCAAATATCAAATGAAAGAAAAAGTGACAAAACCCAACAACCACTGGAAGAAATATAATCCAATTGGGTAATAAAAAAGTGCCTGGAAAAAATGATAAAAAATGTGCTGTAAATTTTACTTGATGCAAAATATACAATACTTTATAAAATTATGATGTATTATGCTTTGTCATAAAGGAAATGAGACAGAAACTATATGAATGGGAAATCTTTGTAAATTATCTTTTCCTGGAATTCCTAAAAATATTTTTCTAAGTTATCAATCTCTGCATTGAGCATTTATTGCGCTTATTATTGACTTTGTATATCTTGACAGAAGGGAGACAACTCACGTGTTTATAAGGTTAATATACCAACTGCATGAAACACTCTCTGAAAAATCATATATTATAAGATATTTTATTTTGTTGACTTTGTTTTTGTTTTCAAACAACATTTCACTTTTTTGTTTTTGTTAACTTTGTATATTTAAAATGTTAATATTTTGTTCATGTAATGATGCGGTAGTTATTATTATTATTTGATTTTAGAAAATATCAAATATTTACAAAAAATCAATACCATGTTGAAATAAGATATTAATTAACTTTTTATTTGTTCTCATATTTTTATGGTAATAGCTTTTGCATTTCTTGATCATATAAATTCATTCGACTTATACTTGCTGTTTTTGTACGCTTGTATGAAATGGTTTCAGTTTATGGAAAATGAAATGTCAAAATTGCTATGTTCTCTTTGTTGAATGCTTCTAATGATTCCAGGGGCCTCAAGGGGCCTCAGTTGCAAGGGTGATAAACCCAGGGGCCTCGGTGTCTCAGTTGACAGGGTGATAAACCCAGGGGCCTCTGTGCCTTAGTTGACAGGGTGATAAACCCAGGGGCCTCGGTGCCTCAGTTGACAGGGTGATAAACCCAGGGGCCTCGGTGTCTCAGTTGACAGGGTGATAAACCCAGGGGCCTCTGTGCCTTAGTTGACAGGGTGATAAACCCAGGGGCCTCGGTGCCTCAGTTGACAGGGTGATAAACCCCCTGTCTCACACAGACCTTTCATTGATGCCTCGCAGGTTCAAATCACACTCAGTCCAAAGAAAAAATCTGAGTGTGTTTTGATTCTCCTTCTGTTTGCCTGGTTCCGGCGAAAGGTCAAGTTTCCTCTCACACTAAACCTGCCAACGTGGTCAACAGAAATAATCTTGAGTACAATGGAAAACAATCTGATGATTAAAATGATTTGTTCCAATGGTGTATATGTGGGTTAGTTCACGTACAAATTCTTTTTGAAAATTTATTTCAACTGAAATGTAAATCAATTCGTCTTGGCTTTGAATTTCAAAGTTCTTTAAAAATTGTCATCATTTTTTTAATTTGTTTTCTATTCCGATACAGTTCTGACATAATCTTGAGTACTTCATAAAACACAAAAGCCCTGAAAACTATGAAATTTGAAAATTAAACCTCTACGACAATATAATATGATGAGGTAGTGATACATATCAACATCAGAAAACCATAAACAAATGATACAAAAACCATGTGTCATTGAAATAAAAGTATGCAATAATTTTGTTAACAGCAAATAACAGCAAGCCAAAATCTTGAATGAATTTCGAATACTTTCCAATAAATATTCCTGATTATATTATTTGTGAAAACGTAAGGGGGGGGGGGGGGGGGGGGGGGGGGGGGGGGATTCAATGCAATGAACCTATTGTGGGTTACGTACATTTGTATCAGATTTTGTGCTTTACTTTTTTTGTTACCTTCTGATTCATTTATTAATGTGAATCTACAAATCATGATGGAATTATTTGGGAATTTAGTAACCTATTGTGGAATTATTTTATTTAATATGTATTTATTATCGTTTATCCTGCAAATAAATGGCCTATGTACATATCTATGTTCTCTTTGTGTCAGTTTTTTTAAAGTGGCATGAGCTGCCAAAGTGTTGATTTTTTGACGTTAAAACAGAATGTTGAAATTATTGCCCATTTTTCTCAAGACGTACAATTCAGAAGCTTTTTAGTGCTATAGTCTCGGAAAATGTACGATAATTTATTGTTTTGAACTAACTTTGGCTTAGAATGAATGAATGGTCGTCCCGGTTATTTAAATTTTGTTGACTTTTTTAACACTATGCCGGTTAGTACAGGCCACATACTGTATGGATTTCCCTCATTCCAACGCCAATCATTTAGTTTTTCGATGGCCTCTTACTGTCGTGACGATCAGAAATTATGAAAAATGTGTGAATTTTGGCAGCTCATGCCACTTTAAACCTATAACCTGGATGTAGGCCAAAGTTGAACGTGTTAAGTATAGGCTACTTATAAAGGCCTGCAACTTGTCGTAGGCCTGCTCTGACTTTTAAGATGCAATTAAAATGGATGCTTTTTAATTGGTCGATACGATTTGTCAACCAATAAAATGCATCCATTTGAATCGCTTGCAACAAGTCGGTACGACAAATCGCACAGTGAGAACGGGCCATGCCATGGATGTAGGCTTTTATTGGCTAAAGCTACAGTCCCATATGGGGACACCCCGGATCTGAAGCACCGGATCTATCACGGACTGCCGGGACCTAATCCGGGATGATTTTCGTCCCGGACCACGAAAAAATGCAAGATTTCCTCTCAGTTGCATACCGGCCCGGATAGTCCCGGTAGAGTAACGGGCCTTCCATGCAGAGTCCAGGATCATCCCGGACCATCCAGGTAGAGTCCAGGATCATCAAGACAGAGTCCAGGACCACCCCGGATGTGACCCCGGACCGTCCCGGACAGGCCCGGATCATCCCGGCAGAGTCCAGGACCATCCAGGCAGAGTTACGGACCATTTCCGGCCTGTAAAACATGAAATTCATTTAGAATCCGTATCGATCCTGGAAGGTCCGTGAAGTCGCCGGCATGGTCCTGAACATCCCGTAACAGTCCGTATGTCAAATGGGATGACCCGGCATGTATTTTTCCTTCCCGGACTGTCTCGGATCGTCCAGGACCATGCAGGCGGCTTCACGGACCTTCCAGGACCGATACGGACCTACCCGGCGGATTCCAGGATGTGTCCCGGTTTTGTCCAGGATGACTACGGATGAACGCTCGTCACGGATCATCCCGGAAGTTTTTGACAGTCAAAAACTTCCGGGACTACCCCCAGGACGTTGGCGGATGCCCAAGGATCATCCCGGACATACAAGGACCATTCCGGACCATTCCGGCCAAGTAACGGATCGGACCCCGGATCGCTACGGACTAATCCGGGGTTATCCGGGGCCTATATGGGACTGGGGCTTAAACTGCTATGTACCGTACCGTAGCTTAAAATGTAGGCCTGCCGTACCAAGAGTGAATGTTGGCTTAACGTTTATGACCGATCATATAAGTAGGCCAAGGCTAAACTTGGATTTATATAGGCTAACCGTTCGTTGACAGCTATTAGACCGGGACTTAAATGCGGATAGGCTATGCTAAGCGGTATCATGAAATTTCAACTGTTTGTCAATCGGATGCCTACGAACTAATATCTTTTCGTCCGTTTTTAAAACAAACTTACGTAAATGTCTAATTCTGTAGATATAATTGTATTTGATACATTTTATTTGTAGCCCTGTTGTAATATTTATGGAATAAATTTCATATCGAAATATTTAATTTTACACAGTTCACTTTACAATTAACATTTACTGTTTATAATAATTTTGCCAATATTATGTTATTATATTGTTATTGATCATTGTTCCCAGTAAGTGGATCATCGGTCTGTTGGAACTCGATGTGGAAAAACAATTTTTTAACTAAGTAGCCTATTTGTCGGCCAAACTGGAATGTTTGTGTACCACATTTAGCTTTAAGGGGAGATAACTCGCAAGACACCTCGTGGATTTTCGGTGATAAACACTGTATTAATGGTCATGGTATGTAACTCACTTTTTGTAAGTATCTCATCCATATGCAGAATGGTCACGGTGTTGTTGGGAGAAGGCAGTCGTTATGATATCTACTCGTGTGTGCGCAGTAAAGTCGTGCACCGTGTGGTTACGTTGTGTAACCATATGATATGGTGACAGACTGAGCGACTCCCTCACTCACGACTCGCATGCAGTACATCCATGAAACTGAATGTAGAAACATTTCGTTATTTCTTAAATCTTGATCAGCATACGCCTAGTGTCACACATGGAAACCGACTGTATTTTGTGATAAAATGTTGATTTGCGTTTAATGCTGTGAATCTTTGTAACTGCTTTACATCGTGCAAAATTTACATCCGCGGCCATTTTGGCCCATTTCCAAGTGTAGGTCCTTTAGAGTGCCCTCCCCTTGAAGTATTGTTTACATAGATATCTTATAAGATATCTATGCTTGTTTACATTTCTCATAATGTTTCTACTAATTTGAAAAGTAAGACTGATTAAACTTTGGATGAAAGGCAGTAGAACCTACCGAAAATCTTCTTGTCTAAAATAACCATGGAGACAAGTTTCTAATTGTGTTAAAAAGAGGTATATCATTTAGACCTTTATACCCCATCATAAATTGTTGTAATAAAGTAAACCTATGATATTTCATTAGGTTGACGATGAACTGTATAGTATAGATATGTTTCTGCGAAGGTAAATCTAACAAGCGAGCCGTTGTCGGCAACGCCAGGTAGCTGCGTTGGTAGAGCGATTGGATGGTAACCCTGTCGTGAGTTCGATTCTCACCCACTCTGAAACTTCGGGGATTTACGTGCGTGAAATACCCTCTGATAGACTGCAGGTCATTTTGAATATGGCGACCAAATAGGTAGCCGTGAAGCGTACAATTCCCAAATCCCATTTAGGGCCCCACACAAATGTCCCGTAATAATGTAAGGGACCGAAACACTCGGTTTGTTAACTTTCAGCCTCGATCAGTTATATAATTGAAGGATTGGAGGATTCCTGATAAGTACCGAAACTGCGTCTGTCTACAACATGTGGTTTTCCGGGCTAAATAAAATATATTAACAAATATCAAGAGTCAATTATTTTTTCCATAGCTTCTATCAAGTTTCGTATGTCTACACTGTATTTATTCGACCAATTAATGTCTTGGAACTGACATTGGACAATTGTCTTTATGGGTGGGAGAGACATATGATTTGTTACCACATATTGCACAATATAGCTACCAAATTGGTATCGTTGGATTTGTTACCACATATTGCACAATATAGCTACACAATTGGTATCGTTCGATTTGTTACCACATATTGCACAATATAGCTACCAAATTGGTATCGTTGGATTATAGAATTGTTTGTCTATTACATACTATCGTAAGTTCTTGACTGCATGATACTTTTTTAATCCATGCAAGTAACGACGATACAGATCTGTATATCTGATGTCAAAAATGCAAAACCCCAAGTAACAGATGCTTAAATAAAAGCAATTTTTCTTTATCTGATTATGGTCGCACACTCGCACTTCATTTGAGGTACCCAACTTCGCTTCGAAAAAGGTGTCCATCAACACAGTGCCCCTGCTAGTTTGTGATGAAAATAACACTTTACGTTACACTAGGGTCTATGGCGGGGACTAGTGTGGGGTGTTTTAAGTACTTCAATGGCTGGTATCGAAGTGTATTTCTAGAAATTTCCCATACTTTAAAGGCCCACTTGCCGCCGTAGCCTGTTTAAATTTGCTAAGAAAACCAATTTACATGAGCTTACTACGACTAATACAACTAAACTTAAACATAGGACACATAAAACATGTCTAGTTAGCTTTAGAATGTAGAAATGGGGTGAAAAACAAACGAAGAATTGAAGCCTGATTACAACAACAACGATCAGTGTCGGTCAACTTTCGTGTTGGATTACCCTCATTTCAGGCCTTTTTATCTGTGGTTTACACTCAAATAATTATCAGCAGGCTTTTCCAGTCGCTGTTAACCGATCGTCAGACTGTATTTCTCAGATAAATAGGCCTAAAATTACACTGTGCCGTTAGTTCTATCACTCGACTGAAACATAAAATCGCTAATAGGGGGCAGTTTGGTTTGTTTACGTTACGGGCACCTAACAATTCAAATTTTCAAATTCAAATTAAAAATACAAAGTGACGTCCAAACTTTTAAATTTTGGTAAAAATAGAAAGTTCCTAACTTTCTGGGAAAAATACAGAAAACGGACTTTCCTTTTTAATGTAAACAATATTCCTGATTTTCGCGGCAAGTGTGCCTTTAAGTATATCCGAAGACGGGCATGAGATAACTGTCTGTATATTTAGTGTGAAAAAGTGCCCACAAGACAGCAACCTAAATTAAGCTCTCAGTCGTGTACATTTTCTTGTCATTTGCCATGTTCAATCACACTGTACTAAATTGGCATTTTGACCCTTGTTTCTTCATCTGTAACACCATATTCTTTGACTTTGGAAATTAATTTTCTCCAGCACAAAATAATTTGATTGATTGATGTTTTACGTCTCATTCAAGATTATTTCACTTAAATGGCGGCGTTGCCAAATTTAGTGGGTCAGCCTCTTTGACCGGAGGCAAACCTCACACGGACGAGTACCTGGCAACTCTTCCACATACATGTATTGAGTGAAGAAGCCACTCAGAATAAGAGGGATTAAAACCCGCGGCGCTTCGATGGAAGGCCTGTGTCTGGCTCACTGAGGGACTATATCTCTAACCGACTGAGCCACTGAGGCCCCAGCAGCAAAGAAGAAAGAATTTAGTTTGAATAGTCATTTTTTTACAAAAACTCGAGTTTATTTATAGGATGTATTTTTGTGTTTGTTACTCCTGGTTAAAAGTAAGTCCCTTCTTTACTTTTATTGTTTTTTACAGACGAATGAATGGTTTGGAATTTAAAAGAAAACATGCCATATTTACTCTGGGAAACTATCTCATGTACAGCTATTGGATGCCGTCGATGTTTACTGCGTGAAAAAACAGCGTACGTAGTTTTGTTGTTTGTCTAACAGACTTGATATTCCAACAAAATGGGTGTTCGAGGATTAACCACTTTCATCGATAGCAACCCACATCTTTTGGAAAGTCATCAACTTCAAAACACAAAACTGGTAATTGATGGAAGCAATCTGTATTTTCACATATATTTTAACATGAACTTGCGATGTCGTTTTGGTGGGGATTATGATTTGTTCGCTTTGAGAACCCGCCAAGTGTTCAACGTATTTCTGGACTGTAACATCGAACCATATGTTGTCTTTGACGGTGCATATGACAGAGATGATAAAAAATTGCAAACAACTTTAGTACGAGCTAAAAAAAGAATACTGTCGTCTGATGCGGTATCCAGAGGCCGCAACGGCAGAAACCTACCGTATCTGGTCTACGATACCTTTGTGAGCGTTCTCAAAGAAATGAACATTGTCCACGTGACTTGTGATCGAGAAGCAGATGATCAAATAGCTGTATTGGCCAATAAGCTCGGATGTCCTGTGCTCTCGCTTGATAGCGATTTTTATATATTCGATTTAGTAGGTGGATTCATCCCTACTGACTACGTGGATTTCGAAGCCAAAGATTCAAGTACAGGGAAGTATATGTATTGTGTTCGTTATAATATCGACAGGCTTGTGGAGGCCTTTGAAGGTCTCACAAAGAGTAACCTCCCCTTAGCTGCAGCGATACTAGGGAATGATTACATCGAAGAAGAAGGATTGAAACCTTTCTTTGCCACTCTAAAAATGCCAAAGGCAGACGCAAAGAAAACTGTTAAGAATAGAGGTTACCATCAACTGTTAACATTGCTACATTGGTTGGCTTCCTTAGACGAACCAGATACAGCACCAGAACAGATAGTTCGCTATGTTCCACCAAAAACAAGAGACAAACTGTTGGAGATTCTGAAATATTCAATTGACAGTTATCGCAAAATTTCCTTGGATTTTGATCTTGTGAGATTTGTGCAACTCCCAGCCCAGGCTGTAGAATCAACACAGTTAAAAGGATATAATGGAAGCGATCTTCCTGATTGGTTAATGCTTAAGGTGAGACGGACAGAATTACCTGTCTTTGTCCTCAACACCATCACCTTACATCGGAACATCTTACTCTCCCAGATAGAACATACTCAAAGTCCGTCAGCCAATGCTTGTGCTACAAGAATCAGAAGGGTTCTGTATGGGATTTTGTTGAAGGATGACTTGGAATTGGGAGCGTCTTCTGGGAGACCTGATCGTCGTGGATTACAGGTGGAGGAATACGACAGGGAAATTAAGGACTGCAAAAAAAGCTACATAGAACCGCTTCGCTGTTTGGAAGGTTTTGGTGACCTACCTTGTCTAAAAGAGTTACCGACGTTAAGCAAGGGGTCCTGTGAACTTCTATTACGATCTACTTTACTAGTAGAAGATGTTGATCTTGAGAGAGTACCATCGTTTTTAAGGCTGTACATCAGCACCATTATCTACTGGATAAAGACATCAAACCCGGCTGTTACACGTCATCATTGGGAATCTCTCTTGGTGTGTTTGTTTTATCTTCACCTCAAACAACGCAAAAAGTCACACCTCAAACAACGCAAAAAGTCACCACCCCCTGAAACTGAACTGGTAAACAGCGATCTGAATTTAGAATCTGTGTGTCGATGGAGTGATAAGCGCCAGTTGAATCTTTGCGATCATAATTTGTCAAAGTTTTACAGAGCTCCCACTCTAAATCACAAATCTCCATTTGATATCAGTGTTATACACGGTTTTGCACAATTCCAATCTTGTCTTTACTTTGCCAAACATTTAAACAAAGTTATCGGCCTTCCTTATGATGATTTGGATTTAGCCATGTTGTATAATGGAAGCTTTGTGTACAACCTTTGTAAAGATTTGACAGAGAGACCACGACCTGACCTCTACCTGTCGGAAATGTTAGTAAAAGGCTCTCCATTCTGTCAGTGTCTTGAGCAGTTTGAGATTCTAATCCTGACATCCATACCCCCTGAAGCATTCCAAGGTTCGACAGGTCCAACAAGAACACCCAAACGGCACAAACACAGACAGAGTGAACGACCTGCCAGAACATATTCTCCCGACCAATCGAATGAAAGGGATCCAAACGTCGTTCCACTGAGAGCTGCCTGTACCCTAAGTAATAAGTTTGAAATGTTGTCTGCGTCTGACGACTGAGACAGCTCATAGAAACCCACATTGGTGTTCATGAGATGCGCGCATTCTTTTTGAGTCTCCCGATTTTGCCAAGTGAACGAAAGATCTTCAATAACAACCACTGGGGATTGCCTTCTACTATAGACTCGTATACAAATGAAATAATCTTGAGTTCCGAAGGAAATAAGCTTAAAGTGACATAAGCCACTTCGTTGAAACAGAAATAGCTATTCTCGTTATTTTGGGATTACACTTTCTTGAAAATATGGTAGAAATTCTTCTACCGGTTGGCTGAATGGATAATGCATTTAGTGCTGGCGATAGGTGCCATACTCTGGGACCCGGGTTCGATTCCCGTTTCGGGCATCACCCAAACATCGGTAGAAGAATTTCTACCATATTTTCAAGAAAGTGTAATCCCAAAATAACGAGAATACTGTTATACTCACTTTCTAAAAGACACTAACTAATTTAACTCAGAAATAGCTAATTGTTAGTCATGTTTTATCCAGAAGTACAGAATAAGGACTTTCTGCTACGCTTTTGTAACTTGTATAAACAGCAGAAACCCCAAAATGTACTCCTACACGCCAGTTATTTGAATTTGTCCTTTATTGGCACACATCTTAGGCTCGTATTGGTTACTTGCCTCAAAGAGAGTAGATTGGCAAAAGTAGTCCCTTCGTATGCGCCGTGTTGAATTTGAACTGACACGATTCGATTATTAGGAACCTCCTTTCTGTAGGGGGCGCCCTGCAGTCGACTCGTGTACAGTCGGAACACCCTTCCGCTAGGGGCCCAGAAAAACATGCCAGCAATGCTGATTGGACGAAGTAACCACTTTTGTCAATCTACTCTCTTTGCTTGCCTTGCCGATATTTCTTTATTTAATTGCGAATCGATTAGTTTTTCAAGGTGCAATGTAAATTAAAGGATCCATTTTTTTGACAAAAGAATTAATGAAAAAAATCCGAATTTTGGCAGCTCATACCAATTTAAGTGAGACTCAAAATATGAATGTAATAATACATCAAACATTACCTTGGACAACTTGTACTAATTTGTATTATTTTGTAATTGGTGAAATATTCTCTAGTAAGCATGAACACTGAAATGAGGGAGGGTTTCGAACTTGTGCAACAGTGGTGGATAACTCATAAATGCTAATTAATGTGTTCGTTTTAACTTTGCTTCCCTTTTAAAATATATTATTCTTGATTGCCAAATGTGCAAAAGTTATTATGAATATTTTTTTTTATACTTCGAAATGTTTGGTAGAAATTTATTTATATAACCGAAGGCTTAAATGACACCACATAGGGTCTATATTCATAAAAACAAGTTTTTGAATTAAAGCGTGACCTGTGGTAGTGTATGTACATATACGATATATGTAATTTACTTTTCGTGATAAATTTGTTAATTCAGTTCTTGATGTTTGTGTATTTTATTAAAGCCGTCCCGCGTCGCCCGCAGTTACCCACTCTTAATAGGAGACTTCATGCGCGATAATTTTATTTTAAGTCCCCTGCCGGTGGAGCCGAAGGAGACATTTTACATTTTGTCTGACTGTGCGACGAATAATGCATCTTCCCGGGCTTTTTTCTGAACGCTTTCAGATATTTTGTATACAGCGAGTGTACCACGACACGTTGCAGAGGAACATAAGTCTACCTTTCCTTCCGCTTAACTTATTTCTACGGAAGTTACGGCCATTGGTTTTTACCTGCGACTGGGCGTTTCAAGTCACTGTGTCTCGGTCTGTCGGTCGGTACGTCAAATATCGAAGTTGGCAGGATAACTGAAGGATCGATTCAGATACCGTTTTCATAGAAATCTGGTATTCTGATTGGTCGGGGACATTTGACTCCCATCGGTTTTCTGGAGATGGGCGCCATCTTTGTTAGTCGTGATAGCATTTAGCCAAGTGACCTAAAGGCCTATATTAGCGTCAAATATCGATTCAGATACCGTTTTCATAATTTTTGAAACAACATGCTATGATAAACTCTGGTTTTATCAACAAGTAGTCAAATATCCACGTTAGCCTGCATCAGCATAACTCTAGTATAGATTCCGATACGGTTTCCAAAAATGCTTCTATTATAAGGGGGCTCAGTCGGTTAGAGTGACAGTCCTTCAGTCCGACACAGGCCTTCCATCATGAGCACGGGTTCGAATCCCACTCGGACCAAATAAAAATTTACCCCCCCCCCCCTCCCCCACTAAACCTTGGGTGCGTAAAACAATCGAATTGTAAATGATTTTCAATACAGTCTCGTTGATTCACACATTAAAGTTTAGAACTATATCTGAAAAAGTCAAGAACTCGGGTCTAAGGTTCACACAGATTGTTTTAGGGAAATCATATTAATCAGTATGCATCAAACCCCTTTAAGGATAAATACAAAATGTTGTCATCCCGAAAAATTGTTCTTATGGAATTTCACGACAGGTGCATTCGCAGCAACAGAAGGATCTCACAGCCTGCAAATATTTCTAGCTTTAGGGTGTTTTATAGAAATTACATGTTTTATCAATATTTTTGACCCAGAGTGCCAACATTTTATATTTGACTCTAACAGAATAAGTTACGTACAAAATTGGCATTTCGACCGCTCTGCTAATTTTTCGTTACAGACTATATATTGGCTATTGAGCTAATACTTAACGTCCTCCTACACTCAGAATACTTAAATAAGTAGAAATATCATGGTTTATTGCCATATTTCGGATTATCCGTCATTTCCAAAATGTTCGTCACGTTATTGCGAGAGGTCGAGTGGCGCCAAGATTTCTAAACAGATTGACTGTTTATTTAGGCCTATTAGATATTGGTATTTAGGGCTAGTAATACTTCACTAAAGTAAAGGTCTTACTCCGTTATTTGATAATCTCTGACATTTATGGCCGTCGAACATAGATAACCAAACATAAATAACGAGGTACCTGTAGACATTTAATATTATTGAATTAGGCTAGTAAGAGACATCATAACTCCTTCGACAGTTTTGTCCCCACGAAGAATCGCCTGATAGGGACATCTTACAGCTGATTTTGTCTGTCCAATAAAGAAATTGAAATACCAGAATGACATTATAAAGCGATTTTATTACCTTTGACATACGTGGGATTAGACGTACGCCTATCGCCTCAGAGCGAACCCACCAGTAAGACAAAGTGAAAATGACCTTAGGTTAGGGCCTATCGGTAGGTCTATATTGAACGCCTGTATAGCTCACATGTTTGCAAAATGTCTCTCTAGTATAGTTAGCGTCCAAGGCTAACCCTCATTAGCAGGTTCGTAAAGAGACGAAATCGGATTCTGTACCCGGAGAATACCGACCTCATCTGTTGATTAACCCCTGCTCCCTCACACTGCCTCCCCATCCCGTTTGGCCAAATCGAAATATCCACTTAAAAGATCGAACCAACAACGGTTGATTCTATAATGCTTAAGAATGTAGTGGTTTGGCATCAGATGGAATTTTAAACTTCTCATCAATGTCTATTTCCGGAATGTCATTTTCTTCTACGTCACTATCAATAGTTGCGTTAGCAGACGACATTCCCGCCATGCTTTGCGCGGCTTCCCTGTCCGACAACTCCTCCGCTGTCAAAGGCACTTCTTTCACATCTCCCTCTAAGGCGTACATAATATTAGGGTGCGGTTTGTGATATTCTGTTTTGGGATGAAAGTCAGTTTTAAAGCTATCAACATATTGTTTGACGTAAGCGGCACATCCTCTTGGGTCGTGTGTCGATGAATCTTTAGGCATTGCCCAGAAATTTCGTTGTAACTCTGATAATGGATGCTGTTTATTCAGTCGAATTTCCTCAACTAACCAATCAGTTAACTCGTCTGGAAAATATTTATGAAACGTTTGTAGGACCTTTTCTTTTGATCGGATCAGTTTCATTTTGCTAACTGTTGTTGGGTGTAGGAAGACTTTGATTGCTCGCCATATTCCCTGAAACACTGGGTTGTGATTCACGCATATAACCATTCCAAGACGTTCGGGATAATGAGACGCCATGATCTGTGTCACTCCATATCCTAGCTTAGGGTTGCAGGCCGGTATAGACAGTCCTAAAGGAGAAAAAAAAAATGTTGTGACTTTGGCATGAGTTTGTGTATAGAAACCCCTTACAGAAGTTGATATAGGCTATCATGTTATGTCTAATTCCAACCAAAACTGAGCCAAAACATTCATAAAACGTGTAATTGTATTGCACGGACCAAAGAAACTTGGTACAATGAATACGTACAACGGTGCAAAGTCTCTAGTGGTCAGCTCGCGGATACAATCCATAACGATGAACTTGGTACAATACACACAACGGTGCTTATATACTTCTGAACAACTCACCCATAGGCCTACAATCCATAACGATACACTTGGTACAATACATACATCCGTGTACTTAACGGTACAATCCATAACGGTACACTTCGTACAATACAAACATCAGTCTACTTACCGCTACAATCCATAACGATACACTTGGTACAATACATACATCCGTGTACTTACCGGTACAATCCATAGCGATACACTTCGTACAATACATACATCAGTCTACTTACCGGTACAATCGATAACGATACACTTCGTACAATACATACATCAGTCTACTTACCGGTACAATCGATAACGAATACCCATGTGCTGATTCCAGGTTTCATGGACATTTTAGCATTTTCAATCAGGTAGGTGACATGTTGAACTGCATCCTCTACTTTGTTCTTATGGGTGGCAGCCTGGGCAAAACATGAGTACAATACTGGGCGACCCGACTCATCAAACCCGATTTGTCGCTGCAACAGTCGAAATTTCATTTTGATTCATGATTATGCAGAGAGGCCTAAATAATTGTGAATTAAATATATTGGGAATGAAAGACGTTGTCAATCAAACTATATCATTGTCACTTTGTGTGTATGGCATGTATATCCTATGGCCACGGGTTAAAGACAAGCAAAAAGCGTTTTAGAAATTTCAGTTACACTTTATTTATACGTACATGGTCAAATAGCCTTCACCGAAGTAACAGGACAGAGAGTGTTGCCATCTTAAGTTGACCGTTTTTTTTCAAAGGTCAAATAGCCTTCACCGAGGTAACAGGACAGAGAGTGTTGCCATCTTAAGTTGACCGTTTTTTTTCAAAGGTCAAATAGCCTTCACCGAGGTAACAGGACAGAGAGTGTTGCCATCTTAAGTTGACCGTTTTTTTTCAAAGGTCAAATAGCCTTCACCGAGGTAACAGGACAGAGAGTGTTGCCATCTTAAGTTGACCGTTTTTTTTCAAAGGTCAAATAGCCTTTACCGAAGTAACCTATTATCAACGCAGACTTAATCGATGAAATCTTCTTGCCATAATGCATGTTTTCTGGTGTCGATATGACGAGTGTCCATGTATAACATATCTCACCACTTACCATGGAATGAAAACCGGGCCTCTTTAAGCACCATTGGCAGTTGGCCTCTAGAGGGCGGGTAGATCGCCTGTATTCTATGGTTGCATTAAGTCTTTTCTCAGCCTCATCCACATCCCAGTCATACGCTTTCAGATATCTTAATAGACTGAAAACAAATTATGGAACCTTATTAATTATTACGAAACAAAACAGCTTTTTGTTAACTAATATATAACATTGTGAAATTGGGCATCATGTAGCGATATAAGTATTTGATAGGACTAGAGCATTACTTTCTAGACAACAAAACTCCAAAACAGACAGCTTTTCTTTGACAGCCTGGAGCTATTTTTATCACATTGTTTTTTTTTTTCTTCATTTGTACTCATGGTTAAAAAAAACACCCCAATATAATCCAACTTCTATATGTAAACCACATGTTGGTAGCTTGATTCATATGATTGAATCTAGCATATTATGTTTATGTATAGCTGCATTATGTAACGTTGATACTATTTAAGTCAAATGATCCTTTGTGGTTCGTTGTTGGTGATATCAATATACCAGAGGACGAAAAATAAACAGACGTTCAAGTCGTCTGTAGTATCGGGGATTTGTAAGAGCACTTTATCTTTATGCCGTATGTTCAGCCTGTTGAATATTACATAGCCGTATATATTACACTTGGTAGACAGTTTTAAAGCCGGGTGTAATTGAGTTCACCTAGAGAGTTGAAACCAATGAACTATATGAGTGGAAAGGACACGTCTCATTGGCTGGTTTGGATCTGACTTTGTCAAATGTGCCGCCATTGATAGTTGATGAGCTCGTGCAGAACAGATCTGGATGGACGCTCCACTATCTCCTGGTAATGGCGGCATTAGAAGCAAATCAAATACCACGTGACCTCCGTTCCACGCATACAGTTCATTGGTTGAAACCCACACTGCGACCTTCTGGTACCAATATATAACATATGAATTAGGCAGTGATGGAACCTCTGTGCTCCTACCAAAAGCTGCATTCACTGGAAACTCTGGGGACGTCTATAACATCCAATTTTTTTTTTATCTCGTATTGTAAAATCAAAGCTTTTCTTGGCGAAAAGTTCGTGACCAGGGAACTTCATGACTAAGTAGATCATAGAAAACATTTTCACCAATGGGTCGCTGGTTTGAGTCCCACTTAGTGCCAAATAATGGTGAAGGTTTTTACTATATTGACTTGCATCGGGCAGATATAAAGTGTCGATATAAAAAGATCGGCTGATGAGTGGCGAGACACTCATTGGTGGGATTAACAATTCCTATTGAATAAAGTAGAATACGAGTTAGATATGGCTCTGTTGTTTAATTCAGACAAATGTTACAATCATGAAGTAAGAGTAAACTATGTTACACCATTATGTTACCTGTATGCCATCATCTGAAGGGCTGTGACATATGTAGATAGATATATTCATATGCCGAGCTTCGGTCGCAATATCCAAAGGGACACCGGTGGTCCAGTGGGTTAGAGTGATCGTCCCTCAGCCCTTCCATCGATGCGGCACGGGTTCGAATCCCACTCAGACCAAATAAATTGAAAAATTTCTGAGTGGATTTTTCACTCGGTCGCCGTATGTGGAAGAGTTACTCAACGAAGGTTGGGGGTTTCCTGCAGGCAATGAGCCCGGTTTCCTCCCCCACTAAACCTGGCAACCCCGCCTTATAAGTGAAATAATCTTGAGTGCGGTGTAAAACATCAATCAATCAATCAATATCCGAACAGTCTTTCGCCAGTGCGACGATGTATTGATTCAATAAAAAATGAACTTACGTTTCTTCGGTCCCAAGGAACTCTGGTTCCTCTGGTAAAGGCTTTATCTTCTGTGTTCTTTTTCTAAGCTCTTCCAGACTGCGTTCTTTGTTTTCTGTTGACATTTTCTAAACTCATCTGAAATTGAACGTAAGGAGAACGTTTAGACCTAATTCTGGACAGTCTGTATATATGGCAGCATGAAATCGTCTAAGATAGACGTAAATGATGTCCTTAGCTCTTGACAACACACACAAAGACAAATCGGCGTTTGTCAATAACAGGTCGCTGTCTGCAAGGTTAACATGTGCCTACAAGGCTGAACAAGTCGATATTGGACTTGTAAATGGGAATTCCTAACGCACCAGTTAGATAGAAATCTCGGTGTTAAAGATCTGATCTTGCATAAGGCAATGTTCCTTACTACACATCAATCTTTTCGAGTATACCATGTAAACTGAGACGAGATGAATTTTCCCAGACGGCTGTCTATCATGCATCATTGCGAATTGTTACTAGGGGATATACTTAGGCCTACTTCCTTTTCAATTGTGGCATGCTTACATAGTGAGGCCAATAAACGACAAAAAGTTGCACCTTTCGCATTGTGGCATGGTTACGAAACGACAAAACTTACGCCCATCTCAACGTGGCATGGTCAATAAAAGACAAAAAATTGCGCCTGTCCCATTATGGTATGGTAAGGAAACGAAAAAACGCCTTTCCCATTGTGGCATGGTTACGAGCATATACTCTCCTCGTTGCAACATGATTATGGGACAAAATGCTTCAGTACACCTTTTGCATTGCGGTATTATTAGACAACGATGTATGTATGGTTACGAAACGATAAGCTTTTACGTTATTACCAGTTCCATGTACTTCTGGTATTATATAGTCCAACCAGAAATGTTTGTAGCCAATGAATCGGTTTCCCGTACAAGTGGATGAAAGTAACTTGAAAAAACAGGGTAATAGGCAGCAGTGGACACAACAGATTTCATTCCTCTTACCACTCGACAGGGAAGACTCTCACCAGTTCTTCTTCAAAGGATTTTCTCCGACGAATTGCTTGCAACATTTTTGAACGTGATAACATACACGGTATTAGAGGAGTCGCAATTATTCTCTGACATTTGATATTTGTTGCGAGATAGTTTTCTGACAAAAGTTCCGCGATCTGGCACGTATACATCTAGTTTACATCGCCTCTTTAGGTCTTTCATTGGTGTACCTGAGAGAAATGTTCGGTAATGGCACACTCCTGAAAGAGAAGCAAACGTGTCTGGAAAGAAGGGGGAGGAGATTTGTCTTAATGTGTCAGATTTGATCCGTCGGGGTAAACTTACAGAATACCCCTGAGGAGAAGATCTTTAAAAAGAAGAGAACAAGCCTGGTTAAAAAGTCTTAAGAACTACAGTTTCTAAAGAATCTAATGATTTCCTTGAAAGCGTATGACCCAGAAGTTTCAACAATTCTGAAATGTCTTGGCGGCGGTCAGGATATATTTGGAATCCTGGTTCAATGAATTTAAGACCCAAGTCTATGTCAATATTTGTATACATAGACTCCACATCCAGAATAACCAAAATCACATCATGTGGGATGGATTTCTCAGATAATTTGGCCAACAAATCATCCGTATTTTTGATAAAGCTAGGATGCCGATTCGCTATAGGTTTTAGATAGTAATCAATTAGCTCTGATATTCTATAATTTTCACTACCACAATCGGAGATAATAGAACGCCCAGGGGGTTTGTGAATTTTCTGAAGAAGATAGAAGACCATGTTGTGTAACACATGCCCTGTCCCAAATTTAGTTTAAACCAAGTGTCTAAAGTCAGTGGGTGTATGTAAGCAATTTGCTGTATCTTCGGTCAAGTGAATTTTGTCCATTGATATTTTAAATTTTGAATGGGGTATATAGCTTTTCCAACAACTCGAAAGGTCGAAACCGTGAATTTTCTAGTTATCCGTAATTTAAAAAATCAAATGGTAGAAACATCGCGATAAAAGCACGAAACTCGGAAACAAGACGCGAAAGAACGAGACGATACCAGCGACATTTTGACACCGATATTTGTACCTTTGTATCTTTCCACATATATAAATAATATCAACTGGGAGCGCAAGTCACGTGTGAATTCCACATATTTCCTGTCACCGGCACTGCATTGCGCATGTGACTGAGCGTTTTTCGTTCCAACATGACGTTTAAATCTGACGTTATGGAACAAAATACGTCAAATAGAATTACAACGTCATCAAACACGTTCTTAATGGCGCCATCTGTCACCGGATATCATAAAATCTCGTAATAATTCTTATGAGACTTGCGCTCCCTATGGCGGACAGCTCGAAATGGCGCGATTCACCTCGGCGTTTCCGTCTTTCCAGTTGTCAACCGGGGAGTTTCGTGTTTTTACAGTGACGTTTCTACCTTTCGGCGTATTAAATGGTAGGTAGCTCGAAATATCGCGGTACCCAGATTATTTTGGAAAAGCCATAGCCTATACGCAGGTCGAATGTTTAAAAGGACGCTATCAACCCTTATACATAACCCTCCTTATCGATTGTTTGTCTTTACAAGTCAGAATATGTCAAGAATTTAACGTTGGGAAAATTACGGTAAAGTGAACGCTCTAACCAGCTGTGTACGGCCTCATCACATAATAGACCATCACATCCAAGATTCCTCCCCGTGTTCGCCAGGGGGAAGTCGTTGACAGTCAAAGGCGGGTTGATTCGTCGTATACAACAATTGTCTGTCTGAAGATATTTGATCGAATTCGGAACTGAGTAGAATTAACATCACCACGACACAGGAAATAGATATGATTGCTCATGGCGTGCGTCTATACCAAATTAATATAAAGCGGGGGACCATCTTTGTCAACGAACTACCGGATGAGCTGTAGAGGCCCATATCTAAAAGCGTGAAATGTAAGGCAGAATAAACGTGACCAACGAAGTCATATTCGGGCAAAGAATTTGTCACAAATCAGGTGTCGAGTTAGTAACTCTAAATATTTACCAAAATGACTATATTCCAACAACCAATCATCATTTCATTATCTGAGGATATTCCATACATGTGATAATATATGCAGAATCATTCACATATGTTGTATCTTTTCATAAAAAAGGTTTTTAAACGGCAGAGCCTTCGTTTGATAAAAAAAAAAGCAACAGCTTTATCCAGTCTGATAACTTCGGGGATTTACGTGAGTGCGTGTCAATGCCGACCGGTAGCGAGCGAAGATGGCCGAAGGGAGTTCCGACTGCAGCTTGACCGTCCACATCATTGCATCGGTGTGTTGGCGACTTCTATCAGAGACAATATTTGTCAGTTGGGGGAGAATGTTTCTGAGGCCATCAACGGATTTCTATCATTTTTCACAAATTCTCTTCCTGTTCAGAGGACATGTTTGATTTGTATGCATATACCAGCTAAAATAAAATTCAAATCGACATACACCATTCTTTGTGGAAATTGTTCACTCTAAATAGGCTTGACCTCCGTCTGGAATCCGCCATTCTGTTTTAAATCTTCACATTTTACTTATATTTTTGTCTCAATTCTAACACACGTAAATAGTTAGAGTATTTTATTGCATTTAGTTCTTTCTTACATGTTGATTTTCCCACATCAAGCCATAAAGCCACAATGCAAATGTCGAGATAGCGAGTATGGCGTTGATCCTGAATATAATTTGGGCTAACGTGGAAACCCACTCTACTCCATCTTCTCCAGCCAAGATAAAATCTGCCAAACACGGAATGTGTACATGCAGATTTTAACTTGGCTTGTGAAGATTACTCTACTCCTGTCATCGGTAAATTATGAGGGCGCAAGAATCTCGTATCTGCATATGATCAATAAGAAATGTGCTCTCAAGCCCACCTGATATCTTTCTAATTCCCTTTTGATAGATTGATTAAATTTTACGCCGATTATTTCACTTATTTGGAAGCGTTACCAGGTTTCGGTCTATACTGGAGAGGAAACTCTTTATCCAGAGGAAACCCCCACCTTCAGCGAGCACCTGGTTACTCTTCCACATACGTCGATCGAGTAAAATCCTTATAGGAACACTACTTTTGAAGACTTATTTTCGATATGACCACCAGAGGTTTATTCATTTTCTTCTTTTTCATAATTCAAAATGGCGACGTTGCATTTGTGACGTAGGTATATAAGGCGCAGCCGCACCATGCATGTCACAGCCGTTGTGTGACCCTGAAAATAAAAATGTTGCCTTGCTTCATGGCGTAACACAAGTCATTTATACACAACAACTCGGCTTTGCAGTGACATTGCGGCTGTTAAATTAGTCCAGATTTGATAAACGCCCTGTATATCATCGCCTAATATATTACACATCGCCTCTATATTGAACTTTGAATTATAACCTACTCTTGAAGATTAGAGTCAACAGATGTTATGATTGTACTTTTGTCCGTGAGCTTTTCACAAGCTATATAACAAGGCCTAATACACGACCAAGCTAGCTGTTGTATACCCATGACATGTTCAGAAGAACTTTAGTAGGCTACAATATATACGGTAATAGTGACATTTGGTTTAAACATTAGTGTAGAAAATATGCAAGACAATTATACTATGAATTATATTTACCGGGATCAAATCCAAAGGGTGTCCCCCTGCCTCTCGAAAATACACCACCACAGTTATTAAAATTTTAATTGCTGGGGTTTTTGAGGAATACAGAATCTAATTTTAAAAAATCAGAATATACTAATGAGAGGCTTTTAATTGCACTAAAAGCCTTATTTATCTTGGGTTTCGCCTGGAATACACTAATGAGTACACTAATTGCACTAAAAGCCTTGATTTATCTTGGGTTTCGCCTGAATTTATCCATCCTTTGATCGATACAAGTAAACTTTGTTTAAAATCAAGCGTGAATCGTTATAATTAAAAGTGTGATTCTAATGGCACACGCTTGATTTTGTTAAAGACGAGAAAACACTGGAAATATCAAAATTCCACCCATTGCACTAATAGGGTTCCGTAATATACCCCTATCTCAGATTTATTTTTGTTCCCATATTTTCATAAGCTAAATAAACGCAGAATGTCTGCATGTTATAGTTCCATTGCTTACGCGCACAGGGCTATAAACACAGAAGTATTGATTATACAGAAATACTAACGATGACTAACAGAAAAATATACGCCTTCTAAACGAGTCACTTGAAATATGAATTTAAACGCTTTTCTCACTTCTCTGTTTGAGTCTTAATTGATAACTTTACTAATTAAGTGGGTTAGAAAAGGAGAACAAAGTTCGAGGATATGTTTGGTTCGTGTTTCGTACCACATTCGAGATTATTTCATTGGTAATGTGCCATAATACAAAGCTGGTAGATTTACAGGAGTGGTCACTTCCGCGCGCCATGTTGAATTTGAACTGACACGATTCGATTATTAGGAACCTCCTTTCTGTAGAGGGCGCCCTCGTGTACAGTCGGAACACCCTTCCGCTAGGGGGCCAGAAGAACATGCCGGCGATGCTGATTGGACGAAGTGACCACTCTTGTCAATCTACTCTCTTTGATAATACAAAGCTGGAATCTGTGCCTCGGAGAAATCCAAATCATTTCCAGACCACCTTCAAAGTTTTACTGGAGTCCGATATTGAGAAAACATGATCGCGTCATAATACTCCAAGATGACGTCCTCGGTTTATAATATTTATTGAATGGGTCGAAATGACCTTAATCTTCGATCTTCCGAAGATATCCCCAGATGCAGCAATCATAGATAAGTCCATCGGATGATGACACGGTCTTTTGACACCAACATATTTATATTTGTATTGTGTGAAGAGTGCTTGGAATCCCTTGTTTCTGGAAGGAAACCGGGCTCTTCTCAGGAGGAAACCCCCGACTTGGCAACTTTCCCACATAGGGCGGGCCGAGTAAAAACCCCATTTAAAATGACAAATACGTAAAAAATTCCGTTTTTGGCCCGTTCTCACTGTGCAATTCGTCGTATACCGACTTGTAGGTTGTGATTAAAATGGATGCTTTTAATTGGTCGATACAATTTGTCAACCAATCAAATGCATCCATTTGAATCGCATGCTACAAGTCCGTACGATATAAAATCGCACAGTGAGAACGGACCTTAACGCTGCTTTGTGAAACTGTCAGAGTAGACCGTTTCTCGTAACATTCAAGGGCTAACTGTCATGGCAACTTATGCCTTCAACATCACGTTACGATCAGTCCTAAAGTTACGTCGGGCGTAAATGTTTTGCCGCACTGTTCCCTGGGGACCAGGGCCTAGTTTCACAAAGCAATCTTAACTAAGTGTGATCTTAACTACCATGGCAACCAGTGCCAAAGGTATACGTATACTTGAGCTAAGATCGCTTTGTGAAACTGGGCCCTGAACACCAGTGCATTCTTTCGCAATAGGACTGGGGGCAACTAAATGTACCATAGGCCTACTGCATATTTAGTATTTGTACATTCTATGAACACTCACGTTTTGTTCAATCACTTGAGATCACTGGATAGATGCTTTGGAGAAAAGTTGATCTCAAAACGGGTAAATTTTCCTCCTCTAAGCACAAAATATCAACTTTGATTAGGACACCTGTTGGTCCATAGAACATCACTGACACGCACTATGGTGGGAAGTACTCACTACGCATGTACGTCACGAGCCATATCGATTTTGATGTAAGTAAGGATCGTATAAATAAGTATAAAATAGGTTATTGAGTTGAGATAAACAGCTGCTGTCAGTCCCTCTATATAAAACAGCACAACGTCCAATCAGGTGCCATACTAACCTGGGGCCGAGTTTGCTCAATCGGTTAGAGTTATTGCCCTTCAGTCTAACTCAGGCCTTCCATCGATACGACTCGGGATCTAATGCCACCCAGTCAGACCAAATATAATTTTCTGAGTGGATTTTCCCTCGATCGCCGTATGTGTAAGAGTTGCCATGTACTCTCCGAAGGCCGGGGCTTTCCTCCGGGCGAAAAATCCGTTTTCCTCTACCTCTTAACCTGGCAACGCCACCATTTTAAAGTAAAATAATCTTGAGTGCGGCCTAAAACATCAATCAATCAATTATCCAAACTAACCTGCTTCGGGAGTAATAATGTAAACTTTACAACGGTATCTATATCCATAGTCTTTAAGGTCCGTCGTATCAGATATAAGTATTAAGCTATTCTTGATAGGAAAACTGCAGAGATAACATTTTTTATGTCAGTAATCAGTAACATTTTCAGCAAGATTGCTCCAATCTTGGATATCACTGGAATTTCAACATAGTTTATGTCGTTTTCGTTAATGTTAATGTAGCTTTATTAACAAAATATAAAGCGATACGTAAATTAAGTGGCATGAGCTGCCAAAGTTCATAAATTTCGATTGTCACGAGAATTCGAGAGCTAATAGTACTTTAAAAAAAAGGATTGGATAGTAACGGATAACGGATAAAATCTAAATAGCCGGGATGTATGAGTACATTTTAGGATTTTTTACGCTTTTGACGCTCCAGGATTGAGAAAGGCGGAAAGTTCTAATTTTGTATTCATTAATAACAAAAAAAAAAAAAATTAGCCAATTCTGTTTCATGGAAACGTTGCCTATATTTGATAACTCATCACTTTCAATCCCAAATTTGGCAATATAAAAATGTTTCATTAGGCCTACTGCTCATCTTTTTTTTAACAACTTTTGAGTTGTATAGATCAATAATGACCTACCAAATCTAGAAAATTTAAAAAACTTGCCTATTTATCTTTTTTCTTGTAAAGCCATTACTCTTTTAAGTGTCACTCTTCCAGTGTAACTTTATTTTTAAATATCAAAAATGTATAGAACTTGTTCTTGGAATTAACCAGTTAAAGTCGTGTATGGCTTGATTATAAATTGTGTTTTGTGTTGCATAAGTCCACCACATTATATCCTCTCCATGAGACCACCACAATCCATGAGACCACCACATTCAACATGAAAAAGTGTTTTATTATAAATCTTTTGGCATCCATATCACCATATTACATTATTCATCAAACCCAAATTAAGGATGAAGACAAAAATTTTTATTACCAAATTTCTTCTTAAGAAATCGGGGGCCTCCGTGGCTCAGTAGGTAGAGCGTTTGACGCTCAATCCGAACAGCCTTCCACCAATGGGTCGCGGGTTTCGAATTCTACTCAGTCCAAAAATTGGAAAATTTTCTGACTGGGTTTTCACTCGAACGACCTATGTGGGATGGTTGCCAGTTACCAGTGGAAGGTCGTGGGTTTCCTCCCGGCACAGAGCCCGGTTTCCTCCCACAATAAAACTGGCAACGCCGCCATATAAGTTAAATAATCTTGAGCGCGGCATAAAACACCAAACAATCAATCAATCTTTACACACAACAAGTGCCTTCTTAGCAATAGAAGCTACAGACTACAAATATTGCTAGCCTTATGTTCGCTGCTATTGCTATATGTGCTTGTTTTCATGTTGTCCAATTAGCTTTTGTTGACTATTCAAATATCACACATCTTTTCTATGTGTTTAAAAGAACCTTCGGATCTGTGAGCGTTGTCCTACACAACGGAATAAAGTCAAGCTTTTTTTTTTAAATACAGACCTCATCTGACCCTTGCTCTTGATCGTTAGGTAATTATCAATTTTCCCGTCTTCCTTTTCGACTGTACAAAAGTAAAAACAATCTCAGAGCACGGTTGTGACATTAACTTGAAATCATAATTTCATAATAAAAAGATATAATTTTATTGACACTTATTTAAAAATATCACAAAATATAGCAAATGCCATATCTCTGGTTTCTACCACTGTCAGTCAAGAGAGGGGAACTGTCCTTTACGGTGAGTTGGTCGTCTTGGTGACTTTCTGTTTCACTTTCTTCAGTACTTTCGATTTGATTACTTTCGTTTTCATAATTAAGATACAAAGTTTTTCTTTTGTCTACCACTGGCCCCGGGGTATGGGTATGATGAGCGTGACTGTGAGAATGGCCCTGTGATCCAGTTATTCCATGTTTGTGATTCGTGGAACATTTTTCCATGTGAGCTATGATGGGAATCGGTAATGATACTGACCACGGATCAGGCTCGGTTTGCTCAAAGTTCTGCCAAAAAAAAATTGATAAAAATTAACTTTAAATTGGTTGAGATGGGTTTATTAATTATTATACGTATGTCATACATAACTGAAGGTTTAATACATATGTCACATTACCACTCGATAGAATATTTCGCATTAATTTTATTTTTTACCCTTTCCAAACATTTATATATAAATGTTTATAACCGCTGACCTAATTAAAATTTAGCCCCAAAAAACGGAAGCAATTGATCTTAAAGGCACACTTGCCGCCGTAGCCTGTTTAAATTTGCTAAGAAAACCAATTTACATGAGCTTACTACGACTAATACCACTAAACTTAAACATAGGACACATAAAACATGCCTAGTTAGCTTTAGACTGTAAAAATGGGGTGAAAAACAAACGAAGAATCGAAGCCTGATTACAACAACAACGATCAGTGTCGGTCAACTTTCGTGTGGGTTTACCCTCCTTTCAGGCCTTTGTATCTGTGGTTTACACATCAGCAGGCTTTTCCAGTCGCTGTTAACCGATCGTCAGTCTGTATTTCTCAGATAAATAGGCCTACGTAAAATTATACTGTGCCGTTAGTTCACTCACTCGACTGAAACATAAAATCGCCAATAGGGGGCAGATCGGTTTGTTTACGTTCCGGGTACGTAACAATTCAAATTTTCAAATTCAAATTAAAAATACAAAGTTACGTCCAAACTTTTAAATTTTGGTAAAAATAGAAAGTTCCTAACTTATATTGTCTGGGAAAAATACAGAATACGGTCTTTCTTTTTTAATGTAAACAATATTCCTGATTTTCGCGGCAAGTGTGCCTTTAAGCTAAACTCAAGGAAATTGGGTATAAAATTATAATGTTACTTTATTATTTCTTAATAGATTTCCTATAAAAATTTTAGTATCACAATAATTGATTGATTGTTTGGTGTTTTACGCCGCACTCAAGATTATTTCACTTATATGGCGGCGTTGCCAGTTTTATTGTGGGAGGAAACCGGGCTCTATGCCCGGAGGAAACCCACGACCTTCCGGTGGTAACTGGCAACCATCCCACATAGGTCGTTCGAGTGAAAGTATCACAATAAAGAAAGCAAGATGAAGTAAAATACGAAGAATTTCACCCACCTGGAGATAATGATATCGAAGAAGATTTTTCATCTCGGCCAAGTTTTTACGGTCCTTGAATATCTGCGGTGATCGAGAGTCCTATAGAAAATACAGTTTAAAAAATACATCACAACAGAATACATCACAACAAAATTTATTACACAACCAAAACGGATTAACCAATGGAAGGCTAACAAGTGTCAATCACGTATCAATCCACATTGTAACCGAAATGACTATTGGAGTGTCACATTTGAGTTCTTTCCGGGCAACGACGACATAAAAGGTCATTCTACGGAGACATAGGGTTCGAATCAGACGTAATCCAGATGAGGTCCTCGTGAAACGGCCACGTACTTCATCCCAGCACTTATATCATATGATTGGGGAAACAGACCTCACCGCTGTAGACCGCTTATAGATTGTTACAGTTTAGTATAAATAATCATCTTGCATATTTGTTACTCATCACTTGATAAGGGTGTTATGAGTCCCCATTGGATTGAAAGTCCACATCGTCTCAGCCAATATGGACTTTCCAGTCAACGGCGACTGGAACAATATATGAGCAGTTCATGCCACTTCAAAAAAGATCAAAATAAATTGCACGAGAAGATAAGTCTATAACAACTTATTTCTTATACCTTATCCATGACGTGTTCGGAAGAACCACTTTCTGATAAGTAGGCAACCATATCTTCACCACTCTCCATCGCCATAGCGTAATGAAGGGCCGTCCTGTGAAACTGAAGCAGGGATAGAACATAACATTGACTGATTCGTAACGCTACACTCAACAGTTAAAACCTATGTGGGATGGTTGCCAGTTACCAACGGAAGGTCGTGGATTTCCTCCGGGCATAGAGCCCGGTTTCCTCCCACAATAAAACTGGCAACGCCACCATATAAGTGAAATAATCTTGAGCGCGGCGTAAACACCAAACAATCAATCAATCAACAGTTAAAGCCTAATGGAGACTTCAGGCCATGGTTAGCAGAACATCACCTCCTATCAGAAATTGTCCATTTCTAGGGCTGAGTGGATTTTTCACTCCGTCACCGTATGTGGAAGAGTTGCCAGGTAGGCCTACTCGCTGAAGGTCGGGGGTTTCCTCCGCCACTAAACCTGGTAACGCCATATAAGTGAAATAATCATGAGTGAGGCGTAAAACATCAATCAATCCATCAACCATTTCTAGGTTCATATTTGTTGATACAATATGGAAGTTATTGAAGGCCAAGTTTACAAACACGCGAGACTAATTGAATAAGATTTGAGCAGTTTTACCAAATATAACAGATGATTAGTTTTAAAGATAAACGGTATTTTGGTTAACTTTCGACGTTAATCTGACCAAAGAAGCTAATGAAACAAAACTTTCTAAAACAAGAAAGCACTTTTTTTTCTCGTACTATACGTATTTTGAAGAGTAACTAGGTATTAGCCGAAGGTAAAGACAAAAAGCCAGGTTTCCGCCGGCCACTAGACCTGGCAGCGCCACCATATACTGTACATGAAATAATCCTGATTGCGGCCAAAAATATCAGCCAATCATATATAAATTGAATGCCAAACTTACTTGATCTCGCACAGAATCTAACCGCAGGCCCAGTAAAAATAGATAAGCCTCCACCAACACCTTCAATATTTCTCTGTCTCCACGGAGAACCGCCTTATGAAGAGCAGGTTGAAAGTTTTTCTAAACAGAGGAGAAATGATGTACTAATGTAGCCCTACCTTCAGGCCTAGACCTACTCGCTTTAACGATAAGTGTTCAACAGTAGGTCTAACCGTTTCACAACTGGTTGAAAGTCCAAGGGTTTTTCTTGCTACAGTCATTAAGCGCCATCAGATTATCCGCCCAAAATAGCTAGATCAGGTAATATTGGTGGATAATCAAAGAAGCTGGTTCCACATTCAAATAGGCCCTCTTTAGGAATGTGCCCACCTTTACGCTGAGAATATATTTTTACCGACAGTTACTTAGATGAAAACATCTTTCTATAGTTGCGAATGACAGAGACGTTGTGGAAGCTCTAAGGAATTGGTTTTATTGGGAGATTAAATAATAACATCATATTAAAGTACCATAAAATAACAAACAATCACCTTTGTCCTACTATCGACAAGGCACGGTTCAAACGTTGAAGAGAATCGGTCTACGTAAATCAATTCGTTAACCCTTTCCAGATCACTTGTTTCCACAGCATAATGGAACGATTCAATAACATCCTGAAACAGATCATGGATATAGATAGAAGTCAGGTGTGATATCAATGAACTATATCTGTGGAATGGACACGTCTCATTGGCTGGTTTGGATCTAACTTAGTAAAATTAGCCGCCATTGATAGTTGAAGCGCGCGCGCATAACACATGTGGATCGATATTGCATCATCTCCTAGTAATGGCGGCATTCGATGCACATCAGATATATGTGACCTCCATTCCACGCATGTAGTTCATTGTGTGATATATACCATTTTCCGAAATTTATCGCGCATATATCACCTGGTGTGCTAAGATTTGGGGCTGGAATTTAGTTGCCAACTTTAATGACGCAGAATTGATTACATGTACTTCGTATCGCCCTTTTGTTTCTGGTTCGATGAGTGGTGGTTGGGAGGGGGATGTCATCTTCTAGAGACCATGTTATACACTACAGTGGTTTGCCCAGCATATTCGTTTCTTGTACCCTTAACAGCGGAAGGTGGAGGATGTTAGTGCGGGAGGTGGAACTGCAGTTTTAAGGCCTATAGATCTGAGTGTACAAAGCAATTTTTAGTTTATTTTGTTTGTTTTGAAATATATGAATTCACATTACGTTATAGTCTTTAAGCTGACTTTTAAAAACGTTTTCCTCTGCTTCATGTTTTTGGTTTCCGTGTGTGGGGCCTTCTGAAGGATTAGTTGTCTCCCTTATTGTGGGGATATGTGGGTAACCGTGTAAAGACAGCAGCCGTCGGTAGGTGTCGTCTTTGGTCATTCCATAACACCATGTCCAGACAGTCTGAGAAATAAGAATACAACATGGCCTAATATAATAAATCGGAACTGGGTTTGTCATCCAATTGATACTGAAGAACATTTTATGAAAGATACGCTTCCCTGACATTCTTTGAGATATTGTCATTTTGTCCCATAAATATAGGCCTGTGGACTAAGACCATATCAAATTTGATTCTTAGATTTTGATTTATTGATGTTTAACGCCACACTCCAGATTATTTCACTTATATGGCGGTGTTGCCAGGTTTAGATGGGGAGGAAACCGGGCTCATTGCCCTGAGGAAACCTCCCACCTTCGGCGAGTACCTGGCAACTCTTCCATATACGGCGACCCAGAGAAAAATCCACTCTGAAATTTTTCAATTTTATTTTTTGTGATTCGAACCCGCGCCGCATCGATGGAAGGTCTGTGTGGGACTGAGGGACGACCAATCTAACCGACCCATTGATTCTTAGAATCAAACCTCAAACAAGCTTCCAGAAAGGCCTACCTTGTCTATGACCTCAAGATAGGAAGAATTACCTATCAATTCGCAAACATCCCGAACCGTCATGTTATCCTGCAGGCAAAAGAGGGAAAAACTAACATGGGAGGATCTTGACAGCAATAACGCAAAAGTACAATAAGGGTGTGGATTAGAATCACATATAGCCTGGCATTGAGATTTATATAATTTTACTTTTCCATGTTTAGTCAAATAGTCCGATTCTAGTTATTAAATCTTTTCGACACAAGACTTAAAATCAGACAATATATACGAAAGGAACAATTGACCAGAAAAATATTAACAATATTTTAATATCTAGATCTTAAACCCGAATTATCATGGACAAAAATAATCGTTGCTACCTGATCTCTGTAAGTTAAAAGAACAGCACCTCCTTTCTTTAACATCTCGCCGATAATTTGGGGATCGACGTTACTATTGACACCATGAAGTAACACATTACTGCCCTGTTAAAATCACAATAGAATAACTGTCATGTTTAACCAACAAAATGATACAGCCTTAATATACTTAGCGCCATTAAAAACGCACGGTTGAATTTTATGTTTCTACCCCAGTTAGGCTATTGGCCATTTACGTTTTGTTGTTTATTGTTAGTTCGATAACATCCTTCGACCTGTGCTGCTTCCATTCCTCCAAGCCAATGCTGGCGTCACGACGTTTCAGCAAGACAATGCGCGCCCACACTCTGCAAGGTTGACAAGACTTCTTGCAACAGAATAATGTGAACATCATGGAATGGCCAGCTTACTCCCCCGATCTTTCGACCATAGCGCACTTGTGGGATCAGCTTAAGAATGCCGTTGCACAACGTCAACCCAGGCCACGCAACCGACGTGAATTGATCCAGGTAGTGCAGGAAGAGTGGGACCGGATCCCACAGCACAGAATAGCCACACTCATCAGGTCCTTGCGTCGCAGATGTACTGCTTGCGTTGATGCCCGAGGTGGACATACCCATTATTGAATGATGACACTTTCAATTTCTGTATCAACGATTTGTTTGCAAGGAATAAAAGTCACCAGGGTTTCACATATTGTCAATTCTTTGTCTCATTGTGACTAATGCCTTGTTCTTCAATTTAAGAGTACTTACAATATTTTACACTTTACATTTCTCAAAATATTTTACATTCTTTGTGTCGTGCGTTTTTAATGGCGCTAAGTATACATAAATAAATTAGACTGAAAATAAGCACCATAACCTATTACAGTGAGTAATAAAAGTGGAATAAATCAAGCAGACATTTTTTTTCCTCCTAGAAATTCCGATTGGGAAGGGTTTTGGGTACTAGAAAACAATGGCTTCCTACTTGTTGACAGCGAAGCAAACTATTCAACTTAAGGTAGGTGCACATAGAGCTTGTGACCGCGTGGTCGCAGCGGCACGCCACGTCGCGCAAAGTAGTGCGACGACAATCCTCGAGACTGTTGCGATAATGTGAGACATCGAGGACGCAATAATTGCTTCAACCTAATTTGTCAAGCAGCGTCATCCTTATGTAAAAAAGCGGAATGGCCCCTAAGAAGAAGGTTGCGCGTAATGGCCCCTGGGAGCCTTGTCGACAGACAAAATGCCTGCCTTCAATAAATTACGTTTGATTGCCTCAATCTTAGACATTTGGAGAAGGAAGAGAAGACGAAGTCACAAGGCCTCTTTCCGCACTACCTGGACCCGTCCGTAATAGGGCCTGGGAGTCTACCGAGAGATTTCGCGATATCCGGTGACAGATGACGTTTTTTCATGACGTTGTCAGTTCGATTGACGTGCTTTGTTCTAAAACGCCATAAATGAGCGTCATATTCGAACGATAAAGGCTCATGCGTAATGACAACGACGGTGACAGGAAATTTGTTGAATGGTCACGTTACTGCCGCTCCCTATTGCTCCATGGAGCATATCTTACCCTACTCATTGAGATTGAGATTGAGGAGGAGGAGGAAGAGGATGTCCTTTCGTCTTCAGTGTAACACTTTCCATATCCTCTTATCAGTTGTAACTGAAGCAATGGGGCGATTCAGACCGTCTCTCCCGCCGTTTGGGTTACACATGTCAGTAGGCTTACGTTTCGAGTGCCATTTGTACTCAGTCGAAAAATACGACGGACTAAATGCCTATACAAAAAGTCCCCGAGGCATATCGAACCGATGGAAGCGAGCGGAAACAGGCAATGTTTGAAGCTAAATTCCTTGCCCCCCCCCCCCCTTCCACACACACACACACACACGGACCTTAGGTATATTTAGAAACACTAAAAGTCAAAAGATCTATTAGTCAGCACTACACGCCCTTGTATGTCTTCTAACTAAGAACCAAATTACATATTTTCACTTTTCACATTATTATATTTTGTTAAATTTCAGTTACCCGACTTCTTGCTCTTGGTGAAGATCTGTACAAGAGTGTCAATATATAACAAAGTATTTCCCTAAACCGTCTGTTAGACAGTAAACAATGTACCACAAAATTCGCACTAATTGCTCGTTGATTGTACATTTTACCTGGAAATCGATCTAAAACCAAGTCAATGAAATCTGATTTATTTATTTAGCAGATGTTTTAGCGAGAATGTTAACAATTCTACACAAATAAGGCGATGTTGCTGTTGTAATTTAAGGCGATGGAGTTGTTGTATTCCCAGGGCCTTACGGTTTATCGACGATCTATATGAATGAACACTAAAACACATGGAAACAGTGAAAATCTTCTTGTTTAAAAAAAACAATGAGACAAGTTTCTAATTGTGTTAAAAAGAAGTATATCATTTAGACCTTTGAGATCGACACGCTCCCTGGTTTAAGAATGCCTAACTCAGCCGGGATATAGGAGTTAATTTTTGTGTATTTGATATTTCTAAGCAATTACCGCCAAGCCTGATGACGTCACACAGATTTACGCAAAGCTTTCTGGGTAAAATGTACCTCAGTTCGCCACCGATACTTAAAATGTTATAGCAAGACGTCACTTCCTTATAAAACATTGATGACATAACGTATTTAAAAGTTGTTACTGTTAATGTTGTGTACCGAACTGCATGCCTTCAAGTCAGAAGCACGACAGATAAGCGCCGTCAAAAGATCTGGCGCCTTTTACATCCTCTTCTCGATAAAGTATTATTCCTTCCGCCATTTTGTAAATTTATGTAAATATCCCTAAATCTCCCAAAATGCTGTGAGCGTAATTTCCAAGTGACGTCATCAAGCAATCGGTAAAATTACGTTAGGTGTAATTGTGAGGCTGGTCTTCACCATAAGATCTATATCTATACAGTTTGGGGAAAACAGCCAGAAGAATATCAAACTTTTGGCAGCTAATAACAGAGACAAACTCCATGAAACTAGTCATACACTTATAGTCAAATGTACTCACCAAGTAAAACATTTTTGAAAGTATACTCCCAGATAACTTGTTTATTACGCGTGAAAATGTGTCGGGGTGAATTCCCGGGGTCCGCAATGTTTCCAGGAATAAGGGTATCTCAGCCTACAGGAAAACGAAATCAGTCCAGCTATATTAATGAATGTTAAATGCTGGATAAAAACCCGAATAATTTCTAATAAGGCACCATTCGATTAAGAAAGAAAAGGGTAAACGACCGAACACCAGATAAACAAGTTGTAGGCCAACCTGTTTGCCATCAGCTCATGTGCGATTTGAATTTGAATGAAAAACTTATTTAAAAATTCTAACTCACTAAACTTACTTGAAAAAGCTCAATATTGTTTTGTTTTGTATCAGAAAGGAAATTCTTATTTGTGTTTTTTTCTCTTATCTATTCTTTGTTTGTTTATTAATCTTTAGCTTATCCACAATGGTAGTCCGGGTTTCTGACTCCAAAATTACTTTTTTTGTACTGACGGTCGTAATACGGCCGTCAGTATAAAAAATAGTCATTTTGGAGTCAGAAACCCGGACTACCACAATGGTTGTCTTACGTCACCGCTGGACATGGGGATATCCGCCCGTGCGCCGTTCTCCATTAAAAGGTCGATCATATCCAAGTCGTTATTCACCATGGCATAAAACAAGGGAGTAGCACCATTTTCACCCTGTTAATAGAAATAGCTCATGTTGAAGCTTTTCGTTTTGAGAAGAAAATTCAATAGATTATTTATGGTGATATTTTAAATTACAAACGTCCAGGTGAGTCGCGGAGGGAATCGGGTATATAATGATGGGCTCTAGCACAATTCACGACAAGTAAGCATAAACCACAGCTTAATATGGAAACATTGGTAACGGTTAATATGGGGGCCTAAGTACATGTACATGTAACTGCTTCCAGCGATGTATTTGACCCCAGTTTAAGATGGTCACCCCTTAACCTCAGCTAGAGGGACTCAGTTAGAGTTAAAGTGGCATGAGCTGCAAAAATTCACACCTTTTTCATAATTTCTGATTGTCATGACAGTAAGAGGCTTAGAAGGCCATCGGAAAACTGAATGATTGGCGTTGGAATGAGGAAAATCCATACAGTATGTGGCTTATACACACCGGAATAGTGATCGAAATGTAAACAAAATTTAAATAACCAGGACGACCATTCATTCATTCTGAGCCAAAGTTAGTTCAAAACAATACTTTATCGTACATTCTCGAGACTAGAAGCACTAAAAAGCTTCTGAATTATACGTTTTGTGAAAAATAGCCAATAATTTAAACATTCTGTTTTACGTCAAAATATCAACATTTTGACAGCTCATGCCACTTTAAGATAAAATGTAAAGTAAATGACAAGTTACAGACAAATCAAGGCGCCCGTGTTACAGCCGAGGACAAAGGTCTCTGTCACAGCTCAAAACGAGTATACCGGTCACAGGTAAATATGAACCAGGACCCTTGTTAATACAAGACCTGGACCTGGACCCCAGTTACAGCAAAGATAGTAGATTGACAAGAGGGGTCACTTCGTTCGCGCCATGTTGAATTTGAACTGACAGGATTCGATTAGGAACCTCCTTCCTGTAGGTGGCGCCCTAATCGAATCGTGTACAGTCGGAACACCCTTTCGCCAGGGGGCCAGAAGAACATACCGGCAATGCTGATTGGACGAAGTAGCCACTCTTGTCAATCTACTCTCTTTGGTTACAGCTCAAAACAAGTAAAGCACTGGTATAAAAGCTAAATAGGGACAAATGAAAATCGGGCTCCTTCTCTTACCATATTCCGAAAATTAACATTGACTTTTTCTCCGGATGTTAACACCTCTCTTGCATGATGAATGTCTGTGGCCAATGCAGCATGAGCTAGATTCTACAAAACAAACCTACGGAACTGTATACTAACAAGTAACGATTGAATGATTGTTTGGTGTTTTACACCACGCTCAAGATTATTTCACTTATGTCCGGAGGAAACCCACGACCTTCCGGTGGTAACTGGTAACCACCCCACATAGGTCCCAACAAGTACGAACATACACGGTAATAAGAGTGATCTTTTCTCAGACAGAAACGTAATTGAATTCAGTTTTGAATAAGATGACAAACACAAACAAACTATACTATAGGCATATGGTTATTTAGGACTAGATACAAAGTTATGATACAGTCGTCTCCAACAAGTCCGCATAGGAATTTCAGGCAATTTTCTGACTTGGGACAATTACCGGGATGGTTGTGAATCACTGAGAAGTTGTTTTTCCTTCAGCTTGTTTCTCAAAAAGGGCGTGTACTTAAGTGTTTACGTCTTACTACAGCACGGATTGCCAAAACAGTTATGTAAACACACAACCCTGCTAATTTGTCGAACAGGCCCCTACACATCCTCGGATGCCCAGGGTTAAATTCTCAACAAGCTCACCTTTTACCCCTGGGCCAACTGCGATTCAAAGCCTCGTTTTCTGGGAACGCCCATTTAGTGTCTGGCCAATCAAAAGTTCTCTTCTAAACGTCGGAATTCTTGAGTTTTGGAGACACGTTTATCGAATTGAAGTGTAAACCGAAAAGTCGTCTATCTTTGTTTTGAACACTGCCTGGATGCTTACGTAACGCCGACTCTGATTGGTCAAATTTCCGCCACAGTTTTCTGGCAGAACCAATCAAAGTCTACATACATATTAAATTAGAAACGACGGATTTGGTTCCACTTGTCCCACGGGTAAAGTGAGCGTGAGCGTAAGTTTTAGCCGTGGGTTCCGACGATGGCCCCTACATGGCTATACAAATATTATACACTACACTAGCAATTTTCTTACCATAGACGGGACGATATCCCGTACAACACGAACGACATTTTCGGAGCCAGTTTCGTTCACCTGTTGCTGCAAACTTTTACCATCCTTAAAATAACAATTTAAACCAAAAATAAGGAGAAATTAACATAGTCATTACTAACGATTAAATGATGGGAAATCTCCAGAAATACATATGGATTACCTCCGATGAAAGCCATCAAAGGTACTTTCACGTTTGCCTCCTGGAACCCAAATTCCAAATAATTTCAATAGACCTTAAATCAAGAAAAAATGAATTTCAATAAAAAGCATGAACCTTGGTTATTTTCGTGTGACACCATTGGTTAACTAATTTTCGAACATTCATGACGTCATCGCCTTCCACCGCACGCCACAAACCAGGCTGAAAAAAAAGAGAAAGTGTTGTCTTCAATGTTATTTAGGTTCAAATTATTTTGCCGAATGCCCTTGGTGAAACAAAAAGGCGACTTCATACACGCTCGCTGTGTTGGGCTATCATTAACATTGACGCCCAATAGATTTAAATGAATTATCCATGGTAGTTAAAATAAATTCACCGCGGACACACAAGGTCAGGTGTATAACATTGCAATTGCTACCATACTTATTGACCATTATACTCACCACGTATTTCATAAATACACTTTTGAGTGTTTTCGACAAACGTGGATTGAAGTAAGCCAGTGCGAAGGCTGTTCGCCCATCCTTGAACAGAAGGAAATGAAATATAAAGAAAAACATATTGGAGGCCGTTACTTTTTAAATTAATAGAAACAAATTGTTTGGGATTTTGTTGATGTCAAACATTAAAAAATAACAAAACCTTTTGCAGGTAGCTTAAATATTATTCAGTTTCTTGAATAATCCAAAAACACCATTTTTTGTTGATGAAAAAGTTCATCAGCTGATATGATTGATTGATTGATTGATTGATTGATTGATTGGTGTTTTACGCCGGCTCAAGATCATTTCACTAATATGGCGGCGTTGCCAGTTTCATTGTGGGAGGAAACCGGGCTCTATGCCCGGAGGAAACCCTGGTAACTGGCAACCATCCTACAAAAGTCGCAGCTGATATGAACACAACTTGCCAAAGAGTGCTAACATATGGCAATTTATATTGTTGTAAACATAGTGAGGGGTGTGTAGGTAAGTTAAGTGCGCGTGCGTGTGTGTGTGGGGAGGGGGGTGGGGGGGGGGGGGGGGTAGGTTTTTTACCAGGTGAAGGTAAAGGTAACTAACGCCCACCTTCGTGGGTTCCTATCAACCATCCAACATTTTAAGTGTTAGAATGAAAGGTTTATTTGTGGGATTCGATCCAGAGACGTATAGATGGTTTTGAGAGAATCCTGAAATCCCGAATCTTAACGAAACAAATCTAATACCTTGTTTGGTAGATAAGGGTCTGCGCCACAGCGTAGAAACGCTTCAGCAGTCTTTGGGGATATCGACCGGCCTTGGAGGTATTGTTGGAGAGGAGAGTTTCCTGCCTAAACAGTAGCCATAGAATAGCCAAAATTAATCAGAATTACCTAATGGGTAAATTCGATTGAATCACGGCTATGTTCAGAAACAATTTGAAACAATATCCCCTTAAATACAAAAAGCATTTTTAAAATGTCAATGTTGAAGGAAATGCATTCGTGAATTATTATTAGTTCTTAAAGTGGCATGAGTTGCCAAAATGTTGATATTTTGACGTTAAAACAGAATGTTGAAATTATTGGCTATTTTTCTCAAGACGTACATGTGTATAATTCAGAAGCTTTTTAGTGATTCTAGTCTCCAAAATGTAC
The DNA here is from genome assembly GCA_963971465.1 of Lepidochitona cinerea. Lineage (NCBI taxonomy): Eukaryota > Metazoa > Mollusca > Polyplacophora > Chitonida > Tonicellidae > Lepidochitona > Lepidochitona cinerea. The sequence goes on along the minus strand of OZ020555.1, from coordinate 39,603,222 downwards.
GATAAAGTATTGTTTTGACCTAACATTGGCTTAGAAAGAATGAATGGTCGTCCCGGTTATTTAAATTTTGTTTACATTTCGAACACGTTTTCGGTTCGTACAGGCCACATACTGTATGGATTTTCCTAATTCCAACGCCAATCATTTAGTTTTTTGATGGCATTCAAAGCCTCTTACTGTCGTAACTATCAGGAATAATGACAAAGTGTGAATTTTGGTAGCTCATGCCACTTTAACATAAGTTCGTGGTACCATGTGTTCCATTCACATTCCATATCAATATAGATTTATTAATAAATAAAAAGTCCGGTCTTTAAGTGTGATTAATGTCATCTAATAAACGTGAGTATAATCCTTACATTGTTTCTTGAATTGATATCAAAGCCGTACAAGTTCAGCAAGTATATCAATTTTGTGCCAGCATCCATCTTGTTATCGTCCTCTAAGGTTTTAACTACATGGTCATATAAGTCCAACGATTTAACCTGTTAAGAGAATTTACATTGACAGAAATGACACGTGTTGGCTGTATTTTACGGAACCGTAGAGGGGACATGCAAAAGGAAAAAACTCTCAAAAGATTTCGTTCCACGAATTACTATTTCGTTCCACGAATTACTATTTCGTTTCACAAATTACTATTTCGTTCCACGAATTACTATTTCGTTCCACGAATTACTATTTCGTTTCACAAATTACTATTTCGTTCCACGAATTAGGATTTAATTCGTTCCACGAATTATGATAATCAATGGCTAATGGCTTTGTAACTTTCCAGCTAACCAATGAGGATGAACATTGCATATTTCTTGGCTGGCTCTCATCGATGAAAAATTGGTGCAAAAGGTAGAATAGGTCTAATTCCATGATTCACAGCTAATATAGGCCTACTACACAATGTTCTTGTACAACAACCCTAATTCAAAATACATAGCAATAAGTTCAGCCCTTTCCATGTTGACCTGTACGCATAGTCTCATTTTGAGAACCTATTTCTAGGACAACAACAACGGAAGCCATAATTCGTGGAACAAATTAGTAATTCGTGGAACGAAGTAGTAATTCGTGGAACGAAATCTTTTTAGATTTTTTGTTTTGTTTTTGCATGTCCCATCTATGGTTCCGTAGTATTTGCATTTTTCCAACGACTAACATTATATCGACGTGAGGACGTCTATCAGCAATAAAAAATCCACAAATATTGTCATTACACAGACTAAAAGCTGCACACAAAAACATGTTGTTGCCTTTGCTTTGGGTTTTGTTTTGTTTCCCTTTGATGATAGGCAGACTTGATGCTGTCCACGGGCTCGTTTCACAAAGGTCGTGGGTTTCCTCCGGGCACAGAGCCCTGTTTCCTTCCACAATAAAACTGGCAACGCCGCCATATAAGTGAAATAATCTTCAGCGCGGCGTAAAACACCAAACAATCAATCAATCAATCACAAAGCAGTCGCATTGCAAACGAAGCCTAGTTGCCAATGGATGCCATATTAAAGAGATACGACGTCACGGCAACTGCGATTGATCGCACTGTGCGACGGCTTCGAGATAGAGGAGAATGGCCGGGGCGTATCTAATGGTTCGAAAAAAAGCGCTACTAAATGTATGACTCGATTAATTCAAAAGATATCAAGACATAAGGTGGCACATTGTATCAGACACTGTCGTACATTTTCGTTGACAAGTTTTCTTACGACGAAATATTTTTCAAAAATTTTAATTTTCCCCTCACCCGACGATAGATTTGACGGACCCAATATGCAGGACGAAATCACTATTATTTGGTCAATGGCATGACAAGAGGTTGGTAAAACATAACTTTACCGCCTGTCAAAGATTGGATCATCATGTAATACCCTGCATTCGATATTAGAATGTTAGGGCAACTAACAAGAAGTGACAAACTTTCTATTGCGAAGCGTTTTCTTTAACATCCCGATATTGCCCTAATTGTGGTTTCTTACACGTTTTGAAAATTGCATCATGGTAACGATAAGTTTGGTTTTAGAATGTTTTACGGTGTATCTTCCATACCCCAAGAAATCCATTTATTTTAATCGTTTATTGCTTCCGTTGGAAAGTTAGACACCGAAATAAGTCAGAGCCCTGTTGTCTTTCAGCTGAAATGACCTGTTAGAAAAGACGGATAGTGTAAATTGCTTGTTTTAATCACCAAAGACCGAGAAATCTCACCTCATCTCGGTTTTGATTTAGCCAATCAGAGAAGTCTCTGACGTCATACATTGGATTCAGCTCAATGGACTCCTAAAATGTAAATATCATACATGATACACATGCAGTTATTTCGTCTTTCCACAAGATAAACGGTAAATAATAACCAGCGATAAGATAGAATATACCCTACGCAAGAGATTTCCCAATAGCAATCGGCTTACATAGAAAACGTGTCTTACAGTAAGTTTTTAATAGTATAGGCCTACGGTATATCCGTTGCATCTTGGAAAGAAAAATGGTTGGATTAAGGATAAAAAATCATATTATAAGTATAATGATCGACCCAGGTAGCCTATAGTTTAATAGTGGAGATGTTAGACTTCAAAATGACTATTTTCGTAGGCCTACTGACGTTCGTATTTTGGAAAACAAAAAAAAATGGTAATTTTGGTGTCCAGACTAGACAACCACTAGTCAAATCTGTTCCATCCATAGTTCTCAAAGGAAGCCATTATTAACAGCATAAGCAGAAACCTTTCTCCGAGTTGTGTATCCCTATCCGTTTACTGCACGAGATCCATTTACGCCACAATGTTTACAACAGCGGGATTTGGTAATGCATCACTTATCTCCCTTTGAACAAGGTTTATCCGATAAAACAGAATTTATTTTGGGTTCACCCTAGCCCGAATAATCAGCCTCTGTGAAGCTGAGAATCAAACACACTCCCTGGTGTATGCAACGCAGATAGTAATAAAGAAAAACCACACAGACAAGATTTCTCGGCTAGGGTTTATCCCACTGTCTTTATCGAGGTTTGGTTTGTTGACTAAAGCAGTAGGCCTAAGGAGGAACATTAAGATGACATGAGCTGTCAAAATTCACACTTTTTTCATAATTTCTGATCATCACGACAGTAAGAGGCTTTGAAGACCATCGAAAAACTAAATGATTAGCGTTGTAATCAAAAAAATCCATACAGTATGTGGTCTGTACGAACCGAAATAGTGTTCGAAAAGTAAACAAAATTTAAATAACCGGGACGACCATTCATTCTTTCCTGAAGCCAAAGTTAGTTCAAAACAAAACTTTATCGTGCATTCTCGAGACTAGAAGCACTAAAAAGCTTTTGAATTATACGTCTTGAGAAAAATAGCCGATAATTTCAACATTCTGTTTTTACGTCAAAATATCGACATTTTGGCAGCTCATGCCACTTTAAGTAGGCCTATACTGCATAATATTCGCTAGCCTTCCTGACTCCAGCCGAATGTAACACGAATTTTAGGAAACCAAAAATACACTAGGTACAACACAGTTAATACAGGTCATTCAAAACTAAATGTCTGAAATCGTAGGCAAATTGGAGATAATTATATAGTTCCAAAGACCAATGAAAATTAAAAGCAGTGTTAACAAATAAGAAAAGCTCAAAATATAAATTTAAAACTACATCTGAAATTTTAAGTTTAGAATTTGGGCACGATGTTTTACAGCTCTGTATAATTAATTGCAACTGACTTTTTTAAGTGGCATTTAGAAGCTGAGCATAATAATAATAATTAATTGCAACTGGTATGACCCACTGGCACTAAATTAAGCCGCCACTACACATAGAACACAAAAATTATATACATCTTTTTAACACAATTAGAAACTTGTCTCCGTGGTTATTTTAGACAAGAAGATTTTCCCTGTGCCCGTGTGTTTAGTGTTCATAAATATATAACATAAAAACATGCCATGTAATGAATTAAACAAGAAAATTACTTAACCCAACATAGCAGCAATATAATTCAACATGTAGGCTAATAGCATTAAAATCTATGCAACACCCTGTCTGCTATAAGGTACGGCGCATGTGATTGATTGATTGATTGTATGGTGTTTTACGCAAGATTATTTCACTTATATGGCGGCGTTGCCAGTTTTATTGTAGGAGAAAACCGGGCTCTATGCCCGGAGAAAACCCACGACCTTCCGATGGTAACTGGCAACCATCCCACAAAACCAGTCAGAAAATGTTCAAATACTTTTTTGACTGAGTGGGAAGGGATTCGATCCCGCGATGCATTGGTGGAAGGCTGTTCGGACTGAGCGTCCAACGCTCTACCAACTGAGCCACGGAGGCCCCCACGGCGCATGTGTATAACCTGAAAGTATTCTCAACACCAGTGTGTTTTACGTGCATGTTAGAAAATACAAAACCTGAACAAAATTGTAAAGATTGGACAAAAGCGAGAGTTCGTTGAGTAGAAATCCAATGTAGCTGCCATACCATGTAACATTCAAGGCTGCAATATTATGGAAGATGTGACACAGTTGCTTACTATAAAGCGCCGATTATGTAATCATTGTTAACATCGACGCTAAAGAAGTTATGAAGCTTATTTAACCGAGAAATCTGGGCTCTGTCGAATTTTTTTTCTCTCCGTGTTTGTCACAAGGCGACAAGACACATTAGCAGCCATATAATACCAGTCGCCGTAAGACCGATAATCTGGGCTAGAAGCTTATTTAATATAACATGACCACCGTATTATCAAAAAAAGATATTAAGTGCTTATGTGTTCTTCAAACACTGGGCTTCTTTTGAAAATCGGAATTTATGGAGCTAAAAAAAAAACGAATTTAGGATTATAAAAGTATTTTAGTGTTCATAAATATATGACGACGTTGTCAGTTTTACGAAGAAACAGAAAGCTAGAGTACAGCTTGTATATCTATTATAATTAAGAGTGTTTGCAGATTGTTAGCGTTTCTCACAAAAAAACAACAGAGATAGAACATGCGTAGGCTTTACTGAAATCAGAAGATATTTTCTACTTAATTTTTCTTGAGTTAAAGCTCTTTCTACAATAGGGCCTTCAGCCGATAGACACAGGCCTTTTAATATTGATATGTCCACTCATTTCTAACCACCAAGCATTAGCCAATCTAGCCCCTTCTCGGAAAATGGATGACGATGCAAAGCTTTTGAAATATTGTTGGGGCTTAAGAAACTTTTATTATCTATTTTCTCGAACCAGAATCTGAATTCAAAAGCACAAAGCCGTTAGACTTTACCTGGGTTTTCTCCGTAACCCATGCTCCACTGCATGTAAAATGAGAGGTGGTAAGGTTTTGTACCATTAATAACAGAAGAGATATTTAATTTTCAGAGAATGCCCGTGTGTTTGAGAGAAGAGGATGAGGGGATGCATGGAATTTGCTGTTATTATGTGAATGGCTAGCAGATCTCCAAACTCTGACGCCAAAGTATATTGAGGATGTGTAGAGTTTAGATATCTCCTGCTAAAGGTCCGTTCACACGGTGCGATTTGTCCTACCGACTTGTAGCATGCGATAAAAATGGATGTATTGGATTGGTTGACAAATCGTATCAATAATCTCCAGCGCGGCGTAAAACACCAATCAATCTATCAATCAATCCAAGTTACTTAAAAAAACTGAAGGATTGTCGTTGGAATAAAATAAATACGTGTAAAGAAAGTAACCTGTGCCTCGGAGAAATCCAGATCATTTCCAGACCACCTTCAAAGTGTTACTGGAGTCCGATATTGAGAAAACATGATCGCGTCATAATACTCCAAGATGACGTCCTCGGTTTATAATATTTATTGAATGGGTCGAAATGACCTTAATCTTCGATCTTCCGAAGATATCCCCAGATGCAGCAATCATAGATAAGTCCATCGGATGATGACACGGTCTTTTGACACCAACATATTTATATTTGTATTGTGTGAAGAGTGCTTGGAATCCCTTGTTTCTGGAAGGAAACCGGGCTCTTCTCAGGAGGAAACCCCCGACTTGGCAACTTTCCCACATAGGGCGGGCCGAGTAAAAACCCCATTTAAAATGACAAATACGTAAAAAATTCCGTTTTTGGCCCGTTCTCACTGTGCAATTCGTCGTATACCGACTTGTAGGTTGTGATTAAAATGGATGCTTTTAATTGGTCGATACAATTTGTCAACCAATCAAATGCATCCATTTGAATCGCATGCTACAAGTCCGTACGATATAAAATCGCACAGTGAGAACGGACCTTAACGCTGCTTTGTGAAACTGTCAGAGTAGACCGTTTCTCGTAACATTCAAGGGCTAACTGTCATGGCAACTTATGCCTTCAACATCACGTTACGATCAGTCCTAAAGTTACGTCGGGCGTAAATGTTTTGCCGCACTGTTCCCTGGGGACCAGGGCCTAGTTTCACAAAGCGATCTTAACTAAGTGTGATCTTAACTACCATGGCAACCAGTGCCAAAGGTATACGTATACTTAAGCTTAGATCGCTTTGTGAAACTGGGCCCTGAACACCAGTGCATTCTTTCGCAATAGGACTGGGGGCAACTAAATGTACCATAGGCCTACTGCATATTTAGTATTTGTACATTCTATGAACACTCACGTTTTGTTCAATCACTTGAGATCACTGGATAGATGCTTTGGAGAAAAGTTGATCTCAAAACGGGTAAATTTTCCTCCTCTAAGCACAAAATATCAACTTTGATTAGGACACCTGTTGGTCCATAGAACATCACTGACACGCACTATGGTGGGAAGTACTCACTACGCATGTACGTCACGAGCCATATCGATTTTGATGTAAGTAAGGATCGTATAAATAAGTATAAAATAGGTTATTGAGTTGAGATAAACAGCTGCTGTCAGTCCCTCTATATAAAACAGCACAACGTCCAATCAGGTGCCATACTAACCTGGGGCCGAGTTTGCTCAATCGGTTAGAGTTATTGCCCTTCAGTCTAACTCAAGCCTTCCATCTATACGACTCGGGATCGAATGCCACCCAGTCAGACCAAATAGAATTTTCTGAGCGGATTTTCCCTCGATCGCCGTATGTGTAAGAGTTGCCATGTACTCTCCGAAGGTCGGGGCTTTCCTCCGGGCGAAAAATCCGTTTTCCTCTACCTCTTAACCTGGCAACGCCACCATTTTAAAGTAAAATAATCTTGAGTGCGGCCTAAAACATCAATCAATCAATCAATCAATTATGCAAACTCACCTGCTTCGGGAGTAATAATGTAAACTTTACAACGGTATCTATATCCATAGTCTTTAAGGTCCGTCGTATCAGATATAAGTATTAGGCTATTCTTGATAGGAAAACTGCAGAGATAACATTTTTTATGTCAGTAATCAGTAACATTTTCAGCAAGATTGCTCCAATCTTGGATATCACTGGAATTTCAACATAGTTTATGTCGTTTTCGTTAATGTTAATGTAGCTTTATTAACAAAATATAAAGCGATACGTAAATTAAGTGGCATGAGCTGCCAAAGTTCTGACAAATTTCGATTGTCGAGAGAATTCGAGCGCTTATAGTACTTTGAAAAAAGGATTGACGTTAACATAAAAAGTATTGGTAAAGCCAGTGATGTTTGAGACTCAAAGACATGAACTAATAACGGATAAAATCTAAATAGCCGGGATGTATGAGTACATTTTAGTATTTTTTACACTTTTGACGCTCCAGGATTGAGATTAGCGGAAAGTTCAAATGTTGTATTTATTAATAACAAAAAAAAAAAGAAATAGCTAATTCTGTTTCATGGAAATGTTCTCTATATTTTACAGCTCATAACTTTCAATCCCAAATTTGGCAATACAAAAATTTTTCATTTGGCCTACTGCTCATCTTTTTTTTCTTTCCACTCATGTTATTTTGAACAACTTCTGAGTTGTATAGATCAACGATGAACTACCAACTCAAGATAATTATAAAAAACTTGCCTATTTATCTTTTTTCTTGTAAAGCCATTACTCTTGTGAGTGGCACTCTTCCAGTGTCCAGTGTGACAAAAATATATAGAATTTGTTCTTAGAAATAACCAATTAAAGTCGTGTATAGCTTGATTATAAATTGGGATCTGTGTTGCATAAGACTACCAAATTATATCCTCTCCATGAGACCACCACAATCCATGAGACCACCACATTGAACATGAAAAAGTGGTTTATCCTAAATCTTTTGGCAGTCATATCAGCATATTAGATTATTCATCAAACCCCAATTAAGGATGAAGACAAACATTTTTATTACCAAATTTCTTCTTAAGAAATCGGGGGCCTCCGTGGCTCAGTAGGTAGAGCGTTTGACGCTCAATCCGAACAGCCTTCCACCAATGGGTCGCGGGTTCGAATCCCACTCAGTCCAAAAATTGGAAAATTTTCTGACTGGGTTTTCACTCGAACGACCTATGTGGGATGGTTGCCAGTTACCAGTGGAAGGTCGTGGGTTTCCTACCGGCACAGAGCCCGGTTTCCTCCCACAATAAAACTGGCAACGCCGCCATATAAGTGAAATAATCTTGAGCGCGGCATAAAACACCAAACAATCAATCAATCTTTACACACAACAAGTGCCTTCTTAGCAATAGAAGCTACAGACTGCACATATTGCTAGCCTTATGTTCGCTGCTATTGCTATATGTGCTTGTTTTCATGTTGTCCAATTAGCTTTTGTTGACTATTCAAATATCACACATCTTTGCTATGTGTTTAAAAGAACCTTCGGATCTGTGAGCGTTGTCCTACACAACGGAATAAAGTCAAGCTTTTTTTTTAAATACAGACCTCATCTTACCCTTGATCTTGATCGTTAGGTAATTATCAATTTTCCCGTCTTCCTTTTCGACTGTACAAAAGTAAAAACAATCTCAGAGCACGGTTGTGACATTAACTTGAAATCATAATTTCATAATAAAAAGATATAATTTTATTGACACTTATTTAAAAATATCACAAAATATAGCAAATGCCATATCTCTGGTTTCTACCACTGTCAGTCAAGAGAGGGGAACTGTCCTTTACGGTGAGTTGGTCGTCTTGGTGACTTTCTGTTTCACTTTCTTCAGTACTTTCGATTTGATTACTTTCGTTTTCATAATTAAGATACAAAGTTTTTCTTTTGTCTACCACTGGCCCCGGGGTATGGGTATGATGAGCGTGACTGTGAGAATGGCCCTGTGATCCAGTTATTCCATGTTTGTGATTCGTGGAACATTTTTCCATGTGAGCTATGATGGGAATCGGTAATGATACTGACCACGGATCAGGCTCGGTTTGCTCAAAGTTCTGCCAAAAAAAATTTATAAAAATTAACTTTAAATTGGTTGAGATGGGTTTATTAATTATTATACGTATGTCATACATAACTGAAGGTTTAATACATATGTCACATTACCACTCGATAGAATCATTTCGCATTAATTTTATTTTTTACCCTTTCCAAACATTTATATATAAATGTTTATAACCGCTGACCTAATTAAAATTTAGCCCCAAAAAAACGGAAGCAATTGATCTTAAGCTAAACTCAAGGAAATTGGGTATAAAATTATAATGTTACTTTATTATTTCTTAATAGATTTCCTATACAAATTTTAGTATCACAATAATTGATTGATTGTTTGGTGTTTTACGCCGCACTCAAGATTATTTCACTTATATGGCGGCGTTGCCAGTTTTATTGTGGGAGGAAACCGGGCTCTATGCCCGGAGGAAACCCACGACCTTCCGGTGGTAACTGGCAACCATCCCACATAGGTCGTTCGAGTGAAAGTATCACAATAAAGAAAGCAAGATGAAGTAAAATACGAAGAATTTCACCCACCTGGAGATAATGATATCGAAGAAGATTTTTCATCTCGGCCAAGTTTTTACGGTCCTTGAATATCTGCGGTGATCGAGAGTCCTATAGAAAATACAGTTTAAAAAATACATCACAACAGAATACATCACAACAAAATTTATTACACAACCAAAACGGATTAACCAATGGAAGGCTAACAAGTGTCAATCACGTATCAATCCACATTGTAACCGAAATGACTATTGGAGTGTCACATTTGAGTTCTTTCCGGGCAACGACGACATAAAAGGTCATTCTACGGAGACATAGGGTTCGAATCAGACGTAATCCAGACGAGGTCCTCGTGAAACGGCCACGTACTTCATCCCAGCACTTATATCATATGATTGGGGAAACAGACCTCACCGCTGTAGACCGCTTATAGATTTTTACAGTTTAGTATAAATAATCATCTTGCATATTTGTTACTCATCACTTGATAAGGGTGTTATGAGTCCCCATTGGATTGAAAGTCCACATCGTCTCCGCCAATATGGACTTTCCAGTCAACGGCGACTGGAACAATATATGAGCAGTTCATGCCACTTCAAAAAAGATCAAAATAAATTGCACGAGAAGATAAGTCTATAACAACTTATTTCTCATACCTTATCCATGACGTGTTCGGAAGAACCACTTTCTGATAAGTAGGCAACCATATCTTCACCATTCTCCATCGCCATAGCGTAATGAAGGGCCGTCCTGTGAAACTGAAGCAGGGATAGAACATAACATTGACTGATTCGTAACGCTACACTCAACAGTTAAAACCTATGTGGGATGGTTGCCAGTTACCAACGGAAGGTCGTGGATTTCCTCCGGGCATAGAGCCCGGTTTCCTCCCACAATAAAACTGGCAACGCCACCATATAAGTGAAATAATTTTGAGCGCGGCGTAAAACACCAAACAATCAATCAATCAGCAGTTAAAGCCTAATGGAGACTTCAGGCCATGGTTAGCAGAACATTTATAGATTAAACGAGACCTACCTGTAGGTTGAAGTTTGATTATAATTCTCCCGAGTGTCAACACGAAGGGAATTAACTGAGATTGCGCAGCTATCATAGAAGTCAGTTTTCAACACTGGAGCGCATGCAGGAATAACAGTGTCACACGAAGGTACGGGAGGGTATTACAATAAATCAATCAATCTGTCATGAAATGAAGGGTGGGCAGTTAATTCCCTTCGTGTTGACACTCGGGAGAATTATAATCAAACTTCAACCTACAGGTAGGTCTCGTTTAATCTATAAATTCTCCCTCGTATCAACACTTCCGGGAACCCACTGAGATTTCAACACTGCATAGCGGAAGACCAGTATTTGTACTACGGAAGTAGGTTTATTTATCAAAAATACAGAGACATACTCAAAGTATAATCAACGCACTGTGCTAAGTACAGCAGAGGCAAAAGCCCCAGATTTATCAATTGGCTTGTTATAGTAGCGGGCAAAAGTAGAATTTTTGGACCATCCTGCTGCCTTTAGGACTAGATCAATACATAGTTTGTTTCTTACTGCTGCACTGGTACTTGCACTTCGAATACTATGAGGCTTATATACAGAGACATCGATGCCGGCAGATTGCATAGTTATTTTAACCCACCTGGCGACTGTGTCCTTGGTTACAGGAGCATAAGGCTTACAGTAACTTATAAACAAAGGTAACTCCCTTTTACGTAACTTACTAGTTCGTTTAAGGTATTCAAGAATTACTGTGCAGATGCATAACCTGCGATCAGGAGCATAGCCAGTTAAAGTTATGTCTTCTTGGTGCCTCCGTGGAGTAGTCTGCTTCACTGGTGTAGTCACTTTGATTATCACTCGAGACATATTACAAGAAACATCCGAAACGAAAAGTTTATGCAGTGTACTCAATCTTTGTCCAGATAGCACTGCTAATAACGTCACAGTCTTGAAAGTCAACAATCGTAAGCTCAATCTCCTGACTGGAGAGCAGCGTCTCAAAAAATGAAGCAAGATGTCTGTATTCCAGACAGAATTATAACGAGGCAAACTTGGGCGTCTGTTAAACACCCCTTTCATAAATCGAATTATTAAAACATCAGATCCGTTACAACAGATATAGCCGACCTGGCTGTATTTATGGCACTATAGTGCAAACCGTTCTCAAACAATATTGTAAGGAATTTAAGTAAATCAGTAGCTTTGCCAAATAATGAATTCACTCTTTCGTCTTGGCAAAACTGAAGCCAGCGAGTAAAATATGTAGCATACTGTTTTTTAGTCGATTTCCTCCAGGAATCAAACAAAATTGAAATAGTATTTTCTGCTATGCCTTTAGAGATCAAATGTCTCCGGAGACGTGACATGCAATCATTCTGAGCCGTCTGCCCATTGGATGACGTGCCGACAGATCGTAAGGTAGCCGTAGTGTGTGGCCCCCTGGTAGAGTTAAAGGTGGGCCTTTCATCATTTGTCTCAAAACTGGATACCAGGGCTGCCCTATCCAATGTGGTGCCACCAGAATTCCTGCCCCCCTCTCCTGTTTGAGTTTCTGTAAAATCCTGGGGATTAAAGAAAAGGGAGGAAATATGTAGTTAACACTTTTACTCCAGTTGAGAGAAAATGCATCCACTGCCATTGCGTGTGGATCAGGTTTCCATGAGACATAGCATGGGGTTTTATTGTTCAATCTTGAAGCAAATAAGTCTATCTCTGGCATACCAAATGTTTTTACAATTAGGTCAAAGCTTATAGGACTCAATGTCCATTCTTTATTGTCATCGAAAATACGAGATTTCTTGTCTGCCTGTGTGTTTTCTGAACCTGGAATGTGAGCTGCGGACAACCAGATATTACGTTTTTGGCTCCATAGCCACATTTCTCTGGCCAAGGTATTACACAAACGAGAATGGCAACCCCCCATTTCTGCTACATATTTAACAGCGGTGGTGTTGTCCATCGTGAGACGAACATGAATGTCATGTCTTTTTTGACAAAATGTTTTTAAACCTAAAAATGCAGCGAGCAATTCCTTATAGTTAATATGGAGTGAGCGTTCTTCCGCTGCCCAATGTCCACCTGTAGACTGACCCTCAAGCCACGCGCCCCAACCAAGGTTGGATGCATCTGATGTTAAAGTTATGTCTGGGTGACCAATGCATATAGATACTTTTGCTGTGGAACAATTATCAATCCACCATTTAAGGTCAAGTTCAGCTTTTCCAGATATAGTCATACTGGAGTCAAAATCTTCATTCACCTTTAAGGCATCAATCTTCTCCAACTCAAGTTGCCGAGAAAATAATTTGCCATATTTGACGCCTGGTTGGGCAGCACCAAGCGTCCCAACTAGACTAGCCACCTCTCGTATTGTGGGTGTGACTTGGGTTATAAGCTGCTTAATAGCATTTATGATTTTTGCTGCTTTATCTTTGGTGAGAGTGACAGTCATATTTGTTGAATCAAGTAAGAAGCCCAGATATGCAATAGACTGTGTTGGCATTAACTGAGATTTTTCAGTGTTTATATAAAAACCACATTTTTGTAATATGTCCACAGTTTCTATGACATTTTGAGAACATGCAGCTTGAGTCTGACCGATAAGTAGAGAGTCATCAATATATACAGTGGAGACGTGACCTCTTTCTCGCAACACGCTGAAAGGTACTTTAAGCAAACGTGTAAAATCACGAGGGGCTGAGGACAACCCATTTGGGAGGGCACAATACTGATAAAGTTCATTGCCATAAATAAATCTTAGATATTTTCGAAAAGCAGGGTCAATTTTAATTGAATAATATGCCTGTGTAATGACCGGTAGCTAGATAGAATCCAGGAACTCCAATATGATGATAAAAGGCAAATAAAGCCCATTTATTGATATAAATAACAACAACATTTCTATGATAAATACGTAAAGTTCAACAGACACAGATATTAAGGTTTAGTGTTGGTAACCAATTGTAGTGCATTCGAATGCGTATCCAAGGACCAAATATTACCGATGTCCAATACAGAGACCTCAACAAGTCTAAACTGCAAGACTTCGTTACACGAATAGATGGCATAAACCGAAAAGACCACAAAGAATCGTCTTTGGGTTAAAGTCCAGAGCTGTAGACCATGTTATCCGAAAAGGACCATCATTTGGGATGAAGACCAGAGCTATATACCATATATAGGTAATCAAGTACCAAAAGGTTGATTGCCGAATTAAAGGTTTGGTTGATTTGATATGTGTTAAGCATTAACCATTAATTACGTGATTAACTAATGCTAATATATAATAAATAAATATTAGTTCATTTGATGTGATGCTAAATTCAGCACTCGGCATTATTTCGGCCATCAAGCAGTGTATTAAAATAATAAAAACAATTACATTGGTGTGGAGCCTTGACCAAGCAGTGTACTGCGTGGCTGTCAGAATGAAGCTCCCTCCGTCTGAGCCTCACCTCTATTTATAGCTTCTGAAGGTGTCACGTGACTTACAGCAGAAATGGCGGCGAGCCAAATTTGCACAGAGAAAGTTAAAATTGACAGTTCTAAAGTGAGAAAGATAAGGAGCTCAATAATTAACCAGAGAGCGTTTTTCCTAAGCTTTAAAATGGTATAAGTGAAAGCTAAAGCTAAATGAACTACGAGTGACCGCTCCCTCTGTGAACACGACCGTTTCAGGGCTTTCGTACAGACATTACACATTTACAGCTTAGCAGACGACCGCAACAGAAGTTAACTTCGACAGTAAATTATGAACTGGTAAATCGATCAAGATCTGTATGCAAAATACTAATTCAGGGTGAGTTAAATTTGTTTACCTTTGTCATCAGATTTATAAGGCTGGAAATTCCCAGAGATCAGTTCAGTTTAAAACACTTATTTACAAAAGTTACGGTAGCGAAAATATCTGTCAAACAAGGCGCTGAAAATATCACGCGGATCAAAAATACGCTCCAAAATGCATTTACAGGAAAATCTTTGGAACCTAAACAACTATTCACATATGTATAACAACGTGTAACCGATTTAGCTACACTAATTTACCGATAACAAAAGATTGAACATTTATATAAATGCCTGTGCAACAACAACAACATGGGGTAAATATTAAGACAAACTGTTATTCGTTTTACATTTAAAGCTGAGATTTGTTTTACAACTAATATTATAAATCAACAAAATACTTCAATTACCAAAAATCTATAATAAAATTAGACACAGGATATATTACATATCGGTTCAAATTCAGTTATACGGTCATTACATTCCCCCCAACTTAATTTCTTAACTCCGATAGAAAGTTAAATATCGAGCCTTAGAGGAATATTTGCAGCATCAAGTTTCTCTGTTATAGCATCTGTGTCTCTGTTCCTTTCTCCAAAACATTTTAAGAACATTTTGACAGTTTGTTGTTGTTCCTCTCTAATGCATGTCCCTGCAACAGCAATCTCCAGCAGTGTCCTGTAATTGTAGAGACGGGATTTGTTCTCCACCGGGAATCGACCTTCATTTGATTTGGAAGCTTTTGTTCCTGGTAGCCCCAACATGTTATATTTATCCAATAACTCAGCGCGTCCAAGTACCATAGATCCGGTGGACTGCAACTCCAGCTGAAAAGCTGCCTGCTCCCAGTGTAACTTCCTTAGATCTGGAGACATAGACTTCCAGTCTTTGGGAGGCCAGGTGATCTTGCCTTCTTTGGTGTCCAGTTGCACAACTCCATCCTTTTCCCACTCTCTACGTGCTGGTGGTACGAGTGGCATACACCCAAATCGGAGAATTCGCCGAGCATTTGTGTTGTTGTCTTGGGGTTTAGTGAGGGTAGGCAGAATCATCTCTTGTTTAGGCGGGTTCTTATTGGTGACTTCCCTTGAAACCACAGACAAATCCAAGGGTGCGGAATTCTTCACTTCACTTGCCTTTACTATCACCGATCTGACTCTGGTAGGGGGACTTGTGGGGAGAGGAGGGCTGGGAGTGCCAGGTGGCTTGCTGTTAGTAGGGGGGTAGGTAGTTGGTGAGCGAATGGTGGGGAATACTTTTGCCTGGACCATGGCTTCATGGAGAATATCCATGGGCGTTGCGGACATCGTAGATGCTTCCAAGGCTTGGGCTGACAGTAGTTTAGATGTTGAAGTGGACTGGACTGTGGGGTCATAGGAGGATTCAGGGTCTTTTAAATATTCCTCAGTCGGGGTTGCTGCTTGGACTGGTAGCTCCTTGGAAGGTTCTGACACTGAAACTTCCGGTGAATTCAAGGGGAACCATTCATCTGCCTCCAGAACTATTTTTTTTTTCGCAGAAAGAAGGCAAGGACCAGCGTTGTATCGTATTGATGTATGTTGAGGAAATCCCCAATTCGTTGCTTATTTCATGTTTTATGTCCTCGCCAGTTATTGTTGTCCCGGAGCCTTTTAACTCACGTTTGCGGTCTTCCTGCAAAACGGACATTCTTCTCATAAGAGCCTGAAGTGCCTTAGGGTCAGTGTTTACCGATGCTGAAATCGTGACCCTATACCAACTTTTGTTTTCTGCGTCTTCCAGACACGCCAATATATTAGGTACCTCAATCTGTAAGTTGACCAGTTTCAAGCTGTGGTTGATGCTTGGTCGGCTTGGACTATATTCCACCGACTTTGTTTTCTTCGCTGACGATGGTCCTTCGGCCCTAGATTCCTCTTCTTTGGCATGTAACTCGTAAGGTCTTGGGCGACCTATAGCGGCCCAACCATCTTCCCACTCTTTCATCCGACGCATGGGTCTCGTCGACTGCTTTACCCATCTCCTCACTAGATCCCTGGCAGCACAGGAGGCAGGTGCATTGTAACTGGGGCATCTTACAATACGAACATAGTCTTCAGGAGTCTGTGAAAACCACACTCCATTAGGCTCAGAAAATATGTCCCTAGGTAAAGTTTTCGAAATATCCGGATACCTTTTGTCAATATGGCATTTCAAATCTATCGTCCTTCGAAATACATGTTCCTTCTCGCAGAACGGACACACTACTTGGAGTCTCCTATGGGTATTTGAGCCAAGGTGGTATTTAAGGGCTTTCTTTGTGGAGAATGAGGAGGAGCACAACCAGCATTGATTAGAAGACATTCTGCAAGTAGAGAAGAAAAGACATTCAAAATAAGCATATTGCCGTTTACATTATAATATTGGTTAAACCTCAAATGTTCCAATGTACATAGCTCTGCTCTAACACCCCATAATGGCCATTAGCTACCGCATTGGACTGGACCACGTAGGAATTCTCGAACTATTGCTCTTCTTTAAAACCAATAAACGAAACAAACACAGGTAGACAAACCAGATGAGACAGTTTTATTCTTAGCATTTAGTGAACCATAACATGTTTCAATGGATTCTGGCACAGATACCTTCTCTGTCCAGAGCGCACGAGTCTCCATGAAATATGTTTTACCGAATGAAGGGTGATCAGTCCTTCTAAGGATTTTTTTCACTTGTGGATTATTCCACGTTACAGTACATCTACTGTTTCACAACATCACAAAAAAACGTTCTGGTCACAAATTGCTACGCCCAAACTCTTGTCAACATCTCCTTGTCTCAACTGTTTGTCTCAAACGTCATTTAATTCCTCGTTGTATCCGACCGACACCAAGCCGGTGGAAACTTTCCTTTATATGCAGCTAAACGGTCAATGTGGTAAACTTTCGGTGATTGTCTGGCAGATTTCTTCACTAAGAAGTGTGTATCATCAACTTTACGAGTGGTGACGTAAGGACCCTTCCAACGAGCTTTTGACAGGTCCCAGGTTTCCGTGCCGGTTCATACAACCATACTGGTTGTCCCACCTGTAAAGCTCTTTTCTTGGAATATAGATCATAACGTCTTTTCTGGTAATCCGAGCTCTTCTTTAAACATCTTCGTGCTATACTATGCACATTTGTGAGTGTCGACTGCAGTTTTCGTACATAATCGGAGCTGGAACTTGAACAGTCTCCTTCTTTGGGTAGGTCAATCATGGCTTGCATTGGTAAGGTTACTTCCCGTCCAAAAACCATTTTATTTGGACTTTTTCCTGTGCTGGAGTGTACAGATGATCTGTAGGCCATTAACATTTGCGGAAGATACTCGTCCCATTTTCTCTGTTGGGTTTCACAATACATTGTGAGCATGGCCTCTAGAGTGCGATTGAAGCGCTCTACTAGTCCATTTGCCTGAGGTCTGTAGCTTGTCGTCCTTGTCTTATCTATCTGTAGGAGATCGCACATAGCCCCGAATACTTGAGATTCAAAATTTGTGCCTTGATCGGAATGCAGTTGAAGTGGTGTACCGAACCTACAAACAAACGAGCCAACAAATGCCTGAGCAACTGTCTCTGCTTCTTGATCTGCTATTGCCACAGCTTCTGTCCACTTTGTAAATGAATCCGTCATCACCAAGATAAACTTATTTCCACGCCCGGTAAGTGGAAGTGGTCCTAGTATATCTATACACACTCTTTCCATAGGTTCCCCGACCAAATATTGTTTCATGGGCGCCCTTCCGACGTCTTTTGAAAGCTTTCGTGCTGAACACTTATCACACTCCGTGCAGTACTTCTCAATAGAATTCTTCATCGACGGCCAATAGAAGACTTCCTTTACCCTGTGTAGTGTTTTTGCGATTCCGAGATGACCAGCTGAAGGAATGTCATGACAATACTTCAAGACTTCTCTTCTCTTGGTACCTGGCACAACCAGCTGGTATGATGATTCGCCACCCTCCCCAAATGTTTCTCTAAAGAGAATCCCTCCTTTAACGTTCAGTCTGTCCCATTGTCGCCAAAGTGTTTTTGTTGCGGAAGATAAATGTGATATATCTGACCATTTCGGTCTATCGCTACCCCTTTCCAATGCGATAATAACTGGACCAATACTTCTATCTTGCATTTGCTCCAGCTTCAGTTCATCAAATGACCAACCCAAAAGAGATACTTGATGGAACCTGGGGTTTTCAATCTGCTCTTTATTATTTCGAGTAATAACCCTGCAGAGGTCTGCACGATTGTCATTCTCAGTATTCTTCTGGTGGAGGGAAATATCTTGTATGTCATCCTCACAGGCGTACGTATTCGCCGTTTGCTGTCTACTACATGCCTTACATGGGTATCTTGATAAAGCGTCTGCATTGGAATGCTTCCGTCCTGCCCGATGAACGACCTTGATGTCAAATGTCCCTATCTCCTGAAGCCATCTTGCAACCTGACCAGTCGGATTCTTAAGATTCCGCATCCAGGACACTGCCGCATTGTCAGTCCTGAGAAGAACACGTTGACCATAAAGATATGGGTAAAAGTGCTTGAGAGCTCTGACAACCGCAAGCAATTCCTTTCGCGTGACACAGTACGCTCTCTCTGGTTTGCTCATGGATTTGCTCATGTAAGCTATCACCTTTTCCACTTCATTCTGCCGCTGTGAAAGCACAGCACCAACCGCAGCATCGCTGGCATCTGTGTCTAAGATGAATTCTCTCCCGGGCATTGGATAGGATAATATAGGAGAAGTCTGAAGTAAAGTTTTCAGCTTTACAAATGCAGAGTCTGCTTCAAGTGTCCACTGGAACTTAATGCCTTTTTCAGTTAACTTGTGGAGGGGGCGGGCGATTTCGGCAAAGCTTTTCACAAACTTTCTGTAGTAAGAACACAAACCCAAGAAACTTCTTAGCTGCTTAACAGTTTTTGGGATTGGCCAATCGGCCACCGCCTTCGTCTTTGCTGAATCGGTTTCAATGCCTCTTTCAGAAACAATATGACCCAGAAAGCACACAGACTTCTGAAAGAAATGGCATTTAGATGGTTTAAGCTTTAGAGAAGCTTCTTGCAATCTTTGGAAAACATTTTCCAACCGTATCAAATTAATTTCGATACTGTCAGCCGGTACAATGATATCGTCTATGTACACCAAGCATTCCTCCCACTGCAAACCACGAAGGACATTTTCAAGGAGTCTCTCAAATGAAGAAGGGGCGTTAACTAGACCAAATGGCATAACTGTAAATTGATACAAACCATATGATGTCGCAAATGCAGTTTTCTCCTTATCTTTGCTGTCCATCGCTATCTGCCAGAAACCTGAGTTGAGATCCATTATGCTAAACCATTTAGCGCCACTCAGTGCCTCTAAACATTCATCAACTCTTGGTAGAGGGTATGCATCTTTTATCGTGACCTCATTTAACCTTCTGTAATCGACACAGAACCTTACAGAGCCATCCTTCTTTGTAACTAAAACTATTGGCGACGCCCAGGGACTGTGAGACGGTTCTATGACGCCTCTCTCGGACATCTTTTCCAATTCTTCCTTCACGACCTCTCTCTTACCTATAGGTAGCCTTCTTGGTGGTTGACGGATTGGTAGAGCTTTACCCGTATTAATTGTATGTTGTACCAAATTTGTCTTTCCAAGGTCACTTGATGTTTCCGAAAATACGGTTTGGTACTTATACAAAAGTTTTGATAACACCTCCTTAGATTGCAAATCCAAATGAAATGAACTTCTTTCCAAAAGGTCTTGTAAAGGTTCTGGAAGAATACCAATTTTTACGTGACTTGAAGTGCTGGTTTCAGTTGTTGAATAACAGTAGTCAGGCCTTCCAATTTCCTGTTCATAGAACGATTGGCAAGTTCCAATCCTAGTGTTGCAATTTAAGGTTATTTCGTGGTCCCGTAAATTTACAACTTTCACTTTTGTAGGGTTTTGAGAAACGTCGATAACTCCATTTATCAACCTAAGTCCATTCTTTTGGTAAAAATTATCTGAAGGTTCTAACAAACCGAATTCAGATAAATGTTCTTTGCCAGGAATGATAACTTTTACCCACATGACTGTCTCCGCGGGAACTATGATTGTTTCATCAACCTGTACCTGACAACACATTTCTGCCTCACCGCCTACCCAGCAAGGGATATCAGCTCCATTGGTGCGAAGTCTCATAAACTTGTAGTCAATTCCAAGAACATGTGAAAGAAGAAAATCTTGTCCCAGGATACCGTCAGTTGCAATGTCACACACCAACATATTGTGACGATACATAACGTCTCCAAAATATATTGTAAGAGTGATTTGTCCAAAAACCTGGAGTTTGTTACCACCTGCTCCCTGTACACTATTTTTCCAGAATTTAAGGGAAGGCTTCTCGTGAATTGAAATCTTATCAAAAATGTCTCTCGATAACAAAGATACAGTTGAACCACTATCCACCAACATATGGATATTTTCATGAAGACCATTTGTTTTTCCAGACACAAAGAAACCATTTTCAAACCTATTATTTTCTATTTTTAAGTGGCGAATATTTGTTGGACCACGTGTGTGTATTTCTTGTGAGTCAAAAGAACTATCAGTTTGAGGCCTATGATACCCCGTCAACCCTCGACCTATTGAGCTAACGGAAATCCGTTTCCCATACTGCCAGATGTATTCATGTCGCCATTTTGATTGTTCTGCCTATTAGGACACTCTCTATAAAAGTGTTGAGGAGAATCACATATAAAACAGTTTCTGTTTGCTTGTTTCTTAAAGACGCTGTTAACTTTTCCTGACTCCAGCCTTTCCAACCGCTTCACTAAATCACCAATTGTGCGTTCGTTAACCCTGCTTTGGTTGGGCCTGTCATTTGACCTTTGGCCTCTTTCGAAAGTAGTAGATCTAACTGGCAGTTTTCCCCTCTCTCTACTTGGTCCAACAATAGCCTCGAAACGCTCAATTACTTCAACTGCACTGGCAACATTGTTGCAATCTTTATCAATACACCTACATTTCATCTCTAACGAAATGGATTTATACAGTTGATTTAAGGCCAATGCCTCCTGGGCTCTGTGGTCTAGTGTAGGATAAGCCTTCTGGGTCATTTGCCGCAGGTCATCGCCTAGTGCTGCAATGGATTCGTCAGGGAAACGCCGCCTTGCCTCAAGTTTTGTCAACCATCTGTTTTGTTGCCGACTGCTACCAAAACGTTGCTCCAATCTGATATTTAAAACTTCGAAGGACCTTTTCTCTGACGACGAGAGACCTATATAGAATGTTCTAGCTGGGCCTCTCAGACTGGCTGCCAAAGCTAATGTTTTCTCCCTTGAATTCCAACCTCCGAGTTCGGCACAGTCAAGAAAATGCGAAATATATTCCTCCCAGTCTTCCCTACCATCGTAAGACTCTGGTTTCATACGTAGTCCTGACCTTCCAATACCTGGCATTGAAGCCGTTTGCTCTCTGGGTGAATTATTTGCTGCACTTCTTTCCTCATATTCTTCTGAGTCTGAGTTTTCCTCTTGAACGAAGTCAGCTGTATCGTCTGATTGAACAGTTGAAAAATCACCTTCCCCAATATTATGGCGTTGAGTTTTAATAGTTATTTCGGGATCTGTATTTGTTGCCATGTTTGGACCTGGAATTTACCAATTTGAAGTAACCTGTCGTGGATCCGTATCACTGGATGTTAATTGGTCAATAACATCCCACTTCTGACACCATTTGTAATGACCGGTAGCTAGATAGAATCCAGGAACTCCAATATGATGATAAAAGGCAAATAAAGCCCATTTATTGATATAAATAACAACAACATTTCTATGATAAATACGTAAAGTTCAACAGACACAGATATTAAGGTTTAGTGTTGGTAACCAATTGTAGTGCATTCGAATGCGTATCCAAGGACCAAATATTACCGATGTCCAATACAGAGACCTCAACAAGTCTAAACTGCAAGACTTCGTTACACGAATAGATGGCATAAACCGAAAAGACCACAAAGAATCGTCTTTGGGTTAAAGTCCAGAGCTGTAGACCATGTTATCCGAAAAGGACCATCATTTGGGATGAAGACCAGAGCTATATACCATATATAGGTAATCAAGTACCAAAAGGTTGATTGCCGAATTAAAGGTTTGGTTGATTTGATATGTGTTAAGCATTAACCATTAATTACGTGATTAACTAATGCTAATATATAATAAATAAATATTAGTTCATTTGATGTGATGCTAAATTCAGCACTCGGCATTATTTCGGCCATCAAGCAGTGTATTAAAATAATAAAAACAATTACATTGGTGTGGAGCCTTGACCAAGCAGTGTACTGCGTTGCTGTCAGAATGAAGCTCCCTCCGTCTGAGCCTCACCTCTATTTATAGCTTCTGAAGGTGTCACGTGACTTACAGCAGAAATGGCGGCGAGCCAAATTTGCACAGAGAAAGTTAAAATTGACAGTTCTAAAGTGAGAAAGATAAGGAGCTCAATAATTAACCAGAGAGCGTTTTTCCTAAGCTTTAAAATGGTATAAGTGAAAGCTAAAGCTAAATGAACTACGAGTGACCGCTCCCTCTGTGAACACGACCGTTTCAGGGCTTTCGTACAGACATTACACATTTACAGCTTAGCAGACGACCGCAACAGAAGTTAACTTCGACAGTAAATTATGAACTGGTAAATCGATCAAGATCTGTATGCAAAATACTAATTCAGGGTGAGTTAAATTTGTTTACCTTTGTCATCAGATTTATAAGGCTGGAAATTCCCAGAGATCAGTTCAGTTTAAAACACTTATTTACAAAAGTTACGGTAGCGAAAATATCTGTCAAACAAGGCGCTGAAAATATCACGCGGATCAAAAATACGCTCCAAAATGCATTTACAGGAAAATCTTTGGAACCTAAACAACTATTCACATATGTATAACAACGTGTAACCGATTTAGCTACACTAATTTACCGATAACAAAAGATTGAACATTTATATAAATGCCTGTGCAACAACAACAACATGGGGTAAATATTAAGACAAACTGTTATTCGTTTTACATTTAAAGCTGAGATTTGTTTTACAACTAATATTATAAATCAACAAAATACTTCAATTACCAAAAATCTATAATAAAATTAGACACAGGATATATTACATATCGGTTCAAATTCAGTTATACGGTCATTACACCTGTTTCAAATCCACTGAAGCAAAGAAACAGTTTCTCTCCATGAGGTTAATACTTGTTACAAGAGTTTCCATTTTAAAATGTTGTTGTTGCACAACCTCATTAAATTTTTTCAAGTTCAGTATTAGGCGACAACTGCCATCTTTCTTCTTACGGGCAAAAACAGGTGAAATATATTCGCCATCTTGGTGTTGAGTTTTTTCCACAACACCCTCAGCCTGCAATTTTATTAGCTCAGCTTGGAGAAAATTCTGATGATTAGAACTCAGAAAATGCCTATAATAAGATGACTGATTTGGGAGATCATGAAATTCGATTTTATAGCCATGTTTAACAGTATCTATAACCCACTGGTTTGATGTTAATGTCTCCCAATATTTCAGGTGACTACATATGGTACCTGCAGTAAAGTTAATATCAGTGACGTTAAAGTTGGAAATAGTATGGCTTACCTGCTCATCTTTTGCAGGGATTATTTGCCGGTCCTTGATGGGTTTGATCGCCTCTTGTTTTGGCCACTGAATTTTCCCCAATTCCCGCCTTTGTGGCCTTTCATTGGCTGTTTGCTTTTCGAAAAATAGCGGGAGCGGGGCTTCTCGTTTTTTGACGAGATTCGAGAAGATAAGTCACTGACTTTCTTTATGTCTTCAGCATATTTTGAAAGTTCGTCACCAAATAAATTATTTGTAATCGGTATCTCTGGGGAACATAACTTTTTATAATAAGAATGGAGCTCGGGTTTTATCGCTTCTCGCCTCCTGGCGTTCAGCTGATATCCGGCTTGGCCTATCAGTGAAATGGCATCAATAGCCAAATTTGCCAATTTGTCCACATCTAAAACTCTTTCATGAGGTTTTTTCTTTCTCAGCTCGTGCAGAGTGCTTCCTAGCACTGCTAGAGGTTGAAGGCCATTAATAATAAACTGTTCAACCTTCTTGAGTTTTATGTCTTTGGCTCTAGATGCAGGGGCTAAGTCATTCCACACTGACGAATTCACAGTAGTTTCTTTAAGGAACTTGACATTCGCAGGCCTCTTATAGGTGTCCAATTTATCCTTGACTCTGTCACCACTCAGTTCTCTAGTAAGACGAGTGTCGATAAGTTCGGCAATTCTACCGTTTATTTCGAGTCCGGTGATTTCCTCACCTTGTAACTCAGAGTCAAGATCGTCAATTTCGCCTTCTTCTTTCAGACACACTG
Organism: Lepidochitona cinerea; assembly: GCA_963971465.1. Taxonomy (NCBI): domain Eukaryota; kingdom Metazoa; phylum Mollusca; class Polyplacophora; order Chitonida; family Tonicellidae; genus Lepidochitona; species Lepidochitona cinerea. The sequence goes on along the minus strand of OZ020555.1, from coordinate 39,578,277 downwards.
ACCGCATGGCAATCTTTGCGTAGGTCATCCTCGATGTCAAAGACTTCCACCGAGCTTTCATCGGAGCTAGAGTGCTGAGATTTTCTTCTCTTATTACCCTTCAACAGCTCCTTTACAACAACACCATCGTCGGTCTGTTTTCTTTTAACATGTGACTGGTTTGATTGGCTATTTGTAGCCGCAGTTTCGCACAATTTTTCCATTGCGGTAATTCTGCCAGAAATGTTGTTTATATTTTCTGACACAACTGATTTGACTTGTTGGAGAGTTTCCTTTTGCATATTTTGAAAAGCATATAAAAAGCATATAAAAAGCCAATAAAACAGGGCTACAGTCGTTCAATTGGGACTCGACCGGTTTGACAACATCGACTTCATGTCGGCCTTCCTTCACCCCTGTTATGACAGGCTGCTGGATAGGAAACGGTAAGACTTCAGTCTCAGCGTTGGACTTTTTGTTTGTTGAACTTGAGCTTCTTTTTGAAGTTCTTGTCTGAGGTTTACCCTCGCCACTTATACTAGGCTGTTCCACCTGCTGTTTCGAGGCCGACATTTTAATTGTTATGTCCGTGCCTGAAACGTAGACCACGTGGCTAAGTTGAATTGATCTAAACTTTATGACCAGTAAATTCTGTTGAATTCTCGGTTTTGCCCGAGTAGTAATTCGCTTGTTGGTCTTTTGCGACCAACAAGCTAGAGAGGCACACTTAAATTATGATAAAAGTGGCCCACACGATTGATGTGTTGGCTGTTACGCCAACACAGAAAAACACGACTTGTCGCTTAGAAGATAGCAAACGCACTGACTTCTATGATAGCTGCGCAATCTCAGTGGGTTCCCGGAAGTGTTGATACGAGGGAGAATCACCTCCTATCAGAAATTGTCCATTTCTAGGGCTGAGTGGATTTTTCACTCCGTCACCGTATGTGGAAGAGTTGCCAGGTAGGCCTACTCGCTGAAGGTCGGGGGTTTCCTCCGCCACTAAACCTGGTAACGCCATATAAGTGAAATAATCATGAGTGAGGCGTAAAACATCAATCAATCCATCAAACATTTCTAGGTTCATATTTGTTGATACAAAATGGAAGTTATTGAAGGCCAAGTTTAAAAACACGCGAGACTAATTGAATAAGATTTGAGCAGTTTTACCAAATATAACAGATGATTAGTTTTAAAGATAAACGGTATTTTGGTTAACTTTCGACGTTAATCTGACCAAAGAAGCTAATGAAACAAAACTTTCTAAAACAAGAAAGCACTTTTTTTTCTCGTACTATAAGTATTTGGAAGAGTAACTAGGTATTAGCCGAAGGTCAAGACAAAAAGCCAGGTTTCCGCCGGCCACTAGACCTAGCAGCGCCACCATATACATGAAATAATCCTGATTGCGGCCAAAAATATCAGCCAATCATATATAAATTGAATGCCAAACTTACTTGATCTCGCACAGAATCTAACCGCAGGCCCAGTAAAAATAGATAAGCCTCCACCAACACCTTCAATATTTCTCTGTCTCCACGGAGAACCGCCTTATGAAGAGCAGGTTGAAAGTTTTTCTAAACAGGAGAAATTATGTACTAATGTAGCCCTACCTTCAGGCCTAGACCTACTCGCTTTAACGATAAGTGTTCAACAGTAGGTCTAACCGTTTCACAACTTGTTGAAAGTCCAAGGGTTTTTCTTGCTACAGTAATTAAGCGCCATCAGATTATCCGCCCAAAATAGCTAGATCAGGTAATATTGGTGGATAATCAAAGAAACTGGTTCCACATTCAAATAGGCCCTCTTTAGGTATGTGTCCACTCTTACGCTGAGAATATATTTCTACCGACAGTTTAATAATTAGATGAAGACACCTTTCTATAGTTGCGAATGACAGAGACGTTGTGGAAGCTCTATGGAATTGGTTTTACTGGGAACGAGACCTTCAAAAACGGGAGATTTAATAATAACATCATATTACAGTACCACAAATACCAAACAATCACCTTTGTCCGACTATCTACAAGGCACGGTTCAAACGTTGAAGAGAATCGGTCTACGTAAATCAATTCGTTAACCCTGTCCAGATCACTGGTTTCCACAGCATAATGGAACGATTCAATAACATCCTGAAACAGATCATGGATATAGATAGAAGTCAGGTGTGATATCAATGAACTATATCCGTGGAATGGACACGTCTCATTGGCTGGTTTGGATCTAACTTAGTAAAATTAGCCGCCATTGATAGTTGAAGCGCGCGCGCATAACAGATCTGGATAGATATTGCATCATCTCCTAGTAATGGCGGCATTCGATGCACATCAGATACCACGTGACCGCCATTCCACGCATATAGTTCATTGTGTGATATATACCATTTTCCGAAATTTATCGCGCATATATCACCTGGTGTGCTAAGATTTGGGGCTGGAATTTAGTTGCCAACTTTAATGACGCAGAATTGATTACATGTACTTTGTACTGGCCTCTTGTTTCTGGTTCGATGAGTGGTGGTTGGGAGGGGGATGTCATCTTCTTGATTGAATGATTGATTCGTGTCTTACGCCGCGCTCAAGATTATTTCACTTATATGACGGCGTTGCCAGTTTTATTGTGGGAGGAAACCGGGCTCTATGCCCGGAGGAAACCCACGACCTTCCGCTGGTAACTGGCAACCATCCCACATAGGTCGTTCGATCATCTTCTAGAGACGATGTTATCTACTACAGTGGTTACCATTGCCCAGCATATTCGTATCTTGTCCCCATAACATGGGAAGGTCCAATCTGACTAAAGTCGAGATGCTCTTTGGTCTTTTCAATGAGCATCTCGACTTTTGTCAGATTGGGGAAGGTGGTAGATGCGGGAGGTGGAACTGCAATTTTAAGGCCTCTGGATCTGAGTGTACAAAGCAATTTTTAGTTTATTTTGTTTGTTTTGAAATATATGAATTCACATTACGTTATATTCTTTAAGCTGACTTTTAAAAACGTTCTCCTCTGCTTCATGTTTTAGGTTTCCGTGTGTGGGGCTTTCTGAAGGATTAGTTGTCTCCCTTATTGTAAGAATATGTGGGTAACTGTGTAAAGACAGCAGCCGACGGTAGGTGTCGTCTTTGGTCATTCCATAACACCATGTCCAGACTGTCTGGAAAACAAGAATACACCATGGCCTAATATAATAAATCGGAACTGGGTTTGTCATTTAAATGATACTGATTGATTGATTGATTGGTTGGTTGATTGGGACTTAACGCCGCACTCAACAGCTAAGGTTATATGGCGACAAAAGTACCAACCGACGAAAAGATCTTACCCACCGCCATCCCACCTAAATTTGAACATTAAAACCTCCACAGACCATATGAACGTCAGGAAGGCTAATGTTTTTGGCATACTTAATTTTCATCCATGCTAGGTAGGCGAAAATGGCTATGGCAAAAACCACACTGCCCCCAACCCAAGGGCCCAAATGATACTGGAGAACATCTTATGAAAGTTACGCATTTCCTGACATTCTTTGAGATATTGTCATTTTGTCCCATAAATATAGGCCTACATCAATATCCGTGGGCTAAGACCATATCAAATTTGATTCTTAGATTTTGATTTATTGATGTTTTACGCCACACCCAAGATTATTTCACTTATATGGCGGTGTTGCCAGGTTTAGATGGGGAAGAAACCGGGCTCATTGCCCTGAGGAAACCCCCGACCTTCGGCGAGTACCTGGCAACTATTCCATATACGGCGACCCAGAGAAAAATCCACTCTGAAATTTTTCAATTTTATTTTATGTGATTCGAACCCGCGCCGCATCGATGGAAGGTCTGTGTGGGACTGAGGGACGACCACTCTAACCGACCCATTGATTCTTAGAATCAAACCTCAAACAAGCTTCCAGAAAGGCCTACCTTGTCTATGACCTCAAGATAGGAAGAATTACCTATCAATTCGCAAACATCTCGAACCGTCATGTTATCCTGCAGGCAAAGGAGGGAAAAACTAACATGGGAGGAACTTGACAGCAATAACGCAACTATAGCTTAAAGCCTGGCATTGAGATTTATATAATTTTACTTTTCCATGTTTAGTCAAATAGTCCGATTCTAGTTATTAAATCTTTTCGATCAAAGACTTAAAATCAGACAATATATACGAAAGGCAAAATTGACCAGAAAAATATTAACAATATTTTAATATCTAGATCTTGTATCCGAATTACTATAGGACAAAAATAATCGTTGCTATACCTGATCTCTGTAAGTTAAAAGAACAGCACCTCCTTTCTTTAACATCTCGCCGATAATTTGGGGATCTACGTCGCTATTGACACCATGGAGTAATACATTACTGCCCTGTTAAAATCACAATAGAATAACTGTCATGTTTAACCAACAAAATGATACAGCCTTAAATAAATTAGACTGAAAATAAGCACCATAACCTTTAACAGCGAGTAATAAAAGTGGAATATTTTTTTTTCCTCCTAGAAATTCCGATTGGGAAGAGTTTTGGGTACTAGAAAACAATGGCTTCCTACCTGCTGACAGCGATTGATTGATTGTTTGTTTTTTTACGCCGCGCTCAAGATTATTTCACTTATATGGCGGCGTTGCCAGTTTTATTGTGGGAGGAAACCGGGCTCTATGCCTGAAGGAAACCCACGACCTTCCGCTGGTAACTGGCAACCATCCTGACAGCGAAGCAAACTATTCAATTTAAGGTATGTGCATATAGAACTAGTGACTGTGTGGTCGTAGGCGCAGGCCACATCGCACAAAGTCGGGCGACGACAATCCTCGAGACTGTTGTGATAATGTGAGACATCGAGGACGCAATAATTGCTGCAACCTAATTTGTCAAGCAGCGTCATCCTTATGTAAAAAAGCGGAATGGCCCCCGAGAAGAAGGCTGCGCGTAATGGCCCCTGGGAGCCTTGTCGAGAGACCAAAATGCCTGTTTTCAATAAATTACGTTTGATTGTTTAAATTTTAGACATTTTGAGACGAAGGAGAAGATGAAGGCACAAGACCTCTTTCCGCACTACCTGGACCCGTCCGTAATTGCTCCATGGACCTATATATATGGAGCATATTTTACCCTCTTTGAGATTGAGGAGGAGGAAGAGGATTTCCTTTCGTCTTCAGTGCAACACTAATTCCATATCCTCTAATCAGTTGTAACTGAAGCAATGGGGCGCCGTCTCTCACCGTTTGTGTTACACGTGTCAGTAGGCTTACGTTTCGACATCCTCGGATACCCAGGGTTAAAATCTCAACAAGCTCACCTTTTACCCCAAGGCCAACTGTGATCCAACGCCTCGTTTTCTGGGAACGCCCATTTACTGTAGGGCCAATCAAAAATTCTCTTCTAAACGTTGGAACGCTTCTGTTTTTGAGACACGTTTATCGAATTGAAGTGTAAACCGAATAGTTGTCCATCTTGGTTTTGAACACTGTCTGGATGCTTACGTAACGCCGATTCTGATTGGTGAAATTTCCGCCATAGTTTTGTGGCGGAACCACATATAATATATGCATATTAAATCAGAAACGACGGATTTGGTTCCACTTGTCCCACGGGTAAACGATGACGTTTCGAGTGCCATTTGTACTCAGTCAAAAAATACGAAGATTGACTAAATGGCCGAGGCATATTGAACCGATGGAAGCGAGCGGAAACAGGCAATGTTTGAAGCTAAATTTCATGCCTCCCCCCCCCCCACGCGCACGCAGGCGCACACACAAACCGTAGGTATCTTTAGAAACACTAAAAGTCAAAAGATCTATTAGTCAGCGCTAAACGCCCTTGTCTGTCTTCTACCTTGGAACCAAATTACATATTTTCACTTTTCCCATTATTATATTTTTGTTAAATTTCAGTTACCCGACTTCTTGCTCTTGGTGAAGATCTGTACAACAGTGTCAATATATAACAAAGTATTTCCCTAAACCGCCTGTTAGACAGTAAACAATGTACCACAGAATTCGCACTAATTGCTCGTTGATTGTACATTTTACCTGGAAATCGATCTAAGACCAAGTCAATGAAATCGGATTTATTTATTTAGCAGAGTTTAAGCGAGAATGTTAACAATTCTACACAAATAAGGCGATGTTGTTGTTGTTGTAATTTAAGGCGATGGTCTTGTTGTATTCCCAGGGCCTTACGGTTTATCGACGATCTATATTAATGAACACTAAAACACATGGACACAGGGGAAATCTTCTTGTTTAAAATAAACAATGAGACAAGTTTCTAATCGTGTTAAAAAGAGGTATATCATTTACACCTTTGAGATCGACACGCTCCCTGGTTTAGGAATGCCTAACTCAGCCGGGATACATGAGCTAAATTTTGTGAATTTGATATTTCTAAGGTGTAATTGTGAGGCTGGTCTTCACCATAAAATCTATATAACTATAAAGTTTAGGAAAAACAGCCATTCATAGGCAGAAGAATATCAAACTCCAGGAAACTATAGTCATACACTTAGTCAAATGTACTCACCAAGTAAAACATTTTTGAAAGTATACTCCCAGATAACTTGTTTATTACGCGTGAAAATGTGTCGGGGTGAATTCCTGGGGTCCGTAATGTTTCCAGGAATAAGGGAATCTCAGCCTACAGGAAAACGAAATCAGTCCAGTTAATGAATGTTTAATGCCGGATAAAAACCCAAATAATTTCTTATAAGGCACCATTCGATTAAGAAAGAAAAAGGTAAGCGACCGAACACCAGATAAACCAGTTGTAGGCCTACCTGCTTGCCATCAGCTCATGTGCGATTTGAATTTGATTGAAAAACTTATTAAGGAAATTCTCACTAAACTTACTAAATTCTCACTAAACTTACTAAATTCTCACTTAACTTACTAAATTCTCACTAAGCTTACTAAATTCTCACTAAACTTACTAAATTTACTTGAAAAGCTTAAAATTGCTTTGTTTTGTATCAGAAAGGAAATTCTTATTTGTTTTTTTCTTCTTCTCTTATCTATTCTTTGTTTGTTTATTAATCTTTATGTTCTCCACAATGGTTGTCTTACGTCACCGCTGGACATGGGGATATCCGCCCGTGCGCCGTTCTCCATTAACAGGTCAATCATATCCAAGTCGTTATTCATCATAGCATAAAACAAGGGAGTAGCACCATTTTCACCCTGTTGATAGAAACGGCTTATGTCGAAGCTTTCGTTTTGAGAAGAAAATTCAATAGATTGATTATTTATGGTGATATTTTAAATTACAAATTCCGGGTGAGTCGCGGAGGGAATCAGGTATAGAATGATGAGCTCGTTAGCGCAATTCACGAGAATCACGACAAGTAAGCATAAACCACAGCTTAATATGGAAACATTGGTAACGGTTAATATGGGGGCCTAAGAACATGTAACTGCTTCCAGCGATGTATTTAAACCCAGTTAAAGATGGTCACCCTTTAACCTTAGCTAGAGGGACTCAGTTAGACTTAGTCAAAGTGGCATGAGCTGCCAAAATGTTGATTTTTGGACGTTAAAACAGAATGTTGAAATTATTGGCTATTTTTCTCAAGACGTATAATTCAGAAGCTTTTTAGTGCTTCTAGTCTCGAAAATGCACGATAAAGTATTGTTTTGAACTAACTTTGGCTTAGAATGAATGAATGGTCGTCCCGGTTATTTCAATTTTGTTTACTTTTCGAACACGTTTTCGGTTCGTACAGGCCACATGCTGTATGTATTTTCCTCATTCCAACGCCAATCATTTAGTTTTTCGATGGTTTCCAAAGCCTCTTACTGTCGTGACGATCAGAAATTATGAAAAAAGTGTGAATTTCGGCGGCTCATGCCACTTTAAGCTAACAGTAAATGACAAGTTAGAGCCAAATCAAGGCGCCCGTGTTACAGCCGAGGACCAGGGTCTCTGTTACAGCTCAAAACGAGTATACCAGTTGCAGGTAAATATGAACCAGGACCCTTGTTAATACAAAACGAGTAAAGCACTGGTATAGAAACTAAATAGGGACAAATGAAAATCGTTCTCCTTCTCTTACCATATTGCGAAAATTAACATTGACTTTTTCTCCCGATGTTAACACCTCTCTTGCATGATGGATGTCTGTGGCCAATGCAGCATGAGCTAGATTCTACAAAACAAACCCTACGGAACTGAATACTCACAAGTAACCATTGATTGATTGTTTGGTGTTTTACACCGCGCTCAAGATTATTTCACTTATGTCCGGAGGAAACCCACGACCTTCCGGTGGTAACTGGTAACCACCCCACATAGGTCCCCACAAGTACGAACGGAACATACAGGGTAATAAGAATGATCTTTTCTCAGACAGAAACATAATTGAATTCAGTTTTGCATAAGATGACACACACAAACAAACTATACAAAAGGCATATGGTTATTTAGGACTAGATACAAAGTTATGATACAGTCGTCTCCAACAAGTCCGCATAGGAATTTCAGGCAATTTTCAGACTTGGGACAATTACCGGGATGGTTGTGATTTACTAACAAGTTGTTTTTCTCTTCCTTCAGTTTGTTTCTCAAAAAGGGCGTGTACTTAAGTTTTTACGTCTTACTACATAAACACACAACCCTGCTAATTTGTCGAACAGGACCCTACACATCCGCGGATGTTAAATTCTCAACAAGCTCACCTTTTACCCCTGGGCCAACTGCGATTCAAAGCCTCGTTTTCTGGGAACGCCCATTTAGTGTCTGGCCAATCAAAAGTTCTCTTCTAAACGTCGGAATTCTTCAGTTTTGGAGACACGTTTATCGAATTGAAGTGTAAACCGAAAAGTCGTCTATCTTTGTTTTGAACACTGCCTGGATGCTTACGTAGCGCCGAATCTGATTGGTCAAATTTCCGCCACAGTTTTGTGGTAGAACCAATCAAAGTCTACATACATATTAAATTAGAAACGACGGATTTGGTTCCACGTGTCCCACGGGTAAAGTGAGCGTGAGCGTAAGTTTCAGCCGTGAGTTCCGACGATGGCCCATACATGGCTATACAGATATTATACACTGCAATAGCAATTGTCTTACCATAGACGGGACGATATCCCGTACAACACGAACGACATTTTCGGAGCCAGTTTCGTTCACCTGCTGCTGCAAACTTTTACCATCCTTAAAATAAAAACAATTTAAACCAAAAATAAGGAGAAATTAACATAGTCATTACTAACGATTAAATGATGGGAAATCTCCAGAAATACATATGGATTAACTTCAATAACAGCCATCAAAGTACTTTCACGTTTGGTTCCTGGAACCCGAATTCAAAATAATTTTAATAGACCCTAATTCAAGAAAAAATGAATTTCACTGAAAAGCACGCACCTTGTTTATTTTCGTATGACACCATTGGTTAACTAATTTTCGAACATTCATGACGTCATCGCCTTCCACGGCACGCCACAAACCAGGCTGAAAATAAAAGAGAAAGTGTTATTTATTAAAGTTCAAATTATTTTGCCAAATGCCCTTGGTGAAACAAAAAGGCGACTTCATACACGCTCGCTGTGTTGTGCTATCATTAAAATTGACGCCCAATAGATTTAAATTAATTATCCAGTAGTTAAAATAAATTCACCGCTGACACACAAGGTCAGGTACGTGTATATTATTGCAATTGCTACCATACTTATTGCATCATACTCACCACGTATTTCATAAATACACTTTTGAGTGTTTTCGACAAACGTGGATTGAAGTAAGCCAGTGCGAAGGCTGTTCGCCCATCCTATAAACAGAACGAAATGAAATATAAAGAAAAACATATTAGGAGGCCGATACTTTGGGATTTTGTTGATGTCAAACATTAAAAAATAACATAACCTTTTCCAGGTAGCTTAAATATTATTAAGTTTCTTGAATAATCCAAAAGCACCATTTTTTTATATGAAAAAGTTTGATTGATTGATTGATTGTTTGGGGTTTTACGCCGCGCTCAAGATTATTTCACTAATATGGCGGCGTTGCCAGTTTCATTGTGGGAGGAAACCGGGCTCTATGCCCGGAGGAAACCCACGACCTTCCGCTGGTAACTGGCAACCATCCTACATAAGTCACAGCTGATATGAACACAACTTGCAGCTGATATGAACACAACTTGCTAAAGAGTGCTAACATATGGCAACTTAGATTGTTGTATACATAGTGAGGGGTGTGTAGGTAAGTTAAGTATGCGCGTGTGCGTGTGCGTGTGTGTGTGGGGGGGGGGGTCGGTTCTTTACCGGGTGAAGTTAACTAACGCCCACCTTCGTGGGTGCCTATCAACCTGCCAACATATTAAGTGTTAGAATGAAAGGTTTCCATATTATGAGACTTTCTACCCTTATTGTATGAGTAATAGGTTGCCAGTTTAGTCGTATACGGTTTAGTCATGATCTACGTTTCCCTGTGGTATAATGTTTTGGCCACAGCCCCCAACAACAACATATTAAGTGTTAGAATGAAGAAAGGTTTATTTGTGGGAATCGATCCAGAGACGTATAGATGGAGTGGGGTGGTTGTGAGAGAATCCTGAAATCCCGAATCTAAGCGAAACAAATCTAATACCTTGTTTGGTAGATAAGGGTCTGCGCCACAGCGTAGAAACGCTTCAGCAGTCTTTGGGGATATCGACGGGCCATGGAGGTATTGTTGGAGAGGAGTGTTTCCTACCTAAAAAACAGCCATATAGAACAGCCAAATTTAACCCAAATAACCTAATGGGTAAATTCGATTTAATCTTCAGAAACAATTTTAAACAATATTCCCTTAACTACAAAACATAAAAATATTTTTAAAATGTCACTGTTGACGGAAATGCATTTATGAAATATTACTAATTCTCAACTTTTTTCGATAAGTTCGTGCTCATTATGTGTTCCATTCACATTGTTTAAAATATCTATTGTTTAGTTGGACGCGCCATTAAGCTAATACAACCATTGAACCATCTATTGCTTAGTGCCTTTCACATTCCATATCAATACAGATTTATTATTAAAAAAAAAATTTGTGATTAATGTCATCTAAACGTGAGCATAATCCTTACATTGTTTCTTGAATTGATATCAAAGCCGTACAGGTTCAGCAAGTATATCAATTTTGTGCCAGCATCCATCTTGTTATCGTCCTCTAAGGTTTTAACTACATGGTCAAATAAATCCAACGATTTAACCTGTTAAGAGAATTTGCATGGACAGAAATTACACGTGTTGGCTGTATTTTACGGAATCGTAGAGGGGACATGCAAAAGAAAAAAAGAAAAAACCCTCAAAAGATTTCGTTCCACGAATTACTATTTCGTTCCTAATTCGTTCCACGAATTACTAATTCGTTCCACGAATTATGATAACCAATGGCTAATGGCTTTGTAACTTTCCAGCTAACCAATGAGGATGAACATAGCGTATTTCTTGGCTGGCTCTCGTCGATGTAAAAATTGTTGCAAAAGGTAGAATAAGTCTAATTTCATGATTCACGGCTAATATACTCACAATGTTCTTGTATAACAACCCTAATTCAAAATACATAGCAATAAGTTCATCCCTTTCCATGTTGACCTGTACGCATTGCCTCATTTTGAGAACCTATTTCTAGGACAACAACAACGGAAGCCATAATTCGTGGAACGAATTAGTAATTCGTGGAACGAATTAGTAATTCGTGGAACGAATTAGTAATTCGTGGAACGAAGTAGTAATTCGTGGAACGAAATCTTTTTAGAGTGTTTTTTTTTTGCATGTCCCATCTACGGTTCCGTAGTATTTGCATTTTTCTAACGACTAACATTATATCGACGTGAGGACGTCTATCAGCAATAATATTCCAGAAATATTGTCAATACACAGACTAAGAGCTGCACATAAAACATGTTGTTGTTTTTGCTTTGGGTTTTGTTTTGTTTCCCTTTGATGATAGGCAGACTTGATGCAGTTCAGGGGCTCGTTTCACAAAGGTCGTGGGTTTCCTCCAGGCATAGAGCCCGGTTTCCTCCCACAATAAAACTGGCAACACCGCCATATAAGTGAAATAATCTTGAGCGCGGCGTAAAACACCAAACAATCAATGAATCAAGCACAAAGCAGTCGCATCGCAAACGAAGCCATATAGTTGCCAATGGATGCCATATTGAAGAGATACGACGTCATGCGTGAAACGAGTCCCATGCTAGCATACTGATAGATTTGATGGACCCAATACGGAGGACGAAATCAGTATTATTTGCTCAATGGCATGACAAGAGGTTGGTAAAACATAATTTTAAAACAAAATATTCCATACCCCAAGGAAGTCTATCCATTTATCTTAATCGTTTATTGCTTCCGTTGGAGAGTTAGACACCGAAATAAGTCAGAGCCCTGTTGTCTTTCGGCTGAAATGACCTGTTAGAAAAGACGGACAGGGTAAATTGCTTCTTTTTAATCACCAAAAACCGAAAAATCTCACCTCATCTCGGTTTTGATTTAGCCAATCAGAGAAGTCTCTGACGTCATACATTGGAATCAGCTCAATGGACTCCTAAAATGTAAATATCATACATGATACACAGTTATTTCGTCTTTACACTAGATAAACGGTAGCCTAAATAATAACCAGCGATAAGATAGAATATATTTATGATCACTAAAACACACGGGCACAGGGAAAATCCTCTTGTCTAAAATAACCACGGAGACAAGTTTCTAATTGTGTTAAAAAGAGGTAGGCCTATATCATTTAGACCTTTACATCCCATAAATTGTTGTAACAAACCAAACCTATGATATTTCATTAGGTTGACGAATATACATATACCCTACGCAAGAGATTTCCCACTAGCAATCGGCTTACATAGAAAACGTGTCTTACTGTAGGCCTATGTTTTTAATATAGGCCTAGTAGACCTATAGGGTCTACTAGGCCTACGGTATTCGTTGCATCTTGGAAAGAAAAATGGTTGGATTAAGGATAAAAAAGCATATTATAAGTATAATGATCGACCCAGGTATAGTTTAATAGTGGAGATGTTAGACTTCAAAATGACTATTTTCGTAGGCCTCTTGACGTTTGTATTTTGGAAAACAAAACAAAAATGGTAATTTTGGAGTCAATAATCCAGACTAGACAACCACTAGTCAAATGAGAAATAAAATATTTCCATATATTCCACCAGGCCTAGGCAGGAAAGACAGCCGTGTAAACATAGACTTACCATTCTCTGTGTTTTACAGCCCAGCTGCAGCTATGCCCTTATAATCAATAGTACTAGTTAGCTATGCACTGGCATCCGACATACACCCTGGTTGCCGTCAGTATCTGTAGGACTGAAGCTAGCATTATCGTCATGCCGTATGTGAAACCAAATTCCTGATAAATGGCAAAATTTCAAACATAATGGCCTCTCCAAGATAGTTGTTTTAGCACTAAAAGAGTGTGTTCCATACATAGTTCTCAAAGGAAGCCATTATTAACAGCATAAGCAGAAACCTTTCTCCGAGCCGTGTATGCCTACCCGTTTACTGCACGAGAGCCATTTGGTAATGCATCACTTATCTCCCTTTGAATAAGGTTTATCCGATAAAACATAATTTATTTTGGGTTCACCCTAGCCCGAATAATCAGCCTCTGTGGAACTGAGAATCAAACACTCTCCCTGATGTAGGCATCGCAGATAGTAATAAAGAAAAACCACACAGACAAGATTTCTCGGCTAGGGTTTATCCCACTGTCTTTATCGAGGTTTGGTTTGTTGACTAAACCAGTAGGCCTAAGGAGGAACATTAAGATGACATGAGCTGTGAAAATTCACACTTTTTTCATAATTTCTGATCATCACGACAGTAAGAGGCTTTGAAGGCCATCGAAAAACTAAATGATTGGCGTTGGAATGAGGAAAATCCATACAGTATGTGGCCTATACGAACCGAAATAGTGTTCGAAAAGTAAACAAAATTTAAATAACCGGGACGACCATTCATTCTAAGCCAAAGTTAGTTCAAAACAATACTTTATCGTGAATTCTCGAGACTAGAAGCACTAAAAAGCTTTTGAATTATACGTCTTGAGAAAAATAGCCGATAATTTCAACATTCTGTTTTTACGTCAAAATATCGACATTTTGGCAGCTCATGCCACATAAAGTAGGCCTATACTGTAGAATATTCCCTAGCCTTCCTGACTCCAGCCGAATGTAACACGAGTTTTAGGAAACCCTAAGTACACTTGGTACAACACAGTATATAACCCAACATAGCAACAATATAATTCAAAATGTAGGCTAATACACCCTGTCTGCTGTAAGGTACGGCGCATGTGATCGATTAATTGATAGCATGGTGTTTTACGCCGCGCTCAAGATTATTTCACTTATATGGCGGCATTGCCAGTTTTATTGTGGGAGAAAACCGGGCTCTTTGCCCGGAGAAAACCCACGACCTTCCGGTGGTAACTGGCAACCATCCCACAAAACCAGTCAGAAAATTTTCAAATATTTTTTGGGACTGAGTGGGAAGGGATTCGAACCGGCGATCCATTGGTGGAAGGCTGTTCGGACCGAGCGTCCAACGCTCTACCAACTGAGCCACGGAGGCCCCCATGTGTATAACCTGAAAGTATTCTCAACACCAGCGTGTTTTACGTGCATGTTAGAAAATACAAAACCTGAAACAAAAATTGTAAAGATTGGACAAAAGCGAGAGTTCGTTGAGTAGAAATCCAATGTAGCTGCCATATCATGTAACATTCAAGGCTGCAATATTATGGAAGATGTGACACAGTTGCTTACTATAAAGCGTCGATTATGTAGGCCTAATCATTGTTAAGATCGACGCTTAAGAAGTCATGAAGCTTATTTAATTTAACATGGCCACCTTATTATGAAAAGCTTATTATCCAATTACACATGGTGTCATAAAAAAAATATATGAAGTCCTTATGTTTACTTCAAATACTGAGCTACTTTTAAAAATCGGAATTTATGGAGCCCATAAAAAACGAATTTAGGATTATAGACGTATTTTAAGATGGGTAAGCATTGTCAATGTAATACAAAGTGTTCCAGACAATTCTACTGACTAAGGCCAAGCTCATGTCAGTCGTCAACCTAATGAAATATCATAGGTTTACTTTATTACAACAATTAATGATGGGGTATAAGGTCGAAATGATATACCTCTCTTTAACACAATTAGAAACTTGTCTCCGTGGTTATTTTAGATAAGAAGATTTTCCCTGTGCCCGTGTGTTTTAGTGTTCATAACTATATAACACAAAAACGTGCCATGTAATGAATTAAACAAGAAAAAATTTCTTAACCCAACATAGCAGCAATATAATTCAACATGTAGGCTAATAGCATTAAAATCTATGCAACACCCTGTCTGCTATAAGGTACGGCGCATGTGATTGATTGATTGATCGTATGGTGTTTTACGCCGCGCTCAAGATAATTTCACTTATATGGCGGCGTTGCCAGTTTAATTGTGGGAGAAAACTCTATACCCGGAGAAACCCCACGACCTTCCGGTGGTAACTGGCAACCATCCCACCAGTCAGAAAATTTTCAAATATTTTTTGGACTGAGTGGGAAGGGATTCGATCCCACGATCCATTGGTGGAAGGCTGTTCGTATTGAGCGTCCAACGCTCTACCTACTGAGCCCCCCACGGCGCATGTGTATAACCTGAAAGTATTCTCAACACCAGTGTGTTTTACGTGCATGTTAGAAAATACAAAACCTGAAAAAAATTGTAAAGATTGGACAAAAGCGAGAGTTCGTTGAGTAGAAATCCAATGTAGCTCCCATATCATGTAACATTCGAGGCTGCAATATTATGGAAGATGTGACACAGTTGCTTACTATAAAGCGTCGATTATGTAATCATTGTTAACATCGACGCTAAAGAAGTTATGAAGCTTATTTAGCCGAGAAATCTGGGCTCTGTCGTATTTTTTTTCTCTCCGTGTTCGTCACAAGGCGACAAGACACATTAGCAGCCATATAATACCAGTCGCCGTAAGACCGATAATCTGGGCTAGAAGCTTATTTAATATAACATGACCACCTTATTATCATGGTGTCATAAAAAAAGATATTAAGTGCTTATGTGTACTTCAAACACTGGGCTTCTTTTGAAAATCGGAATTTATGGAGCTAAAAAAAACGAATTTAGGATTATAAAAGTATTTTAGTGTTCATAAATATATGACGACGTTGTCAGTTTTACGAAGAAACAGGAAGCTAGGGTACAGCTTGTATATTTATTATAATTAAGAGTGTTTGCAGATTGTTAGCGTTTCTCGCAAAAAAAAACAACAGAGATAGAACATGCGTAGGCTATACTGAAATCAGAAGATATTTTCTACTTAATTTTTCTTGAGGTATAAAGCTCTTTCTACAATAGGGCTTCAGCCGAGAGACAAAAGCCTTTTATTGGTATGTCCACTCATTTCTAGTCACCAAGCATTAGACAATCTAGCCCCTTCTCGTAAAATGGATGACGATGCAAAGGTTCTGAAATATTGTTGGGGCTTTAGAAACTCATATTCTCTATTTTCTCGAACCAGAATCAGAATTTAAAAGCACAAATGTAAAGGGGTGGGGAAATTAATAAACACATTTCTCTCAGCTTTTGACAGTTTATTATTGGAGAACGGATGACAAGAGTTGCAACATATGACAGCAGCAACCACAAAAACAACAAACCTGCAATGTATAAAATAAAAACAATTTGTCAGTAACAGTCCACCATAACCCGATTTATATGAAAAAGTATTTCGTAAGAAATCGATAAGTAATCTGGACACAACTGACCCTAGATGACATAAGTATATCAAACTACCAAGATCTCTCTTATAAATAATAAGGTAATCCTCATGATATGCTCTACATCTCTACAGCATTATATAATGCATTGGCATTACTGTGAACATCTCACAATATCAGTCTAGCAACCTTGAACACTATTCGCAACAACAAATGTCTAAGCCTTTTTTATGAAATTGTTGATATCAAACTATATTATTTATGTTGATAAATAGCTATACATTTTAGTTAGATAATTAATCACACCGTTCACATGTTCCATTTTCCTACTGTTTTTACAAGTTAGATAGTTTAATTTCATAAAAAAGGCTTAGACATTTATTGTTGCGAATAGTGTTCAAGGTTGCTAGACTGATATTGTGAGATATTCACAGTAATGCCAATGCATTATATAATGCTGTAGAGATGTAGAGCATATCATGAGGATTACCTTATTATTTATAAGATAGATCTTGGTAGTTTGATATACTTATGTCATCTAGGGTCAGTTGTGTCCAGATTACTTATCGATTTCTTACGAAATACTTTTTCATATAAATCGGGTTATGGTGGACTGTTACTGACAAATTGTTTTTATTTTATACATTGCAGGTTTGTTGTTTTTGTGGTTGCTGCTGTCATATGTTGCAACTCTTGTCATCCGTTCTCCAATAATAAACTGTCAAAAGCTGAGAGAAATGTGTTTATTAATTTCCCCACCCCTTTACATTTGGTGTCAGAAGTGGGATGGAGATGATTCAAGCAGATGACTAAAACAAACCCTTGGAGATTGATTTTGTGGTAACATCATATGGGAACCTGAAACTGCAAACATGGACCTACTTGGTGATGCACAGCAGCTGTTCAATACAGATCAACATCCGGAAGAATTACAACAACAACAACCGGAAATGGCCGAATCAGTACCGGATGAATCACAGTCACCAGTATCATCTAACCAGCAAAGTGACAAAATGGATGCCATGTTTCGGGAACTTGAATCCTTGCGCACAAAAGTTAAGTCACAGGAAGAGAAATTACAAGGTGGCTATTCATCGGTTAAACCACTGGTTGTGACGTCCGGAAGGCCCCTTACCCGCTTTAAAGATCGTCCTGAAAAATGTGGAGACATTTCATTGGAAGAATGGATTTCGGATGTTAAGTGTTCAGCCAGCACACGGCAACTGTCAGACCCTGAGTTTGCGGTACTTCTGTGTGAAAATCTTGGTGGCAGAGCAAGGCAAGAGATTTCGGCAAGAGGAGAATCGGTTAATAAATCACCTGAACTAATTATCAAAACTCTAAGGAAAGTGTTTGGTGAGTGTGGTGATCTTCCTACAGCTCAACACAACTTTTATTCGTATCGTCAGACACCTGGTAAAGACTTGATAACATGTTCCTTAGAGCTAATTGAACTTTACGACCAAATTGTCGAAATTGACCAAAGCTTTGAAAGCAAGAGAGACACGTCCCTTAAAGGTCAGTTTTCTCTGGCTTGTTACAATGAGGCCCATCAAGTTGAAACCCGTCGATTAATTAAAGATCATCCTCATATGTCCTTCCTCGATGTGAGAGATCGTGTGATTGAATGTGTGGGTGACAAAAGTAAGACCAAAGATAGGAAAGTACGGTTGGAAGAAAATCACTTAGACTTTGATGCCATATGTAAACGCCAAGAGTCACTCATTGTTAAACAACAACAACAAATTGATGAACTTTTAGACACAGTGAAGAGGTATGCCAACCCTAACACCATTCGTGACAAATCTTGTTGGAAATGTGGCGAGAAAGGTCACTACAGGAATTCTTGTCCTCTTTTGAAGGGACGCAAGGAACATTTAAATGCCTAACTTCCGTTGTGGAGGACCTCACCACGGAAAGTGAATCCAACGGTCCACTGTTACACAGAGTTATAGGAACTTGTCCGGAGACCATTGTTGATGTAAATGGTGTGAAACTGCGGTGCTTGATCGACACTGGTGCCCAAGTTTCTACCATTACGGAGTCATTCTTCTGTAATCATATGGACAGCAGCATGTTGATAGACATGGGTCAAATGATTAGAATAACGACAGCTAATGGATTGGATATTCCTTATTTAGGCTTTGTATCATTGGACATTTCTGTTTTTGGACAAAAAATAGATGGCATTGGGTTCTTGGTCGTGAAAGATCCTGTTGGCAACGATATGAGAAGGCGCAAAGAGTGTGTTCCTGGCGTGTTAGGTTCAAATGCACTACGTGACATCAAAGAAATCGTTGAAAGGGACAAATTAGTAATGCAACCTGAAATTAAAAGTTTGTTAGCTCTATATGAAGAAACTCCAGTGTGTGTTAATGACATTAAAGTCAGGGTTTCTGGAAAATGTCCTGTTTTAATACCAGCTCGTTCTCTTCAAGTTGTTGAAGGTAATGTTCAGCCTTCAACTGTGCCATATACTGCTGTAATCGAAGAAAACTTCATTCCTCTTCCTAAAGGTGTACAATTAGGCCCCACTGTAGTTTCTGTAGACATGTCTGGTAAAGTACCCATCCAAGTTTCTAACTTTAGTAACAATGATGTTTACCTTCAGCCAAAGACTCCCATTGGTGTTTTATATCAAACTGATGTAGAACCATTTGTAAGCATTATTCAAGTGACTAGTTGTGAAGTTCAAGTTACCCGGAATGAACATTTTAATGATTCTCAATTGTTTGTTGACTCTTTATTCAATAGAATGGACGTCAGCTCATCGCTTAATTCAGATGAACATTCTCAACTAAGAGAAATTCTAAATAAACATTGTACCACATTTAGTTGTGATGACGACGATATCGGGTATTGTGACCTAGTGAAACACAGGATTGTTACTACTGACAATGTTCCCGTTCGAATACCCCATAGGCGTATACCACCTAGTCAATGGAAGGAAGTACGAGATTACATCCAAAAGTCTCTTGAAAAGGGTATTATAAGAGAATCTTCGAGTCCTTACGCAGCACCTGTTGTCTTAGTTAGGAAAGGTGAAAAGTTAAGAATTTGTTGTGACTACCGGGGTCTTAATAATAAAACTCGTAAAGATGCATATCCATTGCCCAGGATTGAGGAGGCATTGACTGTTCTAAAAGGTGCCAAATATTTTTGTAGCCTCGACCTTGTTCATGGGTTTCACCAGATTGCGGTGGAAGATCAAGATATCGAAAAAACTGCTTTTCGCATTGGTACGGGAGGGTTATACGAGTATTTACGTATGCCCTTTGGCCTTACAGGGGCGCCTGGGACATTTATGCGCCTGATGGATCGTATATTTGGGGATGAAAACTTTCAAACATTGTTAATTTATTTAGATGATATTCTGATCTTCGGAAAAACTTTTGAAGAAACTCTCCAAAGATTGGACATGGTGTTGAGTCGTCTTAGTAAATACAATCTTAAAGTCAAACCTGAAAAGTGTCAGCTCTTCAAGCAGCAGTTGAGATATTTAGGTCACATTGTCTCAGCCGCTGGCATTTCACCAGATCCCGAGAAAATACGTGCAATCAACGAGTGGCCCAAGCCGAAGACTGAGACTCAACTTCGTGGATTTCTTGGCATTGCCAGTTACTACAGAAAGTTTGTGCCTGGGTTTGCTGCCACTGCTGCTCCTCTTCATGCATTGTTACAAGGAGTGAAAGTGAAAAGAAAGGTTAAAATCAAGGGCGTGAAAGAATGGAACAATGATTGTGATAATGCTTTTGAGACACTAAAGCATAAATTAACATCCTCACCTATTTTAGGACACCCCGACTTCACTAAACCTTACATTCTTGAGGTGGATGCTAGTCATCAAGGATTGGGAGCTGTTCTCTCCCAAGAACAGGATTGTGGGAAAGTTGTTCTCGGATATGCCAGTCGATCTCTGCGTCCAGCTGAAAGAAATATGGACAGATATAGTAGTTTCAAGCTTGAACTGGTTGCTCTGCGATGGGCAGTGACCGACAAATTTAGAGATTTGTTGATTGGTTCCAGTTGTACTGTGTTAACTGACAATGATCCATTGACATTTGTGAAAACATCTGCTAAGCTTGGGGCGACAGAGACTCGTTGGATTGGAGAACTTTCACAATTTGACCTCACTATCAAACATAGGTCTGGTAAGAAGAACCGAAACGCAGACTCTCTAAGTCGAAAAGTTGAGCACGGTGAAGAAGTTTGTCGACTGGAAAGCACTCAAGTTGAGTTTGTTTCACCCAATGTATCTACTTTTCTCCCACAGTTTCTAAAAACCACCATTGAGACTGACATTCAATGTTTACGTTCCGAAGCATTATCTGCCAAACCTCTCAGGGAACCACCTCTGCCAACCACACATATTCCGTCTGTATCTCCTGATGAGATTGCCAAACTTCAAAATAATGATGCCGATCTTTCTAGGTTTCTCTATTTATGGAGAAAAGGGAAGCGACCTACCTTAAAAGTATTAAAGGCAGAGTCTTCGAGTGTCAGGAAACTTATCAAAAGTTGTTGGGACTATGCTTTAATTCAAGGTGGTATTCTCATGAGAAAAATAAGTGAAAAAGGTGAATCTATCAAACAGACTGTTCTACCTCAAGTATTGAAGTCTCGTGTTATTAAATCTTGTCACGATGAGAGTGGTCATCCAAGCCCAGATAGGACAGTTAGTTTGCTTCGTCGCAGATGTTTTTGGCCAAACATGGCGAAGACTGTCCAAGACTATTGTGCTAACTGTGAACGATGTATGCTAGGAAAGCATGGTCCTATCATCAAACCAACTTTCTCATCGCTTATTGCAAAGAAACCTTTAGAAGTCGTGGCTATGGACTTTACTGTTTTGGAAAAAGGAACCGGTGGACTAGAAGATGTTCTAGTCGTCACAGATGTGTTTACTAAATTTACTCAAGCTTTCGCTGTTAGAGATCAAACTGCTGTGACAGTAGCAAAAACTCTTGTTCGTGGCTGGTTTACTAAGTTTGGTGTCCCATATAGACTCCATAGCGACCAAGGTCGTTGTTTCGAGGGTAAAGTGATACAAGAACTGTGTAAAATTTACGGCTTGAAAAAGTCGAGAACCACCCCGTACCACCCGGAAGGCAACGCCTCTTGTGAACGATTTAATAGGACACTGCATAACATGTTGAGAACCTTACCTGCTCATCAAAAACGTAAGTGGCCTATACTCCTCCCAGAGTTGATTTTGGCGTATAACAGCATTCCCCATGCGTCTACTGGATATAGTCCATTTTACTTGTTCTTTGGACGGGATCCTTTGCTACCTGTAGATTTGGTGCTCAGCAGACAAGTGGATGTTGACTTCCACATGGAAACTGAGTGGGCGGAAGAACATCAGAACAGGCTTAAAGTAGCTTACAGCCAGGCTAGTCAGAGAACTGAAGATGAGGCTAGGAAACGATGTAACCGGCTGAATCAACGTACTACCGACAAACACTTAAAAGTTGGAGCCAGGGTATTCCTCAAGAACCATCCAAGGGGAAGGCACAAGATACAGGATATTTGGTTGCCCGAGCCTTACAAAGTTGTAGAGAAGAAGGAGAACAACGTGTATGTTATCTGTCTCTTGAATGGCGATGGTGAAAGGGTTGTTCATCGTCGAGAACTGTTAGACTCTAGAACTCTTATTCCTGATATCACTCCAGCATCTCTAGTTAATCATCCAGGCGAAACAGAGAACGTTTCACCAACTGACTCTCCAGAAGATACTGTCTTCTTTATTCATCCGCCTGTGCCAACGAGCGTGGACCTTACTGCTTCACACGAAGCAGGGGAGCAGTGTGACAACGTACAACTTCGTGCTTCTCACGAAGCAGGGGAGCCCGATACTTTCAGTAGTGAATCTATGAGGGAGTTCGCTCCAACTCCTGTTGTGCCTACTCACCGTGACTTATCTGTGGAAAAGACTGTTTTGCCTACAGACGTCGACCAGATTCAACCTACACCATTTGTAGAAAATGAATCTTCTTCTTTACGGCGGACAACAAGAGTAAATGCCGGACAACATTCGAACTTGTATAATTTACCTAAAAGTGTTTTGAACCAAGAACTTGATTCATCTTTAAATGTTAATTCAAATGTTTTAGCTGACATTAGTAAAACTCAATTATTACTTGTCCAGTTGTTGTCGCGAGTTCAGTAGACATTTTTTTTTTGTATTTTACACATGCGATTGTGATAGTTGTCAGGGGTCAACTATGTAGCAGGGGAGTGTGTAAGGGAGCGCATATAGTCTTTAGCGATGTAAATTAGAGAGTACAATTGAGTTGGTGCCGTGTGCAAAATAGTTACCGAAACTTCGCGTATTGCTACAAACAACTGTCACTCGAACTGTCACTCTAGGTTTAACTTGTTTATGTTTTAGTACTGATCGATGGCCATTTTGTTCTTAAAATGTTTTTGTTTAACATTGTCAACCATTGTCCATACATAATATGTCCAACAGCGGTCATTTTATTTTCTTTCAAACTTGTTTGGCGAGGAGCTATTTTTTTTTGGTAATTTAAGCACTTTGGTAAGCATCCGCTTCCCTCCTGTCATCCTCTTATCGCCATTTTTGACAGCTCGACGCTCCAATGTAATTCAATCAAGATGATCATTTTCTGGTTAACCATGTGAGTACTCACTTAAATAACCATGTAGAATTGTTGCTTATGGTATCTTTCCATGCACCGCGATGCAGATAGGCAATATTAACGTTGGTATTTTGTAAAATTGCTAGATATGTTTTGTCATGTAAAATGTACTTTATTAGCATTGGTTAAAATACATGTCAACAAGTGTGTGCCGCCAAGGCGTAGCCTTTCGATCGAAGTAAGAGTTTCAAACCAATGACAATACTGTTTGATTTGCTGATCGATATCAACGTACAAGCATTTTTTATACGTTACTTTTATATTTTGTAAATTTTGTGCTATTTTAGACGTTAACAGAACACTCACTGTAGGAATTGTATCCCTGTAAGCTGTATGATGTTGTGTAGCATGATTTACTACGCAGCGATGAGCAAAACCATGTGTCCTGACAAATAACAACATACAATGGTGCTCTGATTTATCTCTAGGGGTGAGTTTTTGAAATGCCTAAACTTCATTGTGTCAAATGTATAAAGGCTTAAGTAGAATAGCAAAGCATTTGTAAATATATATATTGGTAGCACATTGTTATCTTTTGTTACTGTTCGATTTCAAGGTTCATTAGCATCTCTAGTGCAGAAAGCCAGGCACATGCATTACGCTTTTGTTTGTATATTTTTCTAGCATTTTAAACCGGGCTACGCATGATTATGCTGGCAACGCATTTGTAATCATGGCAACGCATTTGTAATCATGGCAACGTATTTGTAATCATGGCAACGCATGTTTAATCATGACAACGTATATGTAATCATGGCAATGCATAGTTTAAACTTGGCAACGTCAACCTATACTTTGTTACATATGAGCTTTCTCATAAATACCCAACCTTTATTTAGTTCATTGTTGATATCAAACTATATTATTTATGTTGATAAATAGCTATACATTTTAGTTAGATAATTAATCACACCGTTCACATGTTCCATTTTCCTACTGTTTTTACAAGTTAGATAGTTTAATTTCATAAAAAAGGCTTAGACATTTATTGTTGCGAATAGTGTTCAAGGTTGCTAGACTGATATTGTGAGATATTCACAGTAATGCCAATGCATTATATAATGCTGTAGAGATGTAGAGCATATCATGAGGATTACCTTATTATTTATAAGATAGATCTTGGTAGTTTGATATACTTATGTCATCTAGGGTCAGTTGTGTCCAGATTACTTATCGATTTCTTACGAAATACTTTTTCATATAAATCGGGTTATGGTGGACTGTTACTGACAAATTGTTTTTATTTTATACATTGCAGGTTTGTTGTTTTTGTGGTTGCTGCTGTCATATGTTGCAACTCTTGTCATCCGTTCTCCAATAATAAACTGTCAAAAGCTGAGAGAAATGTGTTTATTAATTTCCCCACCCCTTTACACAAAGCCTAGACTTTACCGGGATTTCCTCCGGAACCCATGCTCCACTGTAAAATGAGAGGTGGTTAGGTTTTGTACCATTAATAACAGAAGGGATATTTAATTTTCAGAGAATGCCCGTGTGTTTGAAAGAAGAGGATGGGGGGATGCATGGAATTAGCTGTTATTATGTGAATGGCTAGCAGATCTCCAAACTCGGAGGCCAAAGTATATTGAGGATGTGTAGAGTTTAGATATCTCCAGCTAAGGAACGGCGTACTGGGTATGATGCTTTACGCCCGTCAAGATTATTTCACTTATATTGCGGTGTTGCCAGGTTTTTTGGGACAGCAAGCAGGACTCTTTGTCCGATGAATTGATTGACTGTTTGGTGTTTTATGCCGCGCTCAAGATTATTTCACTTATATGGCGGCGTTGCCAGTTTTATTGTGGGAGGAAACCGGGCTCTATGCCCGGAGGAAACCCACGACCTTCCGGTGGTAACTGGCAACCATCGTACGCCGAACTCTGAAAGACGCTTATAAAGCATGTTTCGTTCCGAAATTTGAGATTCTACAATCCTTCGACATAATTACATAAGATATTACCTGTACATATCTGAAAAAAATTATTAACCTCGAAATTCCCGGCGTTTTCTAGATACAGAGGACGAAAAAAGTAATTATTTACTTAAGCGCAGGCAAGATTTGTTTGTCTAAATGTGTGATTTGGCCAAAAACCTTGCGCGCAAAAGATCGTGTTTTTTTTTTAATCCTGTAAAAACAACCAAAATTTCGAGTAAATTAATCAGCACCCGCCTTCTAGAAAGTAATAATTACTTTGATTCGTTATAATAATGAAGATTGAAGATTTTACAAGCGGTTTTTGACGACTTTTAATGATGACCTACTTATTGCTCAAAGACATCGCTTATACGGAGGCCAGTTAAGGTCACAATTTAAACAATCCGTCAAAATGTGGTGCATAGTTTTGACAGATAGTATTATTAAAATTATAATATTATTCCTTACAAAAATGCAACTTTAATATTAGATTTTAGCTCATCACGTTCTATGGACTTACAGGCCTCGAAGGCTCACTCTTTTTTACATTGTTTCACATGCTGACACAAACCTTCTCACCCATGCGTTGATGGTTCGATTCTCACTGGATACTCAAAATTTAAGAAAAAAAATCTGAGTCGGTTCTCAGAAGTATGTGGAACTGCCAGCAGGTACTCAGGGGTTTCTTTGAGCAATGAGTCTGTCAAACCCCTTCCCCCTTCAAGACCCTATATCTGGAAAATTGCCATGTAAGTGATTTAATCTTGATTGAAAGTGAAAAACATCACACAATGTCCATGTATAGTACATAAATTTCAAAACAAACAAAGTACTATCTGTCAAACCTATTCATTATTTTTGGTCACAAAGAAAGAAACATGTAATGGGATGACAGCCTCATTATTAAGCCAAATGAGAGTTCGAACATCAGAACATAAATTAAATTATAATAGTACATTTATATATACCGGTATTCTGTTTTATGTTCTCAATCGCTCTATAATAATTTTAAGATCGAAACAATCAAGGTGCCATCCATATTACATATAATTTTCTTAACGTATTTTCTGTGGTATATACACCATATAAATTAATTAGACAAAAGACCTAATATTATGATCACAAAGAGAGATATATTTGATGAGATTTTTTCCACACGTTAAAATGCCCTAGCTGGCAAAAGGAAACAAATATTAATGTTGATATCAACATTTCAATAATAGCATAGCTAAGTATGTCAATATTTATCCTAGGTTGTCGTAAAGTATATTTATATTAATGGGTGAAAATAAATAATATTCAGCTTGTATTAAAATGTAGTGAATAAGCAAAAGAAAATACTAGCAAATTAATTACAAGAGTTAATGTTGTCTAAAAGTCTGTAAGTTAGTATCAAGTATCTTAATGAGTATCTTATTGAGTATCTTAAGGTTCTGACACACTTAACTGTTAGGCATAAATAATACTTCTATTTAAAGTCACATGTATATTGAGAGTCCAGGTGCCCTTCAAACACATGAAGAATAAATTTCAAACATATCCAACAAAATTAATCACTGTCGCCATCCTCTTCAATATTTTCTTCCTCGGTTTGTTAAGTGTTTTCACAGTTTAAAGTGAAACACTTGCAAAGTTCTGTACATGATATATGTGCTGCTGTACAAGAACATCTTTTTGTTGAGCACCCCTTTTGACAACTACAGTTAACAGCTTTCAACAGGTGGTCTGGGGCAGGAGGCTTTGTCATCCAAGTAATTTTTAATTCAGCGCCTTCCATATAATTCTTTGCCTTATAATAGAGTCATATAAAAATGGCATAGGACTTCTTGTGTTCCTTCTTGTCATTTCTGCAAAAAATAAATGAAAAATTCAATCAACAAGATCCTTGCTTCAATATATGAAGATCAGCTGGACAAGATGATTGTTTTGACCTACAAAGAATTCAACAATCAAACAGGAGATTTGATCCCATTCAAGGCAAGAAATGCCAACATGTAGCTATATTATTTTTATTTTTAGCTGGGATGGTCATTCAAATCCAGCAAAGCTCTTATCAAATATGATTTTATACATTAACCAAGAGTTATTGGATAAATATTCAATTATTTATTTAATCAACATCATTCATTCTTTCTAGGCCTCTAAGACTACATTAACATACATTTTCGAGACTTGTAAGATACTAGTAGTGCTAACAAGTTTATGAATTGTACTTCTTGATAAGAAAAGCAGATAACAGCCGAATTTTGTTTTCATTAAAAAGTATCAACATTTTGGCAGCTTATGCCCCTTTAAAGGGATGTGAGCTGCCAAAACTCATGTATTGTGGTAGAATTACTGAGATTGAACATATGGGATGACATTTATTCTTTATTAAGTTATTACTAAAACTAAGATTAGTTGCTTACTGTTTTTCGTCATGTTCTTCTCTCCGAAACTTTAGACATCGATGATCGAGGATAATTGTAATAACATGTACATGTAGAGTGGTATTTCACTTCAATCGCAACACAATCTTTACCACGAATATCAAGCAATATGGACTCATCAGCCTTTAGTTCAGCTGCTTCCAAAAGTTTACCTGAAATTGCAAGAAGTACATGTGTACTACAAAAATCCAAAAATATGTCACATGTATTGTCGAAATTTACCCCTCAAAAAATAATTAAAGACCCCTATTACTGTTAACTGTTAAGGTGGGTGCATTCCTTTTGTTCGAGTTAGGCCTACATGTAAAGTTACACTGTACATGTAAGTTGTAGGCATTCTACAGTACACAGAAATATACTAAATGACAACAGGGTACACTGACGGAAAGTATTCTGCCCAGAACTGCATAAAGGCATGTAGTCATGTAGCTACAAGGCAAGTTGTAACGAAGCAATTACATCAAACAATATCCCTGAACGGTACAGCATTCAGCTTACGGCCTATATTATAGGTCATGTACATTTTTATGAACACTTAAACACATGGGCACAGGGAAAATCTTCTTTTCTAAAATAACCATGGAGGAAAATAACCATGGAGGAAAAAAACCTAGGTAGAAGATAGACAGGGTAGTTTAGCCCTGACCAGTATATCTTTCAAACACTTGTTCTTTTTGTAAATGTAACTTGTAAGCAATGACTGGCCTTTGGGTCAGAGGTCGAGCAATTTTACTTCGAAGTAGTTTGCATTCTTCTACTATAAATTATAATTTTGGTCTTAGCAACCTAACATTATGATTATCGTTGTGCTGTTAAAAATATTGGAGTATTACTATTACTAACCTGCTGTCAAAGTTTGTGGTGTTTTTCCTTTGGAAATTCCTTGCATATAATGCAGACATTTGGAAGATATTGGGAAGTACATACATGTAGCTAGTCCTGTTCGGTTGCCCCTTTCTTGGCCTCTTGTTACCCGTGGTTTTATGGACGAAAGTCCTGCAAACTGACCAGCTTCGACATCGTGAATGTCCAGGAGTCCTTTCTTTTCGGATTGCTTCAGTCTCCTTTTATTTGTGAAACGATAGTAGCAGGCATTATGGATGGGATGTCAACAACGTCAACGGGTTCAAAATCAGAATCCAATAAATCTCGAAAAGCTGAAGCACATGCTCGTTAAGGACCATCTAGCTCTAGGCACCGTTGACCCGTAGACAGAAATGTTTTCCACCTTATTACGGTAAACGGGAGAATCTCATCTGAATCGTCAATATCGGAAAAATGCGGATAGCAAACTAGTTTTTCTCCTCCGGAGACTACGTCGCCGGCCATCTTTATCGATAATAATATTGACATCACGTGACGACCTAATGCCCATTTATGGTAAACACGCAGTGATATTATGCCTTACCCCCAGCAAACAAAGGAGTGCTCAGACAAGAAAAATGTTCGGTAATTAAACCAATATTTAAAAAAGTCGCCTGTAAAATTTTAGTTAATAATTTTTTTGGAAGTGCTTCTCCAATCGATTTAACAATGTCAACGGTTATTGCTTAGAATCTCAAAAGTGGGAACGAACTTGAACGATACAGAGCTCAGCGTACGGCCTAATACTAGGTCGTTCGAGTGAAAACCCAGTCAGAAAATTTTTCAAGTGGGATTCGAACCCGCCTTTGTCCGATGAAAACCACCGGCTTATACTATATTTAATGTTTTCGTTAGACTGAGTGAGATTCAGTGGAAGGTCGGTCGGACAGAGACTATCACACGCGGTTGGATATCAACGCAGGGCCCTAGATCGCCGAATGGAGTCTTCATTAAAACCATTATGTTATTAAATCCCCAAAATACTAGAACACTATATCTTTTCAAGTTATCGTTTAGAATTAGAAAACATGTTGGTTTAGAGCATCATCAGGGATAAAGGAGGCGAGACGATTGACCATATACCAGTACAATTGAGTGGCAGCCTAAGCTAGGAAAGCTGGGTCTTTGTTGCCCGGAGATCGTATACTTCCAAGCAGATAATTTATCTCACTGCACTTTACAATATGATTGACTGATTGGAGTTAATTGTCACACTAAGCAGACATAAGGAGGCCTATATAATCAACCAGATTAGCCCCCTCCCCCCGCAAACAAAGTCATAAGTCCGACTACAAAATCGTTAAAGGGACAACTATTCGACAGTTATTTTTATATAGATGAGGTTTACAGATGGCTATTGGTAACTTTCCTAGTCCCCAGTGACCGCTGAATAGCGAGTTTTACTTGAAGAATCCTTTGTCAGCTTTGTTTACTGACTGAGAATCGACCTTAGTTAGGTGCGCAGTAAAGGACCGCTCTGGGTGAGCGTGTGGTGCATTTTCGGCCGTTTGTTTACAGACTGTCAGACAGACAACAAAGAGACAGGGAATTCCCTAAATAAATCTCGTACATTTTCGGAGGAATGTCTTACATCCGAGATTGATTACATCTTATTTTTCTACTAATCTGAAGGTCAATAGAGAATCATTACAAACCTACACGGTCTCCTTTTAAGAACTCCAACATATAAGAAGATTTTCCCTGTGCCCGTGTGTTATAGGGATTACAAATATATAAGGACAGTGGACTATTGTTATGGGAAAATCTGAACGACACTGAGATGCTGATTTCAAAACCTACACATCCAACCCATGGTAAAAGTGGCAAGAGTTATAACAATTTCATGAATTTTGATCGTCAGGAGCTTTCGAAGTTATTTCTTTGTGGGATGGTTGCCAGTTACAACCGGAAGGGCGTGGGTTTCCTCCAGGCATATAGCCCGGTTTCCTCCCACAATAAACCTGGCAACGCCGCCATATAAGTGAAATAATCTTGAGCGCGGCGTAAAACACCAATCAATCCAAGCTACTTGAACAACTGAAGGATTGTCATTGGAATAAAAGAAATACCTGTAAAGAAAGTAACGTAAGTTACGTCGGACGTAAATCAGTGTTAAAGCTATAGGAACTTACGCCCTAGTCGCAACTGGTCCATGTTGTAGACCTATGCGCAACTTTACGCCAGCTTCGTAAGACAGGGCCCTGGGGGTTGTTTCTCATTCTACCCCTCCTGCATGTGCGTGCCGTGTGCAAATATACATGTTAAGTAGAGATGACTTTTCAAACGACATAGAGTCTGTAGTGCAACATCGGCTGGTAGGTTTACCTCCCCCGAAAGAAGTGATCTTTTGCTTGTTATCATAAAAAATGAAGGATTTAACCTGATAATGTTGTGAGTGTGGTTATATTCTGTCCTTTAATATTGAAAACTGGGCTGTCATGAACGTATACAGTCATCAAAGGGTTGATTTCACATTCTACCCCTCCTGCATGTGCGTGCCGTGTGCAAATATACATGTTAAGTAGAGATGACTTTTCAAACGACATCGAGTCTGTAGTGCATCACCGTTGCACGTGACCAAAGCTTATCGTTGATTGGTTAAAAGTTCCCAATCTGTCCGTCACTTTTTCCTCATTTTTCTCAATTATCGGGGTAGAATCGACTTTAATACCTTCGTCTTGGTGTTTATTGCGTAACCCGATACCGCTGGACGTTGGTTCGCACCTCGTCAAACCCCTCGAATGCTGCGCATTCTCGTGGTTTGACTCAGTACGAACCAACGTTCAGCGGTATCGGGTTACGCAACAAACACCGCTACGGCGGTATTAAACCCTTAATTCTACCCCTCCTGCATGTGCGTGCCGTGTGCAAATATACATGTTAAGTAGAGATGACTTTTCAAACAACATCGAGTCTGTAGTGCAACGTCGGCTGGTAGGTTTACCTCCCCCGGAAGAAGTGATCTTTTGCTTTTTATCATACAAAATGAAGGATTTAACCTGATAATGTTGTGAGTGTGGTTATATTCTGTCCTTTTATATTGAAAACTGGGCTGTCATGAACGTATACAGTCACCAAAGGGTTGATTTCACAACATTTCCCCCGACAGCATCGTCAGCAACCCAGCCTGTCAAAGCGGTAGCCATAGTGACATTATGTCATTCTGCTTCAAAATATCTGGGTCAACCGTTGCACGTGACCAAAGCTTATCGTTGATTGGTTAAAAGTTCCCACTCTGTCCTGAGGGAGGGAAAAGGAACGGCAATCAACAACAGGTCACTTTTTCCTCATTTTTCTCAATTATCGGGGTAGAATCGACTTTAATACCTTCGTCTTGGTGTTTATTGCATAACCCGATACCGCTGAACGTTGGTTCGCACCTCGTCATACCCCTCGAATGCTGCGCATTCTCGTGGTTTGACTCGGTACGAACCAACGTTCAGCGGTATCGGGTTACGCAACAAACACCGCTACGGCGGTATTAAACCCTTAAACATTTCCCCCGATAGCGTCGTCAGCAACCCAGCCTGTCAAAGCGGTAGCCATAGTGACATTATGTCATTCTGCTTCAAAATATCTGGGTCAACCGTTGCACGTGACCAAAGCTTATCGTTGATTGGTTAAAAGTTCCCGCTCTGTCCCCAGGGAGGGAAAAGGAACGGCAATCAACAACAGGTCAATTTTTCCTCATTTTTCTCAATTATCGGGGTAGAATCGACTTTAATACCTTCGTCTTGGTGTTTGTTGCGTAACCCGATACCGCTAAACGTTGGTTCGCACCTCGTCCAACCCCTCGAATGCTGCGCATTCTCGTGGTTTGACTCGGTACGAATCAATGTTCAGCGGTATCGGGTTACGCAACAAACACCGCTATGGCGGTATTAAACCCTTAAACAAAGTTACGACCGGGGCAAGTCCAATGTAAGGCGTAACTACCATGGCAACATGTACCCTCAACATTACGTTACGACCAGACGCAAAGTTACGACGGGCGTAAGTGTGTTGAGAAACAGCTCCCTGTATGTAAGGTGTGTGCTGGTAACATTATTCAATGTAAGAAATGTTTGAAACTCTCTTTAAACGTGGGTTCCATACTAATGATAAAAAATTAAAGACATCACCACGTCCTCAGTTGTTTTTAACAACACGAGCTTTCGACACCTGTGCCGGTGTCTTCGTCAAGTGTAACTGAATTTAATGTTTCAAAATATTGACATATATCCAAAAGAAAAGAACAAATGTGTTAAGTGGCCAATCAGTGAATTGTTTGCAGCAGTTACTATGTTAGCAATATTCTGACGTCGGAAACTACAAAATGACATCATCAAGAATGACGTAAATCTTTAACGTTATAATACAAAGCGACGTTATAAGCTAACGCTATAATACAAAATGACGTAATAAGTTAACGTTACAATTCAATGCATCATAATAAACAAAAATCAATATAGATAATAAGTTTTTACATAAAAATTATTACATGTATTTTACAAATTTATTCCATATTTTACTTATCTGTATACCACAATCTCTATTTAATGAAGGGTTGTGTTTTTTAATGAAAAAAGCTTCTTTAATTTTTATCGGTGTATCGAAAACCAACCCACACAGATTTATATATTCACAGTTCATCAGGTCATTCAAGAGACACTAAACTCGGTACGTTACGATGTTTAGTAAAAAGAGCGATAAATGTGTGTGATGAACAATGTCTAAAAGCAGAACTGGATCACTTAACCAAAGTATTCATCGACCATGGATATAAAAAGACTACAGTTAGTAAAGTTATAAATCAATCAATGAAAGATAAATGCAAACACAGCTCTTCAGACAACAGGACAGAAAAATCAGGAACCATAACACTACCATATTTACCGGGTTTAAGTGAAAAGTTGAGACGTATTTTAAGAAAGAAAATCTCCGAGTTGTTTTTTCAAATAACAGAAATCTTGGTAATTTATTGACTGATGTTAAAGACAAAGAGTCCCATTGCTGTAAAAAGTATAGTGTTTATAATGTAACATGTGAATGTGGTGAAAACTATATTGGTGAAACAGTTAGACCGTTAGTCCTTAGAATAAATGAACATAAGAAAGCTGTTCAAACTGGTGACATTAACAAATCTGCGATAGCAGAACACAAGTTTAAATTTACAAAACGTATTAACTGGGAAGAGGTAAAAACTTTATCTTCAGATAAACACTGGAGGAAAAGAAAAATTAAAGAAGCTTTTTTCATTAAAAAACACAACCCTTCATTAAAGGGGCATGAGCTGCCAAAATGTTGATATTTTGACGTTAATACCGAATGTTAAAATTATCGGCTATTTTTCCTGAGACGTATAATTCAAAGATTTTTTAGTGCGCCTAATCTAGGGAATGTACGTTAAAGTATTATTTTGAACTAACTTTGGCTTAGAATGAATGAATGGTCGTCCCGGTTATTTAAATTTTGTTTACTTTTCGAACACTATTCCGGTTCGTGAAGGCCACATACTGTATGGATTTTCCTCATTCCAACCCCAATCATTTAGTTTTTCGATGGCCTGTAAAGCCTCTTACTGTCGTGACGATCAGAAATTATGAAAAAAGTGTGAATTTCGGCAGCTCATGCCTCTTTAAATAGAGATTGTGGTATACAGATAAGTAAAATATGGAATAAATTTGTAAAATACATGTAATAATTTTTATGTAAAAACTTATTATCTATATTGATTTTTGTTTACTATGATGCATTGAATTGTAACGTTAACTTATTACGTCATTTTGTATTATAGCGTTAGCTTATAACGTCGTTTTGTATTATAACGTTAAAGATTTACGTCATTCTTGATGTCATTTTGTAGTTTCCGTCAGAATATTGCTAACATAGTTACTGCTGCAAACAATTCACTGATTGGCCACTTAACACATTTGTTCTTTTCTTTTGGATATATGTCAATATTTTGAAACATTAAATTCAGTTACACTTGACGAAGACACCGGCACAGATGTCGAAAGCTCGTGTTGTTAAAAACAACTGAGGACGTGGTGATGTCTTTAATTTTTTATCATTAACATTATTCAAATAGCTGAAAGCAGGAGTATGTCTATAGTTTAGGGTGTTTGTTGCTTTTAGAACTACAATGTATCTTTAAGTACATTCCAAAGATTGGTATCTACTAGTAAAAAGCTCTTGGTATTTCTTTTTACCATGCAACTTTAACCAAAGAGCGAAAATAATGCCAAACTAAACAAATGGATGGATTGGTGTTTAACACCACACTTAAGATAGAGAGCCATTGCCAGGTTTAGTCAAGCTGAAACCCAGACTCTTTGCCTGAAGGAAACAAGCCCGAGTGGGGACATGTCCCCACCATGAAAATGTGCAAGTAAAAAAGAAATAAAAGAAAATTAATAATTCAAAGATGCTAGTCAAAAATCAGACCCATCTGTCTTCTCCATGGTATGACACTATAGTTTGTACTTAATCGGATCATAACTGTTCAAGATTTTGTATTCACAAGATACAGTGAGTGAGTGAGTGATTTGAGTTTTACGTCCTGCTTAACAGTATTTAAGTCATATGAAGACGTTGTCTCAGTGTGGCAGGGCAGATTTCCACTGCTCTTATTTGGTGCTGCCTCACCGAGACGACTTGCCGAAGAAACCAAGTAAGCGCCCTCGCCCAGTCACATTATACAGACACCGGACAAACTAGTTGCTGCTCTAACTCCTATTGCTGAGCGCCAAGCGAAGCAGCAGCAGCTCCCACTGTTATTAGTTTTTGGTCTGACTTGACCCAGGCTTGAACCTGGATCTCCCAGCCCTGCACAAGATACAGAACAAGCCTTTCAAGGTTTACCAACGTTAATTAGCTAATTACACTCTTTATTAATTATGTAGATGGGCCAAATATATCCCTCCGTGGCATGTAGCCGTTGTGCCAATTGAACATGAACAGGGGCGTCGCCAGGGGGGGGGGGGGGGTCGCTAGGTGCGAACGACCCCCCCTTGCGCGGGGAGAAAAAAAAAAAGAACCGAACCAAAAACTCCGGAAAAAAGCTAAACAATAAAAGGGCGAAAAAAAAAACAAACAAAAAGTCAGTCTCCAAAATCGTCAGCACGGACCGTTTGTGCGTTACCTTTACCTGTTTGTAGCCCTACCGACTGTAGTGGCGTGTTATTTGTCAAATCGGTTGGCACCATGTCTGATATTCGAAGATTTTTCAAATCGATACCTGTTGTAGAAGGTGAGTACCAATAATACAACTGGGCTCCTAATGTTTATTGAAGTCACTCGTACGTTGGAACAATCTTGTGTGATAAATTGCCAGCATTGTACCGATAGAACAGATATGTTGGTCTCGGAAGACTTCTTGTACCGACTGCCATGAGTTTTGCAAGAGCGGACTGTGTTATATCCAAGCGTCAGTATGGATATATATTAGCCGAGAAATCTGGGCTCTGCCGATTTTTTTTTCCTCTCCCGTGTTCGTCATAGCCCAGATCACTTCCATAGTAGAAAACTGATATTTTTTAAGGAGACACGCCGAAAAAATCGGCGCCGCAAACTTCACAACAAATAAGCAAAGAATAAAGTTTTTACCTTTACATTCCGATACCATAGACCTAGCAGAAGGAGTTCGTCATTTTTACGCGGCTGTAATGTGGTAAGCTTTCCTTTATGCAGTCAATATTTGCTTCCAAGTCCATTGACTTTCAACCTGACGTAACCGACATAGTAAAACATTAACCGACCTAAAAACTCGGCGGGGCATCTTAGAAATAAGAAACTCGTAATCTTCGGAAATCTTTTATCATGACCAATGAATTAGGTCGAATATGAAATATTCGTGGAGTACTAAATACTAGATGTATAGACCTATATTTCTCCAGTTATATCGATATTATTTTACCCAAGTGATTCGGGCTAAGGCGACAAGACACATTAGCAGCCATATAATACCAGTCGCCGTAAGACCGTTACATGGTTTATAGCAGTTAAGGTCCGTTTTGTGTTACGGCAGAAAGTTTTGTGTGAAAATGGTTATCGAGCCCGATCGACGGAGACATGGAGTTGTGTTCAAGGATAACCATTTTCACACTTAGCTGGGTATTAAACCTAATATTAAAATTTACTCTAGCAGCTGTTATTATCGGCTTAGGACTTTCAAAGTCAGTTCATCAGTTTACCATTCCGTTGATGTAACGGATACAAACAGGCCTTACATTATACCAAAGAATTAAACCTTTATGCCGTAACACAAAACGGACCTTAACTGCTACACACCATGTAACATACATTTGCGCTGGGCCCCTGATGAGAGAATATGCGCTGTTATCTACATATACCGAAACATTGCCTGAGACCTACAGGTCTAAATATATATATATATATCCATACTGTAACCCCCCTTTTACACGTGTTCAAAGGATAACCATTTTCACACAGCGCTCATGAACATACACTATGGTCATGGAGTGGATTATGAAAGAGCTGTAGCTCTGTTTATGAGACTCCATCCTCAGCGAATACAACAGGCGAATTTGCTCTTCGATTGACCGATAACTCAAATTCGCCTTTCTCTCTTTCTTATGTCACCAAGAGCACGTAAATATTACGTTTAAGTAAATAAAAATGTTATACTAATATTTGACAATTGATGTGTTGTTTGAATTTATAAAAATCTCTCAAAACGCTTTTCATGCTATCTAACGTGTAAAATACATACCCCTAAATCTGAAAACAGGTTGCTCAATGTTTCATGGGAAACATCTTAGAACGCTTCTAAGGCGATCTAGGACCCCGTAGCTTCTGGGGCCTAGGCGGCCCCTGGACCGTCGCCTGAAGTCCTATGATAGTCGACCCCCCCTCCATAATTCCTAGCGACGCCCTTGATGAACTGTTCAAGATATCGAGTCCCCAAGATAGAAGGATTGATTCATTAATTTTTTACAACGCACTGAAGAGTATTTAACTTTTTAACGTTGTCAGGTTTAGTGATGGAGGAACCCGGGCTCTGTTCTGAGGAAACCCCCCACCTTCGGCAAGTATTTGATAACTCTTTCACATACGACAATCAAGTGAAACATGCACTCTTGAGTGGAAGTTGAACCCGCGCCACATCGATGAAAGGCCTGTGTCAGACTGATGGACTAGCACTAACCACAGAAGGAACGAGTGAGTGATTTGGGTTTTACGTCCTGCTCAACAGTATTTCAGTTATATGAAGACGTTGTCTCCTTGTTGCAGGGCGGATTTCAACCGCTCTTTTAGGTGCTGCCTCACCGAGACGACTTGCCAAAGACAACCAGCAAGCCCCCTCACCCAGTCACAGTATACTGACATCGGGCCAACCAGTCGCTGCTCTAACTCCTATTGCTGAGCGCCAAGCGAAGCAGCAACAGCTACCACTGTTAAAGTCTTTGGACTGACTCGACCCAGGCTTGAACCCCGATCTCCCAGGCCTGAAGAGGACGCTCTACCGACTGAGCTATCAGGGATGGTCCAAAAGGAACAGCAAAACATTTGGCAGGTACCAGAAGCCAATCTTTGGACTGAGTGGGATATGATTGATTGATGTTTAACGCCACACTCAATATTATTTCACTTATAGTAGGGGAGGAAACCGGACTCATTGCCTGGAGGACACCCCCGACCTTCAGGGAGTAGCTAGCAACTCTTCCACATACGGCCACCGAGTGGGACAAAGCCATATTTATAAACTCTATCAGTATTACTGTTTAGAGATGTATTCATGTATATAGAAACTTTTTAAAGTGGCATGAGCTGCCGAATGTGTTTTCTGCTTTTTACACCACATAATAATAGAGCTTGGTAAAACACACACAGAACAAATTTATCAATTTTATTTTCAAGTTTTTTTTTTTGAAGAATGATATTACAATTTCTTAACACAAATCACTGAAAAATCCATCAATATGATCTTAGATAAATTAGCCAGACAGTGACTATGATTTTGTGGAAGGAGCCCAGACCCCAAAATGGACAGCACTTTCAGATGAAGTTTCGTTTTACTTGGTCAATAGCTCATATTCTTCAAGGAACAGAGTTGAATGTTAAAGATGGGTTTGGGTTGGAATTGAATAACCACCAGGAGTAATGTATGAAACAGGACATAAAAGTGATTACTTCTTCGCTTTCTGATCTTTGTATTTATAATGTAACTCCTTAACATCAGTTTGGGAAACCTTAATCCAACCAGTCTCCTGCATGTGGTACACTGGAATTAAAACAAACCAAAGACAATCATAACCTTGCTCAAGTGGGAACCATAAAATATTGTTAGAAAGCATAAGAATGTATTAGTTGATCAGATGTTTTGGGCTACAAATCAACACTAAAAAAAAAAGAGCAATCGGAGGATGGCAAATCCCCTTCCCCAATTTAGAAACAGGGGCTTATATAATTAAAAAAAAAAAATCTTATTTGTATTTGCCATTAGAACTCAACAAAAAACTTTTCAAAGTGATGCGAAAATTTTCTCAAGTTATTGAAGGGGCATAGATTGGGAAGAAGATAAATTGGCTGTGGCTTTATAATTACTTGATTGGTTATTTTAGCTAAAACAATTGATTGCTCAATAAATTATTTTATTTAGACTTTGTCTCTCTATTTATACCTTGTACACAGGGATAGATCAAGCCCCATGGGGCTTTACTCCAATATAATTATCATTTATTTATTTATACATTTGCTGTTGTATTTATTGGTGAATAAAATATCAATCAATCAATTTTGGGCAGATCTCCCCTTCTATGAAAGGCGATCTACACAGTAGTTTCCATCGGTATGGAACATTTTGTGGGTAAAACACAAAGTGGTCATGCATAAAGACCCTGATAAATAATGATCGATAACATAAATAGATTGATTGATTGATTGATGTTTTACGCCGCGCTCAAGATTATTTCACTTATATGGTGGCGTTGACAGTTTTGTTGTGGGAGGAAACCGGGCTCTATGCCCGGAGGAAACCCACGACCTTCCGTTGGTAACTGGCAACCATCCCACATAGGTCGTTCGAGTGAAAACCCAGTCAGAAAATTTTCCAATTTTTTTTTTTGGCTGAGTGGGATTTGAACCCGCGACCCATTGGTGGAAGGCTGTTGGGATTGAGCGTCCAACGCTCTACCTACTGAGCCACGGAGGCCCCAACATAAATAGAACCGAGA
The DNA here is from genome assembly GCA_963971465.1 of Lepidochitona cinerea. Classification (NCBI taxonomy): domain Eukaryota; kingdom Metazoa; phylum Mollusca; class Polyplacophora; order Chitonida; family Tonicellidae; genus Lepidochitona; species Lepidochitona cinerea. Next base: position 39,538,499 of record OZ020555.1, on the reverse strand, counting down.
AGTATAAATTCCAGACAAGACGCTGAAGGCTTTACTCACAGTTCACAACCCCTCCACTGTAAGCATCTCTGTGTGTGGCGTGATAGATTGACCTCTGACCTAGATCATATGCTTCCTCAACGGTTAAGTCCCAGCGATGTCCACTGTCTAACACACCATAGGCATAGGGAGAGCCAGAGCCCACGGAGAACAACATGTTTGTCAACCTTGTTCCGTCACTGTCAACGTAGTACAGACCAGGCCCCTAACACAATCAGAAAAACAGTTCAAATAAATAAGTAGCTAAAAAACACAAACTTTATTTGTCGCTGGTGTATTAGAAAAAAAAATCTCAATATTCATAGATTACTTTTACATACCTTTAGGTAATATATAATATGTGACAAGGCTTGGTGAAAAGCTGGACACTTTCAACTGATATTATAATTGGCAAGTCACAAGAGAACAACCTCTTTTCCCAAATGTCAAAGGATGTGGATCCTTTCTTAGTTTTGTAAACAACACTAACTGTTGGTGTTGGCTATGTAGGAAAGAAGGTACATGTAGTTTGGGAACATTTAAAACATCTTTAAAACTTACCCGTTTGTCCCAGCCACAGATCATAGTACCCTGAAAAGAAAATTATTATTGAAGAATGACACAAACTTTTTCACATATGACAAAATTTGAGAACCGCGCTTTGACTTCAGCAAACTCTGGGTTATAAATAAACAAAGTTTGTTTAACCTACAGCAAACGAAGCAGTAATCAGCTTCATGGCAGGTAAGGGGCCTATTTCATAAAGTAGTTTAGATAGGTAAGGGGCCTATTTCATAAAGTAGTTTAGACAGGTAAGGGGGCCTATTTTGTAAAGTAGTTTAGATAGGTAAGGGGCCTATTTCGTAAAGTAGTTTAGACAGGTAAGGGACCTATTTCGTAAAGTAGTTTAGACAGGTAAGGGGCCTATTTCGTAAAGTAGTTTAGACAGGTAAGGGACCTATTTCGTAAAGTAGTTTAGACAGGTAAGGGGCCTATTTCGTAAAGTAGTTTAAGACAGGTAAGGGGCCTATTTCGTAAAGTAGTTTTAGACAGGTAAGGGGCCTATTTCGTAAAGTAGTTTTAGACAGGTAAGGGGCCTATTTCGTAAAGTAGTTTTAGACAGGTAAGGGGCCTATTTCATAAAGTAGTTTAGATAGGTAAGGGGCCTATTTCGTAAAGTAGTTTAGACAGGTAAGGGGCCTATTTCGTAAAGTAGTTTAAGACAGGTAAGGGGCCTATTTCGTAAAGTAGTTTTAGACAGGTAAGGGGCCTATTTCGTAAAGTAGTTTAAGACAGGTAAGGGGCCTATTTCGTAAAGTAGTTTTAGACAGGTAAGGGGCCTATTTCGTAAAGTAGTTTAAGACAGGTAAGGGGCCTATTTCGTAAAGTAGTTTAAGACAGGTAAGGGACCTATTTCGTAAAGTAGTTTAAGACAGGTAAGGGGCCTATTTCGTAAAGTAGTTTTAGACAGGTAAGGGGCCTATTTCGTAAAGTAGTTTAAGACGGGTAAGGGGCCTATTTATCGTAAAGTAGTTTAAGACAGGTAAGGGGCCTATTTCGTAAAGTAGTTTTAGACAGGTAAGGGGCCTATTTCGTAAAGTAGTTTAAGACAGGTAAGGGGCCTATTTCGTAAAGTAGTTTAAGACAGGTAAGGGACCTATTTGTAAAGTAGTTTAAGACAGGTAAGGGGCCTATTTCGTAAAGTAGTTTAAGACAGGTAAGGGGCCTATTTATCGTAAAGTAGTTTTAGACAGGTAAGGGGCCTATTTCGTAAAGTAGTTTAAGACAGGTAAGGGGCCTATTTCGTAAAGTAGTTTTAGACAGGTAAGGGGCCTATTTAGTAAAGTAGTTTAGACAGGTAAGGGGCCTATTTCGTAAAGTAGTTTAGACAGGTAAGGGGCCTATTTCGTAAAGTAGTTTAGATAGGTAAGGGGCCTATTTCATAAAGTAGTTTAGACAGGTAAGGGGCCTATTTTGTAAAGTAGTTTAGATAGGTAAGGGGCCTATTTCATAAAGTAGTTTAGACAGGTAAGGGGCCTATTTTGTAAAGTAGTTTAGATAGGTAAGGGGCCTATTTCGTAAAGTAGTTTAGACAGGTAAGGGGCCTATTTTGTAAAGTAGTTTAGATAGGTAAGGGGCCTATTTCATAAAGTAGTTTAGACAGGTAAGGGGCCTATTTCATAAAGTAGTTTTAGACAGGTAAAGGGCCTATTTTGTAAAGTAGTTTAGATAGGTAAGGGGCCTATTTCATAAAGTAGTTTTAGACAGGTAAAGGGCCTATTTTGTAAAGTAGTTTAGATAGGTAAGGGGCCTATTTCGTAAAGTAGTTTAGACAGGTAAGGGGCCTATTTCGTAAAGTAGTCTAGACAGGTAAGAGGCCTATTTCGTAAAGTAGTTTAGATAGGTAAGGGGCCTATTTCGTAAAGTAGCTTAGACAGGTAATTGAAACGTAACTACCTAAAACTCCTATGCTTTAACATTAAAGCTTAAATGGCTATGTGCTGTAAGTCAACTAAATGAGTTTTATAAAATACCCCCAACTATGCTGTCCAAGCTCTGAAGTAAGTAAAGGGTGTAGAGCTACATTTTGGCTGATTGATTGATTGTTTGGTGTTATATGGCCGCGTTGCCAGTTTTATTGTGGGAGGAAACCAGGCTCTATGCCCGGAGGAAACCCACGACCTTCCGGTGGTAACTGGCAACCATCCCAGCTACATTTTGGAAGTACCCACAATGACATGCAAAAATATTAAAACATCTAATTTGAATGTAACTGTTATCACCTTTTATCTTACAATAGAAACCTATACAACTTTGGAAAGGTTTTCAAACCATTTTCCTGGTACAGGTACAGGGTACCTACCATTGAAAGTCCCATGCCTTTATAGTTATAGACAATATTTGCTAAGAGTTTAGATGCAGCGGCAACTGATATTCTTTCTTTGTTCCTTAATTCATAAATCCTGAAAACAAAAAGAAAAACTGTCAACAAAATTTACAAAATCCAAGAATTAGAAAAATGGGAAATATTTTCATGCCCGATGAATCATCTGTAAAATCTATCACCTCGGCTTGGTTAAAAGACAGCTCACTGGAGAAAACCAGATTTTTAAACTGTTCAAGTGAACTTCCAAACTATAAACAATGGTCAGTATTCTGTCTCAATGACCGTCAGTAAATAAAGGTGTCATTTCAGGTTAACAACTTGAACTAGCTTAAAAAGTTAGTCAGGGGGAGAGAAGCACTTACAAAAAGTGGGTTTGTAGAGTGCTCTCCCTTTACATTTTTTCATCTTTCAAAGATAGCAGGGTTGACACAGTTGATTGTATCCCTGCATGGTATCCACGTGTTTTTTTTTTGTTGGTAAAAATCTGTTGCAAGGGTTAGTCCATTTGATTGATTGATTGATTGATTGGTGTTTTATGCCGCTCAAGATTATTTCACTTATATGGCGACGTTGCCAGTTTTATTGTGGGAGGAAACCGGGCTCTGTGCCCGGAGGAAACCCAGGACCTTCCGCTGGTAACTGGCAACTATCCCACATAGTTAGTCCATTTGAGTAAGTTTGTATGAAGCATTAAAAGGACAACTTTATACCTGCACTGTTTAGCTAGCACCCTTTCCCAGTAAGAACAGTCTGCAGCGCCACCAGCCATCGTGCCCAATAAGTATGGATTTATTTCAATTACTTTTTTCACTGTCTGAGAGGCTGAAACAATCAAAAAGCAAACATGAAATATATTTGAAAGAAAAAGAAAGTTCAACATCCAAATTATTTCTGACAGAACAATTAGATTATCAATGATAAAAAATTAAGACATCACCATGTCGTCAGTTGTTGTTGAAGGTGTTGTTCAAAAACAACAGACGACGTGGTGATGTCTTAATTTTTTATCATTACCCACGTTTAAAGAGAGTTTCAAACATTTCTTAATCAGATTATCATAATAAAAATTTATTGATGCCTTTAGACGCAAAGCGATTTTTAACACTTATATGGGGGAGTTGTCAGGTTTAGTTTGGTGAGGAAATAGGGCTCATTGGTCGCAGTAGACCCTGATGTTAGAGGAGTAGTTGGTAACTTTTTCACATCTAGGGTTATCAAGTGAAAAACCAAATCAGATTGTTTTTGGTCTTTGGACTCGAATCCGCAAAACCATCGATAGAATTGATTAATTGTTTGGTGTTTTACGCCGCTCTCAAGATTATTTCACTTATATGGCGGCGTTGCCAGTTTTATTGTGGGAGGAAACAGGGCTCGGTGCCTGGAGGAAACCCACAACCTTTCGTTGGTAACTGGCAACCATCCCACATAGGTCATTCAAGTGAAAACCCAGTCAGAAAATTTTCCAATTTTTTTTTTGACTGAGTGGGATTCGAACCCGCGACCCATTGGTGGAAGGCTGTTCGGATTGAGCGTCCAACGCTCTACCTACTGAGCCACGGAGGCCCCGAACTTAGAGGCAGGGCATTCCTTACGTCTAAACCACCCATGCCACCCAGTAAGCAATGAACAAAATTACCTATATATGGCCCAGCTGTGGCTCTGGAGTCAACGGCCACAATAACTCCATGTTGAAACTTGAAGGCCAGAGTAGTGGTACCATGATCAAAATGTATCTTCACATCACTGTTAGGCTGTGTAAACTGGTTCAAGTGAGCTACAGGCTACAAACAAAACAAGAAACAACCTTAAAGGATCTATGAACACGACCTAAAGCTGGTCTGTGTTTCTTTATGGACTCGATGTATATTTGAAAAACATAGGTTGAAATGAAACAACCTTCAGGTTTGTTTCATGGTAGTCAAAAAGGAGTGAGGAGGAAATATGCATCTCTATTCATCGTAACTACTCAGAAAAACTGTTTAAACATTTGAAGTACTTTTATGGCTATTATTAGGCAGGTCGATGACGTCATCAAATGTTGGTACAAGGTATTCGATCATAAAAGTTAAAAAGCAAGTGTGAGTCTCAAAAGTTAAAAATAAAACAAAAAGAGTAGTCTGTATATTTTTTCAGGGCCCTTTCACTGGACCCTGTTTTACATTTTCGCTTGAACAGAAAAATAACTACCGTTCATAAAAATGCTTGGAAAAGGCCCATATTTAGAGACAAAAGTGGTCTCCCCTGATTTATTAAATATCATTTTTCTAAGTAAATACGATTATACATGTCAAACGGAATTCTAATTACATCTTATAACTATGTGAAAAATAGTTTGGTTTAGGTTTTAGAAACAAACTATGGATGATTCAAATTGAACCGACCTGCCTACTATTATCGAAGTTAACTTGTATATATTTCTAAAGATTTGCCATCCTTTAATAAGAATTGACAGTTGCGCAGTGGCCTTGATGTAGGCAAAATGACACCAAATTGAGTTTTTGGATCGAGCGGGCGACAACATTCATTTTACGTATGACGCAATGATATAAAGGAGTGCCACAGCACCTGAAATAGCTTGCCATAAAATTCGAACAACATTGTGAAAAACGTCTTCTAAACTGAAGGTTCTATTCTTTACCATTCCCGTTGTACGGATTTCTGACTCGAAAATTACTATTTTTTATAGTGACGGCCGTATTTTGGAGTCAGGGTTCACTGCAATCAAAAAGCCGGAGGTTGCTGCCCGCTAAGAAGCATGCAGTATGTGGTCCGATTTAGACAAAGTAATAGCAATGTAACCTACTCAGATCGTGCCTAAACGGTCATAATCACGTTCATGGATAATTTCGCTACCTACCACAGTACCAGTGCCTGATATGGACGAGCAAGATCGGCCAGTAAACTTTATTCTTCTCCTGAATTCACTTTTGCCTTCTCCAGTCTAAAACTCTCGGCCATTGATGACGTAACATTGTTTAGCGGTTTTTCAGTTTTTTTACGGTAAATTCACTTTACAAAATGCTAAATTATTAATGAATGTCGTGCTGACACTATTTGACAGGTTGGGGAAAGTCGCCGATCGACGGGTTGTCCATCGATTGACGGACAAACCGTCGAACGACGGACAATAGAGCCCGTCGATCGGTGGGCTAAGATTGGACAAAAATGACAATTTCCTCTCTATCTGCCATCATTCGCGTTTTCGCCGAACTATCGAGTTCTACGACAACAGTGCATGTCCCAAGCTTGTTGTTAATGGCTAGTTCTAACTTCAAAGTCAACTCGCCGCGTGCGCCACAGCCGGTGAAATTTATTTCTTAAAAGTCTAAAACAAATTGCGCCATTTTAAGCAAGTGTTTTAAAATAAACCGATATATCTACTCACATGCTTCACCTATCCACGTGTAGTGCACGCTCTGTAGTTTCCAAAAATGACCACGAGGCGTAAATCCATGCCCAAGTCAGGCGGAAATTGGCGGAAGAACTAGGAACGACATCTACCAAAAATGGTACGGCAAAGGTCAACTGAGGTCAATCAGAAGAGTGACAGGAAGTTCCATATTAGTGCTGCACTCCTCCAGTTCTTCAACAATTTTCGCCTTACGTGGGCATGGATTTACGCCTCGTGGTCATTTATGGAAACTACAGAGCGCGCACTACACGTGGATACGTGAAGCATGTGAGTAGATATATCGGTTTATTTTAAAACACTTGCTTAAAATGGCGCAATTTGTTTTAGACTTTTAAGAAATAAATTTCACCGGCTGTGGCGCACGCGGCGAGTTGACTTTGAAGTTAGAACTAGCCATTAACAACAAGCTTGGGACATGCACTGTTGTCGTAGAACTCGATAGTTCGGCGAAAACGCGAATGATGGCAGATAGAGAGGAAATTGTCATTTTTGTCCAAACTTAGCCCACCGATCGACGGGCTCTATTGTCCGTCGTTCGACGGTTTGTCCGTCAATCGATGGACAACCCGTCGATCGGCGACTTTCCCCAACCTGTTTGAGTTAGCCTAGTTATGTTGTTATTTACTGTCTAAATCTGACCGCAAACTGCCCGATCAGAAACGTGTAGGCTACTCCGACTTTGTGATTGCAATGAGCCCTGACTCAAAAATACGACCGTCAGTATAAAAAAAAAGTAATTTTGGAGTCAGAAACCCGGACTACCATTCCCGTTGTTGTTGCACTTGCTGAAAAAAATGCTGCATCACGAATTAACAACCGGTGCATATGGCATAACAGAACTTACATCGAAATTACTTGGCATTGAGAATTGTTCAATCGGTCCAAAAGACCCATTTGACGGTGACTTCAAATCATTTGGGAAAGGATTTAGCAACGAATTCGTGCGATTTCCAAGAGTATGTATGTCCAAGCCACAGACATCGGCCAGCGCCATTTTGTTGAATGTAAGTCGCTAACAGTAATCAGGGGCAATTAAAAAGTGATTTTCTATTCGTCGAAACTAAAATATTTGCATTATCAATTAATTGAGATTTTAAGACTAAAAAATATAAGTATTTTTGTGTATACGATTTTGGTTCTATTCTCAATTATTGTTTTTAATCCAATACAATAACTGAAAACTTGTTCTAGCGTCATACGGAAATAAGCTGATGTTGTTACTTGTGAACTAGTGTTAAAATCGAAAGTAATTTCAAATGTAGTTTTGTCGGCTTTTAGCTTAATTCGTCAACCCAGCGATGCAACAGTTTTTACTTTCAGCCGTTTCTGTAATCGCATCGTTTCTTTTTGTTATTCTTTTTATCGCTTTAGGTAAGTTTGTCCGAAATTTCAAGACAAACTTTTGATATTATATACATCATATGGCGCCCAGTTTTCGCTACTGTATAACCAACCACTCTCCTTCTCCTGATTAGATGACCCCCAAGTGCTTAAAGCATACATTAGAATAACGGGCATATTTTTCTAAAGCGTACGTGAACGATAAGTCAAGCTGACAGTTTTAAAAAATGTATATGGTTAAACTAAAGTAATATTTTAGTATTTTCACAGTAAATATGTAAATTTGTAATACCAATAGGCAAAGCCTAGAAGTGAGCAAAAAATTAACTTAAAAGTTAACTTAAAGTTCTTAATTTATCTCAGTTTTCAAATTGGCATGAGCTGCCAAAATTCACACTTTTTTCATAATTTCTGATCGTCACTACAGTAAGAGGCTTTGAAAGCGGCCACTGAAAAACTAAATGATTGGCTTTGGAATGAGGAAAATTCATACAGTATGCTTGTACAAACCGAAAACGTGTTCGAAAAGTAAACAAAATTTAAATAACCAAGACGACCATTCATTCATTCTAAGCCAAAGCTTATTGTACATTTTCGAGACTAGAAGCACTAAAAAGAATTATACGTCTTGAGAAAAATAGCCAATAATTTGAACATTCTGTTTTAACGTCAAAATATCAACATTTTGGCAGCTCATGTCACTTTAACCAGGAACAGGGTTAATTAATTGAATATTACAGCTTAATTGATTTTTCCTCAGTTTTGAGATAAATTTGTTTTGATTTTGTGCTAGACATTTTGTGCTTGTGACAACTAAGGGCTATCATCACCGGATATATATATATTTTTTTGTAATGACATCACTTTCCTGTCAATCTCATTTACATGAGGTCTAAGAGGTTTTTGCGTCATCGCTATTGATACGTCTATGCTTGGTGTTTATATCTGACGTCACGTCAAAACCTCTATTGGCGGACACATTTTAAAGAGAGAATAGGACGAGTCTAAACTTTAAATTCTACATGTGTGTGATATTGACAGTTTAATATTCAGACTTTGTTTCTATTTGTTTACCTGACTTTTAATTCCGAAAGCATTCCCGGTTAAAACACCATGGCAAGTTCTCAATTATTAAATCAGTTTTGCTGTGAAGGTCAAGTATTTCACCTTTATGGTATGAGCTGCTATATATATAGTGAACATTTTGTGGAAACAGAATTAGCTAATAAGGGCATAATCTAGGGCAAAAGTTTTGGCACCCACAGTAAGGCTTGACAATACCATCCCAGGGCCCATGAAGGCAGCATGGAGAGAACTCCTACTTTAAACCACCATTTCTATCTAATATGTCCTTAATATTTATGTCTTAAATAATTTGCAGAGTAGTTTTAACTTGTATTCAATATTTAAAGCAACAATCACAATAATTTTTTTTTCTATTTCCCTGGTTTGGGCACCCAAACTGCAGAAGCCCAAACCCCATAAATGGGTTTCAAAATCAGCCAAGATTAGGCCCTGCTAATTTTTTATGAAACAGTACGAAATAAAAACTTTCTGTTGTCATACCAATCTTGCAGATGTATGTTTAGTTAGTTTTATTGGCAACAAGCTCTTAATATCCGAGTTATTTGGATTTTTTTCTGTAAAAAGTACATACATGTATATATTCTGAATTAGTAACTAAGTAATTTTGGCAGCTAATGGCTCTATCAATATTTTTTTATATATCTTAAAGTCAGTCTTTTAGTTTCTCAAGGTACTTGAAACACTCAACCTTTTACAACAATCTAAAATTATGAACAAAATATAAATTTTGGCTGCTCTTGCTACTTCAAGGCAGGGCAGATACATACTGGAGAGAGTCAACCTCTCCTAAATCAGAACTTGGGGGAGATTCTCTCTTCCTTTGAAATCAAAGAAAATAAGTTTAAAATCAATATCTTGAAGTGCTCTGTATTCTGATGTCTCAACATAATATATTTATGATTACTAAAACACACGGGCACAGGGAAAATCTTCTTGCCTAAAATAACCATGGAGACAAGTTTCTAATTGTGTCAACATAACATACATAAGCAAAATCTAAGAGTTACACAAAATGTTCAATAAATTCTAAACTACGGAAACTCAGGTACCTAATACATTGTCAGGAATAATCCCTTTTTACAACTGCATCTTCATTTATCATCGTATGCACTATGTAGTCATCTGCAAATTTGCCTAGTTTGAATTCTTTTCGCATCAAAACCTATTTTCCCTTGACATCATCCACCAGCTTATTACAAGTCAATGTCACTACTACAACTCTTAGATTTTGCTTATACATGTATGCCTTATGTTAGCATGGTATACAAGAAGACTATGTTATGGGTGCATACGATTTTATTACTCTTACTAGATTACGCCCCCGTAACCCACACCCTTTAAAACCAGGCTGTGTAGGCCAGTCGGCTTTTTGTTACATAATAATAGGCTAAATTGTTTGCAGGATGTCAGCGTTTTATTTGTCAATCTTATGTTTTGGCTTTCTCTTTTAGGCTGGTACATTGTGTGGAAAGTGTTTCTGAGCAGATTTAATTTTGTCCGAGAACTACTGGGTACAAATGGAAACGCAGACGGCACAGAAGATAATGAGAAGCGACAAAGACGACAGAGAAGAGTTCGAGTCGATTAACAAAAGTCACAAAGAAGACATCATCATTGTTAAATCAGGGATACAGCTTTGGAACTATGTCCTAACCTCATTTCATTTTTTACCAAGTTGATTACCATCAATTATTCTTCACTCACAGAATCAAACATTACAATCTTTTGCACAAGTTTGAATATTACCCATTTTTATCATTGTGTGCCACTTTGGATAACACTGGAGAGTACTAATATGAACCACAAACAGTCACATAATCAAGGAATCTTCAGCTTAAGGTAGAATTTCAGAACATATTGCTGTATTAATATTATCATATACTGCTGCCGGTAGTTATTATAAAACTTTGACCGTCATTTGAATCACTGTGAACCCAGCAAGATGATTGTGACATATTGAGAGGTATCCAGTCGTCTCCTTAAGTCTTGACTGGATAATGGACAGCATGTGTGAGTTAACAGGTACACAATATAAACATGCATGGTATGGGTTCATTCATCCTCGGACTCCAGGGTTAAAATGGCAATAATCTCACATGATTGAGTGTGTTCTGACGATGGGTTCATTTTGAACAGCCTCCTTCTAGATGAAATCGCAAATCACTAACATCCTCTTCTAATATCTTGGACCTTTGGGGTAGGTTGGTTCCCAGTTACCAACGGAACTGTTACGGAAGGTCGTGGGTTTCCCCCGGGCATAGAGCCCGGTTTTCTCCCACAATAAAACTGGCAACGTTGCCATATAAGTGAAATAATCTTGAGCGCGGCGTAAAACACCAAACAATCAATCTAATATCTTGGATGAGTGGTGACACTTCGTCTTGAATGTCTGCCTAATATTTGGCCAAGCAGCTGTGATACTTCCAGGAAATGGACTGCCAATGGCATATATGATCTCCCCATTTTGTGAGTTAAATGGATTACAAAATGTATAAACAAAGTTGATATTTAGATATGATATGATTAACACAACCGTCTGATATTATATGGAGGGATAATCATGTTTTACTCTTGAGTGCAATAATTCATGTTGGAAACTATATATTATATGTTACAAAAAAGCATGTAGCTTAGTGGAATGAACTGCTAAAATGTTGGAAACAGGGGTTTATCCCGGAGAAACAGCACAGTATATTATCACACTAAACCTGGCAACGCTGCCATATAAGTGAAATAATCTGATAAATATCACTCTTTCTTTAAAAAAGAAGCCTCAGGCTGGGGGCATTGTACATGCCAAACCTCCATGAACTGTAATATTGTGGAGTGTAGTGCCAAAATTAAATAGGGGAGGGGGGGGGTACCTTAGCTGTTAAGGCGACGTAGAACTCCAATCAACCAACATTAACAAAGCCCATGATCATTATTGGTTTTATATTAGTTAGATGATGTATAAAAGAAGTCCATTGAGCCTTTTGCCAAAAAAAAACAAAACCCACACACCCACAATCTAGATTTGAGAAGTATTAAATTTTAAGGGCACAAATGTAATGTTGACTTTGTCTTGTGTGTTTCTTTTCCAAATTCACATTATTGTCCTTGTTAATCAGAAATAACGTCTTGCTAAGCAGGGATTATTAAATACAAATGTAGTTGATACTTTTATTTTGACTATTAAATGTTTTAAACTTGAATGCCATATACAGTGTATTAATGTACATTTTTCATTCACCCATTTGACATATAATCGACGATGCAAAACTAGTTTAAAATAGGTTTGTGTATCTTATGTGTTCCAGAAGTAAATTTTTGTGATATACTTTGGTTTTGTGTTAGAATTTTTTGACCACTGATGAATTAAGCCTACACTGTTGTCAACCTCATATGTCTTTTTCTATGGCCCTATAATAAATAGTCTGACGATATTCTTACCATAGCTTAAGATGCGTAAGCATTGTCAATGTAATACAAAGTGTTCCAAAAAATTCTACTGACTAAGGTCAAGCCCCTGTCAGTCGTCAACCTGATGAAATATCATAGGTTTTCTTTATTACAACAATGTATGATGGGGTGTAAAGGTCTAAATGATATACCTCTTTTTAACACAATTAGGAACTTGTCTCCTTGGTTATTTTAAACAAGAAGATTTTCCCTGTGCCCGTGTGTTTGAGTGTTCATAAATATATGAATTAATGTGCCAAGGAGGCTTCAGTTCATTGAACTAAGGTTTACTTAGTATCCTTGTAAACCACATGTAGATAAACTAATTAAATACTAAATAGCTAAATCAATGTATTTATTTACTAAAACACAAGGACAAGGGGAAATTGTCTTGACGAAAATACGCATCCATTCTAGTTGTTTTAAAAGTGGGTTATGTCATTTAGACCTTTATACCAAATCAAAGGTTGTGATAAGCCAAAACCCATGATATTTCATTAGTCTGAGGACTGACAGGAGTTTGGCTTCAGTCAGTAGAGTTATCGGGAATACTTTGTAAATAATCTAAAAAATCATTTTGCTAAATCTGAAGAACTTTCTGATAACGTTTTAGACTACATCAGAGATTGACATGCGCCTATATCTCTAAGTATCTTAATATGGACAACATTGGAAATATTACTATCAATTTAAACAGATCCATATGAATGTTTGATTTAAGAACTTCCATTACAATTTAATTGTCTCTTAATAATACCCTTCCTCTCCCTACAGTCGTGTGATCCTCTAGTGCGATTTTCGGTTTAATCATGGGCATGATATGTCTATCAAATATAGATTCCGTAAGTAGTGCCATCGGGCTGGAGCATTGAGGCTCTACTTTAGCCATGTTTCCCTACCCAGCAAGGAGGAACATTAAGCATACCAAATACATTAGCCTTCCTCCTGTTTTATGGTCTGTCAGTCTGAAACTCAAGGAATTTACGCACGTGAAATACCCTCTGATAGACTGGAGGTCATTTTGAATGTAGCGACCTAAAAGGTAGCCGTGGAACGTACGATTTCCATATCCTCTTGAGGGCCCAACAAAAGAGTCCCCGTAAAAATGTAAGGGAACAAAAAACTCTTAGCGTAACTTTTAACGTTGATCAATTATACAAGTGAAACGTCTTTCCAGATGATTTCAGCGTTTGATTTATTTACTTTTATTTTTATTTTGTTGTTCCGTCTGAAGTGAAATATTGTGATATTAGCCCGGATTTTCTGTCTAAAAGGGCAACTTATTTTATATTTGGCTGGTAATGTGAATCGAAATACAAAAAAATAAAAATCGGCAGAGCCCAGATTTCTCGGCTATAGTGATATGTACTTTCGACGCCATTTGTATTCAACCCCAAAATACGATGATTTACCGTATAAAAAGTGCAGACTGTCCGGGGCCAGTCGGAACTCCCTTCGGCTATCTTCGCTCGCCACCGGTCGGCTTTGACACGCCTCGGGCAGTCTGCGCTTTTTATACGGCAAATCACCGTATTTTTGGGCTGAATAAAAATGGCGTCGAAAGTAAATATAAAAATGTTTTACTATAGACGAAAACAGAAAATAAGAATATTTATAAATTTATTAAATGCTAATATCATTTAGAAAGACATATGTTTATATATTTTATTTAGCCCGGTAAACCACATGATGTAGACAGACGCAGTTTCGGTACATATCAGGAATCTTCAAATACTTCAATTATATAACTGATCGAGGTTGAAAGTTAACAAACCGAGTGTTTCAGTCCCTTACATTATCACGGGGATACTTGTGTGGGGCCCTCAAGAGGATTTGGAAATTGTACTCTTCACGGCTACCTATTTGTGCGCCATATTCAAAATGACCTGCAGTCTATCAGAGGGTATTTCACGCACGTAAATCCTCGAAGTTATCAGCCTGTGTCCGGGGCATGTCAAAGCTGTCCGGTAACGAGCGAAGACAGCCGAAGGTTGTTCAAACTGATTTTCTGTGGAGCCAAATGTCCAAATTTAGATGTCGGTGGGGAGGGCGATCTTTTGGTCGGTTGGTACTCTTGCAATCTGACTAAAGTCAAGATGTTCGTCCTTTTCGATGAACATCTCGACTTTAGTCAGCTAGGTTGGTAGGCCTACTGTTGTCGCTATTTTAACCTTAGCTATTAAGTGCGACGTTAAGCCCCAATGAATCAATCAATCAATTAAAAATATGTTTTAATGTTACGAGGAATTAGGAAGTCTGACAATAACTTTTCCTTATATTAAAAAATTCTACTAAGGCAAAACTCATGCATGTCGCCAACCAACTGATGAAATGTCATGGGTTGTGGTTTATCTTCTCAACTTATGATTAAGTATAAACGTCTAAATGATTTGCCCCTTTAAGACATCTGACAAGAAGCTTTTCCCTGTGCCCGTGTGTTTTAGTGTTCATAAATACATTTAGGTATTCCTTGAGCCATTGTCTTTTCTATTTAAAAGCTTTATCGAAATTGGAAAAGGTAAATATAATAGTGCCTCAGATTAAAACAGCCGCGTGTTGCCCTGGGGAGAGGATGGCTTAATAAGGATAAATTACCAAACCATTTTAGATGTATAATTCTATAGACGAACCGTTTCTTGTAGTTAATAATGGGAGTGTTGAAACTGTGAGAAGTTTCTATTCTCCATTTTCTGTCCATTTGTAAAGAACACCCCGACCTAATTAGCTGCTATGTAGGCCTACTTCTGTGCTTGTGTATAATTTCACTTTGCACGAAATGGCGTGTTACTCACACTGTGAAATGGCAAACGTTATTCCTACCAATTAACTGGATTGTTGGTCTAATACCTTCGCCTACACATATCCCAAGCGCATATTTTCGTTCAAATATTTAAAGCTGCAGTGTTGATCACTTCACAATTAATTTTTGACGAACGAGCAAATTATATTTATTTATTTGAGTTCCATGTGGCATTGTAGGCCTATGTAGTCGGTAAGGCTTATAGACAAACTCACCGCAGTAGCCTTTAGAACATTTGTGAAGAAAGCGAGCCCTGAGTAAAAAGTACTAAAATGTTACATTTAGCAAGTTCTACATGTCCAGTTATATTTAAAACGTTTAAATTATGGTATATACATAAAACATAGGTAAAAAAGTATGTTTATGTTAACCAATACTAGTCGTTGTTCTTGTAATATGTTTATCACATTCTAAAAGCCTCAGCTGTTACATGCTGGGTCCTACCATCCTCCCCACACTTTCAATGGACTTAAGTCTCAGGTTTTTCGATTTTATAGAAACTGTAGTTCTTCAGACTTTTTTAATCAGGTTTGTTCTGTTCTTTTTAAAGCTCTTCACCCTAGTTGATATTCTATTAGGTTACTCTGAAGGATCAAATCTGACACATTAGGACAAATCATTGCTCACCCTTCAGCTTGTTTCTCCTTTACGAGTGTATAGCATTAACATTTTTCTCCAGTACATCAATGAAGTGCTTAAAGACGCGATGCACACTTGATATATACGTGCAAGGTGGTGGAATATTTTTCAGAGAACAATCTCACAACAAATATTAAATGGCAAAGAATCTTAATGTTATACCACGGGCAAAAAGTATCGCAAGCAATAGGTCGGAGAAGCTCTGAAATGCTTAAAGACGCGATGCACACGTGATATATACGTGCCTAAAGATGCGATGCACACTTGATATATACGTGCCTAAAGATGCGATGCACACTTGATATATACGTGCCTAAAGACGCGATGCACACTTGATATATACGTGCCTAAAGACGCGATGCACACTTGATATATACGTGCCTAAAGACGCGATGCACACTTGATATATACGTGCCTAAAGACCATTTATCTGGTATTAGACTTAAACATGGCACAATATTTCAACACGCTAGGCCATTCGGTCAAGGTCCGTTTTGAAATCAAATTTTGGCTCTTTCATGCCACTTTAAGCTCTAACAGCAGTTCCAAAGTAGAAAAAGCTGTATTTAATCCGTATTCCACAAATTTCACCTCTAGTATCTTTTAATCCAATAATCACAAACTGAAAATCTGAAAAAGAAACTCTCCCACCGCCAATTCAAATGCGCCATTGCCATACAGTCGATGGTCAGTCTTACCTTGGCCAATACCTTGGTACCCGCCAATTGTTGAGGGTTTTCTCTGGGTAAAATAGCTCGGACCCCCCCTCAACTAAACCTGACAACGTAATCTTGTATGCGGCTTAAAAGATCTATCAATCAAAAAATATTCATTTAATTATTTTTTAATTCTTGTCTGCTGAAGGCCACAAAGCAGTATGCGATGATGGAAAATCTAAAAAGAAAAAATAAGATAAGCACAAGTAGAAGTGAGATTTTCCAGCGGCGTCAATACATTTTTTTAATCTTTATGCTTCCCGTGGTATGGAAGCCGAATACACACATTTTAGTTCGCGTGCTTGGCGACCCGCCAGACTCGCCCAAGGACTACATTTGAAATCGGAACAAACTTCGGCTGTTTTTGCTCCCTACCTGTTGGTTTTGACACGCTCAGGACAGTTTGCGCTTCACTCTGAAACTTCGGGGATTTACGTGCGTGAAATACACTCTGAAATTTCGGGGATTTACGTGCGTGAAAGCCGACCGGTAGTGAGCGAAGATAGCCGAAGTGTGTTCCGAGTGTTTGCGCTTTTAATACGCTAAAACACAGTATTTTTTAACTGAATACAAATAGCGACAAGAACTAAATACCAAAATACTTTACTACAGACGAAAATAGAATATAAAAATAATTTTGAATTAATCAAATGCTAAAATCAACTATAAAAATATTTGTTTAGATATTTTATTTAGAGCAATCCAAACGGCTGGAAAATATACATTGGATGCCCTTCGTACAATATAGCTGTTCGTGGGACGAGTCACAGTCTTATATATAGAGAAACCGGCTCCGTTCCGTTACGCACTCGCCGTGAAAGACATAAACTATGCTTATTTTATAAGACGGTCAATAAACGATGTCCTCCTTATCTCTGTGAACTCATACCACCAACTGTTTCCAGTATAAGTCATTACTGCCCATGCAAGGGGAGCACGCAATTTTGTAACTCTTTTTGTCGCACCGAGATATTTCGTAAATCATTTTTACCGTCTTCTGTTGCCAGTTGGAATAATCTCCCAGTAGATTCGCTCCATCATATAGCTC
The DNA here is from genome assembly GCA_963971465.1 of Lepidochitona cinerea. Taxonomy (NCBI): domain Eukaryota; kingdom Metazoa; phylum Mollusca; class Polyplacophora; order Chitonida; family Tonicellidae; genus Lepidochitona; species Lepidochitona cinerea. The sequence goes on along the minus strand of OZ020555.1, from coordinate 39,521,111 downwards.
ATTTAAGAAAGACTTGGTTAAAAATAACGAGGTGTGTCCCGTATGCTGCTTTTTTGGTAACCGGAAAGCCCAAATAATTCATGCGAAATTGCGTATAGGCTGCAGTGACCTAAATGGTGATAAATTGCTCCGCTTTATATCAGAAGATCCTCTGTGCAGTTGCTCACCCATCTTTAAAGATGCTAATCATTATTTGTTCTCATGTCCAATGTACGAGCCTCAGTGAAAGGATCGCAAGGGTCTTTATACTTTACATAAAGCGGTTGCCATAATAGACAAGCCTACATGTTATCTTTTAATATTACCCATCAATGGGTCGCGGGTTCGAATCCCACTCAGTCCAAAAAAAAAAATTGGAAAATTTTCTGACTGGGTTTTCACTCGAACGACCTATGTGGGATGGTTGCCAGTTACCACCGGAAGGTCGTGGGTTTCCTCCGGGCATAGAACCCGGTTTCCTCCCACAATAAAACTGGCAAAGCCGCTATATAGGTGAAATAATCTTGAGCGCGGCGTAAAACACCAAACAATCAATCAATCAATCCAAAATTACATAAACCATGGCAAAAAGGCTGTTAACAAAAAGCTTTGTTCTCGCCACCATTGAACTTATTGGTCAATTTGCCACGGTAGCTTTCATTATATTAGTTAAGAAAGCGAATTATCAAGTATATAAGTTTATGAAGTTTTTAGAATTTGTATACACTCGCTCTGAAAGGTTACCTAGCTTATGAGTAGATGGTGCGTCACATACCAAAATTAAATTGGCGTCTCGCTATTTGTAGTGACCAAAAGAGTCACCTAGCCTTTTGGCAGTCAGTAACTCGGGAACTATTACATGGATATAAAAAAAAATTTCAGTAATAACTAGCTTATGAGTAGATGGTGGGTCCCTTACCAAAATTAAATTGAGGTCTGGATATTTTTGGCGACCAAAACAGTCACCCAGCCTTTTGTCATTCAGTATAACTCAGGAACTATTACATGGATATAAACTTTTTTTTTTTCAGTAATAACTAGCTTATGAGTAGATGGTGGGTCCCTTACCAAAATTAAATTGAGGTCTGGATATTTGTGGCGACCAAAACAGTCACCCAGCTTTTTGGCATTCAGTATAACTCTGGAACTATTACATGGATTTAAACATTTTGTCAGTTGTAACCAGCTAAAAGTAAGTTGAGATCTGGATATGAAATTGCCTTTGTATGCCTATATGTAGTGTATAGACACTGACAGGCCGGCTGGACAGAGAGTTGAGTGTGTTTCCAGGATTGTATTTCCCTTATCTAATTCGCTTGTGTTTTGTCTTTTGGGAAACCTTGTTGATGTTTTACGCCGCACTCAAGATTATTTTCCGTATATGGAGTTGTTGTCATGCAGGTTTAGTTGGGGAGGAAAGCGGGACCATTGCCCGAAGGAAACCCCGATCTTCGGCGAGTGCCTGATAACTCTTCTACACACGGCGATCGAGTGAAAAATGCGCTCAGAAATATTTCAATTTTCTTTTGGTCTGAATAGGATTCGATCCCGCGCGGCATGACTGAGCCATCGGGGTTGACTGATAGAGATGAGTTGATTGATAGAGATTGGTTGATTGCAGTTCATTGCTTGATTGGTTGTTTTGTGTTTTACGCCGCGCTCAAGATTATTTCACTTATATGGCGGCGTTGCCAGTTTTATTGTGGGAGGAAACCTTCATTGCTTGAAACTGATTTTTTAAGGTTGATTTAATGATAATTGGCCAATTGATAGATTAGCTGACTAATTGCTTCGTTAGTTGATTGGCTGATTTTGTATCACATGTACTCAAAATCATTCATTTAAATTGCAGCGTCGTCAAGTTTACAACGAAGGAAGCGACGGAGGATATCCTGCGGAAGATTCTATCCTTCCATTTTAACTCGACCAAACAGCGATCTGGACATATGCTAATAAGTGTAAGGCTGAACACACATTTTTGTTATTAACACGGACTGACTGACTTGTTATCACTTCTGACCACTGCATGAATGTAGACTGATTTTATAACACCTTTTAGTGGTTCTAAGTCACGACAAATTTGCTTCCCGTCTTTACTATACTGAAGCAATTACTTTAAAGGCTTGTTAATTTAAGAGCGACTGGCTTAACTAAATTACTCTATCCCGGTTTGTCTTCCGTACCTAATATCGATCAGTGATTGGTGCTAATGTTGATATCGAAACCTATTACATTAGTGGCGCTGTAAAACATTCGGCCAGATTTACAATATACGCCCATGGCGACAGATGTGTACAATGACTGGTTATCACTGCAGATGTTTCAAAGTTACTCTGACCAGTCCTTTGATATTGGAGCCCTGTCTTGGACTACTCTTCAATAGTATCGGATCATTATAGTTTATTAAACAGTCAAGGATTTGTGACGTCGATGTGTATTGTCCAAGTCGTGTTCCGGAGCTTAAAGTTCCTTCCTGCCCAGGGCATTCAAATGACCAACGTAAGAAAACATGTTCTCGTGAAGGTTATATTTTTCCATTCACCACACGACCACTTTACCTTGCCGTCGAGTGGTAGTAGTATACAGGTAAGATGTGACTTTTTTTTAAATCAGTGACCATATACTAAGGATAGGATTGGCAAATGCTATGTTTAAAGTGGCATGAGCTGCCAGAATGTTGGTATTTTGACTTAAAAACAGAACGTTGAAATTATTGGCTATTTTCTCAAGACGTATAATTCAGAAGCTTTTTAGTGCTTCTAGTCTCAAACATGTGCGATAAAGCATTGTTTTGAACTAACTTTGGTTTAGAATGAATGAATGGTCGTCCCGGTTATTTAAATTTTGTTTACTTTTCGAACACTTTTCCGTTCGTACAGGTCACATACTGTATGGATTTTCCTTATTCCAACGCCAATCATTTAGTTTTTCGATGGCCTTTAAATCCTCTTACTTTTATGGTGATCAGAAATTATGAAAGAAGTGTGAATTTCAGCAGCTCATGCCACTTTAAAGGATTACATTTTATATATTATTTCATTTTTTGTTCGTACATTGAATTTTTCCAGCGAAAAAATGCGTTTGGGATTAAATTTGATTTGTTGATTATGTTATAAAATATACAAAGCGTTCTATGAGTGTTATAGCGAGATAAAACATTTGTGGAAACTTGACTATATCTCATGCTTGTATGAGGGTTTTTTTTACTCTTCATCTCCACCATGGTGAAAATGCTGTGAAAGCAACCCCAGCAACCTCTATCTTGTTGCATTCCGCTCTCTTATTGAGTATTGGGTGAATTCAGGAGTGTTGCAATGGATGAGAGCCGAATGCAGAATAACTCGATTACAGCTTGGGAGGGGTGGGGTGGGAAACAAAACTTACGTTTGCTTAGTACTGCGACCGGAATATCCGACGACTTTAGCTGTCCACTGCAGCAGCTGTCCAATCGAAAAAGAGGGTGATTGCGTAATTTCACCGCTAGAGGTCGCTGGGGTTATGAAAGCAACCCCAGCAACCTCTATCTTGTTGCATTCCGCTCTCTTATTGAGTATTGGGTGAATTCAGGAGTGTCACGTTGTATGAACGCCATGCGTATAGGTCTACTTGGAGTTCCTAACTTGGATCCGATAATTAATAGGCTACAACATTGCAAACATCTAGCATCCTCCCAATACTCAACATACAATAACTCATTATATAAAATGAAATCAAACCATCATCAGATATAAAGACATTTATATTTCAGACAGAAAAACAAACGGGTGGTTATCAACAAATATGTTACTTTTATAGTTGCATTGTCAAAATGCAGATTTCATTTTCAAGAAATCTGCCTTGTTATACAAGGATTCAACTTTTCCGCTCCCATTAACAGATTCAGCCAAGTTCTTTGACACGCATTCAAGATCGAAAACTGTCCCGGCACGGCTGTAATAACGTGCGCTCTCTTCCCCAAACCACCCTATATGGCTCATCATATCATCACTTCCTTTAGCAGCCCCGGATAAGGCTAAAGTTACAGCACAACCTGCTCTAAAACTGTGAGGTGTCTCACCGTCATAAATTCCAAGTGTTTCTAGATACAAACGATACCTCTCATATATGGTTGAATAAGACACGGCACTATCTAAGACTCGACCAGATTCAGTTACCACACGAAACAAATAACCATTCGTCATATCAACGCCACATGCTTTACACCAGTTAATATATTTTTCCAAACCAACAACAGGACAAATAACCAAATCGGAACATCTTTGAACAGTAAACTGATTAATCTTTCCATCTCCTCTCAGTGTTTTCCCGTACGTGTGTCTCAGAACAAATCCAGAGTTATCTGACATACGCTTTATCTCTTGTGTGGGAATCTGCGCAAGGTCCCCAGCCCTATCCCCACTAAAAAACTGTAGTTTCATCATGGCTTGATCTCTTATAAGAGTGTATTGTTCCCGTAGACTCAGATCTGGACGGCCCAATTGATTATCTATAAAACAAGCAATCTTACGTATCTTCCCAGGAAATATCGGTTTCGCTTGTTTCGGCAGCACGTGGGCCTTTGCCTGTTCTAACTTAAAGCATTTGTGATACTGTTTTAGTAACGGAGAGACTGCCGGATTCCCGCTGCATGTGGCGTGATTCCAGTTTTTCCCTCTTCCCGCTTCTTCAAATATGGAGATCATCTGTTGTATCAAAACTCCCACAGTACCTGCCGATAATCTCACGGGGCATCCACAATCCTGACAGGTCTTATTCCCTAAATTCGGACAGGACATCCTATGTACAGTTGTTTTACCTTTTTGATCCTTCCATACCAGAAATCGACGAACGTCATTAGGACCAACAGCTTTAAGAGATGGCTTATGAGGTAGACGCGCAAAGAAACTCTCCAACTCAGACTCTAAACTTTTCCTCTTCCGTGTCGAAGATGATTCGCTTGTTAACTGGTCCAAGTTCTTGAGACGGACATCAATTTCCTCAAGAAGTATACCTTCACAATCTAAAGATACAGACTGAAATAAAATAGAGGAAATGCCAGTCTTAAAATATAACTAAACAGCTAATCAAACAAACTTGATTCTGTAAGCTTTCATCGGCCATTTCAATCCGACCTGATCGTCTACAAAACCTTTCTTAGACGGTATTCTCAAAACATTTCTGTTCCCACATCCACCAAGCAAGATCGAGGCTGTACTGGACCTAATTATTAACGGCGTCCATACTGGAGTGGGGTGTAGTACAGGGGCAATGAAAGTACATACCGGAACACGTTGCTCTCTCAAAAGTTTAAGAATAGGGAAGATGAGGGAGAACGGCGGGAAAACATACGGGTTTTCCTCTTTTCGCAATTCTTGAGCAAATATGTTGATGCCTGAGGTCTGAGGTGTTGGCCAAGGAGTAAAATGTCTGAGGGTACGACCATTAGCGCTACACATTGCGTTGCTGTCGAGTGACATGAGATCACAGCTGTGGGGCCCAAAAGCCGTCTGAACCATCCCCCAAGCAGACTTTGACAGCATGCAATCAGCTAAGCTAAGTGAACGAGAAGGAGAGTCAGCCTCGTTATCGTTGGACGGTACATACGACATATGAAGGTCTATATTCCTACAGAAAATGAACTGAAAAATGTGCTTCATAATTTCATTTAAGTGGTGATTTCTCCCCCCTTGGTTTTGCCAGGAGCGCAACACTGCCATATTGTCAGTCAACAGGTCTACCCTGTGGTCGTGCAAGTCTTCCCCAATAGACTGAAGAGCTTTAAGCACAGCTTCGGCTTCTTTTAAATGGATAGGCCTCTTGTCGCACTCTTTCCAGTAATCAGAGAGACAGAGACCTTTGCTATTACCCGATAAAAGTTTTGCCCCATATTTATAACCAGAAGCGTCAGTAGCCATTAAAACCTGTTTGTGACATTCTTTTCTCCACCTGAAACAGCCTTGCCAGTTATCAATAAAGCTCCAGTATTCTATCTCTTTGCGCAGTGGACCGCACAATTCTACCGATTTTGAGTTCTTCAAGGCGACCGAGATTGAAGCATTCACTTCCCTTGTATACAACTGGGCTGCTGGAATAACTAGCCCCATAGATACGCATTTCCCTTGGAACCGTTGCAGTGATTTGACATCAACAACTTTAAATGAGAGAATATGCTCTCGCAAATCTATGAATTTTTTCTTTTTATCACCAGGTAAAAAATAAGCCTCTCGTTCGGAATCAATATAAAATCCCAAAAAGCGGAGACGCGAAGTAGGGTGGAAAACGCACTTGGGGAGGTGTAAAGTATAACCAAGACGGGTCAGAATCTCTACAATAGCGTACGCTGCCTGTGAAGCAGAATGTGCTTTATCCACTCTGTCTGCATTTCCTGGCGGTGTGCAGACACATAACCTGTCATCAATATACTGCGTTGTGACTAAACCCATGCTTCTCAGGTAGGATGTAACAACCATACCCACAGTTTGATAGACGTAAGGACTAGCCTTCCAGCCAAAAGGCAACGTGGTATAAGACATAACCCAGCCCCCAAATTGTATTCCAAAATATGTTTGAGAATTGGTCGATAAGCTAATGTGGTCGTACCCAGATTTTTCATCAAAAGTGACCATTTCAGAATTCTTCTCTACCACCCTATGTACATCCCTTAGATTCTCAAGGCGAAACGGAACGCTTTTTGTCCAGAGGTTGAGGTACCGATCGTCATGACAAAGCCGAGGTTTAGATGGTTCAATAGTTAAAGGCATGATGACACGTGGGAGGTCACACTCGCCAACTTTACCCCAAACTTTTATGGATCCATTACTTATGCGTTCAAGTAGTTCTGCTTGTATAAATTCTGTGTACTGCTTACATATTGGAGCGTTTGTGAAATACTGCTTTGGTGGAATATTGCTATCATAGGCCTTCCCTTTAAAGTTTCCCTTAAAATGTTGGAAGAATGAAACCACATCAACCCCTTCACGTAACCACTTCCCTATAGCGTCAGTTTGGGTGTGGTCAGAATTAAACGAAATAAGCTTTTCCCATTGATTTACATTTTCTTGTAATTGTCCAGAAATAAAACGATTCGGATCCCTCAGAGGCAGTTTTTGCAGATTAAAATCGACTCCATTCTTAATGACTTCTTCAGCGCTGGGGTGGCCCGAAGGCTGGGGTCTGTCTCCCCCCAAGGTGAGCCATGTAGTAGTAGAACGACATGCGCCTGTTCCAGTCATTCTTAGATCAAACTGTGCGTTCTTCTCCCAATTAGGTATGTGAATAAATCCTACACCCTGTTGAGTAAGCAAATATCCTACATAAAGCTCACCTTTGGAGGAAACAGACATCCAGCCTTCGGCCCACGTGAACTAGATAGTCCACTAGGGAATCAGTGTCCCCGGACCAAAGACTGACTATCTGGGATTAAAATAAGACAGAAGAGAATAAATTCAAATCGCCGATACGCTTTATTTTTGCGGCGAAAGAAACCTGAACATAACAACACGGATATTGAAGAAGGGACAGCTTTAGTCAAATGAGGTAAATTATACTAGTTTTGATTTTTAGCCAATTTCATTTTCTCACAATCTCGGACAAAGTGGCCAGGAGAGTTACAGAAATGACAATTCCCACGTGGTCTCCATGGTCGTGTAAATGGTCTAGGCATCCGGGGTTGACCAAATGAGATAGCATTGCCGCCAGGAAAACCGTAAGAACCCGGATTAGGGAATGAACCTTGTACCGGAGGATACCACATTGGAAAGGATGGAATTGCGTTTTGAAGTTGAGTTGTACCCTGGTTTGCCCTAGTTACGGGTGGGGAAGCTAGCTGGTCATCAATTTTCTTTTCTTTCAAGCATTTAGAGAGAGCTTTGGTAATTGTGTCACTTGCTTTCCCGGATATAACCTTAAGACAAAGGGCAGCAATATCAAGTTTGCCGGCGTGCTTTTCTGTCTGTCTTAAAAGCTCTTCATAAAGGTCAGCGTCATCATGTCCACATTTTCGTGAGGTACGTGACAATTCCTCCACGGCCAGTAAAATTAATGGTTCGCTCGGGTTGGATTGAAGAGCCAATGCCCTCACCTTTTCCTTACTGGCCTGGACCGCGTTCCTTGACGACTGGGCTGACCTCTCCTCTAACTCAACCACACGCTGCTCCAACACACTGAGATGGGTTTCAGGCTCCGGTGAAGTCACACGAGCCTTCTTAGATGCAGGTGGGTTCTCCTGAGACTGAGTAAAAAATAAAAAACCTCTTCTTAAATTCAGACTCAAAACTCTAAATCTCTATCCAATAAGATAGCTATCATCGTTCTCATAGTACTATTATAACCGGTAAGATCAATTCGCAGAGTTGTCAAACACATTGATTTTATCTAATAATCTCGAACTTAAATTTTTAATATAATATTGAACAGAACTGTTAAAGATGTCCAACACATGCATTCTTCATCACGAGCAAATACAGGAGAGCTGGCTGCAAATTTCTCCCCTGAACTACCAATGGGAAAGTGCCCCTCCCCCCCCCCCCCCCCCCCAACTCTCTCTCCAGAGAACTGCTACAAAATAAATGCTACAAACCAGTTTTGAAGGTATGCTGTTCCAGTGCTTAATGGATTAGATTGATTGAATTTTTATCTTTGTTTAAACTTAAAGAGTAATTAACATACCGATGTAGCTGCTGGGATCAGGGGTCTGGTAAGGTCTTGGCCTTTTGGCTGGCCAACTTCATTCGCCAAAATAATGGCTAGGTGCAAGGAGAACCTCAAGTTCTCCATATTCTCTTCCCGACCAGCCAGCTCAATTATCTCAGAAATACTGCCATCCGTGAGTTCAGTAAACTCAAATTTAAGTTGTTCCTCTGACAACTCTTCTGTTTTCTTCCCGCACTGTATACGGGCTAACTCCTTTGGAGCCTCCGAGGGGGTAACGGCCTTCAGCCGTTTGACAAGGGGGAGAAGGTTGCACCCACGGAGGGTGTGTCGCTTTTTCAAAACCGTTCCAACCATCATATAAGTATCTAGGTAAAGAAAACAGATGACACGTAACTAACAATAAAACGCAAAAACCTCCAAATCCGGTAAAAGGAAAAAAGTGCTTATTTAAAAATGAGTAACGTTGTTAATAATTTCTCTGAAATCTTTGGATTTGTACGCCCTAGAATGCTAGATCGCAAATGTAAATACATGGCCCAGAGTTCGGCAAAAATAAATGATACTTTGAGGGCATTCAGTTCAGTGACGTAAATGATAATCTAGGTCAACAAAACAACCACAGTTCGGCAAAACTCAAAGTTCATTCGCGCCAACATATAAACCATGCTAAATAGGTCAACATATTTAATGTAGTGTGAGTGGATATATATTCTGTTTTTATCCAAATTTCCAGACCCATCTTTAATTACAGATTTAATTATTATCTTTAAGTCATCTTAATCAACATTCCGGACAAAGCCCAGCCGAATGCGTCCTCGTAATATATTCATTATCTTTCTGCCATCTGTGCCTATGGCTATGATTGCTAATTGCTATGGCATATTTTATCTCTCGTCTCTGGTCACCTCATGACCAAACTTCCAGAAAGAAGATTTAAAAGACAACCAATTTATTCCTCATTATATAAGCCAACTCATGGCACCATCCCAACTCATGGGATTCAGAAGAAAGAGAATATATTTACCAATTTAATATAGACACGACGACAGTGCGATCCGTCTCGTTCGCTGTCCGATCGAAAAAGAGGGTGATTGCGTAATTTCACCGCTAGAGGTCGCTGGGGTTAGCCAAGAAACACACAGTCTAGGTACAAGTTTAGATCATTTAGTATCTTTTTGTTGTGTTAAAACAATCCAAACTGTATCTAAGTGTGTATAATTCGATTCTAGGGATGAATTCCCGAAAATTTTATATTTAGCGCCTCGAAAACCGGAGAAATTGCATTTTCGACGTTCGACATATTTTTGGTTTTTCGTTCTGAAACCAACAAGACACACTTAATTTCCGCATGGGTGCAAATTAATTTCCGCATGGGTGCAAATTAATTTCCGCATGGGTGCAAATTAATTTCCGCATGGGTGCAAATTAATTTCCGCATGGGTACAAATTGATTTTCGCATGGGTGCAAATTAATTTCCGTATGGGTCGTTTTCAAAAATAATTCCTTAATTCATAGAAGAAATACAGTAATCTATACGCTAATTATGTCCCCTATGAGCCACCGTACCGATCAGTTTTATAACTGAAGCATTGGGGGATGTACCGAAACTGCTTTTGTTACTGAGCCAAATTAGTGTCATTGTTCGACTTTTGACATTTCCAGTGTTTTTCGTGCACATGTGGAAACTTGGTTTTGAGACGAGAGATTCGTGTGTCTCGAAGAAAATCAAGCGTGTATCATTAGAATCATACCTTAAGTAAAACGATATGCGCGGAAAGTCGAAAAATGCATGTAAAGTGTCAAATCACAAGGGAAACATTTTCACCGCGGTGGAAACCTGTTCTTCGCGGTGTAAACATTTCCAACGCCAGAGGAGAAAAATGTCTCACGGCGAAGAAAAGGTTCTCACCGCGAAGAAAATGTTTCCACCGTGGTGAAAATGTTTCCCTTGTGATTGGACAGTTTACATACCTTTTTCGACTTTATCTGCAAATCGTTTTACCTAACGGTATGATTCTTCTCATACACGCTTGATTTGTTTTCGAGATACAGACTCTCTACTCTCAAAACCAAATTTCTCGCTTGTGTAAAATTCTGTTCAAGACGAAAAATCACTGGAAATGTCAAAATTTCACCCATGGCACTAATATGGCTCCATACTGGAGTGACTTTCGTGCTATGCAGTTGCTGACGCTGAGAACTGCTATTGCTATTTGGTGCGATCGAAAGGTAATAAATCTCTTTGGGCCAAATAAGTATTGCTCCATCCACCAACCCGCAATTGTATACACATATTTTCTCTCTTTTTTCTGCTGAAACGCATAGCTTGGTCACAGAGAACAATTAAATATAATGTATATGTATTTTAGAACTGTCCGTTTTTTTCTTGAAAGTCTCTCAATCAGCTAAGTCTGAAAACAGAAAATCAAACACGAATTGATTTCGTGACTGTTCTTCTTATTCTATGATGAGGGAAAGGAGAATTTCATTTGGCAGATCATAAAATTTACGGTATCTTTACTAATGATATACCCAGTACAATAGCTTAGTGCGCCGCTGTTCGTGCTGACTGTGACAATGCTGAAAGCGCCCCTAATTGTCTTTTTGACTTGATTGAGATATTTTCACATTAATATGTTATGCCTAATATATTTTTTGTCTTTCACTTACAGGCCGTTCACCGCCTCCACTAGATACAAAATTCGTATAGACGACTTCTAATTTCAGGTTCAACGTAAAGTGACGCAAGCACATTAAAATAAGAAAATGACGTCGTCTAGCGGGGAGTTAGAAAATGTTGGCCTTGCCAGCGTGATGATAGTGATATGTACGCTAGGCGTTGGCTTGAACTTTGCTGTCATATTTATTATATCCGGTCACAAACAGATGAGAGCTAGTACGGACATGTTTGTTATTAACCTGGCGGTCAGTGATATTCTCTTGTCCGGCGTAGCCTTGCCACTGAAGCTGAATACTGCTCTATACGCCGACGGGGATTTTCATGGAGGTAAGGCGTTATTTTTATTTTTTTAAATCTGTAATGGAATTGAAATGTATAAAGTAGTTGAAACTTACGTTGATAATTTCAAATTTAAATTTCTCGAAAATTGAAAAAAAAATATATATAGAACAAAAATACGTGCACTTTATAAGACACTTCCTTCGGTCGCATTTTGTTGAATCCATGTGAATTTCCATTCATTCATCACGCTTGTTATGTACATGTAGTATAGGTCTACGTCATCTGCCGCACAGAATCAAAAGTTGTAACCTAAGAGAACACTGAACACACAAAAACCGCTGGGCTCCTGACCCAACGGCGGATATAAGGGGTTCGCCCACGATTCCCGGAAAGGCCCATCTTCTGTGATGAGGCTTGGTGCTATAGTATAGCCCACACATACATTTGGGGACCAGAAGAAAATGATTTGCACAGCTTCTATTTTAACAAAAGGTGGGCTATTTTGGAGGATTTAGATTCAATGAAAATCTAAATTTTCCCTGGGGTATACAGGTAAAATACTACAGGTACACAGTAATGTGTCCTTTTCTTGTTTTTTTATGTTATGTTATAAGTTATAATGTCACTAGGGATGCAACGTTTAAATTCTTCAACTAAAGTATAACTTCTTGTAAGTTGTTGTAATTTTGGTTAACCTCTTTAGCCACCACTTCCTGAACAAGTGTTCGTTTTTCCTGGCAAATTTAATTTTGTATCATCTTTAGCTTTTCACATTTAAGAAACTTTTGACGATAAGCCTCAGTGACCAGTTCATAGGTGTGTAAAACAACATTTTTAAAGTGGCATAAGCTGACAAAATTTTGAAAATTTGGCGTTAAAACAGAATGTTGAAATCATTGGCTATTTTTCTCAATACGTACTATTCAGAAGCTTTTTAGTGCTTCTAGTCTCGAGAATGAACGATAAAGTATTGTTTTGAACAAACTTTGGCTTAAAATGAATGAATGGTCGTCCCGGTTATTTAAATTTTGTTTACTTTTCGAACACTATTTCGGTTCGTATAGGCGACATACTGTGTGGATTTTACTCATTCCAACGCCAATCATTTATTTTTTCGATGGCCTTCAAAGCCTCTTACTGTCGTGACGATCAGAAATTATGAACAAAGTGTGAATTTGGGCAGCTCATGCTACTTTAACTATTACAAAGTTTGCTTCTCAATTCTCACATTTTTCCATATACCTATACTGTGTGTTTTAGTGATCGTAAATGTATATCATTCTCAAGTTATCTGTCTTTCTTTGGTAGTTCTCTCTCTCACAATTCCGGTTCCTTTTCCAGTTCTTTCTCTCTCAGTTGAGTCAGTTACAGTTCTTTTTTTTACTGTTTTTCTTTTTCTTATTTAAATTTTTCTCTTCCTATTCCCTCGCTATTTTTTTATGCATTTTCTTTATACATTTTATTTTTCTCATCCACATTTTATACTCCGGCCCAAAGAGGTCGGTTGCATTATATATTTATGAACACTAAACACACACTACCACAGAGAGCGAGCGGGATTAGGGCGTTATAACGCCTTAATTTTTTTTCGTGGCGGACATCAGCCACCGTATAATGCTGAAGGTTTATGTTACCATGAAAGTATAGGCTTTGCGTCGGCCGTGAATATTTTGAGAAATAGCCACCATGACGATATGGCGCGAACTATTTTCGTCATCGTCTGTTACACAATACGGTGGTAAACCGGCGTATTATTGATCCATCGTCTATAACGGTACATGGCGATATGTACCATTAATCACAAATTAATGTTCACTCTTTAACCTATAGGCTAGTGTTTGAGCCAATCTTTTTTTTTATTTTATCAAAATATATATATTTATAGACACTAAAATACACGGAAAACTGTTCAATATTTACACATATGGTGGCCATAAATGATTATGTGATATGGTTACAAGTTCACTTCCACTTTATAACTTGTAGACATCACATGTTGACGGCCAGATTACCTCGTGGACAATTTTGTCACCACATATATTATTCCGTCTCGTTTCATTTTCATCCGATTTTTGCTATTCGTATTAAGTGTATATACCATATGCACAGAGGAGCTCTATATGCACTGCCTTTGAGAACACTAACATTTAATTGTAGGAATTTCCTCTGCAGCACTTTAGTTTATATTCAAAGCGCCTAGATCATGCCATGCTGAGGGGACGTTGAGTTGACTCGCGTTGGTCGTAATGGGAGAGTATAATTGAACATTATGTGTGATATAAGAGGAACATGTCCTGTCGCTATGGTGACAAAACATCAATTCGCCGTAGTACTTAAAGAGGGAAAATGTCTTAATGATGGCATCTGATGCGTCTGTAAATAAAGTCTGTCGATAGAGTAAATATATCATCTAGTCTAATATATCACTGATTTGAACTCCATTACAAATCTCAGTCGCCTTTGTTTCCGATCTAGCTATTGTTAACAGTTGTTTTAAGAGAATAAATTGGTCGATTACGGACGGAGAATCGAACTCATTGTGTATAGTTTGTATTTATTATTCATATCCTCAATAATGCAAATGCTGCGGAAAAATAATCTGGAAACTACATTTAGGCCTATCTGTTAATTTTCGCCAAAGGGGGGAATTTGAAACTCTTTATTGCACCAAACTCAATAACCTCTAATAAAGTGGTTCAATCAAGTGACCTTAACTGGACACTCGGAACTCCCTTCGGCTATCTTCGCTCGCTACCGGTCGGTTTTGACACGCGCACGTAAATCCCCGAAGTTATCAGAGTGCTTAACTTGTGAATCAACGTTTCATTTTAATTTTTCACCCAAAGAATCTCTTCTGGCAGTCCACAGTAGCATTGATTATTTGTCTTTTCGTCATGGATCATTTTCTGCTGATAATTCCCTAACTTTGTTTTAGCGAAACTATATCGAAATTATTTTTTACTAATTAAGTATATCGAATTTTGTCAGACGATTTGGTCCGTCTCAAACCTGATGAAATATCATGGGTTTTAGTTTATTACAGCCACTTGTGATTGGGTATAAAGGTTTAAATGATATACCTCTTTTTAACACAATGTCTCCATGGTTATTTTAAACAAGAAGATTTCCGCCGTGTCCGTGTGTTTTAGTGTTCATAAATATATAAATCCTTGCGATTACTAAGTAATTTTCTCCAGGCGAAGTAGGAGGGGTAAACCGGGTTCTTGGCCTCAAATTCCAATCAACGTTAGAAGATACAGTTTCATTGCCCATTTGCGGTAATGTTAACGTTTTGATTTGTAATTTTCCATTTTCAGATAGATCAAAACATCATAAATTATCCTTGAAAACCAAATAAAGTTGACATAGTGCATACAAGTTTCACGCTAAACGCAACTCCACATGGGTAACGCCATTTTGAGAGTTATCTCAGTCAGGCATTGGTTGAAATCTTAAAGTATGAACAGCAGACCTACATTAGTTTCAATCCAATATTCAAATAACCCAGATACAAAACTACTATTAAGTAAGCCAATTTCCATTGGCTGAAAAAACAGAAACTGTGTGTTTTTGGCCTAACAAGGAACGTATTATAGAAAATCTATCAAATTTAGCCAATGCGCCTATGTTTAACAATATCAAATTGAATTTCAAAAGATCCAAGCTTTTCGACCAGTCGTTTTGAATTTGAGAGATCATTTACACACCTACCCCCTTCACATGTCAAAGCCAAAGTCACTATTGAGGCATAAACCAGTATTTTTATCCCCTAAATTCAGACCTTGTATCTTCTCAAACCTAGCCCTGGGATGGGTTGTCCAAAGCGCCGTTAGCTTAACGGCAGATTAGATGACGTCGCGTCACAAAGGAATGTCTTTGTTACGTCACGCCATTTAACCTGCCGTTAAGCTAATTTTCTTTTGAACAACTGACCCCAGGGGCCGGTTGTTCAAAAGAAAATTAGCTTTACGGCAAGTTAGATGACGTCGCGTCACAAAGGAATTTATTTGTTACGCCACGTCATTTAACCTGCCGTTAAGCTAATTTTCTTTTGAACAACCGGCCCCAGGGGTGGGTTGTTCAAAGCGCCGTTAGCTTAACGGCAGGTTAGATGACGTCGCGTCACAAAGGAATTTCATTGTTACGTCACGTCATTTAACCTGCCGTTAAGCTAATTTTCTTTTGAACAACCAGCCCCAGGTCTACAAAAGCCTGCTTTTCAGAAAAAAATGGTGAACACTGAATTCATCTATTTTATAATTTCAAATATCTAGTCCAGGGACAGCAGCACCAAAAATGCTGGTGGTTTAAAAATTTAACACAAAATACCGACCCAGACCTTCCATCGATGCAGCGCGAGTTCGAATCACACTCAGACTAAATAAAAAAAATTAAAACATTTCTGAGTGGATTTTTCACTCGGTCGCCGTATGTGGAAGAGTTGCCAGGTACTCGCCGAAGGTCGGGTGTTTCCTCCGGGCAATGAGCCCGGTTTCCTCCCCCCCCCCACTAAACCTGGCAACACCGCCATAGAAATGAAATAACCTTGAGTGCTGCGTAAAACATCAACCAGTCTAATGACACTTGTTTATCACTATCAATCCCTTTGGTAAGTTACTCATGGGGTTCTTGCCACCCTTCCTATATTTTTGAACACCAAAACACACGGGCACAGGGAAAATCTTCTTGTCTAAAATAACCACGGAGACAGGTTTCTAATTGTGTTAAAAAGAGGTATATCATTTATACCTTTATACCCGATCATAAATTGTTGTTATAAAGTAAACCTATGATATTTCATTAGGCTGACGACTGACAGGAGCTTGACCTTAGTCAGTAGAATTTCCTGGAACACTTTGTATTACATTGACAATGCTTACGCATCATAAGCTATGGCAAGAATATCATCAGACTATATATGACAGGGTCATTGAAACCATCTCTTTATTGGTGACTACTTAAGGCTCTGTTTAATCCATCTCGTCCATCTCAATCAGTGGGACTTAAAGAGGGGCCGGTTGTTCAAACGAAAATCATCTTAACGGCAGGTTAAATGACGTGGCGTAACAAAGAAATTAAGAAATTCCTTTGTGACGCGACGTCATCTAACCTGCGGTTAAGCTAATTTTGTTTTTAACAACCGGCCCCAGGTAAAGCCAGCTACAGGGATGGCCCCTAGACAGGCGGATAAATGGACGGACACTCTGTCTAACATATAATGGTGAAAGACTTACAGAAACAATTACGATATAGCACAATTTAACAAAAAACATTATACGGTCCTTACCGTTCTTATATAAATTGAGTTGTCAGGGAGGCTTTATTTTCAAAATATGTGAGAGAAAGGCTGTTCTTGTGTATTTTTTCGGTTATGTCAAAGTTACTCAAGCTTTCAACAGATACACTGCTTCTCTGATAAGGTACGAGACTGCGCGGGTTGCAGGCTATATTAAACTTTCCTTGGATAAAGAAAAAGGCGAAAACATGATTATTTCATGCATGTGGATAGTATGAAAACGGGTATTTTCTCAAGGTAACATTGGAATTTAGCAACCCGATGTCCTTCATTCTTCGAGAGACCTTCGCATAGAAACAACTAAAATTAATTTTCATTTTTTTCTTCTTCCTTTCTTTGTACTTCATTCCTTTTTACGTTTTGAAGACTTTGTTTAAAAACTTATTTGACATACTGTTGTTCTTTATAAAACAAGAGGGGACACATGAGTGCGGCTATCCCTCCATATTGTTTTTATTGTCATTATACAGTCAAATTAACCTCCTCACAATGAAGATTTTTTATATCAGCGAACAGCTTTTAATTTTAACACCAGGGCCCTGTCTTACAAAGCTGGCGTAAGTTACGTCGGACGTAAATCAGTGTTAAAACTATAGGAACTTACGCCCTAGTCGCAACTGGTCCACGTTGTAGGCCTATGCGCGACTTTACGCCAGCTTCGTAAGACAGGGCCCGGGGTTTTCTGTCGACAGGGGTCGTAGAAGGTTTTGACCCAAAGGATCGCAAACAAAGTGTTTCATTCGAAATTCTTGCATGTTCGAGATTTGGAATGGTCGAAGGCCTGAATACAAAGGTTAACCCTTGAATCAGTGGCAACAAGAATCTCGCGACCTCGATAATGGTATTGTCGACTGTATTTTAGAATAATATGTTAGAAAGGATCAACTTTTAGAATAATATGCGGATATATATACATGTATATGTAAGAAAGAATCAAATGTCAAAAACTATTCCAATTCCTTAAAGTGGCATGAGTGGCATGGCGGTAAAACAAAATGACGAAATTATTGGCTAATTTTGTAAAGGCGTATAATTTAGAAGCTTTTTAGTGCTTCTAGTCTTGAACATATACAATAAAGTATTGTTTTGACCTAATTTTGGCTTAGAATGAATGAATGGTCGTCCCGGTTATTTAAATTTTGTTTACTTTTCGAACACGTTTTCTGTCATACAGGCCACATGCTGTATGGATTTTCCTCATTCTAACGTCAATCATTTAGTTTTTCGATGGCCTTCAAAGTCTCTTACTGTCGTGACGATCAAAAATTATGCAAAAAGTGTGAATGTTGGCAGCTCATGCCACTTTAAGATAGCTGAAATAAAAACCCAAAAGTGGGAAAAATAACCCTTTAAGATCTTAGTTAACATGGCGGATTGCACGAATATTACATGATGATCAAGTGCTTTGGAGTCAAAATCAGATGGATTTTATTATAAACCAATCTGACTACAGTTTAAATTTCCAATGGACCTCCAGACTTGGCCAGATTGATAATAACCTACTAAAAGTTTAACTTTTTTAAACTCGGAAAACAGGTTTTTCAAGATGGTGACAATCTTTGACCTCTTAGTTTTTTAAAAATAGGTTGATTTTAACTATTGCAATCATATTTGAAGGTTTTGGTTTGGATTCAATATTTGTGCATTAAATATATCCTCTCTTTTCAGAATGGTATAAAAAAGGGGACATGTTGAGTCAACAATTTCTACTTAAATGAAGAGAAAAGAAAAACCCAACATGCGTTTGTCTTGAACGGGCTCCCATAGAGCATCATATTCATGTGTGATTCATGTACGTGGTTTACGGTGTGAAAATACACTGAAAATGAATATGCCAGACAAGCTCGTGTTCGATCGTCAGTGGACCGCGCATTGACATTTTGAAATTGACAGGAAGAAGCATTAATAGATTACTTTCTTGCGAGCTTATCGTATCTTGTATGGTTATAACCTGCAATGTCAGCAGTAAGACTACCTTTTCTGGAAATTCTACAACGATCCCCTTCATTTTCCCAAAATGTTGATTTGCAAGCCAGCATATATTTAAGAGTTATTAAAGCGTTTGTCCTTAGTTATTCGCGCCTCGAAATGATCGAAAGTAACCTAGGTTTAAATGGCAGACTTTCAGAGTTCACCAATTTCTCTTACGCTAATGCAGTGACTGGTGAGCTAGACGTATGCGGATTGGCCGCACAGCTAAGCTTTGTCGTGGCTGCGGAGTCAGTTAGACGCTCTCTGATAACGCTTCTTAACTTTTATGTAGAACAGTTTGGCGAGGAAAAATCGTAGAGATATGGGTTTGGTACCGTTAGAAAGGGAAATTGGACACGCCTGTACTTTTTTCCTTTCCTTCTCCTTTAAAATGGCATGGGCTGCCAACATTTTAATGTTTGTTAGTCTAACCAGTCAAATCCAGTCATTTGCCGAAAACCAGACTAAAGAATCATGAGGAAATACAAGTAAAATGGTCCGGAACATTGGAATGTATTCTGGGTGCGCTCTCTGGGGTAGACAATGAGCCGGTAGGGGAAACTTCTTGGGAAAGATCACCAACGTAGCCGGCCTACTCTTAGTTTCAAAACAAACAGCGATAAATTTCTTCGAGTTGATACAAAACAAAGACTCATTAAATATTTGTTTCTTACGGTCGTTCAATTATCTCTAAAAACCGTGTCTTAAAGTCTCGCTTTCTATTTGTGTCTAATTGTCTATAGCAATCAATATTATTTTTCCGACGATTCAGATAATTTAGATCTCCGATAATAAGAACCAATAAAGGATGACATTATTGCCTTGATTAAAGAAGAAACATGTTTTCATTATGGAAGAAAATATGATTACACACCAGACTATTTTTCTTTTTCTGACAATTTACCGGTAGAGTCAGGCTATTGAGATAATTGCAACTGTCAGAACATCCACAAATATATAGGCCCTGCACAGTAAACCGTATCACATCGATGCGATCAGTACAGAAGATACTGTATTCATCATTGTTTTTGAGATTCAGAAAGCAATTCTTTTCAACGATACGCATGTTAAACTATTATAGTAAGCCAGAGGCCCTTTCAAAAAGTCGTGACTTACTTTTTAAACGGTGGATACCCGGATCCTAAAAGCGTTAAATATTCGAATTATATCGTTATTAAACAAAAAACAATTGTATGTATGTCAATGCGTATCAAAATAATTCATATCCCAGATTCTATGGTAATGAGAAAATACCATTTAAGATGATTATAAACTGTTGATTAAGTTCTACTTTATTTTTCGACCAAAGCGATCGGTCGCACACTTCTAATATCTCCCGATCAGCGTTTGAACGGTGTTCTTAGTAGATAGGAAAAGGCCGGTTCGGCAACACCTATGACGTCATACGAGGTGGAAACATGTTACGTAATATTCGAATTCCGGGTCAAAGACGCCCCGAGTCATCGGGGTCAATAACTAGCACATCTCATTAACATCTAAGCTCCCGGCTATTGGTCGCGCTTGACTACACATCTAATTAAAATCTCCCAACAAGAGGAGGATGGCTTGAACTGTGAGGTCGAGGTCAATAACTAGCACATCTAATTAAAATCTTAGCTCCCGGTCATTGGTCACGGTTCGCCGCATGTCTAATTATAATCTAAACTCGCGGCTACCAATATTAAAGCACATGTGCGCCTATTCTTAAAAAAAAAATATGCTGAATAATACACTCCCAACCTCGGGGACCTGTTCGTCAGATGGACGGAAAAAATATGCTTAGTAATGCAATACTGGTCTAAAGGACCAATTAAACCGACTGACACTGGTGATAGACAATATATAATAAACGAATGTATAAATAACCTTGGACTGTATTAACTCAACGTATAGATCATATCGGTAAGTATGTGTACATCAGTTAGCTGGCGGATATTGTTTCGCGCTCCACTGCACATCTCATTAAAATCTTAGCTCTCGGTTATTGGTCACGGTTCGCCGCATGTCTTATTAAAATCTAAGCTCGCGGCTATCGGTTCACTACGGTACACATGTCATTAAGAGTAGAATCTAAGTTATTTATTAAATTATCTCAGTGGCATTGCATATCAAAAATATACTACGTATAATACTTAAGTCTTAACCACTGGTCATCAACCCGGAAGTCACCGGAAGTTACCCGGAAGTGAACCGGAAGTGACCGGAAGTGAACCGGAAGTGTACCGGAAGTGACTGGAAGTTACCGGAAGTAACCTGAAGTGAACCGGAAGTGACCGGAAATAACCCGGAAGTGGACCGGAAGTAATCGGAAGTGAACCGAAAGTAACCGGACGTAGCCAGAAGTGACCGGAAATAATCCGGAAGTGGCCGTAAGTGACCGGAAATATTCCGTAAGTGGCCGGAATTGAACCGGAAGTGACCGGAAATAATCCGGAAGCGGCCGGAACTAACCGGAAGTGACCCGAAATAACCTGAAATGGACCGGAAGTCACCGGAAATAACCCGGAAGTCACCGGAAGTGGACCGTAAGTAACCGGAAGTGAACCGAAAGTTACCGGAAGTAATCAGAAGTGACCGGAAATAATCCGGAAGTGGCCGTAAGTGACCGGAAATATTCCGTAAGTGGCCGGAATTGAACCGGAAGTGAACCGGAAGTGACCGGAAATAATCCGGAAGCGGCAGGAACTAACCGGAAGTGACCGGAAATAGACCGGAAGTGACCGGAAATGGACCGAAAGTGACCGGAAATAACCGGAAGTGAAGTGATTGAGCCAAAAATAAGTTCCAAGCCCGGAAGTAGCCAAATTCTAACCGAATTCGGTCGTGTTACATATCAAAGTAAAGGGTGTAAAGATATCTGCAAGACTTACTATAGCTCGTGGTTTTCTCAATTCTGGTTTTACACAAATCGATTGAAACGTTCAAATCTAGCATTAGTCGGAGAGCTTAGGGACTAACGGCATTCACCTTTAAACGATCCGACTTTGAACCAGAAGGAACGTTATCGAACCGGAAGTCGTCCGTAATTTCGTTATTTTTTTTGTTTTAGAGCTTAGGGACTAACGCCATTCACCTTTAAACGGCCCGACCTCGAACCGGAAGTGACGTCATCGAACCGGTAGTTGTCCGTAATTTCGTTATTTTTTGTCCCACAGCCTAGGTACTAACGCCATTCAATCCGTTACGACATCATATCCGCTATTGTGCGGCGTAAAACACCAAACAATCAATGACGCTAAGCAGTCGTCCTACATCAGGCGTTTTTCACCCCAGAACTGTATTGTGAAAGTCTCAACCCATGCATTAACATAAAGAAACATAAGACATCGTTCGTTCTGATGAGCATTTTATTATCTTCATGGTGAACATTCTTCAAGTACATCGTTTCCGGTTTTCGTAAGGGTATTCGTCCGGTAAAACCTTATCAAATAACATATAGCGTATTTTGATCGCGTTCGCTAATGCCTCGTCAATCGGTAGGCCAATTACTCCGCGTAAAAAATCCCTAGTTTTCACAATTTCTCGGTGAAGCGGGTCTCCCATTAAATGCATCCAAATAGTGTTGTACTGTCCGTATATAGTCATCAAGGTTTTCTTTATTTCCGGCCTGCACCGTCGGTATTCCTCCTGCAAACTGCAGCCGTCAACAGACATATGAGTTTGAATAGCTTCCTTCACAATGTCGTCCCATACGTCGGAAACTGTATCAGCCATACCGCTAGCGGGCGTAATGCTCCTCGTTAGAAAAACTTTACGGTCATCTTCTAAAGTATTTTCATCCGAGGGATGCCCTCCATAAACGGTCATCTCAGTATTCTGCGAATCGGTTTTGTGTTTATTGAAAACGTGCCGCTTCATGTCATGTCGGCGACTAAAAGTCTTATTACAAACGTGACAATTGAATCTCATTTTGTTTCACCCACTGTGGAATATAATTTATAGCGCTATTTCAGCGGTCGGTCTAATCCAATGTGAAGGACGCGCCGCCTTTTATACGCTTCTGTCTTGCCTTCAATTCCGACTTAGCCATTTCCACCGCTTGCTGTGCGTTAGATACGGCAATAATCCGCGGCAAATCCGCCTTTTCACGGTTGGGGGAGCTTTCGCGATAATAGGGCTCGACAGTTTTTCTTCGTTTAAAGGCCTGACTTTGTGGCGTACCACTTTTTCTGCGTTCCTGTCTGACCTCCGATCTGGTCATTTCCACCACTTGTGCGGGAGACACCACATCTATCTGCGGTAAATCCGCATGGTCGGCGTCAATTTGCGGCGGATCCATCTTTTCACGGTCGGGAGAGCTTTCACGGCAATAGGGTTCCAGAGGGATGAGCGTGTTTCTACTTCTGAATGCTTGGCCGAGGGCCGAGCCTCTCTTTCTCATTACACCATTGTTCATGGGTATTTTACCCTTTTCCATATTGCGGTAAAAACGCACCAATTTATCCACGTTCGACATGTTTAAACGTTACAGACACCGTCTGCGTAAGGAGTGTTGTCGAAGTACGATGTTAGCTCGTTATATAAAGCGTTATGATACGCGCCCGCTGAACGCCAGAAGCGACCGTTAACGCATCTTCAAAGCGGGGAAGGACCATCAGATTCAACAATACGGCTTGAACGCAATTAACGAGATAACAACATATTTCATTCAAACGATTCATATAAATCTTAAATAAGTCAGTCTCATATACCGGTACATAGTCGCCCTTATTGTCGTGAGTAATCTGCCGACAATGCGTACAACCAATCAAACCATTGTAACCCGGCTGTTCGCTGTTACAGTTTTTCAAACTAATTATAGTGTTTTGAAGGACTCCAAGTATAAACTTAATTCCCACGGGAAACCTATGTTAAGATTTCTATAGAATTTTGACCACGGTATATCGTCTTAATTCCGACTTCACGGCAACAAAAAAAAAAATACCTAGTGTGAGAACATTCATTTTTAGCTACTCCGGTGATCAGATATATATTTGTATACACAACTTAGATCAATAAAAAACCTTACCACTAAACCAGGTTACATGGGTATTTAAAACCAACAGTAAAAATACGCAAACAAACATCACCTCTAAAACAATCCGAGAAACTATCATGGAAACGGGGGAAAAAATCTGCTTTCTCGGATTGTTTTAGAGGTGATGTTTGTTTGCGTATTTTTACTGTTGGTTTTAAATACCCATGTAACCTGGTTTAGTGGTAAGATTTTTTATTGATCTAAGTTGTGTATACAAATATATATCTGATCACCGGAGTAGCTAAAAATGAATGTTCTCACACTAGGTATTTTTTTTTTGTTGCCGTGAAGTCGGAATTAAGACGATATACCGTGGTCAAAATTCTATAGAAATCTTAACATAGGTTTCCCGTGGGAATTAAGTTTATACTTGGAGTCCTTCAAAACACTATAATTAGTTTGAAAAACTGTAACAGCGAACAGCCGGGTTACAATGGTTTGATTGGTTGTACGCATTGTCGGCAGATTACTCACGACAATAAGGGCGACTATGTACCGGTATATGAGACTGACTTATTTAAGATTTATATGAATCGTTTGAATGAAATATGTTGTTATCTCGTTAATTGCGTTCAAGCCGTATTGTTGAATCTGATGGTCCTTCCCCGCTTTGAAGATGCGTTAACGGTCGCTTCTGGCGTTCAGCGGGCGCGTATCATAACGCTTTATATAACGAGCTATCATCGTACTTCGACAACACTCCTTACGCAGACGGTGTCTGTAACGTTTAAACATGTCGAACGTGGATAAATTGGTGCGTTTTTACCGCAATATGGAAAAGGGTAAAATACCCATGAACAATGGTGTAATGAGAAAGAGAGGCTCGGCCCTCGGCCAAGCATTCAGAAGTAGAAACACGCTCATCCCTCTGGAACCCTATTGCCGTGAAAGCTCTCCCGACCGTGAAAAGATGGATCCGCCGCAAATTGACGCCGACCATGCGGATTTACCGCAGATAGATGTGGTGTCTCCCGCACAAGTGGTGGAAATGACCAGATCGGAGGTCAGACAGGAACGCAGAAAAAGTGGTACGCCACAAAGTCAGGCCTTTAAACGAAGAAAAACTGTCGAGCCCTATTATCGCGAAAGCTCCCCCAACCGTGAAAAGGCGGATTTGCCGCGGATTATTGCCGTATCTAACGCACAGCAAGCGGTGGAAATGGCTAAGTCGGAATTGAAGGCAAGACAGAAGCGTATAAAAGGCGGCGCGTCCTTCACATTGGATTAGACCGACCGCTGAAATAGCGCTATAAATTATATTCCACAGTGGGTGAAACAAAATGAGATTCAATTGTCACGTTTGTAATAAGACTTTTAGTCGCCGACATGACATGAAGCGGCACGTTTTCAATAAACACAAAACCGATTCGCAGAATACTGAGATGACCGTTTATGGAGGGCATCCCTCGGATGAAAATACTTTAGAAGATGACCGTAAAGTTTTTCTAACGAGGAGCATTACGCCCGCTAGCGGTATGGCTGATACAGTTTCCGACGTATGGGACGACATTGTGAAGGAAGCTATTCAAACTCATATGTCTGTTGACGGCTGCAGTTTGCAGGAGGAATACCGACGGTGCAGGCCGGAAATAAAGAAAACCTTGATGACTATATACGGACAGTACAACACTATTTGGATGCATTTAATGGGAGACCCGCTTCACCGAGAAATTGTGAAAACTAGGGATTTTTTACGCGGAGTAATTGGCCTACCGATTGACGAGGCATTAGCGAACGCGATCAAAATACGCTATATGTTATTTGATAAGGTTTTACCGGACGAATACCCTTACGAAAACCGGAAACGATGTACTTGAAGAATGTTCACCATGAAGATAATAAAATGCTCATCAGAACGAACGATGTCTTATATTTCTTTATATTAATGCATGGGTTGAGACTTTCACAATACAGTTCTGGGGTGAAAAACGCCTGATGTAGGACGACTGCTTAGCGTCATTGATTGTTTGGTGTTTTACGCCGCACAATAGCGGATATGATGTCGTAACGGATTGAATGGCGTTAGTACCTAGGCTGTGGGACAAAAAATAACGAAATTACGGACAACTACCGGTTCGATGACGTCACTTCCGGTTCGAGGTCGGGCCGTTTAAAGGTGAATGGCGTTAGTCCCTAAGCTCTAAAACAAAAAAAATAACGAAATTACGGACGACTTCCGGTTCGATAACGTTCCTTCTGGTTCAAAGTCGGATCGTTTAAAGGTGAATGCCGTTAGTCCCTAAGCTCTCCGACTAATGCTAGATTTGAACGTTTCAATCGATTTGTGTAAAACCAGAATTGAGAAAACCACGAGCTATAGTAAGTCTTGCAGATATCTTTACACCCTTTACTTTGATATGTAACACGACCGAATTCGGTTAGAATTTGGCTACTTCCGGGCTTGGAACTTATTTTTGGCTCAATCACTTCACTTCCGGTTATTTCCGGTCACTTCCGGTCCATTTCCGGTCCATTTCCGGTCACTTCCGGTCTATTTCCGGTCACTTCCGGTTAGTTCCTGCCGCTTCCGGATTATTTCCGGTCACTTCCGGTTCACTTCCGGTTCAATTCCGGCCACTTACGGAATATTTCCGGTCACTTACGGCCACTTCCGGATTATTTCCGGTCACTTCTGATTACTTCCGGTAACTTTCGGTTCACTTCCGGTTACTTACGGTCCACTTCCGGTGACTTCCGGGTTATTTCCGGTGACCTCCGGTCCATTTCAGGTTATTTCGGGTCACTTCCGGTTAGTTCCGGCCGCTTCCGGATTATTTCCGGTCACTTCCGGTTCAATTCCGGCCACTTACGGAATATTTCCGGTCACTTACGGCCACTTCCGGATTATTTCCGGTCACTTCTGGCTACGTCCGGTTACTTTCGGTTCACTTCCGATTACTTCCGGTCCACTTCCGGGTTATTTCCGGTCACTTCCGGTTCACTTCAGGTTATTTCCGGTAACTTCCAGTCACTTCCGGTACACTTCCGGTTCACTTCCGGTCACTTCCGGTTCACTTCCGGGTAACTTCCGGTGACTTCCGGGTTGATGACCAGTGGTTAAGACTTAAGTATTATACGTAGTATATTTTTGATATGCAATGCCACTGAGATAATTTAATAAATAACTTAGATTCTACTCTTAATGACATGTGTACCGTAGTGAACCGATAGCCGCGAGCTTAGATTTTAATAAGACATGCGGCGAACCGTGACCAATAACCGAGAGCTAAGATTTTAATGAGATGTGCAGTGGAGCGCGAAACAATATCCGCCAGCTAACTGATGTACACATACTTACCGATATGATCTATACGTTGAGTTAATACAGTCCAAGGTTATTTATACATTCGTTTATTATATATTGTCTATCACCAGTGTCAGTCGGTTTAATTGGTCCTTTAGACCAGTATTGCATTACTAAGCATATTTTTTCCGTCCATCTGACGAACAGGTCCCCGAGGTTGGGAGTGTATTATTCAGCATATTTTTTTTTAAGAATAGGCGCACATGTGCTTTAATATTGGTAGCCGCGAGTTTAGATTATAATTAGACATGCGGCGAACCGTGACCAATGACCGGGAGCTAAGATTTTAATTAGATGTGCTAGTTATTGACCTCGACCTCACAGTTCAAGCCATCCTCCTCTTGTTGGGAGATTTTAATTAGATGTGTAGTCAAGCGCGACCAATAGCCGGGAGCTTAGATGTTAATGAGATGTGCTAGTTATTGACCCCGATGACTCGGGGCGTCTTTGACCCGGAATTCGAATATTACGTAACATGTTTCCACCTCGTATGACGTCATAGGTGTTGCCGAACCGGCCTTTTCCTATCTACTGTTCTTTTGTTACGTCATTCCTACCTGCATGACAGTCTTCTTTAAAGTGGCATGAGCTGTCAAAATGTTGATATTTTTACGTTAAATTCTGTTGAAATTATTGGCTAATTTTCTCAAGGCGTATAATTCAGAATCTTTTTAGTGCTTCGAAGATGTGCGATAAAGTATTGTTTTGAACTAATTTTGGCTTAGAATGAATGAATGGTCGTCCCGGTTATTTAAATTTTGTTTACTTTTCGAACACGTTTTCTGTTCGTACAGGCCACATACTGTATGGATTTTCCTCATTCCAACGCCAATCATTTAGTTTTAGTTTTTACTGTCGTGACGATCAAAAATTATGAAAAATGTGTGAATTTTGGCTGCTCATGCCACTTTAAAGAAATAGAATATTTTCACGTAAGGCTAGTTTAGATAGAAAGGCTATATAACTCATGTCGTCAAAAACACCTGTCTAATGTTTGTTTTATCCCATCGTGAGAGAATAATTGAAATTTGAATGCCGGTATACTGTAAACAAATTCTTGAACTTTTGACTTGTTAAATGCCACATCTCAGGATAAATTGGGACCTTCTGGTTTTCTAATGCTACTATCCTGGTGGCGACCCCCAAATCCGGTGATCCACCCCTTTTCGGCCATCTTACGCTCTTGATTAAATGGGCGATGGAGGCCATATTTGTCGGCTGTCTAGAAGGGCTTCTGGGGCTAGTTTCACAAAGCGAGCTTAGCTAAGTGTGATCTTAACTACCATGGCAACCAATGCTAAAGGTATACGTTGCCATTGGTAATTAAGATCACCTTAAGCTAAGATCGCTTTGTGAAACTGATTTTCATTTGAGGACTCGCATCGCATCTGTTGCCCATTAGTAATACGATTATCTAGAGTAGGCCTATACTTTAAGTATAGTGTTTAATAGTAGTATTCTCGTTATTTTGGAATAACGGTAGAGGAATTTCTACCATATTTTCAACAAAGTGTAATCCCAAAATAACGAGAATACTGTTATACCAACTTTCTAAAAGACACTAATGTTTAATAGTAATTAAAAGTTGAAAATAAATCCTGGTCCTCGTTAGAAAAGTTATTTTTCGAAAACAATTTCATTCGTAACGACCCAGATTCAACTGAATTTATTTATTTTCACACCAATCTCTTATTTTTCCCATTTAGATACATACATTTTTGTGGAACTTGGATTTCATGAGAAATGCAAATTTCGACAGCGCTCTCAAATATAGGATATCAGACCCGTCCCGTCATTGAGAATGCCATCTGAATGACATCTTAGAAACACTTCTTTTTTTCGAAAACTTTTTTGACTTGAGCTAACCCTAGCTCCTTGTCACAAAAAAAAAAACTTAAAAACACTAATGTAGTCTCAATCTACCCTGGATTTATTTTAATAATATTAAATGCCTTGTTACTTATGTTTGGATATTTTTTAGTCGGTACCGGATCCACGACCAATAAATGCCAGAATTATTAAAAAACGGAGTCAGACCTTTACTTTAGTGAGGTACCCTGGTTTGTGTTATTCACGCCTCAAGCCACACATTTTGCTAACAGGATCTTCAAAGATATTGCCTGGTGACAGTTTGTTTAAACTGGTATGAGCTGCCAAAATGTTAATATGTTAGCGTGAACCAACTGTTTGGTTTATTGGGTGACGACGTGTTGATGTAATTCTCACATCGTTATCAAAGTCAATGACAAAAAAATTCATTTATTGCAAGATGTTGTATATTATATACAAGTTGTTATCTATTATATACAAGTTGTTATCAATTATATACAAGATGTTGTATATTATATACAAGTTGTTATATATTATATACAAGTTGTTATCTATTATATACAAGTTGTTATATATTATATACAAGTTGTTATATATTATATACAAGTTGTTATATATTATATACAAGTTGTTATATATTATATACAAGTTGTTATATATTATGTACAAGTTGTTATATATTATATACAAGTTGTTATATATTACATACAAGTTGTTATCTCGTCTGTTACATAAAACACTAATTTTGTTGTTTGTCATTGACTTTGATAACGAAGTAAGAACTACACCGAAACGTAGTCACCCAATAAACTAAGACATTGTTATCCATAAGTAATTCTTCATCTTATTGAAACCTTTCAACTTCTAAATGCCATTGAAAGATTTAATATGTTTGCCTGAAGAAAACAAATTGTCATTGTAAATACAATTCATAATCTTTTTAGTGCTGAATATCTCGACAATGTACGTCAATGTAGCTTTTTGAACTAACTTAGGCCTACAATGAATGAACGTTGGTCTTGCTTGTTTTGCTTTAAAGGGGCATGAGCTGCCAAAATGTTGATATTTTTACGTAAAAACAGAATGTTGAAATTATCGGCTATTTTTTTCACAAGACGTATAATTCAGAAACTTTTTCGTTCTTCTAGTCTCCAGAATGTACGATAAAGTATTGTTTTGAACTAACTTTGGCGTAGAATGAATGAATGGTCGT
This sequence comes from Lepidochitona cinerea, assembly GCA_963971465.1. NCBI lineage: Eukaryota > Metazoa > Mollusca > Polyplacophora > Chitonida > Tonicellidae > Lepidochitona > Lepidochitona cinerea. Next base: position 39,490,907 of record OZ020555.1, on the reverse strand, counting down.
CCCGGTTATTTAAATTTTGTTTACTTTTCGAACACGTTTTCCGTTCGTACAGGCCACATAGTGTATGGATTTTCCTCATTCCAACGACAATCATTTAGTTTTTCGATGGCCTTCAAAGTCTCTTACTGTCGTGACGATCAGAAATTATGAAAAAAGTGTGAATTTTGGCAGCTCATGCCACTTTAATGTAGCTTTTTGAACTAACTTGGGCCTAGAATGAATGAACGTTGTTTTGCGCTAACTTCACGGACACTAATTCTGTTCGTGCAGGCCTCTATGTATTTTCCTCATTCCAATGTCAATCATTTAGCTTTCTCATGATCTCCAACCCCTCTTATCGTCGTAAAAATCAAAATTTATTTTTTTTAAAATGTGAATTTTGTCAGTTCATGCCACTTTAAAAAGATCAATTTACATCGACCCTCAGCCATGACGTCATCGCTCAGCTATCACTGATATGCGCTAATAACGCTGAGAATATATTTAAGTCGTAAATTTCCCTCTTTAACGTAGATAAACGGGCAAACTAACTATGTTATCCATTTTTAATGGTAGGGGGGGGGGGGGGGGGGTATTTTAACGTCTTTGTAATCTGGTTTGGAAATACACGTTCAAAGTGTTAGTACGAGAAACATATATAGTTAACATCTACCATCGATCATTATACATCATTATACCTGTATCATTATTCATAATCAAACAATTTAAATGATTTGTCGGAAACTGAATCTAGGTCACCTGTCTGTTCATTTCATAATGTGTCAGTTTACAGGCTGATTTAATGTGTATCAAAACGCAAGCCAATATGATTCACACAACCCAAGTGGCACGTTGATGCATTTGTTTTACATAATGTAATGAACAGCCCAAGTGTCACTTATGTTTAAACTACCAGTTGATGCATTTCTTACATAATGTATTGAACTAACTTAAGTGTGACGTATGTTTAAACTACCAGTTGATGCATTTCCTACATAATGTAATGAACTGTGACGTATGTTTAAACTACCAGTTGGTGCATTTTTTACATAATGTAATGAACAGCCCAAGTGTGACGTATGTTTAAACTACCAGTTGATGCATTTGTTACATAATGTATTGAACTAACTCAAGTGTGACGTATGTTTAAACTGCCAGTTGATGCATTTTTTATATAATGTAATGAACAAACCAAATGTGACGTATGTTTAAACTACCAGTTGATGCATTTTTATATAAAGTAATGAACAAACCAAATGTGACGTATGTTTAAACTACCAGTTGATGCATTTCTTACATCATGTAATGAACAAACCAAGTGTGACGTATGTTTAAACTACCAGTTGATGCATTTCTTACATCATGTAATGAACAAACCAAGTGTGACGTAGGTTTTAACTATCAGTTGATGCATTTCTTACATCATGTAATGAACAAACCAAGTGTGACGTATGTTTAAACTACCAGTTGATGCATTTCTTATATAATGTAATGAACAAACCAAGTGTGACGTATGTTTAAACTACCAGTTGATGCATTTCTTACATCATGTAATGAACTAACTCAAGTGTGACGTATGTTTAAACTACCAGTTGATGCATTTCCTACATAATGTATTGAACTGTGACGTATGTTTAAACTACCAGTTGGTGCATTTTTTACATAATGTAATGAACAGCCCAAGTGTGACGTATGTTTAAACTGCCAGTTGATGCATTTTTTATATAATGTAATGAACAAACCAAATGTGACGTATGTTTAAACTACCAGTTGATGCATTTTTTATATAAAGTAATGAACAAACCAAATGTGACGTATGTTTAAACTACCAGTTGATGCATTTCTTACATCATGTAATGAACAAACCAAGTGTGACGTATGTTTAAACTACCAGTGGATGCATTTCTTACATCATGTAATGAACAAACCAAGTGTGACGTATATTTAAACTACCAGTTGAGGCATTTCTTACATAAAGTAATGAACAAACCAAGTGTGACGTATGTTTAAACTATCAGTCGATGCATTTCTTACATCATGTAATGAACAAACCAAGTGTGACGTATGTTTTAACTATCAGTTGATGCATTTCTTATATAATGTAATGAACAAACCAAGTGTGACGTATGTTTTAACTATCAGTTGATGCATTTCTTACATAATGTAATGAACAAACCAAGTGTGACGTATGTTTTAACTATCAGTTGATGCATTTCTTACATCATGCAATGAACAAACCAAGTGTGACGTATGTTTAAACTATCAGTTGATGCATTTCTTACATAATGCAATGAACAAACCAAGTGTGACGTATGTTTTAACTATCAGTTGATGCATTTCTTATATAATGCAATGAACAAACCAAGTGTGACGTATGTTTTAACTATCAGTTGATGCATTTCTTACATCATGCAATGAACAAACCAAGTGTGACGTATGTTTAAACTATCAGTTGATGCATTTCTTACATAATGCAATGAACAAACCAAGTGTGACGTATGTTTAAACTACCAGTTGATGCATTTCTTATATAATGTAATGAACAAACCAAGTGTGACGTATGTTTTAACTATCAGTTGATGCATTTCTTATATAATGTAATGAACAAACCAAGTGTGACGTATGTTTTAACTATCAGTTGATGCATTTCTTACATCATGTAATGAACAAACCAAGTGTGACGTAGGTTTTAACTATCAGTTGATGCATTTCTTATATAATGTAATGAACAAACCAAGTGTGACGTATGTTTTAACTATCAGTTGATGCATTTCTTACATCATGCAATGAACAAACCAAGTGTGACGTATGTTTAAACTATCAGTTGATGCATTTCTTACATCATGCGATGAACAAACCAAGTGTGACGTATGTTTAAACTACCAGTTGATGCATTTCTTACATCATGTAATGAACTAACTCAAGTGTGACGTATGTTTAAACTACCAGTTGATGCATTTCTTACATCATGTAATGAACAAACCAAGTGTGACGTATGTTTAAACTACCAGTTGATGCATTTCTTACATCATGTAATGAACTAACTCAAGTGTGACGTATGTTTAAACTACCAGTTGATGCATTTCTTACATCATGTAATGAACAAACCAAGTGTGACGTATGTTTAAACTACCAGTTGATGCATTTTTTACATCATGTAATGAACAAACCAAGTGTGACGTATGTTTAAACTACCAGTTGATGCATTTCTTACATAAAGTAATGAACAAACCAAGTGTGACGTATGTTTAAACTACCAGTTGATGCATTTCTTACATCATGTAATGAACAAACCAAGTGTGACGTATGTTTAAACTACCAGTTGATGCATTTCTTACATCATGTAATGAACAAACCAAGTGTGACGTATGTTTAAACTACCAGTTGATGCATTTCTTACATAAAGTAATGAACAGGTCAAGTGTGACGTATGTTTAAACTACCAGTTGATGCATTTCTTACATAATGTCATGAACTAACTCATGTGTGACGTATGTTTAAACTACCAGTTGATGCATTTCTTACATAATGTATTGAACAGGTCAAGTGTGACGTATGTTTAAACTACCAGTTGATGCATTTTTTACATCATGTAATGAACTAACTCAAGTGTGACGTATGTTTAAACTACCAGTTGATGCATTTTTTACATAATGTAATGAACAGGTCAAGTGTGACGTATGTTTAAACTACCAGTTGATGCATTTCTTACATAATGTATTGAACAGCTCAAGTGTGACGTATGTTTAAACTACCAGTTAATGCATTTCTTACATAATGTATTGAACAGCTCAAGTGTGACGTATGTTTAGACTACCAGTTGATGCATTTCTTACATCATGTAATGAACTAACTCAAGTGTGACGTATGTTTAAACTACCAGTTGATGCATTTTTTACATAATGTTATGTAATGAACAAACAAATTGTAAGGTTTGGTAAAAATATATTGATTGAAGTTTTACTCCGTACTCAAGATTATTTCACTTATATGGCAGCGTTGCCATGTTTAGTGGGGAGGAGACCGGGTTGATTGCCCGAAAGAAATCCCGACCTTCGATGAGTACCTGATAACTCTTCCACATACGGGGACCGAGTGAAAAATCCACTCAGAATTTTGTCAATTTTTTTTTGGTCTGAGTGTGATTTGAACCCGCGACGCATCTATGATGCGTCTGTGCGGGACTTAACCCACTGAAATGTCTGCACATCTTACACCAAGTTATAAACCATGTGTGGAATCACATTTTTAATGTAAATAACTTTCAAATCTAACGTGTATGACTATACTTTGGTTAAGCTAAGCATCCAAAATAAGGAGGCAGTGACTTTTATTTTTTATTTGTTTTCCATTTCACATATCTGCATATAATCCTTTGAAATCTGTCAGATAACACTCAATCCACTCCAGGCTCCATCCCAATGGCAAGATCAAAGGGCCCCATATTAAATACTTGACAATGGCACGGGAACATAATGTAAGCTAACAGTTAGGATCAGCATTAGTTCTATTGGAGATTAGTATTATAAATAGTACTGTCTATTCTCGACAGAACCGGGTAAACATTGTTAATGGCAAATTGCTAATTGTTAAAGAGCTACCTATAAAGCGGGAAAATATTTTTTATTTATTTATTTTTACTTTAGGTTAGCGCGGGAGGGGTGGAGGGGGGGGCGGGGCGGCGGAGGTGGTTATGGCAAAGAGCTACCTATAAAGTGTGCAAGTATTTTGAATTTTTTATTTTATTTTATTTTTGAGACGGATATCAGTTTTGTCGTTAATTTAGGTATAGAACTTACTTTTTTGTAAAAAGAAATTTATCGATTTTGGGGTGGAACCTGATCTGTGAGCCGCTATGTATGAGGTACGAGAGACCAGTTGGTGAAACTGGTTGAAGGATTTATGATTTTTTTCCAGATAATATAGAATATAAAAAGGCAAATACCACAGATATTAACGAGCATGACAGATTCGTTTTCACAAGCGCTTACTTGGAATCAATGTTTGATGAGATTAAGTCTTCAGGCCATTTAATTTGCTCATGTGGTTGATACGATCGATAGCCATGAAGCCGAATGGCGTCAGACCCATGGTTCGCTCTCGGGAATCACGAGAGTTGGATATTTCTCCGTAAGAAGGGTGGGGTCACCATACTATGCTCCTCGGTCGGGTATGGGGATTCACATATTTACTAGAGCTGTTATCTCAATAAGCCAAACAGCCCATATTACGGCACACAAGAGGTTGATTTGATTGATTGATGTTTTACACCTCACTCAAGATTATTTCACTTATATGGCGGCGTTGCCAGGTTTAGTGGGGGGAGAAAATCCGGCTCATTGCTCAGAGGAAACCCCCGACCTTCGGCGAGTACCTGACAACTCTTCCACATACGGCGACCGAGTCTATTGGTTTCATGCTTTTGGTCGTTTTGGTAATTTAACCCCTGTAGTAACTTCGTTTAGAAACATTGCTCTCTGTATGTTATAGAAATCAGATATGCATCATCACAAAAATTATTTTTAACTAAAACGATTTGCAGAGAAACTTGACACCCGCATGTAACTGTCATATTACATATGACAGGTTACATTTGGTGTCTCCACCACCTTTGTAGAAATTTCAGATAAGGTTGTCTTGCGTCTGATATTGCAGGTGATGGTCGTACTAGATACAATAAGCTCCCAAGGGAAGTAATTCACTAATACTTCTTCCTGTCAATTTCTACAAGTAACCAGCGCGCTCCACTGACGATCGAACAAGAGTTAAACTGACAGATTCATTTTCGGTTTATTTTTCACATCGTGAACCACGTGCAATATTCACACACATGAATATGGTGCCCTGTGAGAGCCAGTTCGATACAATTGAGCGATTGCTTGATGACGTCACTTGAAATTTACGCGCAAGGCATTTGGGAGGATTGAGAGATACTCACATAATTTTACATAATGGCGGAAGGAATAATACCATATCGAGAAGAAGACGTAAAAAGCGGAAAGTTAACAGAAAACATGTGTGGATGAAAGACGTTATGTCACCAATGTTTTCCAAAAAAGTAACGTCTTGCTAAGTACCGGTAAACAAAATGGCGAAATAAGGTACATAGTTTACCCAGAAAGCTTTGCGTTAATCTATCTAACGTCATCAAGCTCGGTGTTGTTTTTTCTCCGCTGTTAATTTAAGCATTTTTCCATATTCTTTGTCTTAGCGGCTATCAACTAATTAATCAGCGGATGTATAGAAACAATTTAAACAATTATTAATCGAACTGATGTTTTTCTTTGTTTTTGTTTTAGGTGACGTTGGCTGTAAATTAATTCAGTTCATTCCATTCTTTACCATCATGTGTTCTATTAGTACTATGGTGACTATTTCCCTTGACCGTTTTTTGGCTATATCAAAGCAGCGACTGATGAAACTTCGTGCGACCTTTGTGGCTATTCTTATCATTTGGCTCGTGTCTTTCGCCACTTCTGCACCTCAGCTGTACGAATATTCCACGAGACTAGAATTCGAAGCATACGATAATAGCAGTCATATCTCCTGTGGGTCACACGACATCCCGGAAAACTTTGAAACAATCTACGCCATCATTTGTCTGTGTGTTTCCTATATCCTCCCGCTGTTACTGATAACGGTCAATTACACCCGATTGTTTTTGTTCTTGCGGACGAGAGGCAGGAGAACTGAAGGCACGACTTCCGGTCAAGTAGGCTACCAACTGTCTCAAAGTAAAGTACGAATCCTTCAACTCCTGATTTCTTTGACAACTATCTTCGCTCTTCTCTGGCTACCATACTTCGTGCTTTTCGCTATTGAGGTAAGGAAAGATCATTATTTTCTAAAAAAAATTCACAGTTGACCCACTGGTTAAGATAACGATCCTTTAAAGGTTATTTCGCTCACATCTAGTCCCCTCGGGCAAGGGGTAGTTTCAAAGAGAGTAGATTGACAAGAGTGGTCACTTCGTCCGAGCCATGTTGAATTTGAACAATTTCAATTTAATTCAATTTTATTGTACTTGGCACTTGAACAAAGCAGAGTACAAACAACAAAAAGTGTAACAATCATAACTTGGAAATATTTACAATGGTAACTAAAGTACCCTCTGACACGGACACGATTCGATTATTAGGAACCTCCTTTCTGTAGGGGGCGCTTTACAGTCGAATCGTGTACAGTCGGAACACCCTTCCGCTAGGGGGACGAAAAACATGCCGGCAATGCTGATTGGACGAAGTGACCACTCTTGTCAATCTACTCTCTTTGGTAGTATGTTTTCGATAACGCCACGTTTTCAAACCAGATAAAGAGGAAAATTTAACAGGCTTCTATGCTAAATATACATACGAGTAACTGGCGTTATGACCAATATGTTATGGTAGAATAGTTTAGCATTTTGCTCATTGCAAGCATATATGGATATTGTCTCAGACGAAGTGTGGAAATAAAGTGTTACCATCAGATATACTATATGTTTCTCTGGTTGATTGTATTACAGGAAATAACAGACACTGACAATAGCTCGGAATCCATCTCGACGGCGCATGCGGCCAAACACTTCATGATGGCACTCAGTACCATAACCAACCCAATCCTCTATGTCATCTTTAACAGAACGTTCCGCAGGGAGTTGACAAAAATCTGTCAGCGTAACAGATCTGTTGGCGTTATTGATACTAATACTATCACCAGCCAATCAACATCTAAAAACTGATTACACCGAGACAGAGCAACGATATTCAATGTTTATTGTTTCATACGGCATTGGTCGGCTTGAGGGGATTGGTTCGCTGAATGGTGGAATCCAAAAGGATCGGTTTGTTGTTCGATTTCAAGGAGGATTTAAATAGCTTGTTTGTTGTTTTCATTTGGGTGGTACACTGTTGAATGGTTTCCCAAGGATTCTTGCGGTAAGAAGATTTTACGAGAGGTCTTTTTTACATAATAGGATGGCGGCCCAATGGCCCATTGTTCGATTTTAGGAGATCTCTTGTATGTCTTTATATAACAGGATAAAGACCCATTGTTCGGTTGATCCATTTTTGATCCACTGTACGACTTCACAAAGATTCCAGGAGCAATGTTGGGCTAACCCCAATCTGATAACTTCGATGACTTACGTCCGTTAAATACCATGAAGACTGCCGGTCAGTTTAAATGTGGCAACCGAAAAGGTATCCGCGAAACAACACGTTCCAACAAACGTGTCCCCACAAGGAACCGAAACACTCAAACGAGTCTCGATCAGTTATTATTGAAGCATTGGAGAAATCCTGATATGTCCCAAAACTGCTTTGTTTTTTTTGTTGTACACTTTACCGGGCTAAATACTATATATAAACAAATAACTTTAAAGATGACTTTAGCATTTGATCAGTTTATAATTATTCGAAATACCTATTTTCGTCTGTAGTAAAATATATGTACTCCCTGTCGCTATTTGTATCCAGCCCAAAAAAATAGGGCGATTTGCCGAGGCATGTCAAAAACGACCGGTAACAATCGAAGACAGACGAATTTGTTCCGACTGAGCCGAGGCCAGTCTGAAACTTCGGGGATTTACGTACGTGAAATACCCTCTGATAGACTGCAGGTCATTTTGAATATGGCGAGCAAAAAGGTAGCCGTGAAACGTATAATTTCCATATCCACTTGAGGGCAAAAGAGTCCCTGTGATAATGTAAGGGACCAAAACACTTAGTTTTGTTAACTTTCAGCCTCGATCAGTTATATAATCGGAGCATTGGAGGATTCCTGATATGTACCGAAACTGCGTCTGTTCACATGTGGTTTACCGGGCTAAATACAATAATTTTATTTTCTTTTTTCGTCTGTAGTAAAACATGTTATGTACTGTCGACGCCATTAGTATTCAGCCCAAAAATACGGTGATTTACCGTATAAAAAGCGCAGTCGGAACTCCCTTTGGCTTAGCCGAGAAATCTTGGCTAAAAAATTCGGCAGAGCCAAGATTTCTCGGCTACCTTTGGCTATCTTCGCTCGCTACCGGTCGGCTTTGACACGCCTCGGACAGTCTTTTATACGGTAAATCACCGTATTTTGAGCTGAATAAAAATGGCGTCGAAAGAAAATGTTAAAATGTTTTACTACAGACGAAAAAAAAAAAATATTCCGATAACAATGAAGACTGTCGGGTTGTTTAGTAGTTTACAATGTTCTCAAAATTATTCCACTTAATTGACGTTGGTGTCTATTTCATTGGTTGGTGGGTGGGCGGCTTAAATGTCCATAAAAACTATATCTAATACCAACGGATTATCCCACTAACATAGTAATAAAATTGTCGGATTTGGTTTCTCAGGATTACGGAGAATCCGACTTCGAGAGCGTTTATTGGAAAGCTGATCAAATATAAGGGGGGCCTCCGTGGCTCAGTAGGTAGAGCGATGGACGCTCAATCCAAACAGCCTTCAACCAATGGGTCGCGGGTTCGAATCCCACTCAGTCCCAAAAAAATGGACAATTTTCTGACTGGGTTTTCACTCGAACGACCTATGTGGGATGGTTGCCAGTTACCAGCGGAAGGTCGTGGGTTTCTTCCGGGCAAAAAGCCCGGTTTCCTCCCACAATAAAACTGGCAACGCCGCCATATAAGTGAAATAATCTTGAGCGCGGCGTAAAACACCAAACAATCAATCAATCAAATATAACGATCAACGCTCAACCGGAGGGCACAAATGTACCGAAGAAAGATCATGGATATCATACGGGCACACAGTATGTCTCCTCCCCTTTGCAAGAACTGAAATAATCTTCCATGTACGCCTACACACACTTAGTCAACAAGTCAATTGGGTTGGGGGTTAGGTTGGTTATTCTCAGCCATGCCTAACGTTTATTGTTAAGATATATCGCGTGGCTGGAAAAAAAATAAACCAACTTAACTGGATTAAAATCAAGTAGTTCCACTGATTATTTTAACGTAGTGCACAAGTAGTGTTATTCCGAAAAGAGAAAACTTCATACTGACTCAATATTTCGACTTTTATTCAGTCATCATCATGAGTGAGGTACATTAGCAACAACATTGGTATAATATACAGGTAAAAGACAAACAGAACTGGATTTATTCGAAATATATCAATACAAGAATCAACATACTGTGTACCAGACACTATAAATGCTTGAAATTTCGTTGAAAAGTTTTGTTACAGCGAATATTTAAAAATCTTGGTGGAGATATCCTCTGCCGTTAACCCGACTTGATAACACAGATTTGTTGGACAAATGCCAAGATAGGCGTTGGGTTGGTTGGTTGTTTTAGCTTATTGGCGCGTCCATTCGTATGGATGATGTACGCCATACTAGTGAGTAATTATTACCTTGAGCGAGTAAGAAAACTGTGATGTTTGAACACAATATATTGAATGTCTCTATGCAGGAGTATATGTTAGTACGTTTGAGATCTACTTAACCTCTTAAGATGTAAAAACATGCAATACAATTGAGCTTACACCCGTATACGATTTACAGATAAGCAAATATACGGTGGTGATAAATGGAAAGATAGGTCGATATTTGTTAGTCATACAATGTATATACACTCGTAAAATATACAATTATACTAAAATCTGTGTGTATTTATAATATATCTAGCTACAGCCTGATATACCTTGTTGGTATTTTTAGAAGGACCTAGAACATTGTCCATGTTGGGTTGATTAAGATTCATTAGATTCAAGCAACTTCTTGCCCAATAATGGGTAGAAAAACAAGTGATATTGGGATTACGTCTGTGTAGAGCTTTGGTTCACCATTATTGACCGGTATTCATAAAGATACTTAAGTTCACTTTAACACTTCAACAGCTGAAGAAAAAACTAAGTTTTTCCAAAATCTAACTTAAGTTAGAGAAAAAAACTGAAGCCATATTCATAAAACGTCTTAAGTAATAAAGTAGAGTGAGCAATCCGAAGGATGATGGTTTGAGAATAAACCGAAATATTGAGTTAATATGTCTTACACGTCTTTCTTCGGGTTGCTCACTCTACTTTATTATGTCAAGCTAGTCAGTGGAAAGTCTTAAGTAAGCTCTGCTTGAATTGCACTTGAATCTTAAGATCCTACTTTCATTTGCAGACGTACATGTATAGGTAACCAGTCTCCTTGGTAGGTTATATTAACAAGATGATATATAACCGTGCCTGATCTTATGTGGGGAAATCGTAAATTGTAAATGGGACTTGCTTCCGTGCGATATCCTTAAAATAAATGCATAAAAATAAATGATATGAAAATTATGTGCACCACCCAGTACATGTTCTTCTTTATTTGTCTAAAGTCAGCATCGACGCTTTATTACGGAACTAGACACTTTGTTTGAGTTTAGAGTAAGGACAACCCTTGAATTCTTTGATATTAAAACCCATCATCTTTGCTAACATTTGGTTGGGATCAAAATATATTTCCAGTTTCTCGATCTTTCCTTCGCTGTTGACTTTTGTGATGCAGCTTCCAAACATCTCCAGTAACTCTCCGGTAGGGGGCGTTCCGAGAAATGATCCTTCCCAGTGGGCCCAATGTCGCCAGGTAAATGAAGCTACCGGTGGACCTGTGGTATTTGTAAATGAAGAAAACACAGGAATATGTTAACAATATGTTATCATGATCCGTACTTAGACCATTATGTAATGTTATGCTTTATCTATTTTTCGGGGATGACCCACAGCCCAAAAGCCACGAGGGGATATCCTCAACAAAATACAGTATATCCATACACAAACAGATACAACATAATCAACGTCATAAAATAACAAATAAAAGATCACTGAAAGCGCACATTACTTAAGTTGCATAAGTATGTTAAGATTAATTGTTAATATTACCAGCAGAAGAAAATCGCTTTGACTCTTTAATGAACTGGTCATCACTAATAAAAACAAGAAAATTAGTTTCAGTTTCAAAACTTTGAGAACCAAAAAATAAAATATTACAAATATGTTTGGAGCAACTTGGTATAAAGATGGTATAATGAACACCAGCTGTGATTGCCTGAAAAATGACTGCAGCATCCGCTTCCTATGAGGGGCATATATGGGACATTCCAGCACGAAATGCTGTTTAGTTTCGACAGGTCTGGCACCGTTGATCTTCCGTGATATTATATTGGAATAAATCCGCTTGTAAAGCACTTAAACCCATCCTCATCCTACAATGAAGTACGCCCCTTCTGAGGAATAGTTGTCACAAGAATTATAAAGTTTAATGAGGCCGTCCTTTTTTGTCAGAGTCGGATCTAAACATCTTTTGAACCTGTTCAGAGAAAACGGCTGTGTTTGGAATGGACCCTTGTCGTAATGTTCTCTCCTTGAGACTCCCTATTATTGTCGTTAGGGTTTATGATCTTGGCCTGGCCAATATAGATACAGGTCAGAGTTTCGGATTTCCGATATTCCAGATATTTTTGTGTGTTTTATTTTAATTATTTTTTCCTAGCCCCCTGCATTTTTTTCTGGGCATTTTTGTAGTTTTTATGAAAGGACACGAGTTGAGTTACGGTCTGGAAATGATTTTAGAAGTGGAATGGGACCAGTTCAGGCGGATGAAGATCTGGTAGTTAGGCGTGCTTTGGTCTGTTAACATTCGGCGGACCATGTGCAAAGGGACCCTTATCAGCTGTTTGTAATGATAGTGAGAAATTTCTACCTTCAACCTATGAAAAAATTGTGCTTAAAATATTCCCAAAGGACTGTTCAAGGCCCCCACCGAAGGATTTGGTTCAACGAAAGTTAGGGAAGGTGCTGTGAGAGCAGACATTAACATTACCGAAAATGGGAAATGAAGGAAAATCAAACTATGACCTGCGGCCATATAAAGCATGTTTTTAACTGCTTTAATACAGGGGGACAACTCCTCTTAGTCATTTTATTTTTGTTTTATTTTTCTGTTCTTAACACACGGGGCAAGTAGCACAGCAGCACTAGTCAGATTTTTACAAATGTAGTTTAAAAGAAACAGAATTACTTGATGGAGGACAACCTTTGTGCACTGTCTTTAAATGAGAAGATACCGAAGAACGAAAGTTAATACAAAACATTTTCAAAAACATTGAGTTCTGTATTTTAGTTATCAATTTATGGCATACGAGATTCTCCGGCCTTCAGGATCTGGATTTTGCCGAAAGCACGAGTATAATGCGTAGCCATGTTAGCCATGGAAGTGGGGCAATAGGATTCCATAGATTGGCAATAACAGAAATCTATGAATGGGGAAGTGTGAAAGGTGGCATTACCCCATATCCAGGGCACTGACGCCTTCTGCCTGCGTATACTACATTATGTTATGTTTATGTGCGGTAGATTTAAAAATTGTCGACGGTTGCGCAATTTCATATCAGAAAATAAATTCATTCTCCAGTTACTGGACTGTCCCATCTATCGGTAATTCCAGTAACCGCATTGGTTCTTATAAAAGCTTTTCCGATCACACGACTCAGATATCCTAAGTCCGACTCAAATCGTTCCAAACAAGGCTTCTTGTCTCATTTTCAACGATATGAAATTTTTCGCAAACTTAAACGTTTGCTCCATCAAGTACTGTTGTCACATCTATAACGTTCGCCATTTTTTTTTTCTTATACATCCCACGGTTTCTGACTAATCGAGAGAGGGCGCTGTATATCGTGACCTCTGGGTCAAAAGGCGTTAATGCCCTGAATGGTGTAATGGGACGTTTGACACTTCCCCATTCATATACTTTTGGTAATATAGACTCTATTTTAGAAAAAAAAAACATTTATAGGGGGGACTGTATATATGTATTAGAAAGGACCAAATGCCATTAAATACTTAATCTTTTTAGAAATCCTTAGAAAAAAAAAATCTGAACACAAGATGGCCGACTTCCTGTAGAAAACATGGCAACGGAGTCTTTTAGAGTCAACAGGAAGTGGCATATGTAGTTATAGAATGCAATTTATACCTGAATGTAATTCGAGTAACTCCCAAGCGAATCCCCCTGGAAATGCTTCGCGGAAAAGGTCATGTGATTGTTCCCATGTAATATCTGGATCATACAGAGGGGCTTCCTTCATCAGAATGTTGTAGTTGCCCATCATTATGTTATCTTTCAATGAACCGACAAACCCTCCATTAGCCGAGATCTCAAACTTAGCCTTGTCCACACTGCGCCAATCCTAAAAAAAAGAAAAAAAGGTTCGACAATGTTCGTGTTTAGATCTGTCCCTGAATCCTCGTCTAATCTGTGCCAGAGAAAATCTGTGTGTTTCTCAATTTCTGGGTGCAAAGCCTGAAGGCACGCTCCCTGCAATAATACAAAAAACTAGTATATTAACGGGGTTCTATTTTGTCCCGGACACAATAAAATGGAAACATTCCAAAAATACTAATTTTGGCGAAGCGTTGGTCTGAATGATTCGACAAAATGCAGGAAAATGCAACAAACTCACAACACAAATAATGGAATCTCGAAATGACTCTCTGTTTGAATTGGAAAAGGGAAAATAACTCTTTTTGATCTCTCTAGGGTGGATCTGATTGATTGATTGATTGATTGTTGAATTGCCTTCGAATTGCATCTACAGCGTTAGTTACAGCTTTTAAATGAAATATGTCGGAGATTTAAGCTAAGTCTTAACTATCCTTAATCTCAACTACCTTTCAGCTATTACCGCCTATTATATCTTTGAAACATTCCTCTTTTCACTGAACCAATTGATTTATCCGAAATCCGTTGTTAAACTGTTAAATCGCTCTTTGTAAAGCATAGCATAAAAAATGGCCTAATGAGCTTACACGAGTTATCTCACCTTTAAAATGGCGGTTTAATGTGTGGCTCTACCTGACCGGCGAGTAAGTAAAACAGGATAGGGACACACGAGTGCGGCTACTACAACGTTAGAATGAATAAAACATGAATTGGTCAGATTTACTCTCTAAGATTATTTTTCATCGTTGGGTTTTTTTCCTGTAGCTTTTCATTTTCTGTACTCCCTTCGTTGGTATAGTCAGTCCATCGATGCGGCGAGGGTTCGAATCCCACTCATACCAAATAAAATTTAAACATTTATGAGTGGATATTTCACTCGACGCCGTATGTGGAAGAATTGCCATGTAACCTACTCGTCGAAGGTTGGGGGTTTCCTCCGGACCGAGAATCCGGTTTCCTCCCCCAGTAAACCTGGCAATGCCGCCATATGAGTGAGATAATCACTATAGTAATGTAAAAGCCAGGAATCAGAAAACTAATTCAGAGCACCTGTGAGAAAAACTTACAGAAGCAAACGAACTTCTTTCAAGCATACCTAATCTGGAAACTCAAAATTACTGCCAGAAATTGGAAATGGAACATGAATGACAGCTCGAATATAAAGCAACAGATCAAAAGTTAGGTGGATAGTGAATGAAGAGAAAACACTGCATAGGGCCTACTTCTGGAGTGTTGAAAAAACTAAAGCGAAAAGAATATGATATCTTGGTTAGAAATAAAAGATGGAGAAAATGTTAATACTGCTAAGGAAATATCTAAGAAATTATTCTCATATTTTTCTGAGCGATATAAACTTGACCAACCCCCTGACCCAGAAGAATATGATCAGTATATGACAGATATACAGTTACATAATCTCGGGGAAGATGCAAATATGTGTGAGGGATTAGTTGGAATAGAGGAATGGCAAAGTGTTTTAATAAATATGAGAACTGATTCTAGTCCATGTTTAGACGGCTTAGGTCTTGCTTTTTATCAAGTGTTTTGGGACGAAATAAAACACCTAGTGATAAACATTCTCAATGCTTTTGAGAAACTGCCGGTCTTTCAGTGAAGAGGGGTTCCCTACCCAGAATAAAATGAACTGGGGTGGTCCAGCAAACTTAAGACCTATCTCATTAACATGAGCTGACTATAAGCAGTGGTATTAGACAAAAGACTCCAGTTAGTGGTAAAACAGATAGTATAAGCAGTGGTCTAACCGGGTATATAGAAGAGGATCATTTCAAACTTAAACATTGATACAAGTTATTAATAATAATTACACTTTTATTAATTATACTAACGCGAAAGAGCTGCCTTGAATGATTCTAGCCCTAGATTTTAGTAAGGCTTTTGATCTACACAATTTATGTTTAGTGAATTATTAATTAACCGACACTGATTGACCCGGAAAAAATTCAGAGATTTGGGTTTCGGGCCACAATTTTGTAAGTGGATTGATATCTTTAAAGTGGCATGAGCTGCCAAAATGTTGATATTTTTACGTAAAAACAGAATGTTGAAATTATCGGCTATTTTTCTCAAGACGTATAATTCAGAAGCTTGTTAGTGCTTCTAGTCTCGAGAATGTAGGCCTACCATTAAGTATTGTTTTGAACTAACTGTGGCTTAGAATGAATGAATGGTCGTCCCGGTTATTTAAATTTTGTTTACTTTTCGAACACGTTTTCGGTTCATACGGGCCACATACTGTATGGATTTTCCTCATTCCAACGCCAATTATTTAGTTGTTCGATGACATTCAAAGCCTCTTACTGTCGTAACGATCAGAAATTATGAAAAAAGTGTGAATTTTGGCAGCTCATGCGCCTTTAAGAAAACACCAACAGCTGTGTAATTAACGCAAGATGGCTTAGTAACTGCTTCCCGGTGGAAGTGGGAACCAAACCAGACTGTCATCTGAGCGCTTTAAAGTGGCATGAGCTGCCAAAATTCAAACTTTTTCATAATTTCTGATCGTCACGACAGTAAGAGGCTTTGAAGGCCATCGAAAAACTAAATGATTGGCGTTGGAATGAAGAAAATCCATACAGTATGTTGCCCGTACGAACCGAAAACGTGTTCGAAAAGTAAACAAAATTTATATAACTGGGACGACCATTCATTCATTCTTTGCCAAAGTTAGTTCAAAACAATACTTTAACGGACATTTTCGAGACTAGAAGCACTAACAAGCTTCTGAATTATACGCCTTGAGAAAAATAGCCAACAATTTCAACATTCTGTTTGAATGTCAAAGTATCAACATATTGGCAGCCCCTTTAATTTTTGAAGTACTAGCTCGTAAAAATCGACAAAACAGCAAAATTAAAGGTATTCGGCTCGACCGTTATCAGTTACCACGCTGACCATGTAAATATTTCGTATGTCCCCTCCACGAACCATTATAACTATTAATATACAGTATACCCTAACTCTGTCGTTCTTCGAGAAAAAAAAATTAGAGCACAGTCAGAATATAGCACGAATTTCTCAAACACAAAGTTTCAAATATCAACGGACACATTTTTTTCTTCTATGCATGGTTTTTATCATTTCTTTATTCACTGACACGTGCAGTAGAGCTCTCGGTGTTATATTTCGGTTTTACCAGATATACCCTATTTATATTTCCAGTTCTTTGTCATATAATAAATGTAGCCCTTTTAAAGTGTTCTCTATTATACACAGTAAGTACGCAGTAACACTGTGCTGAAAATACGCTCGGGTAATACATTGAACAAATGTTAATATGGTAAAGAAATGAACCAGTTCAGTGAACAACAAATATCTTCACAGGGCAGGGAGGGAGCTCCGTAAAGAAAGGATTATCTCGTCCAAAAACGAAAATTAAATGATTTTTTTTCTAGGGATTTTTTTCTCGGGATTTATTTCCGCTAACACACGAAAATGAAACGCAAGACATGCATTAACATCCTTAATGGAGTATTGCCCAGAGCAAATCGTTAAAATGTGAGCCATTCGAGTATTTTTAAATAAAAATGAAATCCCACCAGTAGGGCTTAAATATGAAAACATTGAGAAGATGGTTGGCTGTATTTCAGAGTTCGTCAGACTGCGCGTCAGTAGTTTTAAATCTTATCGAATGTCGTATGAAGATTTTCCCGTGGGCCAGTGGGTTTTAGTGTTCAAAAATATATACTTTTAGTACTTTTTTTGACAAAAATAATAAACAAAAAAGCTTTTTATCAGCTATTAACATCAAAAACAAACTATGCCTATACAGCGTTGATCTACAGTGAAGTACAGTGTATAACCTTGACACAATTCGGTCATACGGGCCTCAGAGCTTAATCCAATTAGGCAGACCGTAGATAATTTATTTACGAGATAACTCAGTCTCCAGTCATTTAGGGCTGTACCATTCAGAAGCTTTAAAACAAGGATAATATCAATAGTATTGAAATTCAAAAAGCATTATTTTTTTGTGAATTACCTCCAGATCGCATGTATAATCATGTATGGGGGCCACAAAGTTTCCATGGTAAATAGATGGTCCTTTGGCTCCTCGTCTATTTGGGTTGGGATATAGTTCGCCCCATTCCCGCTTTTATTCAATAAATACAAAAATTAACAACTATCCACAGGCCCTTTAATATTGCACACGGTTATAATTGCCCAACATAATTGACCCGACCTTATTCAGTTCATAACAAAGAATAAAGGCTTGTCATTGGTATACCTGCTTGTCTGATATAATTACATTTGATTCCCTCTGAATATATCCATTCAGTTTCAATATTTGCAAACTACCTGACGGATTCTTTGTACAGTGGCATTTATTTCACCAGAACGCTTAACTCTGGAAACGCAGAGCCAATGAGCTACCGAGTACATGGCGCTCTGTGGATCCTCGATTAATCCCACCACCCAAACACACGCGCGCACGCGCACACATTTCCAAAATAATAAAAGGCTGCATCTATTACTTCATATTAAATTAAACAGATTATAATGAGCAGTTTTAGGACCAAAACAAACACGAGAACGCTTCTCTCGCAATCTAGAGCCCCTGGGTTCCCAGCAAATAGCCACCTCTTAACCATCGCATATTGGCCCGACACATGTCTGAAATGTGCCTTCTAGAACTTTGAAACATGACCATTTTTCCTATCTTGGGGTTGAAGGGGTTAACAGGCTTCTTTTGAATTTGTTACGTTTCTCTTATCGGAAAGCCTGTCACTTCCACCACCCCCACCCCCCACCACCCTCAATTACGTTGAAAGCTGGACTGGCCTCTACGCCCCTGATTCGCGATGGCAAATCAAAATATTTTTTGATGGTTTGTTGGTTAACTGAAGTGTTGGTAACCCGAAAAACGAGTTTCATGATGACTCAATATTTCGGCATTTATTATACCATCTTCAGGAGATGGTAAAATAAATGCCAAAATATTGAGTCATCATGAAACTGTCGTTTTTCGGGTTATCACTACTTGTGTATTACGTAAAACTGGTCAGTGGAACGAATGGATTTTGAAGTGTTGGATTACCCTCATTCAAGCGTTTTGGTCTGTGGTTTGCACTCAGCAGGCTTTTATAGTCCCTCTTACTCGATCGTTAGTATGTATTTCTTAGATAAAGTTCGTAAAATTATACTGTGTCGTTAGATCGCCCACACGACAATTACGGCACTTGTGCACACGCTCAGGTTCGAAGTTTGTTTACATTGCGGGTACCTGAAAAATCTGTTTTTCAATTTCAAATTAAAAATACTAAATGATGTCAAGACTTTCAATTTCAGGTAAAAATAGAAAGTTCCTAACTTCTTCTGTCTGGGAAAAACACAGAAAACCGTCCACTGTTTTTAATGTAAACAGCCTTCTGGATTTTCGCGGCAGGTGTGTTTTAGTGTTCATAAATATATACATATAGGTCACATTATCGAGACGAAGATTGAGGACTCTGCGAGTAGAATACTAATCACCCCAGTGGCCGCCTCCTCCCACCACCCCCGCCCACCCGCCCTCTTCCTCCGCACCCCTCCTGCCAGATCATCTGTCGCAACAACGTAATTACAGTCATAGAAAAAATCTCTAGAGTAATATTTTGAGTAGAGAGACTGTCTATTATGTTAACGTTCTGTGTAAATAAAGTGGCTATATTTACCTTAGGGTTCTTTTTATGCGAACTCTCCATCTCCCAAGTTTTGACTAAATTCTCTACAATTTTCTCCAATGAATCGACTGAATGTTTCTGTAGTCTTTCCTGCACATATTTAGCATTTACCACTGTGTAATCGGGTTTTGTTTCTTTCCATTCTATATCAGGATCATCCATAAATGAACGAGCTGGGATATCGTCTGGGCTGCCCATATTCAAGAACTATCCGTGCAACTTGACAGGTGAACTCTCAACGAAGTGCATGCCCTTGAGGCTGTGTGAATTCAGTTTTGTAGTGTTATCTTACAACACAGCCCGTTTTTCTTAAGCCATTTGCGCATGGTCAAACAAATAAGTCTGTGGAGAAATCTAAAAAAGGGATTGATTTGTAGGACACATTTAGTAGGTAAATAGGTCTCCAGTTAGTTAAAAATTGTTTCGGCTTATCTCCCTTGGGAATACAGTTAATTATAGTGTCTGGTTGAGTGTTTGACAGACACTCTATGCGGTATCCTTCGTTTAGGGATCTTAAAACAAAAGTCCCCAGATCTTTAAAGGCACACTTGCCGCGAAAATCAGGAATATTGTTTACATTAAAAAAGAAAGACCGTATTCTGTATTTTTCCCAGACAATATAAGTTAGGAACTTTCTATTTTTACCAAAATTTAAAAGTTTGGACGTCACTTTGTATTTTTAATTTTAATTTGAAAATTTGAATTGTTACGTACCCGGAACGTAAACAAACCGATCTGCCCCCTATTGGCGTTTTTATGTTTCAGTCGAGTGAGTGAACTAACGGCACAGTGTAATTTTACGTAGGCCTATTTATCTGAGAAATACAGACTGACGATCGGTTAACAGCGACTGGAAAAGCCTGCTGGTAATTGTTTGAGTGTAAACCACAGATACAAAGGCCTGAAAGGCGGGTAAACCAACACGAAAGTTGACCGACACTGATCGTTGTTGTTGTAATCAGGCTTCGATTCTTCGTTTGTTTTTCACCCCATTTTTACAGTCTAAAGCTAACTAGACATGTTTTATGTGTCCTATGTTTAAGTTTAGTGGTATTAGTCGTAGTAAGCTCATGTAAATTGGTTTTCTTAGCAAATTTAAACAGGCTACGGCGGCAAGTGTGCCTTTAAAAAAAAATTTGTAGAATGTGGCAGAAAAGCCGTCCGACCCGGGACTTTTGTTATTTTTCATTTTTTTAAGGCAGTTCAGTATCTCATCTTCAGTTAGCTCTCCTTCCAATTTAATTTTTTGATCCTCAGACAAATTTGTTACCTTAAACCTTAAAGGCACACTTGCCGCCGTAGCCTGTTTAAATTTGCTAAGAAAACCAATTTACATGAGCTTACTACGACTAATACCACTAAACTTAAACATAGGACACATAAAACATGTCTAGTTAGCTTTAGACTGTAAAAATGGGGTGAAAAACAAACGAAGAATCGAAGCCTGATTACAACAACAACGATCAGTGTCGGTCAACTTTCGTGTTGGATTACCCTCCTTTCAGGCCTTTGTATCTGTGGTTTACACTCAAACAATCATCAGCAGGGTTTTCCAGTCGCTGTTAACCGATCGTCAGTCTGTATTTCTCAGATAAATAGGCCTACGTAAAATTACACTGTGCCGTTAGTTCACTCATTCGACTGAAACATAAAATCGCCAATAGGGGGCAGATCGGTTTGTTTACGTTCCGGGTACGTAACAATTCAAATTTTCAAATTCAAATTAAAAATACAAAGTGACGTCCAAACTTTAAAATTTTGGTAAAAATAGAAAGTTCCTAACTTATATTGTCTGGGAAAAATACAGAATACGGTCTTTCTTTTTTAATGTAAACAATATTCCTGATTTTCGCGGCAAGTGTGCCTTTAAACAATTTCTTTATTGTCAACAAATAGTCTACCCCGAGTAAATCTTACTTTTCTTCCTTCCCTATAGAATTTGCTCATAAGATCACGAAGTTGATTTTTTCTGATTCTATCTTCTGGGATTAGATCCTCTGTGATAAACGTTGTACTGTTTTTTAGAGCTGATTTGGAAGCAAATAACACTTGTCTACGCTGGGGTCAAAATAATTGCTCTAAATCATTGATAGGCTACGAACAATTTGTAAATATATATGATATCAATACCAACTATTTAGAGTATTATAAAGTTTGTAGTGCGATAAAAAGCTACATTGATTTATCAATTAATTCAAAGAACGATATAAACAAAATGGACATTTACTTACCTTCAGAACTAGAAACCGTCTTAAGTGAGATGAAAGGGTGTAAAAAAATATATTGTAATCAAGTATATAAATCTATCCATCCAAAAAGTCAAGTGAAATGGAGAAATATATCAGCAAAAAATTGGCCTAACATATACATCACCCCTTTTAAATGCTGCAAAAATACTAAACTGCAATGGTTCCAATATCGAATAAACCACCGTATTCTTGCCACAAACGAATATCTTGTCAAAATTAAAATTAGAAATGATGCAAAATGTACCTTTTGTCGCACTGCAAATGAAACAATAGAGCATTTATTGGCTGACTGTGAGATAACTTCTGTTATGTGGAACTCATTAATGGATTGGATTTATCAATCAGTTGGTAAACAGTTCAATCTAGTTAGACAAGAGAAAATCCTAGGGAAATCAACAAGATCACGATTGTATACATCAATTAATTGTATTTTGTTAAGTACCCGATATTATATATATAAGAAAAGGTGTAAAGAAAAATTGCCATCCTTTCTGGAACTGAAATTCCAAGTCTGTGATTTTATCAATATAGAAAAATACATCGCCATAAGAAATGAGAGATATGAACAATTTGTTCAAGACTGGGAAGGTTACGAAAACCTACTTGATAGAATATAACATATAGGCTTCTATTGTATGTAAATGGTCATGTTAGGGTTAAAACAAATTTAGAGTAATATTTGAATGTACCTTTCAATTGAAATACATATTGTGATATATATATATATGTGTGGAAATAAAAAAATAAAAAAAAAAAATTAAAAAAAATAGGGATTGATCCTACTGCCATTCGTACATTAATTTTAGCATACTTTACTGCCTTATTAGGTATTTCCTTCCCGGACTCTGTAATCTTCTTTTACTAAAACATCTAACCATTTTGACATAAATTTATAACTTTCTCCCTTCTGTCCCCCGACACATTTTATTTTTCATGACTGCCTTTTTTAGAACCCCTATTTTCCGGTTCCAGTTTCTTTTGTTGTTTTTTTTCAGTGAATAAGTCCTCTTAGGCTCTATTATATTTAATTGTTCCAATTCCTTTTGCCTCAAGGCATATTTTCTCACTTTATCGGTGCCTTATTATTTTCCCCACTCCACTTTCCCTTTTTATCTAGTTAGCCCAATTAAGAATATTAACTTTAAGTTAGAATTACAAAACAAGGACGGGGTAACAGAAGCAGGCAATCCTCTTTAAAGTGGCATGAGCTGCCAAAATATTGACATTTTGACGTTAAAACAGAATGTTGAAATTATCTCGGCTATTTTTCTCTAGACGTATAATTCAGAAGCTTTTTAGTGATTCTAGTCTCGAGAAGGTACGATAAAGTATTGTTTTGACTAACTTTGGCTTAGAATGAATGAATGGTCGTCCCGGTTATTTAAATTTTGTTTAGTTTTAGAACACTATTCCGGTTCGTATAGGCCACATACTGTATGGATTTTCCTCATTTCAGCGCTAATCATTAAGTTTTTCGATGGCCTTCAAAGCCTGTTACTGTCGTGACATCAGAAATTATACAAAAGTGTGAATTTTAGCAGCTCATGCCACTTTAAGCAATAGACATGCAAAATTCAAAATCTAAAAATCCCCTATATTCAGAATTCACGGCTCTGGTGAAAGCCTTTTTCAAAATTTTACAATGTCTTCGCCACATTGGCATTCTTGAGGGACATTTGCGTGACCAAACCCTCCCAAATTCCTTAAATAATAAAGTTAGAGAGTTAAATTCTTTTCTAAAACCCGCTCAACGCAATCAGGAAGTTGACATTGCGTTTGATCGTGTACACAAAAATTGGGCCCTTAAGATCATACATGAGATGATAGCCCATTAGTAGAGAGCTATATAAGAGAACGAGCGCAGTGATGACGTCATAAAAATGAGGACCCATAGCACTTCCGGTCAAAATGGCGGCACTTCCGGTCAAAATGGCGGCGCTTCCGGTAAAATGGCGGCACTTCCGGTCAAAATGGCGGCACTTCCGGTCAACATGGCGGCGCTTCCGGGAATTCCCGCACTAAATTTAAAATGGCGGCACTTCCGGGAAATCCCGCATCTCGTACAACAGTACGAGAATAATAACGAGCAAAATCTTAACTTTATTCGGAAATATTTACCAAAAGTGTGTAAAAATGAAATAGGTAATGACGTTAAGAAAGTGATTTTCGGTAAAAAACAATAGAATGAAGGCGTTAAGACGTTGTTTTAAGACGTAAAGAAATGCGCTAAGAAAGTATCACTAACAGACGCCCGGCGGGTGTTAAGCGGAAAACCATAAAATCAATAGCATTCTCGTACTATAGTACGAGCACAAATGTGAACTTTAATCAGGAAAATTGAAAGAAAATGAGTAAAAATGAAATAGGTAATGACGTTAAGAAAGTGATTTTCGATAGAATGAATGCGTTGAGCGTTAGCGTTAAGACGTAATGAAAAACAATAAGAAAGTTAGTCAAACATTTTATAAAAACATCGTTTGAAATCGTTTTAAAAAGTTACCAGCTAGAACGATAAATATACAACCGAGGTGACACGTGGTAATTGCGCAGTCTCGACAAAGTGACGTATTGGATCGATAAAGCTCGTAGTTTGCCAGCGAGTCAATGACATGTCAAAACTTGTTCGACTAGCACAACGAAGCATATAAACAACAGAATTGCCACGCATCGAATATGTTACCACGACCTATAGCAAAACTAAAAATCTTAAAAAAAGAAATCTTACCTTCAGGATTTCTATCAAGCGTTGTTGTTGTTGTCCATACTGCGTTAGTACATGAATCATATCTCCACGTGTATCAATCTAGAACTGACATCTACGCGTAAAATTCGAACCAGGTGCCCCACGTAACCTATTCGGCCTAAACGTTAGCCTTCCAATCAATGATCGATCCTATAGTTAGTGGGCGATGCTCGCGGTGATTGACGTACTCGATATTTAACTCTCGGCTTATACAGCTGACGTCTTCATGAGAATCATCGAAGGGACCCCCTGCTCGAATAAGCTTTTAACTCGTTGAAGCACCTATCAAAAAAAATCTAACGCCCCGCTGGCCAAAGTCGCGAGAATCGCTAAGTACCAATCGATCTATATCGTCACAGCTGACTGTCAATTGATAATCTTTTGGTATACGGACTTTATCGAAATCAACTTTGAAAAACTTAATCAATATGAAATACCACAGTTGTATTAATTGATAGACCTAAATATGAAAATATAAAAAAAACAATGGAAAAAACGAACTATTTTGCCCATATCACTAACAGATAACGCATAACGCCCGCAACGGCCGCATAACGCCCGCATAACGCCCGCAGATAATACTTAAAGCGGTTGCTTAACGTAATCTTTTGGTATATGGACTTTATCGAAATCAACTTTAAAAAACATAGTATATATGAAATAACACAATGATCAAAGACATGACTAACTCTACATTCTATTTCAACATCTTTATTGAGTTGCGTTATGTAAAGTTAACAAATTATATGTATATATATATAAATTGTATGTTAAGGTTAGATTTAGTCACTGTCCTCATTTTCTTGAGTATCAGGATATGTGGTTGGTAAAATATCGTTAAATAAGGCTTTCCTCATTTTTATAGCATTATTCAGGGCCTCTCTCGGTGATAAGTCAAAATTGTCTTCAAGTGAATGTTTCGTGGCCATAATTTGTTTATGGATTGGATCTTTTTTCATAGACTCTAAAAGCAAACTCTCGTCGTTGTATAATGACATCAGAGTTTTTATTATTTTTGGCCTCAAAGTTTCGTAGTCACCATTTTCTTCATCGATAGAGTCAGTTTTTTCAGGGATGTGCTGTTCGATCGCCTTTGTTACAAGATAATCCCACATCGTTGAGGACGCCTTTCCGTTTTCCTGCGACTCTTCCTCAGCCGAGGAATAGCTTTCACCTTCCTGTGATTCTTCCTCCGCTGACGACAGAGTGTTTTCATCTATGGTCTCTTGACTTGCGCAACTATCCGCAGAATCAGTGTTTTCTGACTCTGTGTTTTGATCTCCATTGTCACTTTGAAGTGATGATGTATGATGGTTATACCTATCCTGATGACGTCGCATATCGTGATCCCGACTAAAAGTTTGGCCACACTCAATGCACGTAAACAGCCCCATGCCTGATGTCCAGCACTCGACTGACTAGAAATAATCGAGAAGTACTTCTATATAACATATAAATCCACCAGGTGGCGCTGCGGCCGTTGCGGGCGTTATGCGGCCGTTGCGAGCGCTATGCGGCCGTTGCGGGCGTTATGCGGCCGTTGCGGGCGTTATGCGTTATCTGTTAGTGATATGGCCAAAATAGTATGTTTTTTCCATTGTTTTTTTATATTTTCGTATTTAGGTCTATCAATTAATACAACTGTGGTATTTCATATTTACTATGTTTTTTAAAGTTGATTTCGATAAAGTCCATATACCAAAAGATTACGTTAAGCAGCCGCTTTAAGCATTATCTGCGGGCGTTATGCGGCCGTTGCGGGCGTTATGCGGCCGTTGCGGGCGTTATGCGTTATCTGTTAGTGATATGGGCAAAATAGTTCGTTTTTTCCATTGTTTTTTTTATATTTTCATATTTAGGTCTATCAATTAATACAACTGTGGTATTTCATATTGATTAAGTTTTTCAAAGTTGATTTCGATAAAGTCCGTATACCAAAAGATTATCAATTGACAGTCAGCTGTGACGATATAGATCGATTGGTACTTAGCGATTCTCGCGACTTTGGCCAGCGGGGCGTTAGATTTTTTTTGATAGGTGCTTCAACGAGTTAAAAGCTTATTCGAGCAGGGGGTCCCTTCGATGATTCTCATGAAGACGTCAGCTGTATAAGCCGAGAGTTAAATATCGAGTACGTCAATCACCGCGAGCATCGCCCACTAACTATAGGATCGATCATTGATTGGAAGGCTAACGTTTAGGCCGAATAGGTTACGTGGGGCACCTGGTTCGAATTTTACGCGTAGATGTCAGTTCTAGATTGATACACGTGGAGATATGATTCATGTACTAACGCAGTATGGACAACAACAACAACGCTTGATAGAAATCCTGAAGGTAAGATTTCTTTTTTTAAGATTTTTAGTTTTGCTATAGGTCGTGGTAACATATTCGATGCGTGGCAATTCTGTTGTTTATATGCTTCGTTGTGCTAGTCGAACAAGTTTTGACATGTCATTGACTCGCTGGCAAACTACGAGCTTTATCGATCCAATACGTCA
Organism: Lepidochitona cinerea; assembly: GCA_963971465.1. Classification (NCBI taxonomy): domain Eukaryota; kingdom Metazoa; phylum Mollusca; class Polyplacophora; order Chitonida; family Tonicellidae; genus Lepidochitona; species Lepidochitona cinerea. The sequence continues at coordinate 39,463,561 of OZ020555.1, read as the reverse complement.
CTTTGTCGAGACTGCGCAATTACCACGTGTCACCTCGGTTGTATATTTATCGTTCTAGCTGGTAACTTTTTAAAACGATTTCAAACGATGTTTTTATAAAATGTTTGACTAACTTTCTTATTGTTTTTCATTACGTCTTAACGCTAACGCTCAACGCATTCATTCTATCGAAAATCACTTTCTTAACGTCATTACCTATTTCATTTTTACTCATTTTCTTTCAATTTTCCTGATTAAAGTTCACATTTGTGCTCGTACTATAGTACGAGAATGCTATTGATTTTATGGTTTTCCGCTTAACACCCGCCGGGCGTCTGTTAGTGATACTTTCTTAGCGCATTTCTTTACGTCTTAAAACAACGTCTTAACGCCTTCATTCTATTGTTTTTTACCGAAAATCACTTTCTTAACGTCATTACCTATTTCATTTTTACACACTTTTGGTAAATATTTCCGAATAAAGTTAAGATTTTGCTCGTTATTATTCTCGTACTGTTGTACGAGATGCGGGATTTCCCGGAAGTGCCGCCATTTTAAATTTAGTGCGGGAATTCCCGGAAGCGCCGCCATGTTGACCGGAAGTGCCGCCATTTTGACCGGAAGTGCCGCCATTTTACCGGAAGCGCCGCCATTTTGACCGGAAGCGCCGCCATTTTGACCGGAAGTGCTATGGGTCCTCATTTTTATGACGTCATCACTGCGCTCGTTCTCTTATATAGCTCTCTACTCCCATTAAAAGCAGAGGTGACTTCAGCCAGGTCATCCAATGGTCTAAACTTTGATAGTGCTTTCAATAAAGCATTGAATTGGGGCAAACAGAATTATAAAGATAAATTATAACTTTCGCCATTCAGAAATGTTATTCTTTTCTTTACATCACTAATTCTGCCACTTCTGCTGCCATTACTCAGGTTAGTTCACCACCCTCTCCCCAATCCCTTCAGTCTGTCAGTCCGTCGACATCTGTGATCTCGTCCCCACCCCTGCAGTCACGGATTCTTAGGCTTGTAACTCGATCTTCTCTTTCCCCTTCACCGTTTCCTACTGGGCCTCCCTCCCCTAGACCTAATACCTCTGCCCCTTCCTTTCTACCCCCTCAGAACTGCTCCCCTAGACCTAGTTCATCTGTTCCCTTTCTTCCACCAACCTCCCCAGTTTCTACTAGGATCCCCTCTCCTAGAGCTAGTACCCCTGTCCCCTTTCTTCCACCACCCTCCCCAGTTTCTACCAGGATCACTTCTCCTAGACCTTGTACCTCTGCTCCTTCTCCTCCTCCCCCCTGTCCAGTTTTGTCAGCCTATTCCCCTATGAGATTCAGATGCAGTAATATCCCTCTGAGTCAACCCATGGAATAACTTAGCTAAATCTAAATTTTGGAAATTTCGACACCCTCATCTAATTGGCACATTCCTAATGTAAATAAGAAAGTACTATTACTTGGGGGTTCTAACCTGTCTAGAATTAACCTTGAATATCTTGGGTATAAACGTTTAAATGATACACAATAAGAAACTTGTCTCCATGGTTATTTTAGACAAGAAGATTTTCCCTAAGCCCGTGTGTTTTAGTGTTCTGAAATAAATTCTCAGTTAGTTTCTAGCAATTCACTATGGAGAGCGACGGCCCTCGAGCCATGTCTCGTGCAGACGATCTTGTAGAATAGCAGGATATCTCGATTGCTCGTGGCAATCTCGACAGGCATACAGAACACCCGATACAACTCAGATCACCCCCTTCAAGAAGAACCAGATCATTAGACAATTTGGTAATATATCAGATCGCCCCTTGAAGGGCGAATTGTTTAATGATATGGTTCTTCTTGAAGGGGGTGATCTGAGTTGTATCGGGTGTACAGAATGTGTGTATACATTTTGTATGGGTACACACATACAGAATACGTAGCTATAGTTTCAAAAGTAAAGCTATCGTTCAAAATGGTTTAAAACGTTAACGTTATCTGCATGGTCTACTTAATTCATACATAGGTGTAAGTCTCCCTACTTCGTCCACTGAATAGATTTTAAACCATAACATAGCCGCACAAATGTGTCTCATCCAGCTTTACTTACTTGCGGGTCTGGGGGTTGTTTCTCAACAAAGTTACGACCGACGTAAGTCCAATGCAAGGCGTAACTACCATGGCAACATATACCCTCAACATTACGTTACGACCAGGCGCAAAGTTACGACGGGCGTAAGTGTGTTGAGAAACAGCCCCCAGGAAGATAACCATAACACAGATCAATGCTTGCTTTTGACCCATGCACTTAAGCACAGTTTCATGATCGATTGAATGATAGATCAGTTATTGTTTAGACCACTCCCCCTTCCGTTAATCATGGATACATTCAGTAAGTCAATACATGTAGTAAGCATTGATTGATTGATCTTTATTCACCACTAAACGAATTTGTACATGTTTACATGATAATTTTGTAAGGCATTGGCGTGATTAAAGCACCGAATGGAGCATGTCATACAGTAAAATATATGGAAACCATCGTGAAACGTTCGTCAACCAAAGCATGGACAAATATAGACTACTGAGTACATGTTTCATGTCAGAGGCTGTTTGAGTGAATATTAAAGCGGATAGGTTCTCATTGGAGTATAACTTCCATCGATCGGCTGTCCGATTAACATTATTTAGTGCCTATGTAGATCGGCTGTAACCTAGCCGAGAAAGCTGGGCTCTGTCGAATTTTTTTTGTCTGTCTTCGTCAGCCAAATATAAAATAAACCCTCTAGACCGAAATTCCGGGCTAGGCTGTAACCCTGTTGTTCTATCTGTGATTCTCAGCTTACAAACTATACTTTTTACCAGAGTCTTTTTCTGAAACATATCAAGATATTTTTTTAGATACTTTTTTACCGACAGAATAATATAATTTCTATCACAAAAATAACACGTCGTAGTTGTGTTTTTCACCGTTAGTTTTTGCGAAGCGTATCCATGCGATATAAATATTGCTATTGACTGTCAACTGAAAAAAACGTAACTGATAGCTTCTGGTGTGTTTCACAAAAAGATTTGGATTAAAGAAATGATTTAGAATTAGAAATCAAAGACAAAACGACACGATAACCGCCGATCACCATAAACGCTAATGTTCAATAAACGGCTAGTCAGTGAAAGTTATACCCATAAACTCCTTTCTCGGGTGATCTCGCGGGGTTTTAGCCAAACTCGAAAGGGGCTTATTAATTACTATCTACTATCTGAAACCTATAGTAAATCAGCATCTTAGCTTTATCAAAAATACTGATGATTTGTTGATCAAATTATCTGAGGAATATATCACATGGGAAGTGATAACAAGGATCATAGATACCAAAGGACTGGGTATCTAGATTACAAATTATTCTTCCAACCTACTGACACGCATCAGTGGCTACATGCTGAGCCATACCACCCTGTCCGCACGTTTGCTTGATTGATATTTTACTCCGCACTCAAGATTATTTCACTTATGTGGCGTCGTTCCTCGTTGCTCGGAGGAAACCTTCGGCGAGTACCTGGTAACTTTTCCACATACGGCGCTCACACTTTTGAAGGGCGTTTTTAGGTTTTGTCAAAACTGTAGTTCCTTATATATTTTTCATCTCAAAACTTTTCCGTTCTTCTCAAGGCTCTTCGCCTCAGGGGGTATTCCCAAAAGATAAAATCTGACGCATTGAGACCAATTAATCCCCCCCCCCCCTCCTTCATAACCCGATACGCTTGCTTCTTATTCACTAGTGTTTAATTACCTCCCAACGTTTCTCTCCGGTACGTCAATGAAGTGCCTTAAGACGGAATGTAAACTTGATGTATACGTGCCAGACCGCAGAACCTTTTCCGAGAACAGTCCTGCAACAAAGATCAAATGGCTGACGCCCTTAACTGCGACTCTTCTAACATCGTGTATGTTATCACGTGCAAAAAATGTCGCAAGTAATACGGAGGAAAAACTCAGAATTCTCTACGACAAAGAGCCGCCAACCATTCATCTGGCATTAGACCGTGACACAGCATTCCAATACCCCAGGTCATTAGGTCATAAGGACGATTTTGAAATCGTACCCATTCAAAAAAAATGCTCTTCTCACTTCCACCGCAGATACCAAGCACAAACGTTTGAATAGGGGAAGGTTTTAGATTCAAACGTCGCAAACTGTTTACTCTTAAGGTACCCATCCAGTGTTTAAAAGCACTGGTATTTCATTTAAACTTTGCAGTAAACTACAGTACGAAAATTTAACGAATGTTTTATTATTGATGTGGATAAAAAAAAACTGGCATTCGGTCGCACCGGTGAATGGAAAAATTGTCGGTCTTCATTTTGCAGCAGTGCGTGAATACATTCGCCCCAATGACTTATTAAAATATATTTATTCTCTTGTGAAAATAAATATGAAAAATATGCATAAATATGAAAAAAAAACACATTTTTTCATCATAAAAATGTGTGCCATTTTACAGTTGAAAAAGTATTTAGTGCTTTTTTCTCCCTGTTCAATCCACTTTATCTTAGATCTTACACATGCTTCTCTGGCTTTGTATTCATACATTTTGTCTAACTGGTCTCATCAAAACTTAGTTATTAGCTCAACGGAATTTGGGGAATCTATTAATTGCTGATCTAAATTCGACAAAGATTTTACCAAATATTTTTCAGCTTCAACTTTCTCTTCTATTTTGCGTTTCGAGAAATCTATGGAGATTCATAATTCTAAATTTTACCCACTCCCATAACTTACTCGGATTCCACTCTAACTCGCTCAATTCTGCTAGAAGTGATTTTATCAATGAACAATATTCTGTATCTTTTAAAAGTTGGTTGTTAAACTTCCAGAAATTTGGTTTCATCATTCTTTCACCGAAGTCAATAACAATAGAAACAATGTTATGATCTGACTTAATACTAGGATGAATAGTTGACTAGTTGACTAAAACCTTATAATGTGGTGGGATAAGCCAAAAATCAAAACGTGATTGAACATCATTATTTTTCCTCCAAGAGAAAGCCTATGTGGATAGAGTTGTCTCCAAATGTCAATTAAATTTGTGGAGTCTAGAAGATCATGTATCATGACTGAAGAACCTGATGGGTTTTTGGATAAACTTTTTCTGTCAATACAGGGATGAATGACAATGTTGAAATCGCCGCCTAATAATAGATTTTGACAATCAAAATCATTAAGTAGTCTCGAAACTGAAGATAAAATTCGTTCCCTTTCTGTGCGTAGGCCTACTTTGGGAGCATACAGATTACCTATCCATATGGGTGTCTACTTCTACGTTAAGAGCGACAAATCTCCCTTCCTTGTCTCTGAGCTCATTTAAAACTTTGTAGGTAAATTTTGGAGTAAAAAGGATAAGTAGGCCTACACCTTTTGCCTTACTGGTGGCGTGGTGCCATGTGGAAATACAACTCTGATCCCTATTCATTAGACCAGGAAGCTTCATCAAATTCAGTACTACGCATTTCTTGCAATAGATAGGCCTAAATGTCAGAATTTAAATTCTTCAAAAATAGGAAAATTGCTCTGCGTTTGTTTTTGTCCCTTAACCCCCTGACGCTGAAAGACGACAGGTTCATGAACAAAAAACAAAAATATAGCCTAGAATAGACGAAATACTTTGGGGATATCACCCAAAAGTCGCTATCTAAAGACGAAAATATAAAAATAGAATTGGCAAAACAAAGCCATGGGAAAATCTACGCTATCACCGTTTGCACGAACCTCATCTTCTCTCCGAAGTTCAGATAATAGAGACGTTATAAAATTAATTTGCCTGTAGCCTAAATTAGATACACATACATGTACATAGGCCTATATTCACAGAAAGACTATAGGGCCTACCGCTAAATTAGGAAAATCGTGTTTAGTTTAGTTTAGATCCCTAAATCTAATTTTTTTGTTTTAAGTATCCTTTAAAAAAATATAAATTTAAATATTTAAGCCTAAAGTAAAATGGATTGTTGACTGGTGGAAGATACAACCTTTTTTTTTTTTTCAGCGAAGCCGGTACAAGTGCACAGGCGTTTATTTGTATAGATCACGGTTTTACAATTGAGTGCCGCAAATATACTGGCCCACGTGATCAAGGTGTATACAGCATTGTACATTTAACGAGCAAAAATATTAATAAACAGTACTTGTAACTTGTACTAACAATATAGTTTGTAATGCAAAGACAAAGACAAAATTCAACCCACCCCATGCCCACCCATAGAAGCTAAAAATACACATACTCTATATGAATCAAATTAAGAAGAGTCGACCAAAGAACAGAGATAGTTAGTTGTTATAAAAGTATAAGATACAACCAAGGAGTATCTATACTCCTTGGATAGAACCTACGTTAAAATGTTAGGCCTACATGCTTACCTCCCCTTCGCCTCAGTCTCGCATACAAAGATTAACTTCTCTGTTTACATTGGTTTGAGGCGAGCTAACGTCCAACTGGTAATGTTATGTTGACTTGTCCTGGTGAAGTAGGCTGCCGTATCGCAGACCTACTGCCCCCGCAAAGATCCATCACAATACTGTTGCATACTAAAAACAAACCACACATTTCGATTTACTTTTGAAGTTTTGTGATGTCCTTTAGCCTACGGCGTAGGCGTTTCAGGGCTTACAAAGTCTCACCACTGTCCCTTGGTGAATGGCAGCATGTCCACAGACCAACGACGTACCTTCGTAGCCTACTAAACTAGCAGTAGTACTACTAGTAGTAGTGTGCTACAAAGATTACTTTTGGATTTGCGCTTGCATCAGTTGCCAGATGCATTGCACTTGCATTTGACGTACGGCCGTAACATTCCGGAAGAGTGAGGTTTCGGAGATTTCAAAAGAAATGTTCAAGATTTTTTGGAATATACTGCAGACTATGTGTGTACCTGAGAGCTATTGAGAAACAGTCTTATTTCGAAAGATTCGTTTTGTTTTGTTATTTTTTTATCTAATCAAGTATTTAATTATTATTTACGGCGCCATCTACATCGAGGGCTTGTGGCCCAATGGATAAGGCGCCTGACTACGGATCAGGAGATTCCAGGTTCGAGTCCTGGCAAGCTCGTATGTTTTTTTTCTTTTTTTTTTTCTTCTAATTAAACAAAAAAAAAATGTAAAATTATGATCAATCTTGAATATAAAACACATTCTAGCAAAATAAAGAAACACAAAATAATTACATGTAAAATTATATGAAATGTTTTATTAGTACACGACTGCAGCCATGTAATATAGAGCCAAGCCTGTGAAAATATATACATATACATCAAATATATCCGTCGCGTTACAGTATTTTTTAAGATTTCTCGGCTATAAACAGATTATCTGCTTCACTGGTAAGATATACAAGGATAAGTGTACATATGTTTTTTTTGTTTTTTTTTTCTATTTACTTTTCCTTTTCTATGTCCGCAGAGTGATTGTCCATCGGCCCGACAAAGGCCTTTCATCGACGTGGCGTTGGTTTAGTTTTCTTCCTGTACTAAACTTGGGAACGGCTCCAAAAACAAATTCAAATTTTATTTACTCAACGCCCGTCAAGGTAGGACAAAAAAAAAAAAACGGAAACATTTACTAAACAAACATTCAAGCACAACTAAAAGAAATAAAATCTACATCAATGTTTAAATCAAAACTTAAAACCTATCTACTCTCTATCTAGCGACATTGTAATTAAAACCCCCTTATCATGCAGTTTAGATACGCATTGTAAATATGTTATTCAAACAAATCTTTATATTTCTTTAGTTAACCATAATTTGGTTAACTTTGTTTACTGACCTTGAATCACGTCATTTTTTACAAAGCAATTTACTTTTATTTTACTTAGGGATTGACTAAGTTCTTTCGAACTTTATTCCCGCCAATTTATGTTCCAAAATAAACATATGTCCATGTTATGTTTCTATGGTGAATAAATGCAATAATAAAAAAAAAACATTAGCTTTAGGCTTTCACATAAATGTATAGTTAACTAGTATAATATACTAGAGCCAGGTTGGCATTTTGATTTAAACAGATCCTTCTTTATTAATGGATAATTTCCTTTTTTTTTTTCAAGACAAGAATGCACAATTTAACAAGCCCACCGCACAGGCAATATAACCAGGTGGGTTCAAAAGAAGGTTTAATTGGCCACACTCGAGATTATTTCACTTATATAGCGGCGAAAATTTTTTATCAAGGACCCGTTTCCATCAAATATACAATTAAACAAAAGACACGGAAATAAATCTATGAAACCTATTAAAAAGAGTGTTAATAACTATTTTGGAGGTTAAAAATTGTAAAATGGTCTCTTAAAATAGCTTCTATAAGAAGTATATGAAAATATAAGCATTACAATAAAAATTCTAATTTTATGGTATAGACCAATCTGTTTTAAACCACATTGGCGAATAGCTCCTTCATGGAGTTTCTCGGGAAAAAAATCTCCAAACGAAGGAAGAAGCGCGTCTCTCTGTGTAGCCCCTTACACCCAAGATAGCTTCTGAAGAAGGAAAATTCAGTTTTCAGTATATAAAGACTAAAAGAGTCCGCCTGGTTGGTTGAAGGAGGTTGATGAGTGTTGATGCGATGTAATTAATGTGCTATAAATCATGTAAAATATATATTTATGAACACTAAAACACACGGGCACAGGGAAAATCTTCTTGTCTAAAATAACCACGGAGACAAGTTTCTAATTGTATTAAGAATAGGTCATTTAGACCTTTATACCCCATCATAAATTGTTGTAATAAAGTAAACCTATGATATTCCATTAGGTTGACGACTGACAGGAGCTTGGCCTTAGTCAGTACAATTATCTGGAACACTTTGTATTACATTGACAATGCTTTCGCATCTTAAGCTATGGTAAGAATATCGTCAGACTATATATTATAGGGTCATGGGGAAAGACAGTGAAAATTTGGTCACACCCCCCCCCCCCCCCCCCTTACCCCCAACCACTTTCCCAGAAAAACCTAGGTAGAAGACAGACAGGGGAGTTTAGCCCTGACCAGTATGTCTTTCAAACTCTTGTTCTTTTTATAAGCAATGACTGGCCTTTGGGTCAGAGGCCGAGCAAGTTTACTTTGAAGTAGTTTGTTTTCTTCTACTGTAATTTTAGCTATAGCGATGCTCGCTTTGTTATACTGAAACATAAATGGTATTAAAGTTTTTTCACGACATCTTCCCGGGTCCAAGTTCAAACCCAAAGGATAAATAGTTTGTAATGTTTGAATCCAAAAACTTTCCCTTTCCAAACGTTTGTGCTTGGTATCTGCAGCGGAAATGTCGTGCCACGGGCACATCATGTTTAAGTCTAATACTAGATAAATGGTTGGCTGCTCTTTGTCGTAGAGAATTCTGAGTTTCTCCGACGTATTGTTTGCAACATGTTTTGCACGTGATAACTACAGTTTCTATAGAATCTAAAAATCTGAGACTTAATGACTCCCTTGAAAGTGTGAGGAGGATGGTATGACCCAGCATGTAGCAGCTGATGCGTGTCAGTGGGGTTGAAGAAAACTTTGTAATCGAGATACCAAGTCGTATGATATTTATGGCCCTTGAAAATAGTTGTATCCAAAAAATCCACAGAAGTGTGGTCAATAGTAGGCTCTAGTTTAATGCTGGGGTCTTGAGAGTTAAGGGTATCAATGAAAATGTGAAGGTCTTCCAACGTATGCTGCAAAATGATGAAAATGTCATCCAGATACCGAAGGTAAATAAAATGTTGTTTGTGACATTTGTGAAGAACATCACTCTCCCACTCAGCCATAAAAATAGAGGCAAAGTTATAGGACTAAAACGTTTCCCCATAGCACACCCTTAAATTTGCTGAAAGATCTCCACATTGAATTCAAAATCGTTCCCTTTTAAGCTAAGTTCCAGCAATTCTAAAATGTCTTTATCCGGACGACGGTGGTCAGGATATCTTTGGAATGCCGATTTTATGGATTTAAGACCCAAATAAGTGTATACCATATGAACGTAAAACTCGTAGTTGACTGGTAGATACTACAGCGGACATTTAGTACTGTAGTATCTACCAGTCAACTACCTCCTTTTTAGACGAGGCCGATTGGCTGAATGGATAAGGCAGCCGGCATTTAGTACTGGCGATAGGTGCCATACTCTGGCTTGATGATTTGGATTTGTTGCAAATATGGATATAGAACTGGAAAACTTAGAGTTGTTAAATCAACAAGCGTGTCTGAACAAAATGGCGACACTCGTAGTTTACTAACAACAACAACACTGATATGTGAAGACGCACGTAAGCCCCCCCCCCCCCCTCCCCCTCTTTACCTAGCTTATCACCATTGCCTCCAGCAAAACCGGTCAAATTTTCTTTAAAATATCTACTTTGTACATTTAACTTCATACGAGTCTCAAAGAGGTCCTTGTCAAGCAATATCGAGGCATAAGAGCAAACAAAACACCCTTTGTCGTCTAATTTATCAAGTTTTTGACCTCTGAATGTGCTTAAAGTGGCATGAGCTGCCAAAATTCCCACTTTCTTAATAATTTCTGATCGTCACGACAGTAAGAGGCTTTGAAGGCCATCGAAAAACTAAATGAGTGGCGTTGGAATGAGGAAAATCCATACAGTATGTGGCCTTTACAAACCGGAATAGTGTTCGAAAAGTAAACAAAATTTAAATAACCGGGACGACCATTCATTCATTCTAAGCCAAAGTTAGTTCAAAACAATACTTTATCGCACATTCTCAAGACTAGAAGCACTAAAAGGCTATTGAATTGAGAAAAATAGCCGATAATTTCAACATTCTGTGTCAACGTCAAAAAATCAACATGTTGGCAGCTCATGCCACTTTAACAAATGCGTTTGGTATAAGAGTAACTTGGTTGGCGCTTTAGATTTGAGCGCCGCTAATAAAACCAATTATCCTTGTCAGGACCAAGATGAAGACTGCCCAACAGTATACATGTATAGTGTTACATTCCATACAAACTTTAATGAGTATTTCCTATTTTGTTTTTTGTGTCGATTTCCAGTATTTCCGACAGTTTTACATTTCTTACCTTAGTTGCTTTCTTATCTCCTTCAAACTGTACGGCCGTACTCTGAAATTTGTCATAAATTAACAAAAGCACGAGCAGTACCCAGTTGTAAAAACAATCATATTTTTTTAAAGGTTATCCCAAATGCCTTAATTTTCTCAGAAAACATGATTGAAACCTGAATACAATGGGTTAACATTCATATCAGAAAATTTAGGTTATCATTTGTCTAAATCGATCATCAGAATTGTCACTCGAAGTTGCACTGTTGAGAAAAAAAATTCTGAGCTGTGACGTCACAGAGGGCATCAGCGTATAAAAAAAATGGATGATCGCACATACAAAACGTGTAGTTCGAGCTCGGATTCGGACTGTGATTTTAGCGACTGGAGTCTCGGACAGGTTGAGAATACTGTCGGCGCATCTAAACTTGAGACCGTATTAGTTCAGCCGTATCAGTTTGAACCTCAAGCTGATAACGACGAGGAGTCGACGGATACGAGCGAGCAAGGCCCAGTTTATTCTAGCTCCGGTATGTAGCGTTATTGTGAAGCCCGAAGGGTCACCGCTCCCAGCTGGTTAGACCATTGTTTTCTACAATTAAGTTTATTCAAACTGTCAAAGTGATCGCTTGATGAACACAAATTGGTATGTTTTCTTTTATTTCTTTGATAATCAGACATAGACACTGTGTATGATTGTGTGTAAGCGTACTTTCAAATTCGTTATATAGAGGTTAACTGACGAGAGCCCGTTTGTTACGATGAATATCACTCGAGTCTATTAATTTTCAAAGTCACGAGCCTCTGGCGAGTGACTTTGGAAATTAATAGATGAGAGTGATATTCATCGTAACAAACGGACTCGAGTTGGTTAATCTTTTTCTCACAATACACAAAAATACTGCATTTTATTCTGAAATGCAGCTCTACATCGCATCGTTCAACCCAGCCAACCTTTCTGGATTCTAATGAGGTCAAACGCTTTACCGCGTTGACATGGCGACGGTATTCATTACGCTACACAAGAAAGGTCTCTAAAATCAAACAGTTTTGTTGCTCACGAATTCTTAAGAATAAAGAGATAAAATATTTATCCTACAAATGAATGGCACTTCTTAGAATAAAACAAAAATAAACATATCAATAGTTCAATGTCTGCAATCCAATGACGAAGTCAGGTTTTGCTGTGACCTCTACACCGACACAATTACGATAACTAGATTCTTTGAGAAATCTGCGAGACGCCAGTTTGGGTAGATTGATTGATTGAAAGTTTTAATTATCCCGAGTTTAATTATTGATACAGAGAGTGTAAATACAGTTAGGAGTAAATACGGCTTTGATCTATTCGTATTCAATCCTAATTTGTTAGAAAACGGAAGTAAGCAGACGAAGTCGTTTGTTTATGTAAAGAAGTATGTCATGTACGGTACATTCAAATGCTTTCCTTATATGGAAGTAGCTATGATGTGATCGTGGGAAAATCATACTATTTTGCATAAATGTAGTCCGCTATATGTAAACCATTACATGATTGGCTACCGACTCGCATAGTTGTGAGTTATACTGCCAATCACTTGTAATCTAACAAGGATGTCTTCAAGTTATTACATAAAAGGAAAACGAACGTATTATCCCTACGCTGAGAATGCAAGCTTGTGTTTTGATTAGTTGAACTTGGAAAATCATGTTTGTTAACCAATCAGCAGTAAGTTGGGCCATAATTTCACTAGTTGATTATGACAAAAATAACACACTGCATGAGAGTGAAATTATGGGGGGGTGTAGTGTACGTGAGAATATTATATTAATGCCTCACTTGGCGTCTCACACAGCATGTTCTCTCCGTGAAATTCACTCGGTCCATGCACACTGTTGTTGTTGTTAGCTATCGGAGCATGATCAAATTGAATCTAATGTTTTCAGAAAACGGTGTGTGTTTCAAGTTGACATCTTAAAGTGGCATGAGCTGCCAAAATGTTGATATTTTGACGCTAAAACAGAATGTTAAAATTATTACCTATTTTTCTCAAGACGTATAAATCAGAAGCTTTTTAGTGCTTCTAGTTCTAGTCTCGAAAATGTACGATGAAGTATTGTTTTGAACTAACTTTGGCTTAGAATGAATGAATGGTCGTCCCGGTTATTTAAATTGTGTTTACCTTTCGAAAAATTCCGTTCGTACAGCACACATACTGCATGGATTTTACTCATTCCAACGCCAATCATTTAGTTTTCCGATGGCTCCCAAAGCCTCTTACTGTCGCGACGATCAGAAATTATGAAAAAAGTGTGGATTTTGGCAGCTCATGCCTCTTTAATTGATCCCATTCTATTTTATGCGGTTTAATCTCAAATATATAACCTAACAAATGTACGGTAAATGTATTTGGTACAGGATATAGAACTTACCAGTAACTATCAAGATTGGCGATACACCAGTATTACTATCACTAGCAGTACGACAGTAATACAGTAGGCCTAGTAGTACTAGTACTATCAGCTCATTTTTAGCTTTTTCAAATAAACAAACTTGTTGAAGTTGTTATACCTTGAAAATTTAATCAAACCGTAATTTTAGCAACGAATTGCACTGCAGGTTTGAAAGGAAAACTGTACATTTAGCAAAATTGCAAGTGACCCGTAGAGCATTGTCGACCTTAGAGGACTACTTTATCATTCATGCGCTGTGTTCAGCCAACACCTGCTGAGACCGACGCTGGGCCAAGCTCGACTTTCACGAGTAAAGGCTTCACTCGTAATTTTCTTTCGTCCGCGACGGCACTGTAGATTACAACGAACATGTACTCTTCAAACCTACTGACAGACATCAGCGGCTATATACTTTTGACAAGCCGTTTCGGCCTATTTAACATATCTTGAATTCATTTCCACATATGTGGAATTCAATTCCCGATATGTACATATCAGGAATTGAATTCCACATATGTCATTTGCACATATGTACAATTCAATTCTACATATCTTGAATTCATTTCCTGATATGTACATATCGGGAATTGAATTCTACATATGTGGAATTCGTTTGCACATATGTGCAAATGAATTGCACATATGTGAAAATCATTTTAAGATATCTGGAAATAATCCTGTGCTGCACATATCAAAAATTGACATTTCAAATATGTAGAATTAATTTCCAGATATGTGGACATGAATTCAACATATCTTGAATACACATCTATTTAAGATATCTGCAATTCTTTTTGTGGTAGGCCTATGTGCCCTACATTCGCCGGGTTGTTTTAGTAAAGAAAATGCATGCTCCCCGAGTGTGTTACCACACGTGTCACTTCGCGCCAACTTTATTTGTCCTCTCTCAACATGACGCTGCCCGTCGATGTTGTGGAGCAGTGCGCATGTGTATAATTATTTTTCTCTACTTCCGCCCAGGGAGCGGTGATTGTGATTTCTACAACGCGACGCAATTTCAGATATGTCTCGCCCCGCCCAATATTCGTTTACTGACCCCATATATCTCCGTATCCCCCCTCGAACAAACCCTGTAACTAATAGTATCCCACCTCACACTGAATACTTCCTGTCCATTGGTTCAAACCTGTCACGTGGAGACCCTGTGTATTCCTTATTACATCGCGGTGCTGATCCATACAGGGCGACTACTATATATGGCTTGTGACGTCATGTCTAGCCACTTGTCAGTCAAGTCTGGTCGTGCCATACATATGAGAAAATAGCTTTCGGAGTAACATAAGCCTACTGATTTTAACGAATTTATCCCACCGAAGATCTAACTTGTACGATATTCTACCCCTTCTTTCTCAAACTTGACTTTCATAAAAGGCAGAAAATGAACTCCGAAAGCTATTTTCTCATATGTATGGCACGACCAGACTTGGCATTGTTTACATACCCAAAGGGCATAACATTGAATTCAAATAATTCCTCTGAACAAATAAAAGCGGTCTTCTCAATATCTTCGTCTGCCATTAAAATTTGCCAATACCCAGCCTTGAGATCAAGTGTAGAAATGACACTGCTACCACCCAAACTACTAAAGATGTCATCGAGGTAATGGATATGAATCTCTCCTAGTAATTTTATTTATCTTTCTAAATTAACGCTCACCCAAATTCTGTTGTGTCTTTTTAGACACCAGGGTGATAGAAGAGGCCCATACACTACAGCTCTCTCCTAGTATGTCTGCGTCGAGCATTTATTTAATTTGTTTTTTTCACATCAGTTTTATTTAAAGGTACCCTGTAAAGCTGGTTGAGGAATAGGTGGGTGGTCACCAGTGGGGATAGTACATCTGACGCTACTATGACGTCCAGCACCCGGCGTTTTAGTTATGTCCAAAAGGTCACGATTATCCTCTACAGCTTTATCTATTGCCTGCTGTGTTAAACAAAGTGGATACCATCAATCCACCAACAGGTTTACATACATACATTAAAGATCATATGCAAAGGATTTAAATCACCATAATAGGCATTTCATTTAGAGAAACAATGTTTTAGAAAGGGATTGGCACCTGTGATAAATAAAAAGTCTGGTTCATTTTTTGTAAACATTTTTTTCTTTGAAATAAATAAAAATACAACGCATGACTTACCTCCCCTTATTTACTTGCCTGTGACGTCACAGAAGAACAGGCTTTTCTATACGAGTTCAGCTCGCTGCACATATAATGTGCTATATCATACTTTTGTATGGCTTTTAAAAGGGCCTTGATTGATGATTTAGATCACAAAGATGTACCGGAGATCGATTTAAACATAAATATTCAGCCCTATTTTTATAAATCCGTCTCAAATAAGCTGTACATCAAATCTGATCCTGACAGCGACCCTTGAACATACATGTGTGGCCCTGAGGAAAGTGCGCGTGTAGCCTAACTGTTGAAAAGATCACGGCACCTATTCATGAATGTTGTTGGGTGGCGGAAAATTGTTGTGTTTTCTTAAAACTACATAACAATTTACCATTATAAATGCCAAGGGAATAAAGAGGGAATTGTCAGAATGACTGCGTTGTTGAAGCTTACTATTATGAGTATGGGGCCGATATCGAGGATAATGGAAAACATATAGAAATTATGACTTACAGTAGCAAATAAACAGATAAATTGTAGACTAAAAAAAATAAAGCAAAACTAATTCATATTAAAGGAAGGCTTTCTCACGGATATATTTATTCACTTCAAAGATCTTTTAAATTTCTGACAGAGACGAGTCCTAGTGTAAAATACAGTTATTTTTCAAGAAAAATAGATAATGTTTTTTCCTAACATGATGCTTATCTAGGAAAATTTTTGCTTGTTTATTATCGAGATGATTAATTATTATTATCCGAATTTACATTGTACATGACAGCTTTTCTTATTTTCCTTTAAATAGTTATGATTGATTGTTTGGTGTTTTACGCCGCGCTCAAGATTATTTCACTTATATTGCGGCGTTGCCAGTTTTATTGTGGGAGGAAACCGGGCTCTATGCCCGGAGGAAACCCACGACCTTCCGTTGGTAACTGGCAACCATCCCACATAGGTCGTTCGAGTGAAAACCCAGTCAGAAAAATTTCCAATGCTTTTGGACTGAGTGGGAATCGAACCCGCGACCCATTTGTGGAAAGCTGTTGGGATTGAGCGCCCAACGCTCTACCTACTGAGCCACGGAGGCCCCCTATATAGTTATGAACACTTTATATAGTGATAGTCTGACACAGGCTTTACATCACTGCGGCGCGGCTTAAAACATCAGTCGATCACATGCCCGATGTTGTTCAAATTGTATGTTTTTGTTTGTTTGATTTCTTCTTTTGAATTTTTTTTGCGGGGTGGGGGGGGGGGGGGGGGTGGAGGAGTAGCCTAATGTTGGCTCTGCATCCACCAAGCGTGGTTGCAAATTTACTGGACTCGATTGATGTTTTACGCCTATTTCAAGATTAGGCCATAGGTTTGTATTACTATGGAAATCGGATTTCTGTCCGGAGGAAACCCCAGACCTCCGATAGGTAAATAGGCGCAAAGTTTATGTCAGGCGCAAAAATACTACTTGGCGCCGATCCCACGCTCAAATAGACAAATTTCTCTAAATTCTGCAGAGCGAAATCAAAGTTTGACTCTGGAGAAAGAACATGTTTCGAATAGAAGAATCTAGGCATTTACATATCCTGATTATCTTGCATCTACATTCGTCGTATAGCCTTAACGGTAGGCAGAATTATATTGTTTTCATTATAATATAATCACATAGTTATTGTCAAAATATCACATAAACAGGCTTATGGTGGGCTAATCTGTTAGTTTACCGACTCACAACGCGCAAATTGCTGGGTCCTTTGTGGAAATGGTGGGGTCTACAGGGGAGTGCGTTATCACCTGATTGCACAATTAATATTACCAGAAGTCTATCAAGGGTTCTGTTATTACTAAACGCCACTCACATTTCGGTATTGAATTCGTTACTTAGACATATGAAATAGCTGAAGGGGTGTAATCACAAGTATTGTCATATACGACAGGTTTAGAGTGACTTTAAATATATATAAAGTTGCTCTACGACTGCGGTATATATGATTATGGTAATACTTTCAATGCTCTGTTCAAGAGATGCTGTTCTTCTGTGACGTCATGACCTCATAAAAACTAAGGGAGATAAGCAAGTAAAGATCTGAAACTCTGGTAAAAACAGCCCATTTAAATCTTCATTTCCTGCTAAATTCCTAATGCTGGAAGGGAAAACAAACTGCTGAATTTTAAGTTAGCACACAAGGAACACGGTTGTGATTTAATATAACATTAAGTGTAATCCTTTGCCTATGATCTTTAAACCATTGTAATTGAGGTAGTCGAGTTTTGCATTTCCTAAAATGAGAGCGTCTGATCCCAAAATACATTTATATGCCATACCAGGACAAATAGGGACAGGTATAGGTAGTGCATAATAAAATGTGACTTCCGTACTTTCTAATAATTTTATGGGTGTTTTTGTTTATAGCTAACATTAGTTTAGGTTTCTTGAGAAATCCCCTGGCTCCAAGTGTGGTCCAGATATCTTGACGAAGAAGCACCTGTATCTATTAATTTCGAAACGGCAACGGAGTCAATTATTACTTGGACTGAGAACCGGCAATAGCCAACACACGCCGTCTCAGTCCTGAACCGTTTCCCGCATAATATTTGGACTGTTTTGAGAGACAGTTTGATAATCAAATGCTCTAACATGTCTCTGCCTTTGTGTATTTCCACGTGGAATTCCTCGTTGGCCCCTCCCACGTCCTCTAGGGGCAAACACACATGTCGATCAACGCTTTTGGTTCGACTTGGAGGGTTTCCTCGTTGGCCACACCCGCGTCCTCTAGGGACAAAACACATGTCGATCAACGCTTTGGTTCGACTTGGAGGGTTTCCTCGTTGGCCACACCCACGTCCTGTAGGGGCAAAACACATGTCGATCAACGCTTTGGTTCGACTTGGAGGGTTTCCTCGTTGGCCACGCCCACGTCCTCTAGGGGCAAAACACATGTCTGTCCATGCTTCTGGTTAGATTTGGTGGGTTATCGAGCCGTGTATAACATTGGGCTTGGTAATGCCCGAAACCACCACACTTCCAACACACGATATCCCTATATCTGTATTGAATCCTGCACTTGGGCTGATGGGAATCGCTTGGTCCTGGGCTCTGTCGTCCAGTTACCTCTTTCCGCAAACGTTGTATTTCTGTTAAGATGGCTTGCTCGTTGGACGAAGGAGTTGTTCGCGCTAGCATTCTTCAATCTCCATCGCTTCTTCTTGTCTTGAAACAACGTTCTGGAATAACTCGCGAATGGCTTCGTGAGTTTCTGTGTACTCCATGGCTTCCTCCAAAAATGTAGCTTGGCGAGAAGTTATCACCCTTTCAGCTAGAGTTCGATCTTTTAGTCCCCTCGCATAGGCTCTCAGCTTAATTCTAGCAGACCCTTCTCCTTCCCGTGGATACGCTCTGTGTGATAATTCTTTAAAGCAACGGTTAACAGCATTAATAGTTTTTTTGAGATTTTTGAGAAATTACGTCAAGCTCACCTTTTAAACGCTCGTCTTTATGACATGACACAAATTGTTTAATTACATGACTTAAAATGCCTCGCCATAACACAGTATCCCTATCTTTAGTTTTTAAAAATTGTTCTATTTCATTTGTGTAGAGCACCGATACTGGTACCTGAAGCTATCTGCGCAGATAGATAGATAGATTATCTTTATTTTCAAACTCGATAACTGCAATAGGCAAAAGCCTCTTTTCATTCGTATCTGGACTAAAGAAATAAAGACATACAGGGCGACTACCATATATGGCTTGTGACGTCATGTCTAGACACTTGTCAGTCAAGTCTGGTCGTGCCATACGTATGAGAAAATAGCTTTCGGAGTAACATAGACCCCATATATATCTGACCCCATATATATCCGTATCCCCCCTCGAACAAACCCTGTAACGAATTTATCCCACCGAAGACCTAACTTGTACGATATTCTACCCTTCTTTCTCAAACTTGACTTTCATAAAAGGCAGAAAACATAGACTCTGTCCAGAGTCTTTTGTCCAGATACGCCGGGAACCATTAATATAGCTAAATCACAAGGGTCTGTCCATTCTCTTACTTCTGCTGGTATAGAACCACAACATTTGTTAATAGAGTCAATATGTTCTTTAAGTCTATTTCTAAGAATATGTCTATCATCTCTTCTCTGATGGCTTGAAGTTGCCCGCTGATACTCCCTATTAATACCCTGTTAATATCCCGTAGCCTCACTGGTTCAGCCATTATCGTCTTGTAGACCGCAACGTCTCGTCGGAGGTCGCCAATATAAGATTTTTAGACGCTAAGGGGATTTGAGAAAGTGGGCGTGTCCTTTAGATGAACTGGTACATCTATCTCACGCGTCAAGGGTTGGACTTATATAACCTCTTAGAAGAGACAAGTCCTCTGTTCAAGTAAAACAGATACTGACTTGCCGTAGACACTTAGGTTGGACCCGGCAATTTACAAGATGAAATGGCGTGAAGAATCACAGACGAAATTCTTAGTTAAAATATACATTCTTCAATTTATTGTAGAAGCATAATAGTCACAGAGTACAAATAGATTTTGGTTGGGTGAAGTAACGAGGATCTGAGCTGTAGATATCTCTAGTAGATTGAATTCATTTTGTGCCAGAATGGAAGATTTCTCTAAAGTCCGAAAGATATAAATTTTGATAACGTGGCGACTGAAGGAGAGACGCCTGCTGACGTGAAGGTATCGAGCCAAAACTGCCTCCCCGTTTAGTTCATCTTCCACTGCTTTATAGGTTATTTACGAAAACAACATATGAAAACATTGTCAACCATTGAGTATATGTTTGGACAAGGCTCAGAACTCCGTGACCGAGAACAGCAAACCTAGAAATACAATAATCACCAAATCATACTGAGGTGGTGTGAGAATTATATATTACTCTTATTTGGTAAATTAAACTCGGCTTACTTCAACCAGATGTTATGTCAGAGCTAAAAAGCATCCAATCGTTTACGTTCACCAGTTAGTGTAGGTAAATGTGAGTGCAATATCTAACATTTTCACAGGCTAAAATGTTTGGAGATATTACAAAGGTCATTTGACTGTACAGTCCTATATATATGTTATGATCTATTCTGAAAACATTTCTGATTTACTGAGCGGATGTTACAATTCTAGTGTGACATAACGGACTATATAGTAGAGATAAGTAGGAACAAAATATCTTCTATAAAATATATGTAGAATGCATGCATCAAATAGTATAATGTATAATAAACATAACTAAGAATGACAGTGAAAATTTCATACAAATAAGCTAATAAAATTTCATAGAATCATTTTAATATTTAATACAACGGTAATCTATTGATTCACTGGAATTCAGCCTGATGGATTCCACGATTGGAATCAAAAAGTCGGAGTAGACTGCCCGCTTCTGATCGGGCAGTTTGCTGTCAGATTTAAACCGCAGTAAACAATATAACTAGCTCGACTAGTGTCCTTACATTATTCATGAATAATTTATCTTTTTGTAAAGTGAATTTAACGTTTAAAAACTAAAAATGGCAGAGAGTTTGAGAATGGAGAAGGCAAAAGTGAATTTAGGGGAAGAGTAATGTTTAGCGGCCGACGCTGCTAGGTAGCGAAATTATCCATGAACGCGATTTTGACCGTTTAGACACGATTTGAGTATGTTATATCGTCATTTCATTGACTAAATAGGACCACATACTGTCCGCTCAGAAGTAGGCAGTCTACTCCGGCTTTTTATTACAATGAACCCTGACTCCAAAATATGGCCGTTAGTATAAAAAAAAGAACTTTGGAGTCAGGGTGATTCGGTCAAGGACCATTTTGAAATCATACCCATTGAAAAAAACAAATATTTTTTCTCGCTTCCGCCTCAGATAACAAGCCCACAAGTTTGGAAAGGGAAAGTTTTTGGATACAAATGTTAAAAACTTTTTATCCTTTGGGTTATAACTTTGAACTTGGACCCAGGAAGTTGTCATGAAAAAACTATAATAACTTTTGTGTTTCAGTATCACAAGGCCAGCAGGATTATGGCCAAGATTATAGTAGAACTTGTAGAAGAATACAAACTACTTCAAAGTAAAATGGCTCGACCTTTGACCCAGAGTCCAGTTAGGGTCAATACATATAATATACAGGCAAAGTTTAGTCAGGTATAGGGCAATTACATATAATATACAGGCAAAGTTTAGTCAGGTATAGGGTAGATACATATAATATACAGGCAAAGTTTAGTCAGGTATAGGGTAAATACATATAATATACAGGCGAAGTTTAGTCCGGTATAGGGAGGCAAAGTTTAGTCAGGTATAGGGTAGATACATATAATATACAGACAAAGTTTAGTCAGGTATAGGGTAAATACATATAATATACAGGCGAAGTTTAGTCCGGTATAGGGAGGCAAAGTTTAGTCAGGTATAGGGTAAGTACATATAACATACAGGCGAAGTTTAGTCCGGTTTAGGGTAAGTACATATAACATACAGGCGAAGTTTAGTCCGGTTTAGGGTAAGTACATATAACATACAGGCGAAGTTTAGTCCGGTTTAGGGTAAATACATATAATATACAGGCGAAGTTTAGTCCGGTATAGGGAGGCAAAGTTTAGTCAGGTATAGGGTAAGTACATATAATATACAGGCGAAGTTTAGTCCGGTTTAGGGTAAGTACATATAACATACAGGCGAAGTTTAGTCCGGTTTAGGGTAAATACATATAATATACAGGCGAAGTTTAGTCCGGTATAGGGAGGCAAAGTTTAGTCAGGTATAGGGTAAGTACATATCAAATACAGGCAAAGTTTAGCCACGTACAGGGTAAATACATATAAAATACAGGCGAAGTTTAGTTAGGTGTAGGGTAAATACATATAAATTACGAGCGACTTTTAGCCCGGTATAGGTTAAATACATTCTCAGGCGAATTACATGTATTACATAGGCAAATTTAAACCCCGTATAGGGGAAATACATATACTATACAACCAGTCAGTGCGACGAATGCAACTATGGTATCTGTAGGTTGTGTATACCCATACCCCAGTCTGACGAATACAGCTATAATATCTGTAGGTTTTGTATGGGTCAGTGGGACGAATGCAGCTATAATATCTGTAGCTTTTGTATGGGTCAGTCTGACGAATGAGGCTATAATATCTGTAGGTTTGATATGGGTCAGTGGGACGAATACAGCTATAATATCTGGAGGTTTGGGTCAGTAGGACGAATGCAGCTATAATATCTGTAGGTTTGGTATGGGTCAGTCTGACGAATGCAGCTATAATATCTGGAGGTTTTGTATGGGTCAGTGGGACGAATGCAGCTATAATATCTGGAGGTTTTGTATGGGTCAGTGGGACGAATGCAGCTATAATATCTGGAGGTTTGGTTAGGGTCCTTATATAAATAGATCACGCTTCCTCGTCTTAATTTTACGAAACAAAAGTAGATTTTTTAAGATTCAATTTGTTTTAATAAAGGTCTAATCATCTCCCGTATCATCATGACAAGTTTGAAGGTTGTACCATTGTACGGAACAGCCGATAAGAACGAATTTACCACGGCAAGGAAAGATGCTCTGGGATAGTGCTAGATCAGCCTAGTCTCATTTTTCTGAATAAAATTGAACCGATCGCTCAACATGACTTTCTCACGAGAAAAAAACATAAGAAGTTTAGCGATTTTATCTCTTGTACAGTCTCTAATCTAAGTCCGCCGTATTAAGATATAAGATGTAAAATCTCATTTGGAAATGTAGTCAGCTTGAGAGGAGACACCGAAGCAATCCCCCCCCCCCCCCCCCAATCACCAACCCTCCAAAATGTGAAGTATGCTTACTTATCAGCGTCAGAATCATATGATGATAACAGTTCAAACCGATTTTGTGTGGTTACTTGTGGCTGGTCCATGCACTTTTGTTCTGTTTCGTTTTTTTTCTTTTGTTTTCTTTTTTGGTTTTTTTTTTGGTCGGGGATTTGGGTCCTGATTGCTTTCTTGATTAGATGCTTAAATCGCTTAAAGCACTGAGAAAATGGGGAGACTTTAAGCTCCCCATTAAGTTGTGATCTGTGGGTCAAATCTCTACAAAGGTTGTACACAAAGGTTCCATTATACAACATAGCTAAATCCACGTCTTCAAAAGGAAGGCCGATAACTTTGTTTAAATGTTTGGCAAAGTAAAGACAAGTCTGGAATTGTGCAAAACCGTGTATAACGCTGAAATCAAATGTTTCACCTTCAGAGGGAGCTCTGTAAAGATCAAAACTATCCAACTGGCATGTATCGATCCATTCATACACAGACTCTAAATTCTGTTCAGTTTCAAAGGGCGGTGACTTTTTGCGTTGATAAAACAAACACACCAAGAGAGATTCCCAATGATGACGTGTAACAGCCGGGTTTGATTTCTTTATCCAGTAGATAATGGTGCTGATGTACAGCCTTAAATACGATGGTACTCTCTCAAGATCAACATCTTCTACTAGTAAAGTGGTTCGTAACAAACGTTTACTTTCACTCTTTTCTGGTGAAGATAAGTCGATCAGACCCGGTAAAGTTCCGAAACTTTCCAAATGGCTAAGGGGTTCTACAAACCTAATTCTTCCCTCTGTATTTTGCCTGTAGTATTCCTCAACTTTATCTCCACGAGGATCAGTTGTCCCCGACGACCCGGGTAATTTCAGGTCCTCTTTTAACAGAATCCCATAAAGAACGCTTCGAATCCGCTGGGAGCAATCATTGGCTGAGGGACTTTGGGCATCTTCTACCTGATTAAATAAGGTGTTACGATGTAAGACTATGATGTTAAGTAAATACCCTGGTAACTCTGTTCGTCTCATTTTATCCATGAACCAAGCAGGAATATCACTACCATTGTATCCTTTCAAATGTGTGCGTTCAAAACTCTTACCCTGTTTGAAAAATTCCACCAGATCAAACTTCATGGATAATTTCTGAAAACCATCAATCATCCTTAATATTCTGTTCCTTGTTTGCTCACTACAATCGTGAACTATCTGCTCTGGTGCCTTTTCGGGGTTTTCTAGGGAAGCCAACCAGTTCAATGTTTTCGTCAATTTTGGGTCGAGAGGGGTATTCTGCATCTCGTGCATTGGTAATTCATCTAAGAAAGGTTTCAATTCATCGTAATGTAGGTAATCATTCCCTAAAACCATTGCGACAGCTGGAAGGTTACCCTTTGTTAGTCCTTCAAAACGCCCAACAAATCTGTCAATATGATATTGTGTACAAGACAGATATTTTCCCGAACCTGACTCTTTGACCTGAAAATCCACTGTGAGGATCAACCCAGCTGTCAAATCAAATATGAAAAAATCGCTATGCTCAGAAAGAACAGGACATTTTAGCTGATTGGCCAGCAAAACGATCTGATCGTCCGCTTCTCCATCACAAGTCACATGGGGTATGTTCATTTCTTTCAAAACACTTACAAAAATTTCCACAGCCCAAAAAGGCAGAACTTTGTTTCTTTCACAGGATTTATTTGAAATTGATAACTCAATCTTTCTCTTAAATCTATTGAAATGTGTATTCAATTCTCGATCATCTCTCCTATCAGCCCCGTTAAATACAACAAATGGTTCAATTTTGCAATCGAGGAACATATTTAAGACGTTGCGAGTCTTGAAGGTCATCAAATCATAATCACCGCCATATTGTGAAGCCGGATCAGAATATAAAGTATAATATAAACTGCTGGCATCTATAACAAGTTTTGTTCCTTGAAGGCGATGGTTTTCCAAGATACCTATATTTTGAATATAACGACTCAACCCAAGAATCGTCATTTCTGTGAAAAAACGAGTTTCCGTAGATCAGTCTTTCTCGCCTTGTTTAGGCTATAGATCCTTTGTCTGCATTGTCAACCATCTGTGGGAAAATGGAACAAAACGGCATCATAAAAAATATGCATCAAAATATGGAGCTTGTTAGACTAATGAGAATTAAATAATTATCCAATCCACTCTTCGCACTGAGATATCCTTCTGAGATCCTAAGTTCGTATTATTTTTATTCACCACAATACAAACTGGCATATACAAAACTATTTAGGAAAAGTTGGCGGAAATATAGTTTCTAAGAAATTTCTACCCCATGCTATATTAGGCCTAATTCATTTGTAGAGTAAATGAAAATCAAAAATGGCGATAGTTGAACACTGATTAAAGAGAATAGAAACAAAAACAAACAAAAGATATATACATAATTCTAATGATGTATTGATGTTTACGCCGCACCCAAGATTATTAACCGTCTTATGTGGCGTCTTTGCCAAGTTAAGTTAGGAGGAAACCAAACTCTTTGCCCGAAGGAAACCTCCGACCTTCGGCTAGTAGGCCTGGTAACTCTACCACAAATGGCGACCAAGTGAAAACCCCACTCAACTTTATTTGGTTTGAGTTGGATTCGAACCCATTATGCATCGACGGAAAGTCTGTGTCGGACTGAGATGGACTTCAAATGAGCCACCGAGGACCCAAAATGAAATGCGATTTGCCCTGAAACAAGATCGCTCAATAAAACAAAAAACTTTGGGCCAATCACTAGGATTGAAATGTGATTTCCGGGATGAAATTTCAAAATACTTAATAAGTCAGTCGGAGATAGTCACTCAGTCCGACGTGTGCATTCCACCAATGGATCCCGCCTTCGACCCATACTCAGACCAATTAAAATTGAGTGAGCTTTTTACTCGGTCGCCCTTTGTGGAAGACTTGCCAGGTTTCTTTCGGGCAAAGAGTTAGGTTTCCTCCTAACTTAACCTGGCAAAGTCGCCACATAAGACGTGAAATAATCTATGGTGCAGAGTAAAACATCAATCAATCAGATCAATGTAAGACAGGTATATGCCGGAATAATATTAAAATCTTTCCACAATAATTAACCATACGATGCCCCCCCCCCCCTCCCTCCCTCCGCCTCAGGGTGTTGCCGTTTTAAAGGCTATAATTAAAATTCAAATGACAGATTTCTTTGTAAAATGAAATATACACTCTGCCTTGAAACCATGCCATTGGAAATGTGGAACACAAGGGATGTGTCTGTTTTTGGCTTAGGCAAACTTTTCTTATTTTCCAATAAACTGTAAGAAAATTGAAACATGGAGAAAAAAAAATAATCTGTTTGATTCGAACCTGTGCCGGTCTGAGAGACTACCGACATCCCGCTGCCGACTGAGATTAGTTGTCAAAGGGAGGTAACATATAACTTTATGGGGATCAATTTTCAGACTACAGTTTATCGAAAACCCACTCACTCAGATCAGTACATTCACTACAAATCTAATCATCCACCATACATTAAGACAGGTACCATAGCTACACTAACAAGAAGAGCTAAAGCCATCTGCAGCACAGACCTTGACAAAGAAATCCATCCCATCAAAACTGTCTTCACCACCCAAAAGGGCTATCCAACCAAGTTAGTTGACTCAATCATCAAACAAACACTTAATAACGCTTCAGATAAACACCCCAGACCAAGAGAAGAAGGCCCTAATATTACAATATAACCAAGTGAAACATTATAACAAATGATTGATTGTTTGGTGTTTTACGCCGCGCTCAAGATTATTTCACTGATATGGCGGCATTGCCAGTTTTATTGTGGGAGGAAACCGGGCTCTATGCCCGGAGGAAACCCACGACCTTCCGTTGGTAGCTGGCAACCATCCCACATAAGGTGGTTCGAGTGAAAACTATAACAAATGAAAGCAGTTCAGTATATGACTGATTACTTACCTGGATAAAGATTGATGCTGTTTTCCCAAAGTCTTCGCCAAGCAAATGAGTTTGTACGTGTTAGTTTTCATTTCTTGTAACAGGTAGCATGAAATATGCAATTTAACTTAAAAGCTCTCGTACCAAGTGGGTTGTTTCGAGTGACACAAAAGTGTGACGTCTGAAATGCTAACCGGTACAGGTCGGCTTATATTCAAGAAATAAGATAAAGTAATTCTGTATTTGAAACTAAAACCAACTGTTCCATAGTTACTTCGACCAATCAATTTATGTTTATGTTTACAACTTCCTTGTCCGTCTTCTACTATAACCAATGAAAGCAGTTTAGTATATGACTGGATACCAAAGTCTTCGCCAAGCAAATGAGTTTGTACGTGTTAGTTTTCATTTCTTGTAACAGGTAGCATGAAATATGCAATTTAACTTACATAACTGTTTTCCTTAACGGAAAAATAAATTTCACATTAACCGAATTATGTGTCTTTGTTCCTCTGTGTGGATTCAAAACGAATCTTACGCCAAGCCTAACACTTGGTATATGGAAAACAAAACTTTCACTTTCGTTTTGCATGATCCTATTGGGTTCACTCTCAGTTTACCGACATTCTTGTCATAGCTGAAGATGCGTAGCCTATTCAATATATTGCAGTATTCCAGAAAACTTTACTGACTAAAGCCATACTCCTGACTAAAGTAAACCTGATGGAATACCATGGGTTCTGGTTTAGTACAACAACTTAGGATTGAATATGTACGTCATGATTAGAACTTGTCCCCAAGGTTATTCCCTGCATATGCCCGTGTGTTTTTGTGTTCATAAATATAAGAGGATGGTCAGAGGTTTCCGGTCACCATTGACCAGAGATGGGTTGGAGGTTAATGTAGGCATTTACCAGATGATGGTTGGAGATTTCTGTAGACATTTTTTTTATTTTTAAACATGTTCCTTATATATTGTTAAATCAATCAGTCTTCACCTCCGCCAATAAACTATCTGTTTATGCTATTCAGGTATAAAACAAACCCTCTGGGGTTTTACTCCCGTCGATGTTATTCTTCATTGGTATGGGGGGGGGGGGGGGCATAATATATAGTCTGACGATATTCTTACTATAGCTTAAGATGCGTAAGCATTGTCAATGTAATACAAAGTGTTCCAGAAAATTCTACTGACTAAGGCCAAGCTCCTGTCAGTCGTCAACCTAATGAAATATCATAGGTTTACTTTATTACAACAATTTATGATGGGGTATAAAGGTCTAAATGATATACCTCTTTTTAACACAATTAGAAACTTGTCTCCGTGGTTATTTTAGACAAGAAGATTTTCCCTGTGCCCGTGTGTTTTAGTGTTCATAAATAAATATATATGTTCTGTTCTAAAATGCATTGGTGAATAAAACTGAAAATGAAAGTGAAAGGAGATCTCGCGAGAATTCTCAGACATTCCCAGAAAGTGTTTCTTTTTGTGTCTTTAATCGCACATAACCTCGAATAGAAACCAAGTGAAACGTTATAACAAATGATTGATTGATCTATTGATTGATTGGTCGATTTAGATACTTTTTGGTAAAGATATTTACTTTTCTGAATGCACAAAGACACGTAATTTGCAAAATCAAGCGTATGACAAACTTTTTAAATATTGAAGTGTACGATAAATACCACCCGATACAACCCACGGTAGATGCTTAACCTCTGCCACAAATTAGTATACGAAAGTCATTTTTATTGTGTTTTTTCATGATCTTTGCGTTAATTGATATACTAATAATACAATCTCTATTAATTGGCCAGACTTCATATACCTTGCTCACAATTACTATTACGATTTAGTATTATTTTATCTTTTCTATCACCCAGTTAGATAACTGAGTTACATTGGTAATTGTTGTTTTACTTCGCTATTTTTGTGTTGGGATTGCAGATAACTTGTATTATCGTCCAGTCATTGGGTTTTACCGAAGCCACCGTGGTTATTGCCCGTAGCGTAGCATAAAGTTAAAGGTAAATTATTAAGTACCGTAATTGTATTTTCTAAGCTTTAGAAAACAGATTTTTAAGTGAATATTAAAAAACAATAGTTATGTACCGGAGGTATACTGGAAATAGTTCCTATAATTTTGTTTTTGCTCAGTTTTTGCAAATACTTGTTTATGTTGATAATATAATAACTCGTAAAGTAATTTTTTTCTTCTAAATATCCTATTGAAGTTATTATTTTTGTTTTACCTTTAATAAGAGTTAAGTATTCGATTTAGATAGTTGCGACATGTTAGTTGTATTTAGATTTTTACTTGAATTAAATCTCATAAAATGCCAGGAGGTCGAAACTATACTCAAAGTTATGGTTAATAGACACAATGTAGACGAGACCTTTAATTACGCTGTCTTATCGCGTCTCGGCGGTCTAAATATGTCTTTGCTCAGGATTATTTTAAATATTACTGGTTATACTAGTAACCAAGTCTTAATAACTTATACTGTTATATATATTGTCTAATTACTGCTAGTAACCGTTTAACAACCACCAGCATATTTTGACGTAATGTTGTATACACGTAGACTGATAACGTGCTAAGGCAACTAATGGGTTTTCTTTGTGTCTGTTGTAGACTGGAGTTATCTCCCCTAAGTTTCCCTTTTTTCCCCCTTTTTCTTCCTTTTACATTTTTGCATCTTCCTTGGATTATAGTTGCCAGCATGAAGATCACCATTCATATATGGCTTTTGTAACTGTTTTCCCTAACGGAAAAATAAATTTCACCTCAACGGAATTATTTGTCTTTGTTCCTCTGCGTGGATCCAAAACGAATCTTAGGCAAAGCCTAACATAAATAAAAGCCCGAACACAAACTTTTAAAAACACTGGACCCAACAGAGAAGTTAGCGATGGACTCAGCCTACCTTGTTGACTAACACGTATCTCTGTATGAGTTTTTAACCCTGCATTTTTGCAGTAGTAGCTGATGTTGTGTTGTATCGATTTAAGAAATAAAATACTGATTGAAAATACACAAGGATTGTACATTTAAAAAACAAGAGCGTTAATGTGGATTATAAAAGGAAAGAACCGCTAGGACTTGATTTACCACCAAGAGTCCGATTTTCCTGTACATTGTTTTCTCTAAGTTATGATAAGAGTAAAACTTTTTCTTTTGAATGAATGGATTAAAATGTTAGGCGAGGACAATCTCAGTTATTTTGAGATAAAATATTCTTTCACGATATATTTAATCATGTCTAATTGCGTCTAATTTCTTAGTTTAAAATCTTCCTGGTAATAAAATTGGAAAATCTTACCCCTACTTGTCCAACAGCGCTAACGGACAAAATGTGTTTTTTAAATAATGATTTTTTTTTTCGAGAAACCCGTTATAACAAGGAAAATCCTGCATTTATTTCATCATTATTAAACTTTGATTCAGATTTACGTACATGTAGGCTATACGACTAGGACCACCGCCGAAGCGGAGATTTTATTTTTACAACAGAAAGCAATCAATTGGCTTCTAAATAGACAGTCCTATAATTATTTTAAGGAAATAAAAAGAAATCAAAATTTGTTAGAGATTGTTTTATTTACCCAACAGATCTTACAACAATAATTAACAGGGCAAAGATATCATGCTGGGGGATTACTAGGCTATTAGCCTCAACATTTATTCGGACAGCAGGGGATAAAGTACCTAGCCTCCATTGACTAACGGCGCTGCGAATCTGCCGTAGACTTTTTTATTGCGAAAAACGCCGTGATTTACCGTACTGACTTGCCGTAGACACTTACGTTGGAGCCGGCAATTTACAAGATGAAATGACGTGAAGAATCACAGATGAAATTCTTGGTTAAAATACACATTCTTCAATTTATTGTAGAAGCATAACAGTCACAGAGTACAAATATATTTTGGTTGGGTGAAGTTACGAGGATCTGAGCTGATGAGATATCTTGTAGATTGAATTCATTTTTGTGGCAGAATGGAAGATTTCTCTAAAGTCCGAAAGATATAAATTTTGATAACATGGCGGCTGATGGAGAGACGCCTGCTGACGTGAAGGTATCGAACCAGAACTACCTTACTGTTTTATTCATGTTCCAATGTTTTATACGTTATTTACGAAAAAATATCAATACCATAGAGTATATGTTTGGACAAGGCTCAGAACTCCGTGACCGAGAACAGCAAACCTAGAAATACAATAATCACCAAATCATACTGAGGTGGCGGGAGAATTATATATTACTCTTATTTGTTAAATTAAACTCGGCTTACTTCAACCAGATGTCATGTCAGAGCTAAAAAGCATCCAATCGGTTACGTTCATCAGTTAGTGTAGGTAAATGTGAGTGCAATATCTAACATTTTCACAGGCTAAAATGTTTGGAGATATTACAAAGGTCATTTGACTGTACAGTCCTATATATATGTTATGATCTATTCTGAAAACATGTCTGATTTACTGAGCGGATGTTACAATTCTAGTGTGACATAACGGACTATATAGTAGAGATAAGTAGGAACAAAATATCTTCTATAAAATATATGTAGAATGCATGCATCAAATAGTATAATGTATAATAAACATAACTAAGAATGACAGTGAAGATTTCATACAAATAAGCTAATAAAATTTTATAGAATCATTTTAATATTTAATACAACGGTAATCTATTGATTCACTGGAATTCAGCCTGATGGATTCCACGATTGGAATCAAAAAGTCGGAGTAGACTGCCCGCTTCTGATCGGGCAGTTTGCGGTCAGATTTAAACCGCAGTAAACAATATAACTAGCTCGACTAGTGTCCTTACATTATTCATGAATAATTTATCTTTTTGTAAAGTGAATTTAACGTTTAAAAACTAAAAATGGCAGAGAGTTTGAGAATGGAGAAGGCAAAAGTGAATTTAGGGGAAGAGTAATGTTTAGCGGCCGACGCTGCTAGGTAGCGAAATTATCCATGAACGCGATTTTGACCGTTTAGACACGATTTGAGTATGTTATATCGTCATTTCATTGACTAAATAGGACCACATACTGTCCGCTCAGAAGTAGGCAGTCTACTCCGGCTTTTTATTACAATGAACCCTGACTCCAAAATATGGCCGTTAGTATAAAAAAAAGAACTTTGGAGTCAGGGTGATTCGGTCAAGGACCATTTTGAAATCATACCCATTGAAAAAAACAAATATTTTTTCTCGCTTCCGCCTCAGATAACAAGCCCACAAGTTTGGAAAGGGAAAGTTTTTGGATACAAATGTTAAAAACTTTTTATCCTTTGGGTTATAACTTTGAACTTGGACCCAGGAAGTTGTCATGAAAAAACTATAATAACTTTTGTGTTTCAGTATCACAAGGCCAGCAGGATTATGGCCAAGATTATAGTAGAACTTGTAGAAGAATACAAACTACTTCAAAGTAAAATGGCTCGACCTTTGACCCAGAGTCCAGTTAGGGTCAATACATATAATATACAGGCAAAGTTTAGTCAGGTATAGGGCAATTACATATAATATACAGGCAAAGTTTAGTCAGGTATAGGGTAGATACATATAATATACAGGCAAAGTTTAGTCAGGTATAGGGTAAATACATATAATATACAGGCGAAGTTTAGTCCGGTATAGGGAGGCAAAGTTTAGTCAGGTATAGGGTAGATACATATAATATACAGACAAAGTTTAGTCAGGTATAGGGTAAATACATATAATATACAGGCGAAGTTTAGTCCGGTATAGGGAGGCAAAGTTTAGTCAGGTATAGGGTAAGTACATATAACATACAGGCGAAGTTTAGTCCGGTTTAGGGTAAGTACATATAACATACAGGCGAAGTTTAGTCCGGTTTAGGGTAAGTACATATAACATACAGGCGAAGTTTAGTCCGGTTTAGGGTAAATACATATAATATACAGGCGAAGTTTAGTCCGGTATAGGGAGGCAAAGTTTAGTCAGGTATAGGGTAAGTACATATAATATACAGGCGAAGTTTAGTCCGGTTTAGGGTAAGTACATATAACATACAGGCGAAGTTTAGTCCGGTTTAGGGTAAATACATATAATATACAGGCGAAGTTTAGTCCGGTATAGGGAGGCAAAGTTTAGTCAGGTATAGGGTAAGTACATATCAAATACAGGCAAAGTTTAGCCACGTACAGGGTAAATACATATAAAATACAGGCGAAGTTTAGTTAGGTGTAGGGTAAATACATATAAATTACGAGCGACTTTTAGCCCGGTATAGGTTAAATACATTCTCAGGCGAATTACATGTATTACATAGGCAAATTTAAACCCCGTATAGGGGAAATACATATACTATACAACCAGTCAGTGCGACGAATGCAACTATGGTATCTGTAGGTTGTGTATACCCATACCCCAGTCTGACGAATACAGCTATAATATCTGTAGGTTTTGTATGGGTCAGTGGGACGAATGCAGCTATAATATCTGTAGCTTTTGTATGGGTCAGTCTGACGAATGAGGCTATAATATCTGTAGGTTTGATATGGGTCAGTGGGACGAATACAGCTATAATATCTGGAGGTTTGGGTCAGTAGGACGAATGCAGCTATAATATCTGTAGGTTTGGTATGGGTCAGTCTGACGAATGCAGCTATAATATCTGGAGGTTTTGTATGGGTCAGTGGGACGAATGCAGCTATAATATCTGGAGGTTTTGTATGGGTCAGTGGGACGAATGCAGCTATAATATCTGGAGGTTTGGTTAGGGTCCTTATATAAATAGATCACGCTTCCTCGTCTTAATTTTACGAAACAAAAGTAGATTTTTTAAGATTCAATTTGTTTTAATAAAGGTCTAATCATCTCCCGTATCATCATGACAAGTTTGAAGGTTGTACCATTGTACGGAACAGCCGATAAGAACGAATTTACCACGGCAAGGAAAGATGCTCTGGGATAGTGCTAGATCAGCCTAGTCTCATTTTTCTGAATAAAATTGAACCGATCGCTCAACATGACTTTCTCACGAGAAAAAAACATAAGAAGTTTAGCGATTTTATCTCTTGTACAGTCTCTAATCTAAGTCCGCCGTATTAAGATATAAGATGTAAAATCTCATTTGGAAATGTAGTCAGCTTGAGAGGAGACACCGAAGCAATCCCCCCCCCCCCCAATCACCAACCCTCCAAAATGTGAAGTATGCTTACTTATCAGCGTCAGAATCATATGATGATAACAGTTCAAACCGATTTTGTGTGGTTACTTGTGGCTGGTCCATGCACTTTTGTTCTGTTTCGTTTTTTTTCTTTTGTTTTCTTTTTTGGTTTTTTTTTTGGTCGGGGATTTGGGTCCTGATTGCTTTCTTGATTAGATGCTTAAATCGCTTAAAGCACTGAGAAAATGGGGAGACTTTAAGCTCCCCATTAAGTTGTGATCTGTGGGTCAAATCTCTACAAAGGTTGTACACAAAGGTTCCATTATACAACATAGCTAAATCCACGTCTTCAAAAGGAAGGCCGATAACTTTGTTTAAATGTTTGGCAAAGTAAAGACAAGTCTGGAATTGTGCAAAACCGTGTATAACGCTGAAATCAAATGTTTCACCTTCAGAGGGAGCTCTGTAAAGATCAAAACTATCCAACTGGCATGTATCGATCCATTCATACACAGACTCTAAATTCTGTTCAGTTTCAAAGGGCGGTGACTTTTTGCGTTGATAAAACAAACACACCAAGAGAGATTCCCAATGATGACGTGTAACAGCCGGGTTTGATTTCTTTATCCAGTAGATAATGGTGCTGATGTACAGCCTTAAATACGATGGTACTCTCTCAAGATCAACATCTTCTACTAGTAAAGTGGTTCGTAACAAACGTTTACTTTCACTCTTTTCTGGTGAAGATAAGTCGATCAGACCCGGTAAAGTTCCGAAACTTTCCAAATGGCTAAGGGGTTCTACAAACCTAATTCTTCCCTCTGTATTTTGCCTGTAGTATTCCTCAACTTTATCTCCACGAGGATCAGTTGTCCCCGACGACCCGGGTAATTTCAGGTCCTCTTTTAACAGAATCCCATAAAGAACGCTTCGAATCCGCTGGGAGCAATCATTGGCTGAGGGACTTTGGGCATCTTCTACCTGATTAAATAAGGTGTTACGATGTAAGACTATGATGTTAAGTAAATACCCTGGTAACTCTGTTCGTCTCATTTTATCCATGAACCAAGCAGGAATATCACTACCATTGTATCCTTTCAAATGTGTGCGTTCAAAACTCTTACCCTGTTTGAAAAATTCCACCAGATCAAACTTCATGGATAATTTCTGAAAACCATCAATCATCCTTAATATTCTGTTCCTTGTTTGCTCACTACAATCGTGAACTATCTGCTCTGGTGCCTTTTCGGGGTTTTCTAGGGAAGCCAACCAGTTCAATGTTTTCGTCAATTTTGGGTCGAGAGGGGTATTCTGCATCTCGTGCATTGGTAATTCATCTAAGAAAGGTTTCAATTCATCGTAATGTAGGTAATCATTCCCTAAAACCATTGCGACAGCTGGAAGGTTACCCTTTGTTAGTCCTTCAAAACGCCCAACAAATCTGTCAATATGATATTGTGTACAAGACAGATATTTTCCCGAACCTGACTCTTTGACCTGAAAATCCACTGTGAGGATCAACCCAGCTGTCAAATCAAATATGAAAAAATCGCTATGCTCAGAAAGAACAGGACATTTTAGCTGATTGGCCAGCAAAACGATCTGATCGTCCGCTTCTCCATCACAAGTCACATGGGGTATGTTCATTTCTTTCAAAACACTTACAAAAATTTCCACAGCCCAAAAAGGCAGAACTTTGTTTCTTTCACAGGATTTATTTGAAATTGATAACTCAATCTTTCTCTTAAATCTATTGAAATGTGTATTCAATTCTCGATCATCTCTCCTATCAGCCCCGTTAAATACAACAAATGGTTCAATTTTGCAATCGAGGAACATATTTAAGACGTTGCGAGTCTTGAAGGTCATCAAATCATAATCACCGCCATATTGTGAAGCCGGATCAGAATATAAAGTATAATATAAACTGCTGGCATCTATAACAAGTTTTGTTCCTTGAAGGCGATGGTTTTCCAAGATACCTATATTTTGAATATAACGACTCAACCCAAGAATCGTCATTTCTGTGAAAAAACGAGTTTCCGTAGATCAGTCTTTCTCGCCTTGTTTAGGCTATAGATCCTTTGTCTGCATTGTCAACCATCTGTGGGAAAATGGAACAAAACGGCATCATAAAAAATATGCATCAAAATATGGAGCTTGTTAGACTAATGAGAATTAAATAATTATCCAATCCACTCTTCGCACTGAGATATCCTTCTGAGATCCTAAGTTCGTATTATTTTTATTCACCACAATACAAACTGGCATATACAAAACTATTTAGGAAAAGTTGGCGGAAATATAGTTTCTAAGAAATTTCTACCCCATGCTATATTAGGCCTAATTCATTTGTAGAGTAAATGAAAATCAAAAATGGCGATAGTTGAACACTGATTAAAGAGAATAGAAACAAAAACAAACAAAAGATATATACATAATTCTAATGATGTATTGATGTTTACGCCGCACCCAAGATTATTAACCGTCTTATGTGGCGTCTTTGCCAAGTTAAGTTAGGAGGAAACCAAACTCTTTGCCCGAAGGAAACCTCCGACCTTCGGCTAGTAGGCCTGGTAACTCTACCACAAATGGCGACCAAGTGAAAACCCCACTCAACTTTATTTGGTTTGAGTTGGATTCGAACCCATTATGCATCGACGGAAAGTCTGTGTCGGACTGAGATGGACTTCAAATGAGCCACCGAGGACCCAAAATGAAATGCGATTTGCCCTAAAACAAGATCGCTCAATAAAACAAAAAACTTTGGGCCAATCACTAGGATTGAAATGTGATTTCCGGGATGAAATTTCAAAATACTTAATAAGTCAGTCGGAGATAGTCACTCAGTCCGACGTGTGCATTCCACCAATGGATCCCGCCTTCGACCCATACTCAGACCAATTAAAATTGAGTGAGCTTTTTACTCGGTCGCCCTTTGTGGAAGACTTGCCAGGTTTCTTTCGGGCAAAGAGTTAGGTTTCCTCCTAACTTAACCTGGCAAAGTCGCCACATAAGACGTGAAATAATCTATGGTGCAGAGTAAAACATCAATCAATCAGATCAATGTAAGACAGGTATATGCCGGAATAATATTAAAATCTTTCCACAATAATTAACCATACGATGCCCCCCCCCCCCCTCCCTCCCTCCGCCTCAGGGTGTTGCCGTTTTAAAGGCTATAATTAAAATTCAAATGACAGATTTCTTTGTAAAATGAAATATACACTCTGCCTTGAAACCATGCCATTGGAAATGTGGAACACAAGGGATATGTCTGTTTTTGGCTTAGGCAAACTTTTCTTATTTTCCAATAAACTGTAAGAAAATTGAAACATGGAGAAAAAAAAATAATCTGTTTGATTCGAACCTGTGCCGGTCTGAGAGACTACCGACATCCCGCTGCCGACTGAGATTAGTTGTCAAAGGGAGGTAACATATAACTTTATGGGGATCAATTTTCAGACTACAGTTTATCGAAAACCCACTCACTCAGATCAGTACATTCACTACAAATCTAATCATCCACCATACATTAAGACAGGTACCATAGCTACACTAACAAGAAGAGCTAAAGCCATCTGCAGCACAGACCTTGACAAAGAAATCCATCCCATCAAAACTGTCTTCACCACCCAAAAGGGCTATCCAACCAAGTTAGTTGACTCAATCATCAAACAAACACTTAATAACGCTTCAGATAAACACCCCAGACCAAGAGAAGAAGGCCCTAATATTACAATATAACCAAGTGAAACATTATAACAAATGATTGATTGTTTGGTGTTTTACGCCGCGCTCAAGATTATTTCACTGATATGGCGGCATTGCCAGTTTTATTGTGGGAGGAAACCGGGCTCTATGCCCGGAGGAAACCCACGACCTTCCGTTGGTAGCTGGCAACCATCCCACATAAGGTGGTTCGAGTGAAAACTATAACAAATGAAAGCAGTTCAGTATATGACTGATTACTTACCTGGATAAAGATTGATGCTGTTTTCCCAAAGTCTTCGCCAAGCAAATGAGTTTGTACGTGTTAGTTTTCATTTCTTGTAACAGGTAGCATGAAATATGCAATTTAACTTAAAAGCTCTCGTACCAAGTGGGTTGTTTCGAGTGACACAAAAGTGTGACGTCTGAAATGCTAACCGGTACAGGTCGGCTTATATTCAAGAAATAAGATAAAGTAATTCTGTATTTGAAACTAAAACCAACTGTTCCATAGTTACTTCGACCAATCAATTTATGTTTATGTTTACAACTTCCTTGTCCGTCTTCTACTATAACCAATGAAAGCAGTTTAGTATATGACTGGATACCAAAGTCTTCGCCAAGCAAATGAGTTTGTACGTGTTAGTTTTCATTTCTTGTAACAGGTAGCATGAAATATGCAATTTAACTTACATAACTGTTTTCCTTAACGGAAAAATAAATTTCACATTAACCGAATTATGTGTCTTTGTTCCTCTGTGTGGATTCAAAACGAATCTTACGCCAAGCCTAACACTTGGTATATGGAAAACAAAACTTTCACTTTCGTTTTGCATGATCCTATTGGGTTCACTCTCAGTTTACCGACATTCTTGTCATAGCTGAAGATGCGTAGCCTATTCAATATATTGCAGTATTCCAGAAAACTTTACTGACTAAAGCCATACTCCTGACTAAAGTAAACCTGATGGAATACCATGGGTTCTGGTTTAGTACAACAACTTAGGATTGAATATGTACGTCATGATTAGAACTTGTCCCCAAGGTTATTCCCTGCATATGCCCGTGTGTTTTTGTGTTCATAAATATAAGAGGATGGTCAGAGGTTTCCGGTCACCATTGACCAGAGATGGGTTGGAGGTTAATGTAGGCATTTACCAGATGATGGTTGGAGATTTCTGTAGACATTTTTTTTATTTTTAAACATGTTCCTTATATATTGTTAAATCAATCAGTCTTCACCTCCGCCAATAAACTATCTGTTTATGCTATTCAGGTATAAAACAAACCCTCTGGGGTTTTACTCCCGTCGATGTTATTCTTCATTGGTATGGGGGGGGGGGGGGGGGGGGGCATAATATATAGTCTGACGATATTCTTACTATAGCTTAAGATGCGTAAGCATTGTCAATGTAATACAAAGTGTTCCAGAAAATTCTACTGACTAAGGCCAAGCTCCTGTCAGTCGTCAACCTAATGAAATATCATAGGTTTACTTTATTACAACAATTTATGATGGGGTATAAAGGTCTAAATGATATACCTCTTTTTAACACAATTAGAAACTTGTCTCCGTGGTTATTTTAGACAAGAAGATTTTCCCTGTGCCCGTGTGTTTTAGTGTTCATAAATAAATATATATGTTCTGTTCTAAAATGCATTGGTGAATAAAACTGAAAATGAAAGTGAAAGGAGATCTCGCGAGAATTCTCAGACATTCCCAGAAAGTGTTTCTTTTTGTGTCTTTAATCGCACATAACCTCGAATAGAAACCAAGTGAAACGTTATAACAAATGATTGATTGATCTATTGATTGATTGGTCGATTTAGATACTTTTTGGTAAAGATATTTACTTTTCTGAATGCACAAAGACACGTAATTTGCAAAATCAAGCGTATGACAAACTTTTTAAATATTGAAGTGTACGATAAATACCACCCGATACAACCCACGGTAGATGCTTAACCTCTGCCACAAATTAGTATACGAAAGTCATTTTTATTGTGTTTTTTCATGATCTTTGCGTTAATTGATATACTAATAATACAATCTCTATTAATTGGCCAGACTTCATATACCTTGCTCACAATTACTATTACGATTTAGTATTATTTTATCTTTTCTATCACCCAGTTAGATAACTGAGTTACATTGGTAATTGTTGTTTTACTTCGCTATTTTTGTGTTGGGATTGCAGATAACTTGTATTATCGTCCAGTCATTGGGTTTTACCGAAGCCACCGTGGTTATTGCCCGTAGCGTAGCATAAAGTTAAAGGTAAATTATTAAGTACCGTAATTGTATTTTCTAAGCTTTAGAAAACAGATTTTTAAGTGAATATTAAAAAACAATAGTTATGTACCGGAGGTATACTGGAAATAGTTCCTATAATTTTGTTTTTGCTCAGTTTTTGCAAATACTTGTTTATGTTGATAATATAATAACTCGTAAAGTAATTTTTTTCTTCTAAATATCCTATTGAAGTTATTATTTTTGTTTTACCTTTAATAAGAGTTAAGTATTCGATTTAGATAGTTGCGACATGTTAGTTGTATTTAGATTTTTACTTGAATTAAATCTCATAAAATGCCAGGAGGTCGAAACTATACTCAAAGTTATGGTTAATAGACACAATGTAGACGAGACCTTTAATTACGCTGTCTTATCGCGTCTCGGCGGTCTAAATATGTCTTTGCTCAGGATTATTTTAAATATTACTGGTTATACTAGTAACCAAGTCTTAATAACTTATACTGTTATATATATTGTCTAATTACTGCTAGTAACCGTTTAACAACCACCAGCATATTTTGACGTAATGTTGTATACACGTAGACTGATAACGTGCTAAGGCAACTAATGGGTTTTCTTTGTGTCTGTTGTAGACTGGAGTTATCTCCCCTAAGTTTCCCTTTTTTCCCCCTTTTTCTTCCTTTTACATTTTTGCATCTTCCTTGGATTATAGTTGCCAGCATGAAGATCACCATTCATATATGGCTTTTGTAACTGTTTTCCCTAACGGAAAAATAAATTTCACCTCAACGGAATTATTTGTCTTTGTTCCTCTGCGTGGATCCAAAACGAATCTTAGGCAAAGCCTAACATAAATAAAAGCCCGAACACAAACTTTTAAAAACACTGGACCCAACAGAGAAGTTAGCGATGGACTCAGCCTACCTTGTTGACTAACACGTATCTCTGTATGAGTTTTTAACCCTGCATTTTTGCAGTAGTAGCTGATGTTGTGTTGTATCGATTTAAGAAATAAAATACTGATTGAAAATACACAAGGATTGTACATTTAAAAAACAAGAGCGTTAATGTGGATTATAAAAGGAAAGAACCGCTAGGACTTGATTTACCACCAAGAGTCCGATTTTCCTGTACATTGTTTTCTCTAAGTTATGATAAGAGTAAAACTTTTTCTTTTGAATGAATGGATTAAAATGTTAGGCGAGGACAATCTCAGTTATTTTGAGATAAAATATTCTTTCACGATATATTTAATCATGTCTAATTGCGTCTAATTTCTTAGTTTAAAATCTTCCTGGTAATAAAATTGGAAAATCTTACCCCTACTTGTCCAACAGCGCTAACGGACAAAATGTGTTTTTTAAATAATGATTTTTTTTTTCGAGAAACCCGTTATAACAAGGAAAATCCTGCATTTATTTCATCATTATTAAACTTTGATTCAGATTTACGTACATGTAGGCTATACGACTAGGACCACCGCCGAAGCGGAGATTTTATTTTTACAACAGAAAGCAATCAATTGGCTTCTAAATAGACAGTCCTATAATTATTTTAAGGAAATAAAAAGAAATCAAAATTTGTTAGAGATTGTTTTATTTACCCAACAGATCTTACAACAATAATTAACAGGGCAAAGATATCATGCTGGGGGATTACTAGGCTATTAGCCTCAACATTTATTCGGACAGCAGGGGATAAAGTACCTAGCCTCCATTGACTAACGGCGCTGCGAATCTGCCGTAGACTTTTTTATTGCGAAAAACGCCGTGATTTACCGTACTGACTTGCCGTAGACACTTACGTTGGAGCCGGCAATTTACAAGATGAAATGACGTGAAGAATCACAGATGAAATTCTTGGTTAAAATACACATTCTTCAATTTATTGTAGAAGCATAACAGTCACAGAGTACAAATATATTTTGGTTGGGTGAAGTTACGAGGATCTGAGCTGATGAGATATCTTGTAGATTGAATTCATTTTTGTGGCAGAATGGAAGATTTCTCTAAAGTCCGAAAGATATAAATTTTGATAACATGGCGGCTGATGGAGAGACGCCTGCTGACGTGAAGGTATCGAACCAGAACTACCTTACTGTTTTATTCATGTTCCAATGTTTTATACGTTATTTACGAAAAAATATCAATACCATAGAGTATATGTTTGGACAAGGCTCAGAACTCCGTGACCGAGAACAGCAAACCTAGAAATACAATAATCACCAAATCATACTGAGGTGGCGGGAGAATTATATATTACTCTTATTTGTTAAATTAAACTCGGCTTACTTCAACCAGATGTCATGTCAGAGCTAAAAAGCATCCAATCGGTTACGTTCATCAGTTAGTGTAGGTAAATGTGAGTGCAATATCTAACATTTTCACAGGCTAAAATGTTTGGAGATATTACAAAGGTCATTTGACTGTACAGTCCTATATATATGTTATGATCTATTCTGAAAACATGTCTGATTTACTGAGCGGATGTTACAATTCTAGTGTGACATAACGGACTATATAGTAGAGATAAGTAGGAACAAAATATCTTCTATAAAATATATGTAGAATGCATGCATCAAATAGTATAATGTATAATAAACATAACTAAGAATGACAGTGAAGATTTCATACAAATAAGCTAATAAAATTTTATAGAATCATTTTAATATTTAATACAACGGTAATCTATTGATTCACTGGAATTCAGCCTGATGGATTCCACGATTGGAATCAAAAAGTCGGAGTAGACTGCCCGCTTCTGATCGGGCAGTTTGCGGTCAGATTTAAACCGCAGTAAACAATATAACTAGCTCGACTAGTGTCCTTACATTATTCATGAATAATTTATCTTTTTGTAAAGTGAATTTAACGTTTAAAAACTAAAAATGGCAGAGAGTTTGAGAATGGAGAAGGCAAAAGTGAATTTAGGGGAAGAGTAATGTTTACCGGCCGACGCTGCTAGGTAGCGAAATTATCCATGAACGCGATTTTGACCGTTTAGACACGATTTGAGTATGTTATATCGTCATTTCATTGACTAAATAGGACCACATACTGCCCGCTCAGAAGTGGACAGTCTACTCCGGCTTTTTATTACAATGAACCCTGACTCAAAAATATGGCCGTTAGTATAAAAAAAGGAACTTTGGAGTCAGGGTGATTCGGTCAAGGACCATTTTGAAATCATACCCATTGAAAAAAACAAATATTTTTCTCGCTTCCGCCTCAGATAACAAGCCCACAAGTTTGGAAAGGGAAAGTTTTTGGGTACAAATGTTAAAAAACTTTTTATCCTTTGGGTTATAACTTTGAACTTGGACCCAGGAAGTTGTCATGAAAAAACTATAATACCTTTTGTGTTTCAGTATCACAAGGCCAGCAGGATTATGGCCAAGATTATAGTAGAACTTGTAGAAGAATACAAACTACTTCAAAGTAAAATGGCTCGACCTTTGACCCAGAGTCCAGTTAGGGTCAATACATATAATATACAGGCAAAGTTTAGTCAGGTATAGGGTAGATACATA
The DNA here is from genome assembly GCA_963971465.1 of Lepidochitona cinerea. Classification (NCBI taxonomy): domain Eukaryota; kingdom Metazoa; phylum Mollusca; class Polyplacophora; order Chitonida; family Tonicellidae; genus Lepidochitona; species Lepidochitona cinerea. The sequence goes on along the minus strand of OZ020555.1, from coordinate 39,419,604 downwards.
TAATATACAGGCCAGGTTTAGGGTAAATACATATAATATACAGGCGAAGTTTAGTCCGGTATAGGGAGGCAAAGTTTAGTCAGGTATAGGGTAAGTACATATAACATACAGGCGAAGTTTAGTCCGGTTTAGGGTAAATACATATAATATACAGGCGAAGTTTAGTCCGGTATAGGGAGGCAAAGTTTAGTCAGGTATAGGGTAAGTACATATAATATACAGGCAAGGTTTAGTCCGGAAAAGGGTTAATACATATAAAATACAGGTCAAGTTTAGCCACGTAGAGGGTAAATACATATAAAATACAGGCGAAGTTTAGTTAGGTGTAGGGTAAATACATATAAATTACGAGCGACTTTTAGCCCGGTATAGGTTAAATACATTCTCAGACGAATTACATGTATTACATCGGCAAATTTAAACCCCGTATAGGGTAAATACATATACTATACAACCAGTCAGTGCGACGAATGCAGCTATAATATCTGTAGGTTGTGTATGGATCAGTCTGACGAATGCAGCTATAATATCTGTAGGTTTTGTATGGGTCAGTGGGACGAATGCAGCTATAATATCTGTAGGTTTTGTATGGGTCAGTGGGACGAATGCAGCTATAATATCTGTAGGTTTTGTATGGGTCAGTGGGACGAATGCAGCTATAATATCTGTAGCTTTTGTATGGGTAAGTCTGACGAATGCAGCTATATTATCTGTAGCTTTTGTATGGGTCAGTCTGACGAATGCAGCTATAATATCTGTAGGTTTTGTATGGGTCAGTGGGACGAATGCAGCTATAATATCTGTAGGTTTTGAATGGGTCAGTGGGACGAATGCAGCTATAATATCTGTAGGTTTTGTATGGGTCAGTGGGACGAATGCAGCTATAATATATGTAGCTTTTGTATGGGTCAGTCTGACGAATGCAGCTATAATATCTGTAGGTTTGGTATGGGTCAGTCTGACGAATGCAGCTATAATATCTGGAGGTTTTGTATGGGTCAGTGGGACGAATGCAGCTATAATATCTGGAGCTTTGGTTAGGGTCCTTATATAAATAGATCACGCTTCCTCCTCTTAATTTTACGAAACAAAAGTAGATTTTTTAAGATTCAATTTGTTTTAATAAAGGTCTAATCATCTCCCGTATCATCATGACAAGTTATGAAGGTTGTACCATTGTACGGAACAGCCGACAAGAACGAATTTACCACTGCAAGGAAAGATGCTCTGGGATAGTGCTAGATCAGCCTCGTCTCATTTTTCTGAATAAAATTGAACCGATCGCTCAACATGACTTTCTCGCGAGAAAAAAACATAAGAAGTTTAGCGATTTTATCTCTTGTACAGTCTCTAATCTAAGTCCGCCGTATTAAGATATAAGATGTAAAATCTCATTTGGAAAGGTAGTCAGCTTGAGAGGAGACACCGAAGCAACCCCCCCCCCCCTCCCCCATCACCAACCCTTCAAAATGTGAAGTAGGCTTACTTATCAGCGTCAGAATCATATGATGATAACAGTTCAAACCGATTTTGTGTGGTTACTTGTGGCTGGTCCATGCACTTTTGTTCTGTTTCGTTTTTTTTCTTTTGTTTTTGTTTTTTGTTTTTTTTTTTGGTCGGGGATTTGGGTCCTGATTGCTTTCTTGATTAGATGCTTAAATCTCTGAAAGCACTGAGAAAATGGGGAGACTTTAAGCTCCCCATTAAGTTGTGATCTGTGGGTCAAATCTCTACAAAGGTTGTACACAAAGGTTCCATTATACAACATGGCTAAATCCACGTCTTCAAAAGGAAGGCCGATAACTTTGTTTAAATGTTTGGCAAAGTAAAGACAAGTCTGGAATTGTGCAAAACCGTGTATAACGCTGAAATCAAATGTTACACCTTCAGAGGGAGCTCTGTGAAGATCAAAACTATCCAACTGGCATGTATCGATCTGTTCAGTTTCAAAGGGCGGTGACTTTTTGCGTTGATAAAACAAACACACCAAGACAGATTCCCAATGATGACGTGTAACAGCCGGGTTTGATGTCTTTATCCAGTAGATAATGGTGCTGATGTACAGCCTTAAATACGATGGTACTCTCTCAAGATCAACATCTTCTACTAGTAAAGTGGTTCGTAACAAACGTTTACTTTCACTCTTTTCTGGTGAAGATAAGTCGATCAGACCCGGTAAAGTTCCGAAACTTTCCAAATGGCTAAGGGGTTCTACAAACCTAATTCTTCCCTCTGTATTTTGCCTGTAGTATTCCTCAACTTTATCTCCACGAGGATCATTTGTCCCCGACGACCCGGGTAATTTCAGGTCCTCTTTTAACAGAATCCCATAAAGAACGTTTCGAATCCGCTGGGAGCAATCACTGGCTGAGGGACTTTGGGCATCTTCTACCTGATTAAATAAGGTGTTACGATGTAAGACTATGATGTTAAGTAAATACCCTGGTAACTCTGTTCGTCTCATTTTATCCATGAACCAAGCAGGAATATCACTACCATTGTATCCTTTCAAATATGTGCGTTCAAAACTCTTACCCTGTTTGAAAAATTCCACCAGATCAAACTTCATGGATAATTTCTGAAAACCATCAATCATCCTTAATATTCTGTTCCTTGTTTGCTCACTACAATCGTGAACTATCTGCTCTGGTGCCTTTTCGGGGTTTTCTAGGGAAGCCAACCAGTTCAATGTTTTCGTCAAGAATGAGAATGGGTCGAGAATGGTATTCTGCATCTCGTGCATTGGTAATTCATCTAAGAAAGGTTTCAATTCATCGTAATGTAGGTAATCATTCCCTAAAACCATTGCGACAGCTGGAAGGTTACCCTTTGTTAGTCCTTCAAAACGCCCAACAAATCTGTCAATATGATATTGTGTACAAGACAGATATTTTCCCGAACCTGACTCTTTGACCTGAAAATCCACTGTGAGGATCAACCCAGCTGTCAAATCAAATATGAAAAAATCGCTATGCTCAGAAAGAACGGGACATTTTAGCTGATTGGCCAGCAAAACGATCTGATCGTCCGCTTCTCCATCACAAGTCACATGGGGTATGTTCAATTCTTTCAAAACACTTACAAAAATTTCCACAGCCCAAAAAGGTAGAACTTTGTTTCTTTCACAGGATTTATTTGAAATTGATAACTCAATCTTTCTCTTAAATCTATTGAAATGTGTATTAAATTCCCGATCATCTCTCCTATCAGCCCCGTTAAATACAACAAATGGTTCAATTTTGCAATCGAGGAACATATTTAAGACGTTGCGAGTCTTGAAGGTCATCAAATCATAATCACCGCCATATTGTGAAGCCGGATCAGAATATAAAGTATAATATAAACTGCTGGCATCTATAACAAGTTTTGTTCCTTGAAGGCGACGGTTTTCCAAGATACCTATATTTTGAATATAACGACTCAACCCAAGAATCCTCATTTCTGTGGAAAAAACGGAGTTTCCGTAGATCAGTCTTTCTCGCCTTGTTTAGGCTATAGGTCCTTTGTCTGCATTGTCAACCAGCTGTGGGAAAATGGAACAAAACGTCATCATAAAAAATATGCATCAAAATATGGAGCTTGTTAGACTAATGAGAATTAAATAATTATCCAATACGCTCTTCGCACTGAGATATCCTTCTGAGATCCTAAGGTCGTATCATTTTTATTCACCACAATACAAACTGGCATATACAAAACTATTTAGGAAAAGTTGGCGGAAATATAGTTTCTAAGAAATTTCTACCCCATGCTATATTAGGCCTAATTCATTTGTAGAGTAAATGAAAATCAAAGATGGCGATAGTTGAACACTGATTAAAGAGAATAGAAACAAAAACAAACAAAAGATATATACATAATTCTAATGATGGATTGATGTTTACGCCGCACCCAAGATTATTAACCGTCTTATGTGGCGTCTTTGCCAAGTTAAGTTAGGAGGAAACCAAACTCTTTGCCCGAAGGAAACCTCCGACCTTCGGCTAGTAGGCCTGGTAACTCTACCACAAATGGCGACCAAGTGAAAACCCCACTCAACTTTATTTGGTTTGAGTTGGATTCGAACCCATTATGCATCGATGGAAAGTCTGTGTCGGACTGAGATGGACGATCATTCCTTCAAATGAGCCACCGAGGACCCAAAATGAAATGCGATTTGCCCTAAAACAAGCCCGCTCAATAAAACAAAAAACTTTGGGCCAATCACTAGGATTGAAATGTGATTTCCGGGATGAAATATCAAAATACTTAATAAGTCAGTCGGAGATAGTCACTCAGTCCGGCGTGTGCATTCCACCAATGGATCGCGCCTTCGACCCATACTCAGACCAATTAAAATTGAGTGAGCTTTTTACTCGGTCGCCCTTTGTGGAAGACTTGCCAGGCCTTCTCGCCAGAAGGTCGGCGGTTTCCTTCGGGCAAAGAGTTAGGTTTCCTTCTAACTTAACCTGGCAAAGTCGCCACATCAGACGTGAAATAATCTATGGTGCAGAGTAAAACATCAATCAATCAGATCAATGTAAGACAGGTATATGCCGGAATAATATTAAAATCTTTCCACAATAATTAACCATACGATGCAACCCCCCCCCCCTCCTCCCTCCCTCCCTCCCTCCGCCTCAGGGTGTTGCCGTTTTAAAGGCTATAATTAAAATTCAAATGACAGATTTCTTTGTAAAATGAAATATACACTCTGCCATGAAACCATGCCATTGAAAATGTGGAACACAAGGGATGTGTCTGTTTTTCGCTAAGGCAAACTTTTTCTTATTTTCCAATAAACTGTAAGAAAAATTGAAACATGGAAAAAAATAATCTGTTTGATTCGAACCTGTGCCGGTCTGAGAGACTACCGACATCCCGCTGCCGACTGAGATTAGTTGTCAAAGGGAGGTAACATATAACTTTATGGGGATCAATTTTCAGACTACAGTTTATCGAAAACCCACTCACTCAGATCAGTACATTCACTACAAATCTAATCATCCACCACACATTAAGACAGGTACCATAGCTACACTAACAAGAAGAGCTAAAGCCATCTGCAGCACAGACCTTGACAAAGAAATCCATCCCATCAAAACTGTCTTCACCACCCAAAATGGCTATCCAACCAAGTTAGTTGACTCAATCATCAAACAAACACTTAATAACGCTTCAGATAAACACCCCAGACCAAGAGAAGAAGGCCCTAATATTAGAATCAGCATACCATACATTGGACCCGCCATTCATGAAATTGCTCGTCTGATTAAAACTAAAACAGGTATTAATACTACATTGAAATTAACCAAAACATTTTAAACACATATGTGTGGTGTTCTTCTATGTTTAGCAGACGGATTTGACCGGATTAGACTGAATAACAAACCACTGATTTAACGTCTGCTTCTGTGTATTATACCAACAACAACATACAGGTTGATACCAAAAACATAATCTGCAATAGATGCGGATATTACAATATGCAAGCCACAGGAAGAGGAAATTCATCAACAGGAACAGAACCTAAAGGAGTAGTGTACAGAATTAATTGTAGTTGTAATGCTCATTACATTGGAGAAACATGTAGACCCCTCAACATTAGACTAAAAGAACACCAAACATCTGTTAATAAACTTGATTACAAATCTGCCATTTCTCAACACATAATTTCCAACCCTACTCACCACATCAAATGGGAAACCACTACAACACTCTCTGTCAACCAGCACCATTGGAAGAAGAGAAAACTACAGGAAGCCATCCACATCAGGAAAACCAAGCCCAGCATGAACAGAGACCAAGGATTATATATCCCCAACTGCTATGACCTTTTGATCCTCCAAGACAACCTTCAGCGATCTTAACTCACCATATTTAACTCCATTGTTACTTTTCTTAATTAATTTATACTCTCATCTGCTATATAAAAGAATAATTTTGTTGTGTGTCATTGACTTTGATAACGATGTAAGAACTACATCGAAACGTCGTCACCCAATAAACCAAGAAGTTGTTAATCCATAAGTAATTCTTCACCTTATTACAATATAACCAAGTAAAACATTATAACAAATGATTGATTGTTTGGTGTTTTACGCCGCGCTCAAGATTATTTCACTGATATGGCGACATTGCCAGTTTTATTGTGGGAGGAAACCGGGTTCTATGCCCGGAGGAAACCCACGACGTTCCGTTGGTAGCTGGCAACCATCCCACATAAGGTGGTTCGAGTGAAAACTATAACAAATGAAAGCAGTTCAGTATATGACTGATTACTTACCTGGATAAAGATTGATGCTGTTTTCCCAAAGTCTTCGCCAAGCAAATGACTTTGTACGTGTTAGTTTTCATTTCTTGTAACAGGTAGCATGAAATATGCAATTTAACTTAAAAGCTCTCGTACCAAGTGGGTTGTTTCGAGTGACACAAAAGTGTGACGTCTGAAATGCTAACCGTTACAGGTTGGCTTATATTCAAGAAATAAGATAAAGTAATTCTGTATTTGAAACTAAAACCAACTGTTCCATAGTTACTTCGACCAAACAATTTATGTTTATGTTTACAACTTCCTTGTCCGTCTTCTATTATAACCAATGAAAGCAGTTCAGTATGTGTCTTTGTTGCTCTGTGTGGATTCAAAACGAATCTTAGGCCAAGCCTAACACTTGGTATATGGAAAACAAAACTTTCACTTTCGTTTTGCATGATCCTATTGGGTTCACTCTCAGTTTACCGACATTCTTGTCATAGCTGAAGATGCGTAGCCTATTCAATATATTGCAGTATTCCAGAAAGCTTTACTGACTAAAGCCATACTCCTGACTAAAGTAAACCTGATGGAATACCATGGGTTCTGGTTTAGTACAACAATTTAGGATTGAATATGTACGTCATGATTAGAACTTGTCTCCAAGGTTATTCCCTGCATATGCCCGTGTGTTTTTGTGTTCATAAATATAAGAGGATGGTCAGATGTTTCCGGTCACCATTGACCAGAGATGGGTTGGAGGTTAATGTAGGCATTTACCAGATGATGGTTGGAGATTTCTGTAGACATTTTTTTTTATTTTTAAACATGTTCCTTATATATCGTTAAAGTGGCATGAGCTGCCGAAATTCACACTTTTTTCATAATTTCTGATCGTCACGACAGTAAGAGGCTTTGAAGGCCATCGAAAAACTAAATGATTGGCGTTGGAATGAGGAAAATCCATACAGTATGTGCCCTGTACTAACCGAAAACGTGTTCGAAAAGTAGCAAAATTTAAATAACCGGGACGACCATTCATTCATTCTAAGCCAAAGTTAGTTCAAAACAATACTTTATCGTACATTTTCGAGACTAGAAGCATTTAGAAGCTTCTGAATTATACGTCTTGAGAAAAATAGCCGATAATTTCAACATTCTGTGTTTACGTCAAAATATCAACATTTTGGCAGCTCATGCCCCTTTAAATCAATCAGTCTTCACCTCAGCCAATAAACTATCTGTTTATGCTATTCAGGTTTAAAACAAACCCTCTGGGGTTTTACTCCCGTCGATGTTATTCTTCATTAAATATATATGTTCTGTTCTAAAATGCATTGGTGAATAAAACTGAAAATGAAAGTGAAAGGAGATCTCGCGAGAATTCTCAGACATTCCCAGAAAGTGTTTCTTTTTGTGTCTTTAATCGCACATAACCTCTAATAGAAACCAAGTGAAACATTATAACAAATGATTGATTGATCTATTGATTGATTGGTCGATTTTGATTGACTGATTGATTGATTGGTCGATTTTGATTGACTGATTGATTGATTGAGTGATATTTTGGTGTTTTACGCTGCGTTCAAGATTATTGATTGATTGGTTGGTTGGTTGGTTGCTTGCTTGGTTTAATTGGTTGGTTGCTTGGTTGGTTGGTTGATTGGTTGATTGATTGATTGATTGGTGTTTTACGGCGCGCTCAAGATTATTTCACTTATATGGCGACATTGCCAGTTTTATTGTGGGAGGAAACCGGGCTCTATGCCCGGAGGAAACCCACGACCTTCCGTTGGTAACTGGCAACCATCCCACATAAGGTGGTTCGAGTGAAAACTATAACAAATGAAAGCAGTTCAGTATATGACTGATTACTTACCTGGATAAAGATTGATGCTGGTTTCCCAAAATCTCCACCAAGCAAATGAGTTTGTACGTGTTAGTTTTCAGTTCCGGGAACAGATATAGCATGAATTATGCAATTTAAATTAAAAGCTCTCGTACCAAGTGTGTTGTTTCGAGTGACACAAAAGTGTGACGTCTGAAATGCTAACCGTTACAGGTCGGCTTATATTCAAGAAATCAGATAAAGTAATTCTGTATTTGAAACTAAAACCAACTGTTCCATAGTTACTTCGACCAAACAATTTATGTTTATGTTTACGACTTGTCTGTCTTCTACATTGCGTGAGCCAGTGGCAGAATTTATGCTGTAAACTCCCTGCGAGCGTCGAGCACACAAACAAGTGAATCGTATGTAGAAGCTTTGCTCGGTGGTCGTGAATTTTGGTAAATTGTACTAATCTTTCAACATTTTTATACTTTTTGGTAAAGATATTTACTTTTCTGAATGCACAAAGACACGTAATTTGCATAGTCAAGCCTATGGCAAACTTTTTAAATATTGAATTGTACGATGAATACCACCCGATACAACCCGCGCCAGATGCTTAACGTCTGCCACAAATTAGTATACGAAAGTCATTTTTATTGTGTTTTTTCATGATCTTTGCGTTAATTGATATACTGGTTTATGCAATCTCTATTAATTGGCCAGACTTCATATACCTCGTTCACAATTACTATTACAATTTGGTATTATTTTATCTTTTCTATCACCCAGTTAGATAACTGAGCTACATTGGTAATTGTTGTTTTAATTCGCTATTTTTTATGTTGGGATTGCAGATAACTTGCATTATCGTCCAGTCGTTGGGTTTTACCGACGCTACCGTGGTTATTGCCCGTAGCGTAGCATAAATTGAAGGTAAATTATTCAGTACCGTAATTGTATTTCCTAAGCTTTAGAAAACACAGTCTTAAGCAAATATTAAAAAAACAATAGTTATGTACCGGAGGTGTACTGGAAAAAGTTCCTATAATTTTGTTTTGCTCAGTTTTTGCAAATACTTTTTATATTAATAGTATAATAACTCGTAAAGTAATTTTTTTCTTCTAAATATCCTATTGAAGTTAATATTTTGTTTTTTTTTTAATAGGAGTTAAGTATTCGATTTAGATAGTTGCGACATGTTAGTTGTATTTAGATTTTAATAACTTATACTGTTATATATATTGTCTAATTACTGCTAGTAACCGTTTAACAACCACCAGCATATTTTGACGTAATGTTGTATACACGTAGACTGATAACGTGCTAAGGCAACTAATGGGTTTTCTTTGTGTCTGTTGTAGACTGGAGTTATCTCCCCTAAGTTTCCCTTTTTCCTTTTTGTCTTTTCTTCCTTTTACATTTTGGCATCTTCCTTGGATTATAGATGCCAGCATGAGGATCACCATATGGCTTGTGTAACTGTTTTGCTTAACGGAAAAATAAATTTCTCCTCAACGGAATTATGTGTCTTTGTTCCTCTGCGTGGATCCAAAACGAATCTTATGCCAAGCCGAAACACAAACTTTTAAAAACACCGGACCCCCACAGAGAAGTTAGAGATGGACTAAACCTACCTTGTTGACTAACACGTATCTCTGTATGAGTTTTTAACCCTGTATTTCTGCAGTAGTAGTTGATGTTGTGTTGTATCGATTTAAGAAATAAAATACTGATTGAAAATACACAAGGATTATACATTTAAAAAACAAGAGAATTAATGTGGATTATAAAAGAAAAGAACCGTTAGGATTTACCACCAAGAGTCCGATACCGTCAGGTCAGTTTCCCGCGTCAAAATTAGGACACCATTGGCATTAGATTTTCCTGTACATTGTTTTCTCTAAGTTATGATAACAGTAAAACTTTTTCTTTTGAATGAATGGATTAAAATGTTAAGCGAGGACAATCTCCGTTATTTTGAGATAAAATATTCTTTCACGATATATTTAATCATGTCTAATTGCGTCTAATTTCTCAGTTTAAAATCTTGCTGGAAATAAAATTGGAAAATCTTACCCCTACTTGTCAAACAGCGCTAACGGACAAAATGTGGTTTTTAAATGATGATTTTTTTTTTTTAGAAACCCGTTATATACGACTATATATATATACGACTAGGACCACCGCCGAAGCGGAGATTTTATTTTTACAACAGAAAGCAATCAATCTGCTTCTAAATAGACAGTCCTATAATTATTCTAAGGAAATAAAAAGAAATCAAAATTTGTTAGAGATTTTTTTATTTACCCAACAGATCTCCCAACAATAATTAACAGGGCAAAGATCTCATGCTGGGGGATTACTAGGCTATTAGCCTCAACATTTATTCGGACAGCAGGGGGTAAAATACCTAGTCTCCTTTGGCTAACGGCGCTGCGAATCTGCCGTAGACTTTTTTACTGCGAAAAACGCCGTGATTTACCGTACTGACTTGCCGTAGACACTTACGTTGGAGCCGACAATTTACAAGATGAAATGACGTGAAGAATCACAGATGAAATTCTTGGTTAAAATACACATTCTTCAATTTATTGTAGAAGCACAACAGTCACAGAGTACAAATATATTTTGGTTGGGTGAAGTTACGAGGATCTGAGCTGATGAGGTATCTTGTAGATTGAATTCAGTTTTGTGCCAGAATGGAAGATTTCTCTTAAGTCCGAAAGATATAAATTTTGATAACGTGGCGACTGATGGAGAGACGCCTGCTGACGTGAAGGTATCGAGCCAAAACTGCCTCCCCGTTAGTTCATGTTCCAATGTTTTATAGGTTATTTACGAAAAAATATCAAAACAATGTCAACCATAGAGTATATGTTTGAACAAGGCTCAGAACTCCGTTACCGAGAACAGCAAACCTAGAAATACAATAATCACCAAATCATACTGAGGTGGCGGGAGAATTATATATTACTCTTATTTGTTAAATTAAACTCGGCTTACTTCAACCAGGTCTTATGTCAGAGCTAAAAAGCATCCAATCGGTTACGTTCATCAGTTAGTGTAGGTGAATGTGAGTGCAATATCTGACATTTTAACAGGCTAAAATGTTTAGAGATATTACAAAGGTCATTTGACTGTACAGTCCTACATATATGTTATGGTCTATTCTGAAAACATTTCTGATTTACTGAGCGGATGTTACAATTATATTGTGACATAACGGACTATATAGTAGAGATAAGTAGGAACAAAATGTCTTCGATAAAATATATGCAGAATGCATGCATCAAATAGTATAATGTATAATAAACATAACTAAGAATGACAAAGAAGATTTCATACAAATAAGCTAATACAATTTCATAGAATCATTTTAATATTTAACACAACGGTAATCTATTGATTCACTGGAATTCAGCCTGATGGATTCCACGATTGGAATCAAAAAGTTGGAGTAGACTAAACGCTTCTGATCGGGCAGTTTGCGGTCAGATTTAAACCGCAGTAAACAATATAACTAACTCGACTAGTGTCATTACATTATTCATGAATAATTTATCTTTTTTGTAAAGTGAATTTAACGTTTAAAAACTAAAAATGGCAGAGAGTTTGAGAGTGGAGAAGGCAAAAGTGAATTTAGGGGAAGAGTAATGTTTACCGGCCGACGCTGCTAGGTAGCGAAATTATCCATGAACGCGATTTTGACCGTTTAGACACGATTTGAGTATGTTATATCGTCATTTCATTGACTAAATAGGACCACATACTGCCCGCTCAGAAGTGGACAGTCTACTCCGGCTTTTTAATACAATGAACCCTGACTCCAAAATATGGCCGTTAGTATAAAAAAGGAACTTTGGAGTCAGGGTGATTCGGTCAAGGACCATTTTGAAATCATACCCATTGAAAAAATAAAATAGTTTTAGTCCGGTATAGGGAGGCAAAGTTTAGTCAGATATAGGGTAAGTACATATAATATACACGCAAGGTTTAGTCCGGAAAAGGGTAAATACATATAATATACAGGCGAAGTTTAGCCACGTACAGGGTAAATACATATAAAATACAGGCGAAGTTTAGTTAGGTGTAGGGTAAATACATATAAATTACGAGCGACTTTTAGCCCGGTATAGGTTAAATACATTCTCAGGCGAATTACATGTATTACATAGGCAAATTTAAACCCCGTATAGGGGAAATACATATACTATACAACCAGTCAGTGCGACGAATGCAACTATGGTATCTGTAGGTTGTGTATACCCATACCCCAGTCTGACGAATACAGCTATAATATCTGTAGGTTTTGTATGGGTCAGTGGGACGAATGCAGCTATAATATCTGTAGCTTTTGTATGGGTCAGTCTGACGAATGAGGCTATAATATCTGTAGGTTTGATATGGGTCAGTGGGACGAATACAGCTATAATATCTGGAGGTTTGGGTCAGTGGGACGAATGCAGCTATAATATCTGTAGGTTTGGTATGGGTCAGTCTGACGAATGCAGCTATAATATCTGGAGGTTTTGTATGGGTCAGTGGGACGAATGCAGCTATAATATCTGGAGGTTTTGTATGGGTCAGTGGGACGAATGCAGCTATAATATCTGTAGGTTTGGTATGGGTCAGTCTGACGCATGCAGCTATAATATCTGGAGGTTTTGTATGGGTCAGTGGGACGAATGCAGCTATAATATCTGGAGGTTTGGTTAGGGTCCTTATATAAATAGATCACGCTTCCTCGTCTTAAGTTTACGAAACAAAAGTAGATTTTTTAAGATTCAATTTGTTTTAATAAAGGTCTAATCATCTCCCGTATCATCATGACAAGTTTGAAGGTTGTACCATTGTACGGAACAGCCGACAAGAACGAATTTACCACGGCAAGGAAAGATGCTCTGGGATAGTGCTAGATCAGCCTAGTCTCATTTTTCTGAATAAAATTGAACCGATCGCTCAACATGACTTTCTCACGAGAAAAAAACATAAGAAGTTTAGCGATTTTATCTCTTGTACAGTCTCTAATCTAAGTCCGCCGTATTAAGATATAAGATGTAAAATCTCATTTGGAAATGTAGTCAGCTTGAGAGGAGACACCGAAGCAATCCCCCCCCCCCCCCCCAATCACCAACCCTCCAAAATGTGAAGTATGCTTACTTATCAGCGTCAGAATCATATGATGATAACAGTTCAAACCGATTTTGTGTGGTTACTTGTGGCTGGTCCATGCACTTTTGTTCTGTTTCGTTTTTTTTCTTTTGTTTTCTTTTTTGGTTTTTTTTTTTGGTCGGGGATTTGGGTCCTGATTGCTTTCTTGATTAGATGCTTAAATCGCTTAAAGCACTGAGAAAATGGGGAGACTTTAAGCTCCCCATTAAGTTGTGATCTGTGGGTCAAATCTCTACAAAGGTTGTACACAAAGGTTCCATTATACAACATGGCTAAATCCACGTCTTCAAAAGGAAGGCCGATAACTTTTGCTATAATATCTGTAGCTTTTGTATGGGTCAGTCTGACGAATGAGGCTATAATATCTGTAGGTTTGATATGGGTCAGTGGGACGAATACAGCTATAATATCTGGAGGTTTGGGTCAGTGGGACGAATGCAGCTATAATATCTGTAGGTTTGGTATGGGTCAGTCTGACGAATGCAGCTATAATATCTGGAGGTTTTGTATGGGTCAGTGGGACGAATGCAGCTATAATATCTGGAGGTTTTGTATGGGTCAGTGGGACGAATGCAGCTATAATATCTGTAGGTTTGGTATGGGTCAGTCTGACGCATGCAGCTATAATATCTGGAGGTTTTGTATGGGTCAGTGGGACGAATGCAGCTATAATATCTGGAGGTTTGGTTAGGGTCCTTATATAAATAGATCACGCTTCCTCGTCTTAAGTTTACGAAACAAAAGTAGATTTTTTAAGATTCAATTTGTTTTAATAAAGGTCTAATCATCTCCCGTATCATCATGACAAGTTTGAAGGTTGTACCATTGTACGGAACAGCCGACAAGAACGAATTTACCACGGCAAGGAAAGATGCTCTGGGATAGTGCTAGATCAGCCTAGTCTCATTTTTCTGAATAAAATTGAACCGATCGCTCAACATGACTTTCTCACGAGAAAAAAACATAAGAAGTTTAGCGATTTTATCTCTTGTACAGTCTCTAATCTAAGTCCGCCGTATTAAGATATAAGATGTAAAATCTCATTTGGAAATGTAGTCAGCTTGAGAGGAGACACCGAAGCAATCCCCCCCCCCCCCAATCACCAACCCTCCAAAATGTGAAGTATGCTTACTTATCAGCGTCAGAATCATATGATGATAACAGTTCAAACCGATTTTGTGTGGTTACTTGTGGCTGGTCCATGCACTTTTGTTCTGTTTCGTTTTTTTTCTTTTGTTTTCTTTTTTGGTTTTTTTTTTGGTCGGGGATTTGGGTCCTGATTGCTTTCTTGATTAGATGCTTAAATCGCTTAAAGCACTGAGAAAATGGGGAGACTTTAAGCTCCCCATTAAGTTGTGATCTGTGGGTCAAATCTCTACAAAGGTTGTACACAAAGGTTCCATTATACAACATGGCTAAATCCACGTCTTCAAAAGGAAGGCCGATAACTTTGTTTAAATGTTTGGCAAAGTAAAGACAAGTCTGGAATTGTGCAAAACCGTGTATAACGCTGAAATCAAATGTTTCACCTTCAGAGGGAGCTCTGTGAAGATCAAAACTATCCAACTGGCATGTATCGATCCATTCACACACAGACTCTAAATTCTGTTCAGTTTCAAAGGGCGGTGACTTTTTGCGTTGATAAAACATACACACCAAGAGAGATTCCCAATGATGACGTGTAACAGCCGGGTTTGATGTCTTTATCCAGTAGATAATGGTGCTGATGTACAGCCTTAAATACGATGGTACTCTCTCAAGATCAACATCTTCTACTAGTAAAGTGGTTCGTAACAAACGTTTACTTTCACTCTTTTCTGGTGAAGATAAGTCGATCAGACCCGGTAAAGTTCCGAAACTTTCCAAATGGCTAAGGGGTTCTACAAACCTAATTCTTCCCTCTGTATTTTGCCTGTAGTATTCCTCAACTTTATCTCCACGAGGATCAGTTGTCCCCGACGACCCGGGTAATTTCAGGTCCTTTTTTAACAGAATCCCATAAAGAACGTTTCGAATCCGCTGGGAGCAATCACTGGCTGAGGGACTTTGGGCATCTTCTACCTGATTAAATAAGGTGTTACGATGTAAGACTATGATGTTATGTAAATACCCAGGTAACTCTGTTCGTCTCATTTTATCCATGAACCAAACAGGAATATCACTACCATTGTATCCTTTCAGATGTGTGCGTTCAAAACTCTTACCCTGTTTGAAAAATTCCACCAGATCAAACTTCATGGATAATTTCTGATAACCATCAATCATCCTTAATATTCTGTTCCTTGTTTGCTCACTACAATCGCGAACTATCTGCTCTGGTGCCTTTTCGGGGTTTTCTAGGGAAGCCAACCAGTTCAATGTTTTCGTCAATTTTGGGTCGAGAATGGTATTCTGTATCTCAGGCATTGGTAATTCATCTAAGAAAGGTTTCAATTCATCGAAATGTAGGTAATCATTCCCTAAAACCATTGCGACAGCTGGAAGGTTACCCTTTGTTAGTCCTTCAAAACGCCCAACAAATCTGTCAATATGATATTGTGTACAAGACAGATATTTTCCCGAACCTGACTCTTTGACCTGAAAATCCACTGTGAGGATCAACCCAGCTGTCAAATCAAATATGAAAAAATCGCTATGCTCAGAAAGAACGGGACATTTTAACTGATTGGCCAGCAAAACGATCTGATCGTCCGCTTCTCCATCACAAGTCACATGGGGTATGTTCATTTCTTTCAAAACACTTACAAAAATTTCAACAGCCCAAAAAGGTAGAACTTTGTTTCTTTCACAGGATTTATTTGAAATTGATAACTCAATCTTTCTCTTAAATCTATTGAAATGTGTATTAAATTCCCGATCATCTCTCCTATCAGCCCCGTTAAATACAACAAATGGTTCAATTTTGCAATCGAGGAACATATTTAAGACGTTGCGGGTCTTGGAGGTCATCAAATCATAATCACCGCCATATTGTGAAGACGAATCAGAATATAAAGTATAATATAAACTGCCGGCATCTATAACAAGTTTTGTTCCTTGAAGGCGACGGTTTTCCAAGATACCTATATTTTTAATATAACGACTCAACCCACGAATCCCCATTTCTGTGAAAAAACGAGTTTCCGTAGATCAGTCTTTCTCGCCTTGTTTAGGCTATAGGTCCTTTGTCTGCATTGTCAACCAGCTGTGGGAAAATGGAACAAAACGGCATCATAAAAAATATCCATCAAAATATGGAGCTTGTTAGACTAATGAGAATTAATTAATTATCCAATACGCTCTTCGCACTGAGATATCCTTCTAAGAACCTAAGTTCGTATTATTTTTATTCACCACAATACAAACTGGCATATACAAAACTATTTAGGAAAAGTTGGCGGAAATATAGTTTCTAAGAAATTTCTACCCCATGCTATATTAGGCCTAATTCATTTGTAGAGTAAATGAAAATCAAAAATGGCGATAGTTGAACACTGATTAAAGAGAATAGAAACAAAAACAAACAAAAGATATATACATAATTCTAATGATGTATTGATGTTTACGCCGCACCCAAGATTATTTAACGTCTTATGTGGCGTCTTTGCCCAGTTAAGTTAGGAGGAAACCAAACTCTTTGCCCGAAGGAAACCTCCGACCTTCGGCTAGTAGGCCTGGCAACTCTACCACAAATGGCGACCAAGTGAAAACCCCACTCAACTTTATTTGGTTTGAGTTGGATTCGAACCCATTATGCATCGATGGAAAGCCTGTGTCGGACTGAGATGGACGATCATTCCTTCAAATGAGCCACCGAGGACCCAAAATGAAATGCGATTTGCCCTAAAACAAGCCCACTCAATAAAACAAAAAACTTTGGGCCAATCACTAGGATTGAAATGTGTTTCCGGGATGAAATATCAAAATACTTAATAAGTCAGTCGGAGATAGTCACTCAGTCCGGCGTGTGCATTCCACCAATGAATCCCGCCTTCGACCCATACTCAGACCAATTAAAATTGAGTGAGCTTTTTACTCGGTCGCCCTTAGTGGAAGACTTGCCAGGCCTTCTCGCCAGAAGGTCGGCGGTTTCTTTCGGGCAAAGAGTTAGGTTTCCTCCTAACTTAACCTGGCAAAGTCGCCGCATAAGACGTGAAATAATCTATGGTGCAGAGTAAAACATCAATCAATCAGATCAATGTAAGACAGGTATATGCCGGAAGGTTCACAAACACCGTACGAGCCAATAGATTATGTTCATTATGCCATCTGGGAAGAGTTGAAGATGAATTTCATTTTCTACTGAGTTGTCCATTCTATAGTGATGTAAGACGACTGTATCTGCCTCGCTACTATCATTCTTGGCCAACCGTAAATAAATTTACCTCATTAATGGGATCCTCCAATAGAAAAATACAAAATAGTTTAGGAAAATATATTTATTTTTCTATGGAAAGAAGAAAGGCAATTATGATTGTAACTAATTAATTCAATAATTCAATTTTCTTAAATCTGTAATATTACATTATATAGCTGTAACTCTCCATATAAACCAGTTGTTGTATATTATATTATGTACATGTGGCCACTTCCAGTTGTGGAAAAGGCCAGAGCCCAATAGGGCTAAAGCCTAATAAACAAACTTGAAACTTGAAATTAAAATCTTTCCACAATAATTAACCATACGATGCCCCCCCCCCCCTCCCTCCCTCCCTCTGCCTCAGGGTGTTGCCGTTTTAAAGGCTATAATTAAAATTCAAATGACAGATTTCTTTGTAAGATGAAATATACACTCTGCCTTGAAACCATGCCATTGAAAATGTGGAACACAAGGGATGTGTCTGTTTTTGGCTGAGGCAAACTTTTCTTATTTTCCAATAAACTGTAAGAAAATTGAAACATGGAAACAATCAGTCTTCACCTCCGCCAGTAAACTATCTGTTTATGCTATTCAGGTATAAAACAAACCCTCTGGGGTTTTACTCCCGTCGATGTTATTCTTCATTAAATATATATGTTCTGTTCTAAAATGCATTGGTGAATAAAACTGAAAATGAAAGTGAAAGGAGATCTTGCGAGAATTCTCAGACATTCCCAGAAAGTGTTTCTTTTTGTGTCTTTAATCGCACATAACCTCGAATAGAAACCAAGTGAAACATTATAGCAAATGATTGATTGATCTATTGATTGATTGGTCGATTTTGATTGACTGATTGATGGAGTGATATTTTGGTGTTTTACGCTGCGTTCAAGATTATTAACCGTCTTATGTGGCGTCTTTGCCAAGTTAAGTTAGGAGGAAACCAAACTCTTTGCCCGAAGGAAACCTCCGACCTTCGGCTAGTAGGTCTGGCAACTCTACCACAAATGGCGACCAAGTGAAAACCCCACTCAACTTTATTTGGTTTGAGTTGGATTCGAACCCATTATGCATCGATGGAAAGCCTGTGTCGGACTGAGATGGACGATCATTCCTTCAAATGAGCCACCGAGGACCCAAAATGAAATGCGATTTGCCCTAAACAAGCCCGCTCAATAAAACAAAAAACTTTGGGCCAATCACTAGGATTGAAATGTGATTTCCGGGATGAAATATCAAAATACTTAATAAGTCAGTCGGAGATAGTCACTCAGTCCGACGTGTGCATTCCACCAATGGATCGCGCCTTCGACCCATACTCAGACCAATTACAATTGAGTGAGCTTTTTACTCGGTCGCCCTTAGTGGAAGACTTGCCAGGCCTTCTCGCCAGAAGGTCGGCGGTTTCTTTCGGGCAAAGAGTTAGGTTTCCTCCTAACTTAACCTGGCAAAGTCGCCACATAAGACGTGAAATAATCTATGGTGCAGAGTAAAACATCAATCAATCAGATCAATGTAAGACAGGTATATGCCGGAATAATATTAAAATCTTTCCACAATAATTAACCATACGATGCCCCCCCCCCCTCCCTCCCTCCCTCCCTCCGCCTCAGGGTGTTGCCGTTTTAAAGGCTATAATTAAAATTCAAATGACAGATTTCTTTGTAAAATGAAATATACACTCTGCCTTGAAACCATGCCATTGAAAATGTGGAACACAAGGGATGTGTCTGTTTTTGGCTGAGGCAAACTTTTCCTTTTTTCCAATAAACTGTAAGAAAATTGAAACATGGAAAAAAAAATAATCTGTTTGATTCGAACCTGTGCCGGTCTGAGAGACTACCGACATCCCGCTGCCGACTGAGATTAGTTGTCAAAGGGAGGTAACATATAACATTATGGGGATCAATTTTCAGACTACAGTTTATCGAAAACCCACTCACTCAGATCAGTACATTCACTACAAATCTAATCATCCACCACACATTAAGACAGGTACCATAGCTACACTAACAAGAAGAGCTAAAGCCATCTGCAGCACAGACCTTGACAAAGAAATCCATCCCATCAAAACTGTCTTCACCACCCAAAATGGCTATCCAACCAAGTTAGCTGACTCAATCATCAAACAAACACTTAATAACGCTTCAGATAAACAGCCCAGACCAAGAGAAGAAGGCCCTAATATTAGAATCAGCATACCATACATTGGACCCGCCATTCATGAAATTGCTCGTCTGATTAAAACTAAAACAGGTATTAATACTACATTGAAATTAACCAAAACATTTTAAACACATATGTGTGGTGTTCTGCTATGTTTAGCAGACGAATTTGACCGGATTACACTGAATAACAAACCACTGATTTAACGTCTGCTTCTGTGTATTATACCAACAACAACATACAGGTTGATACCAAAAACATAATCTGCAATAGATGCGGATATTACAATATGCAAGCCACAGGAAGAGGAAATTCATCAACAGGAACAGAACCTCAAGGAGTAGTGTACAGAATCAATTGTAGTTGTAATGCTCATTACATTGGAGAAACATGTAGACCCCTCAACATTATACTAAAAGAACACCAAACATCTGTTAATAAACTTGATTACAAATCTGCCATTTCTCAACACATAATTTCCAACCCTACTCACCACATCAAATGGGAAACCACTACAAAACTATCTGTCAACCAGCACCATTGGAAGAAGAGAAAACTACAGGAAGCCATCCACATCAGGAAAACCAAGCCCAGCATGAACAGAGACCAAGGATTATATATCCCCAACTGCTATGACCTTTTGATCCTCCAAGACAACCTTCAGCGATTTTAACTCACCATATTTAACTCCATTGTTACTTTTCTTAATTAATTTATACTATTACGTACCTACCCCAACTTGTAATTCTCTCATCTGCTATATAAATGAATAATTTTGTTGTTTGTCATTGACTTTGATAACGATGTAAGAACTACATCGAAACGTCGTCACCCAATAAACCAAGAAGTTGTTATCCATAAGTAATTCTTCACCTTATTACAGTATAACCAAGTGAAACATTATAACAAATGATTGATTGTTTTTAAACATGTTCCTTATATATTGTTAAATCAATCAGTCTTCACCTCCGCCAATAAACTATCTGTTTATGCTATTCAGGTATAAAACAAACCCTCTGGGGTTTTACTCCCGTCGATGTTATTCTTCATTAAATATATATGTTCTGTTCTAAAATGCATTGGTGAATAAAACTGAAAATGAAAGTGAAAGATCTCGCGAGAATTCTCAGACATTTCCAGAAAGCGTTTCTTTTTGTGTCTTTAATCGCACATAACCTCGAATAGAAACCAAGTGAAACATTATAACAAATGATTGATTGATCTATTGATTGATTGGTCGATTTTGATTGACTGATTGATTGATTGAGTGATATTTTGGTGTTTTACGCTGCGTCCAAGATTATTGATTGATTGATTGGTTGGTTGGTTGGTTGCTTGGTTTAATTGGTTGGTTGATTGATTGGTTGACTGATTGATTGATTGATTGGTGTTTTACGCCGCGCACAAGATTATTTCACTGATATGGCGGCATTGCCAGTTTTATTGTGGGAGGAAACCGGGCTCTATGCCCGGAGGAAACCCACGACCTTCCGTTGGTAACTGGCAACCATCCCACATAATGTGATTCGAGTGAAAACTATAACAAATGAAAGCCGTTCAGTATATGACTGATTACTTACCTGGATAAAGATTGATGCTGTTTTCCCAAAGTCTTCGCCAATCAAATGACTTTGTACGTGTTAGTTTTCATTTCTTGTAACAGGTAGCATGTAATATGCAATTTAACCAAAAAGCTCTCGTACCAAGTGGGTTGTTTCGAGTGACACAAAAGTGTGACGTCTGAAATGCTAACCGTTACAGGCCGGCTTATATTCAAGAAATAAGATAAAGTAATTCTGTATTTGAAACTAAAACCAACTGTTCCATAGTTACCTTGACCAAATAATTTATGTTTATGTTTACAACTTCCTTGTTTGTCTTGGTTTAAACAATATTTTATTTCGTAATGACGAAAATGGATAGGCGAACAGGCAAACTGCCTATATCAACGCCGCTCCATATGTACAATGAAATAAATTAGGATTATACAAAATATTGTCTTACACTGGTTTAAGTACATTATAAGAGACATATTGACATATAACATTTCCGTGGCATTATTTAAATCTTTTGGATAAAGCAATATATTCTTGAACTGATTTAAATAAGGCAACATTTTCATTGATACGTTTTGATTCATTACCATGCAATAAGGTATATACATTTAATGGCAGAAATGAGCGAAAACATTTATTTCTAATACCTATAAACAATGGACAATACAGAAAAAGTGTTCCGGGTTTTCAAAGGGATGTCCACACACACATGCAGGATTTTCCGAAATGTGTCGGAGAAATTTGTGCCCGTTTAAATTGCTGCATTGGAGACGCATTTGTGTGTGAACAACGTGGGATTCACGATCTCTTTGAAAGAAATAAAAGGAAGGAACTGAAATGTTGGCATGTATATATTTACAAAATATTGTGTATGATGGTGCATCACGGACATGTCGATCCAATGAGTTCCATATGCGGGTGACAGAGGGCAAAAAAGAATTTAAATATAAATTGGTTCTGGCAAATGGGACTGCAAGGTGATCGGCATTCCGAAGATGATAATCAGTATTAATATTAATCTGGGGTGGAACAAGCGATGAAAGGTACAAGGGGGAGTCTTTTTTCACCATTTTGTAAAAGGTTCTCAACTTATGTTCATTACGACGGTCTGATAAAGGAATTATTCCAGTTTCCTTGTATAATAAGTCATGGCTTGTTCCACGTGGACAGCCTGTTATTGTGCGAAGTGCGTCCAGTTGTAGCTTTTCCAACTGCTCGCTTTGATACTGTGTACAGTTGCTCCAAACAACATCAGAATAATCAAAAACAGGAAGAATAAATGAACGATAAAGTGTTATAAGGGCTTTCCTACTAAGTCGATATTTCATCCTCCGTAAGTTATCTATCATCGGGGATACTTTTGTAACCAACGAGTTAATATGGTGATCCCATGTACTCGAGCTATTGAAAATAACCCCTAAATGTTTATGGTGGCCCGTTTCTGACACCCGGCTATTTCTAAAGTATAACGGTGGTACTGTTTGAACATTTTTTTTGGCAGAAAATAATAAGGATTGCGTTTTAGAAGGACTAAATTCAACCAGCCAATCGTCAGCCCATTTGGACATCTTCTCCAGGTCTGTGTTAATTTTAGTCGCGGCATTAATATGATTATCAACTGATATGAACAAAGAAGTATCGTCCGCAAAAAGTCGAATGATACAGTTCATATCAGCTGCGATGTCGTTTATGTAAATCAAAAACATTAACGGTCCTAAAACAGACCCTTGGGGCACCCCCGCTGTGATTTGCATGGGGTCGCTTTTTGATCCGTTAACAACAACAACTTGTTTTCTCTCTGACAGGTAATCTCGGAACCAATCCAGCAAGGGCCCTCTAATTCCGATGGAATCCATTTTATGAATTAGACCATCATGCCATACTCGATCGAGTGCCTTTGAGATGTCACAAAAAACTGCTCTCACTTCAAGACCCCGGTCAATGGCTTTGCAAATAAAGTTGTAAATGTCTAGTAATTGGAACGTAGTACTGTCACCAGGCATAAAACCGGACTGAGCACTTGATAATAAATTATTTTCAACCAAATAGTTGAATAAGTGTTTGAAAATACATTTTTCAAGGACCTTACTGAGGCTACATGTCAACGAAATCGGGCGATAATTTGTAACCAGGTGTTTGCTATCTTTTTTGTGCAATGGAGTCACATTTGCTTCTTTCCAAGTAGAGGGCATTTTTTTCTGTTCTAAACATTTATTGAACAATGCACGTAAGGGCGCCACGAGGACCGATCTGAAGGGTTTTAGAATTTGATTGCCCAGTAGATCTGGGCCACTTGCCTTACTGACGTTTAACTTCCCAAGAGCATCTTCAATATCAGACTCTGTGACTGTGATTGTATGTAAGCTGTTGGGAAGACGTTGCAGATGAGGAAGGGGTTTGTTTGAGCTGGGCAGTGTTGCGCATTCTGCAAAAAAATTGTTAAATAAGTTTGCAATTTTGTAGGGGTCATTCTCGATCTGATCGTTAAATAAAATATCTGGAAATGTAACAGACGTATTTTTTTCTTTCATAATGTTTTTAACCAACTTCCACCAGTCTTTCGTGCCAAATTTACTATTGATGATATTTGAATCTAACTTAGATTCATATTCATTTTTCGACTGTCTCAA
Organism: Lepidochitona cinerea; assembly: GCA_963971465.1. Lineage (NCBI taxonomy): Eukaryota > Metazoa > Mollusca > Polyplacophora > Chitonida > Tonicellidae > Lepidochitona > Lepidochitona cinerea. The sequence continues at coordinate 39,395,675 of OZ020555.1, read as the reverse complement.
TTCAGAGATGACTTTATTTCTAATCTCACGGAATTTGGCCCAGTGCAAGTCGAAATTTGTCTGCTTTGCCTTTTTATGAGCACGCTCTCTTTTGCGCATGAGTTTTTTAATTTTAATATGACTTTTGACCCATGGTTTATCATTAGGACGTACTCGTATGGTTTTATGTGGAATGAAAATTCTAGCAGCATTTAAGATGTGAGTGGTTAGACTCTGAGCAGCCAGATTAACGTCTTCATTCAAAATTTCATCCCAGCATGTGGTCTGTTAATATTGTGTCATTCCATCAACGTCCATATTTTCATACTGCCAGACTTGTCTAAAAAATGAACAGTTTTTCGAAATGTGGGGTTTTAGTGAAACAAAAACGGGACTGTGATCACTACAGAAGGGTGGAGAATCCCCTGAATTAAAGACATTATTGACATTCGACACTAATATCAAATCTATCATGGTGGAAGAAATGGGTGTGACCCTGGTAGGTTCCGAGATCACCTGTGTGATGTTATGTAAGCTTTCTAAAGTTTTTATTTTCGGGTGCACTCCGTGAAGACAGTCTACATTAAAGTCACCTACTACAATGTAATCGTGATCAATCCCATCCGTAGCCCGTGAAATAGAATCACTTATTAGATCCCAGTAGTGGTTTAATGACGAAGGTGGCCTATAAAAAACTCCAAGGAGTAATTTGTAATTAGCTAATCGAATAGTAACCCATATAGCCTCCAGGTTAAGTGGGTCAGACGCCAGTGGCTCAAAATAAAGATTCTCTTTAATATAAATAACAACCCCTCCCCCTGTCTGCAGACTACGGTCTTTACGGAGTGGAGGATAGTGAAATCCTTTTATTCTCAAAATGTCATTTTTTACAGTTGCATTTAGATTTGCTTCTGTAATGGCTATTACGTCGTAATGGTCCATTTCTGCTGCGACTAAATCAACCTTATATCTTAAACTATTAATATTTATATGTACAACGGATAATGATCTACCGTGAACTGGCCCAGGATTTGGATGCACATCGCCAGCCAATGAAATTACAAGCCATGTTATGAATAAGGCAACCGCCGCCGGACTGGAATGCAATGATTCGTCCTTGTTTGTCTTCTACTATAACCAATGAAAGCAGTTCAGTATATAACTGAATACCAAAGTCTTCGCCAAGCAAATGAGTTTGTACGTGTTAGTTTTCAGTTCCGGGAACAGATATAGCATAAATTATGCAATTTAACTTACTTAACTGTTTTCCTTAACGGAAAAATAAATTTCACCTCAACCGAATTATGTTTCTTTGTTCCTCTGTGTGGATTCAAAACGAATCTTAGGCCAAGCCTAACACTTGGTATATGGAAAACAAAACTTTCACTTTCGTTTTGCATGATCCTATTGGGTTCACTCTCAGTTTACAGACATTCTTGTCATAGCTGAAGATGTGTAGCCTATTCAATATATTGCAGTATTCCAGAAAGCTTTACTGACTAAAGCCATACTCCTGACTAAAGTAAACCTGATGGAATGCCATGGGTTCTGGTTTAGTACAACAACTTAGGATTGAATATGTACGTTATGATTAGAACTTGTCCCCAAGGTTATTCCCTGCATATGCCCGTGTGTTTTTGTGTTAATAAATATAAGAGGATGGTCAGAGGTTTCCGGTCACCATTGACCAGAGATGGGTTGGAGGTTAATGTAGGCATTTACCAGATGATGGTTGGAGATTTCTGTAGACATTTTTTTTTATTTTTAAACATGTTCCTTATATATTGTTAAATCAATCAGTCTTCACCTCAGCCAATATACTATCTGTTTTTGCTAGTCAGGTATAAAACAAACCCTCTGGGGTTTTACTCCCGCCGATGTTATTCTTCATTAATATATATGTTATTTTCTAAAATGCATTGGTGAATAAAACTGAAACTGAAAGGAGATCTCGCGAAAATTCCCAGACATTCCCAGAAAGTGTTTCGTTTTATGCTTTAAATCGCTCATAGCCTCGAATAGAAACCAAGTGAAACATTATAACAAATGATTGATTGATTGGTCGATTTTGATTGACTAATTGATTGATTGAGTGATATTTTGGTGTTTTACGCCGCGTTCAAGATTATTGATTGATTGGTTGCTTGCGTGCTTGCTTGCTTGCTTGGTTGGCTGCTTGGTGGGTTGGGGTTGGTTGGCTGCTTGGTTGGTTGGTTGATTGATTGGTTGATTGATTGATTGGTGTTTTACGGCGTGCTCAACATTACTTCACTGGCGTTGCCAGTTTTATTGTGGGAGGAAACCGGGCTCTATGCCCAGAGGAAACCCACGACCTTCCGTTGGTAACTGGCAACCATCTCACATAGGTGGTTCGAGTAAAAACTATAACAAATGAAAGCAGTTCAGTATATGACTGATTACTTACCTGGATAAAGATTGAGGTTGGTTTCCCAAAGTCTTCGCCAAGCAAATGAGTTTGTACCTGTTAGTTTTCATTTCTTGTAACAGGTAGCATGAAATATGCAATTTAACTTAAAAGCTCTCGTACCAAGTTGGGCGTTTCTAGTGACACAAAAGTGTGACGTCTGAAATGCTAACCGTTACAGGTCGGCTTATATTCAAGAAATAAGACAAAGTAATTCTGTATTTGAAACTAAAACCAACTGTTCCATAGTTACATACTTCGACCAAACAATTTATGTTTATGTTTACAGCTTCCTTGTCCGTCTTCTACTATAACAAAATAAAGCAGTTCAGTATATGACTGAATTTGAAACTAAAACCAACTGTTCCATACACTGTAAAAACTAGACACCCCTAAATATGCGTAAATAAAAACGGCTTTCAGACACACTTTATCAACATGTACCATTTTAAACGTATTTTCTTCAATACGCTGACGTTTATCCACAGTAAAATATCAATGTGTTACTTAAAACGCATGTGTGTTTTTAATCAAACGGTCGGCATGTTTTTCTTAAAACGTCCATTAGACACACTTTATCAACATGTTCCCATCAGAAACGCGTTACACCTGAAACCTCAAGGTATATATTCACGTATAGCGTGATATGTGGATTGCTATCTTTTTCTCATAGGTTTTAAAATGTTACCTGAGCTGGCATGTGAAAATCCCTGCTCTATTTGATGTTAAGTCGTATGAAGTCTAGCATAGCCTCTTCTAAAGGAGATCTCGCGAGAATATGATTGGTAAAGATATATGAGTTATCAGGCATTTGATACGGTGAATCATAAAATCCTTCTAAACAATCAAACTAGACTACTATGGTGTCAAGGGTACTACTTTCAACTGCTTCAAAAGTTATCTGTGGTCGAGATCTCAATCAACTTTCATTTCTGGTAAATTCTACAACACTCTTCCCATAACATGCGGTGTACCTCAAGGTTCGATGTTAGGTCTAATTCTGTTCCTGATCTACATCAATTATATAAATGATGCCTTCAATTGGAAAACTCACGTTGAATATATAGGTTCAAAACTATCTCGCAACATCGGAGTAATTAACCATATTAAACACTTGCTTAATATGAAAACCCTTTTTACACTATATTTCTCGTTAATTTCCGCGTACCTAACATATGGTAATATATCATGTGGCAATACATACAAGCTTCATCTCAAACCTTTACATACCATTCATAAACGCACAGTTCGGGTGATAACACAATCAGGAAGATTAGACCACACCCTATTTTTATTTTCCCAATATAAATTACTGCCTCTAGAACAATAACATAATTTCCAGGTACTGATATTCGTCCACAAATTCATACATCATCTTTATATGATGCCCATTGCATTGAGATGTCTGTTCCAGAGAATTGACTCTGTTCACTCATATTCAACAAGACAATCCCAATTAAACTTACATACCCCTATTTATCCCAGTGACGCATATCGCCTATCCTTTGGTGTAGAAGGTCCAAAGGTATGGTGTGAGTGAGTGAGTGAGTGATTTGGGTTTTAACCATATTAAGCACTTGAGGGATTTGGGTTTTACGTCCTGCTCAACAGTATTTCAGTTATATGAAGACGTTGTCTCCTTGTGACAGGGCGGATTTCCACTGCTCTTTTAGGTGCTGCCTCACCGAGACGACTTCGCGAAGACAACCAGCAAGCCACCTCACCCAGTCACAGTATACTGACACTGGGCCAACCAGTCGCTGCTCTAACTCCTATTGCTGAGCACCAAGCGAAGCAGTAACAGCTACCCCTGTTAAAGTCTTTTGTCTGACTCGACCCAGGCTTGAACCCGGATCTACAAGGCCTGAAGCGGACGCTCTACCGACTGAGCTATCGGGGCCAGAGGTATGGAATAAACTGGCTGCTTCAACAAAGTCAGTACAGTCAATTTCCCTATTTAAACCAACCATTGAGGCTAATTTATCTCACCTTAAAAATAAAAATATTGAAATAATTTGGATAGAAATACAAGATCGAGTGAATACTCTGCCATGTGTAATTTATAGGCCACCAAATACTCCAACATTAATGTGGGAGACAATCTCCGAAAATATTGAGAATGCAATGCTATATTATAAACATAAAAATATTATTATACTAGGTGATCTTAACGAAAACCGGTTTGACCAGTCAAAGTTCCACCTTCGGGATATAATAGTGAGATTTGGTCTAAACCAGATCATAACAGAACCAACACGCCCTGTTTCAGGAACCCTTCTGGATCCTATTATTTGCTCAATAAATAGTAACATAATAGAGGCGGGAACACTAGCAAACTTTTGCAGCGACCATTGTCCCACGTATGCTATCCTTTCATCACAAGCACCAAAAACTAGTAAGCATAAACGGGTATTATGGTATTACGATAAAGCTAATTGGGATCTGTTTCGAGATAAACTTTCAAACTGTCAGTGGGGCGAAGTAACTGAAGATAAGGACATCGATGATTTTACCACAATACTTTTGGAAAACATATTAAAATCGGCTAAAGCGGCAATACCAAATAAAGTTGTAAACGTGAAATTAAAGTCCGCGAACGTTTATTTAAGCGCTCTAGGCGTCGGAAGACGCAAATAACTATTGATCTATATAAAATACAAGGCAATAAAGTAACAAGTCTAATTAAAGAAGCGAAATTAGCATATGTAGAAAAAAATTAAAAACAACTTTTAAATTGTAGAAAAGGCGACAAGTCATAGTGGAAGCTGGCAAAGGGGTTTATGAAAAATGAATCTACCAATTTATGTACTTTTCCTCAAATACTTGATCAAGGATACCATCAATACGACAACAAAGTTAAATCCGATCTCTTCAATGTCTATTTTTTTTAGATATTAGATTCTGGCATCCCTGTTCCACCACCGGATATCAATCCCCGAAACCTGAAACCAAAAACTATAGACCTATATCCTTGTTAAGTTGTGTCAGCAAAGTATTTGAAAGAGCAGTATTCAAACGTGTCTATAATTACCTTAGAAATGATATCTCAAGCTACCAACATGGCTTCTTACCCTCTCGTTCTACCATTACTCAATTCTTTGATATTTATTTTGAAATAGCTGCTGCACTAGATAACTATCAAGAGGTCTATTTTCTGTCTTTCGACATATCGAAGGCTTTTGACAGAGTGTGGCACAAAGGCCTCCTAACTAAACTACAATCTGTTGGTATAACTGGTCCTCTGTTAAGGTGGTTTGATAACTATGTCTCAAACAGAAAACAACGAGTTGTTATCCATGGAGAACAATCAGCTTTGCTTGGTCTCCAAGTAGGGGTTCCCCAGGGTTCAGTCCTTGGCCCACTACTTTTTCTTCTGTATGTTAAGGATTTGCCGAAGGAAATTTCGGCGACAATGCCTTATCAAATACATATAACGACATCATTGCATGCTTATGTTGTACTTATATTTTTGAAACTGGACGTTTCCCAACAGCATAAGGTAAACACGACCAGTGCTCAATACGACCAAACGAATTTAATTGTAGACAATATATGTATTTATTGGTAAATATGTTTATGTGTATAATTATGAGTGTATAGTATGAATCGTATATATATTTCAATATCCGATTGCATGTATAAAAATGTTCTTAGGTCAAATGTTGATCATCTTTCCAAGTCCTATAAGACTACATGGCGGTGATATGCTGTTTAAATGATTTTAGTGTTCATTGAAAAAAAATGAAGTTAGAAATCGTGGTTATATGATAATTCCACTTTAATTTATATATATATCATTATTATTATATGATATGCTATGATGATAACACTGATGTTGATGATTTCCCGATGGAGACTTTATTACTGATGTTAATTATCATGATCTTTCGATGTAGAAAAACAGATTGAATATGAATTTTCAAAGTAATCTATTTCTTCCCCTTTATATATGTAAAATCGACCATGTAATAATTTATGCCCCCCCCCCCCCCCCACCAGCACTTCTCTTCATTTGCACCCTTTATCAATGCTGTTATTAATTTATTCAGTAGCGATATGAGTTATTTTCACTGCTACGTTTAAGAAATAAAGCTTTAAAAAAAGGCTTATTTGCTTTATGGTCTTCCGGCTTAGGATCCCGGGTCGTAATGTGTCATTATTTGTTGGGGGTTTTTTTCTTATTTTTAAAGAGTGTTCCTTATATATTGTAAAATCAAATCAGTCTTCTCCTCAGCCAGTAAACTATCTGTGTATGCTATTCAGGGATAAAACAAACCCTCTGGGGTTTTACTCCCGCCGATGTTATTCTTTATTAAATGTATGTTCTGTTCTAAAATGCATTGGTGAATAAAACTGAAACTGAAAGGAGATCTCGCGAAAATTCCCAGACATTCCCAGAAAGTGTTTCGTTTTGTGTCTTTAATCACACATAACCTCGAATAGAAACCAAGTGAAACATTATAACAAATGATTGATTGACTGATTGATTGATTGATTGATTGAGTGATATTTTGGTGTTTTACGCCGCGTTCAAGTTTATTAATTGATTGGTTGGTTGATTGGTTGCGTGCTTGGTTGGTTGGTTGGTTGGTTGATTGATAACCAATGAAAGCATTTCAGTATATGACTGGATACCAAAGTCTTCACCAAACAAATGAGCTTGTATGTGTTAGTTTTCAGTTCCGGGAACAGATATAGCATGAATTATGCAATTTAACTTACTTAACTGTTTTCCTTAACGGAAAAATAAATTTCACCTCAACGGAATTATGTGTCTTTGTTCCTCTGTGTGGATCCAAAACGAATCTTAGGCCAAGCCTACACTTGGTATATGGAAAACAAAACTTTCACTTTCACTGTCAGTTTACCGACATTCTTGTCATAGCTGAAGATGCGTAATCCTATTCAATATATTGCAGTATTTGGCGTATGAAGTCTGTCATAGCCTCTTCTAAAGGAGATCTCCCGAGAAAACGATTGGTAAACATATATGAGCTATCAGGGTTAGGGACGGACAAAACAGACACGACAAAAGACACAAATACACACAACTTATCATTCAACACCCAAGACCCCCATACGCTAGAGCTACAATCAAACTAGATAAAAACCCTGTCAAAGCTAGGATATTATTCTGTTCACAAGGCACAGTATTTTACAACACCTCCAAACTTATAGCTAAAACCCTATCTACATGGTCCAACACAGCCAAATCATACATCAAAGACTCCAGAAACTTTTGTGATAGACTAGCACAATATAGCCAACCTTGCCATTATGTCAGTTATGACATCGTAGATTTATTCACAAATATACCAACACCTGAAGCCATGCAAGTAATCAAATCCAAACTTGAATCATCTCCACATATCTTCAACCTAACAACTGCTAGCATACTTAAGCTTTTACATATCTGCATCTCCTCTACATACTTCACCTTGCAAAACAATACATATGAACAAATCCACGGACTACCCATGGGATCACCATCATTTCTGAAATTTACATCACAGAACTTGAAAATTCAGCATTGGCATCCTCTCCCATTCAACCCTTCTTCTGGATTACGAGTCGATGACACGTTCGTCGCTCTCAAAGACACACACTCTGCTAAAACACTCTTAGACGCCCTAAACACACAACACCCTAGGATAAAAATTCACCATGGAAGAACAACAGAATCATCAACTCCCCTTTTTAGATGTACTTATCCAGCAAACTGAACATGGACCACATACTACAGTTTATCGAAAATCCACTCACTCAGATCAGTACATTCACTACAAATCTAATCATCCACCACACATTAAGACAGGTACCATAGCTACACTAACAAGAAGAGCTAAAGCCATCTGCAGCACAGACCTTGACAAAGAAATCCATCACATCAAAACTGTCTTCACCACCCAAAATGGCTATCCAACCAAGTTAGTTGACTCAATCATCAAACAAACACTTAATAACGCTTCAGATAAACAACCCAGACCAAGAGAAGAAGGCCCTAATATTAGAATTAGCATACCATACATTGGACCCGCCAGTCATAAAATTGCTCGTCTGATTAAAACTAAAACAGGTATTAACACTACATTTAAATCAACCAAATCACTTTAAACACATATGCAAGCCACATGAAGAGGAATTTCATCAACAGGAACAGAACATAAATGAGTAGCGTACAGAATTAATTGTAGTTGTAATGCTCATTACATTGGAGAAACATGTAGACCCCTCAACATTAGACTAAAAGAACACCAAACATCTGTTAATAAACTTGATTACAAATCTGCCATTTCTGAACACATAATTTCCAACCATATACATCACACCATATGATTAAAAACACACATGCGTTTTAAGTAACACATTGATATTTTACTGTGGATAAACGTCAGCGTATTGAAGAAAATACGTTTAAAATGGTACATGTTGATAAAGTGTGTCTGAAAGCCGTTTTTATTTACGCATATTTAGGGGTGTCTAGTTTTTACAGTGTATGGAAAAGTTGGATTTAGTTTCAAATTCAGTCATAAAATGAAATGCTTTCATTTGTTATAGTAGAAGACGGACAAGGAAGTTGTAAACATAAACATAAATTGTTTGGTCGAAGTAACTATGGAACAGTTGGTTTTAGTTTCAAATACAGAATTACTTTATCTTATTTCTTGAATATAAGCCGACCTGTAACGGTTAGTATTTCAGACGTCACACTTTTGTGTCACTCGAAACAACCCACTTGGTACGAGAGCTTTTTAGTTAAATTGCATATTTCATGCTACCTGTTACAAGAAATGAAAACTAACACGTACAAACTCATTTGCTTGGTGAAGACTTTGGGAAAACAGCATCAATCTTTATCCAGGTAAGTAATCAGTCATATACTGAACTGCTTTCATTTGTTATAGTTTTTACTCGAACCACCTTATGTGGGATGGTTGCCAGTTACCAACGGAAGGTCGTGGGTTTCCTCCGGGCATAGAGCCCGGTTTCCTCCCACAATAAACTGGCAACGCCGCCATATAAGTGAAATAATCTTGAGCGCGGCGTAAAACACCAAACAATCAATCATTTGTTATAATGTTTCACTTGGTTATATTGTAATAAGGTGAAGAATTACTTATGGATAACAACTTCTTGGTTTATTGGGTGACGACGTTTCGATGTAGTTCTTACATCGTTATCAAAGTCAATGACAAACAACAAAATTATTCATTTATATAGCAGATGAGAGAATTACAAGTTGGGGCAGGTACGTAATAGTATAAATTAATAAAGAAAATTAACTATGGAGTTAAATATGGTGAGTTGAAGGTTGTCTTGGAGGATCAAAAGGTCATAGCAGTTGGGGATATATAATCCTTGGTCTCTGTTCATGCTGGGCTTGGTTTTCCTGATGTGGATGGCTTCCTGTAGTTTTCTCTTCTTCCAATGGTGCTGGTTGACAGATAGTGTTGTAGTGGTTTCCCATTTGATGTGGTGAGTAGGGTTGGAAATTATCAGACGAGCAATTTTATGACTGGCGGGTCCAATGTATGGTATGCTGATTCTAATATTAGGGCCTTCTTCTCTTAGTCTGGGTTGTTTATCTGAAGCGTTATTAAGTGTTTGTTTGATGATTGAGTCAACTAACTTGGTTGGATAGCCATTTTGGGTGGTGAAGACAGTTTTGATGTGATGGATTTCTTTGTCAAGGTCTGTGCTGCAGATGGCTTTAGCTCTTCTTGTTAGTGTAGCTATGGTACCTGTCTTAATGTGTGGTGGATGATTAGATTTGTAGTGAATGTACTGATCTGAGTGAGTGGATTTTCGATAAACTGTAGTATGTGGTCCATGTTCAGTTTGCTGGATAAGTACATCTAAAAAGGGGAGTTGATGATTCTGTTGTTCTTCCATGGTGAATTTTATCCTAGGGTGTTGTGTGTTTAGGGCGTCTAAGAGTGTTTTAGCAGAGTGTGTGTCTTTGAGAGCGACGAATGTGTCATCGACTCGTAATCCAGAAGAAGGGTTGAATGGGAGAGGATGCCAATGCTGAATTTTCAAGTTCTGTGATGTAAATTTCAGAAATGATAGGTGAAAGAGGTGATCCCATGGGTAGTCCGTGGATTTGTTCATATGTATTGTTTTGCAAGGTGAAGTATGTAGAGGAGATGCAGATATGTAAAAGCTTAAGTATGCTAGCAGTTGTTAGGTTGAAGATATGTGGAGATGATTCAAGTTTGGATTTGATTACTTGCATGGCTTCAGGTGTTGGTATATTTGTGAATAAATCTACGATGTCATAACTGACATAATGGCAAGGTTGGCTATATTGTGCTAGTCTATCACAAAAGTTTCTGGAGTCTTTGATGTATGATTTGGCTGTGTTGGACCATGTAGATAGGGTTTGGAGGTGTTGTAAAATACTGTGCCTTGTGAACAGAATAATATCCTAGCTTTGACAGGGTTTTTATCTAGTTTGATTGTAGCTCTAGCGTATGGGGGTCTTGGGTGTTGAATGATAAGTTGTGTGTATTTGTGTCTTTTGTCGTGTCTGTTTTGTCCGTCCCTAACCCCGATAGCTCATATATGTTTACAAATCGTTTTCTCGGGAGATCTCCTTTAGAAGAGGCTATGACAGACTTCATACGCCAAATACTGCAATATATTGAATAGGCTTACGCATCTTCAGCTATGACAAGAATGTCGGTAAACTGACAGTGAAAGTGAAAGTTTTGTTTTCCATATACCAAGTGTAGGCTTGGCCTAAGATTCGTTTTGGATCCACACAGAGGAACAAAGACACATAATTCCGTTGAGGTGAAATTTATTTTTCCGTTAAGGAAAACAGTTAAGTAAGTTAAATTGCATAATTCATGCTATATCTGTTCCCGGAACTGAAAACTAACACATACAAACTCATTTGCTTGGCAAAGACTTTGGTATATCCAGTCATATACTGAACTGCTTTCATTGGTTATCAATCAATCGATCAATCAACCAACTAAGCATCCAACCAATTAACCAACCAACCAACCAAGCACGCAACCAATCAACCAACCAATCAATCAATAATCTTGAACGCGGCGTAAAACACCAAAATATCAATCAATCAATCAATCATTTGTTATAATGTTTCACTTGGTTTCTATTCGAGGTTATGTGTGATTAAAGACACAAAACGAAACACTTTCTGGGAATGTCTGGGAATTTTCGCGAGATCTCCTTTCAGTTTCAGTTTTATTCACCAATGCATTTTAGAACAGAACATACATTTAATAAAGAATAACATCGGCGGGAGTAAAACCCCAGACGGTTTGTTTTATCCCTGAATAGCATACACAGATAGTTTTCTGGCTGAGGAGAAGACTGATTTGATTTTACAATATGTGGTAAAATCATCGACTTCCTTATCTTCAGTTACTTCGCCCCACTGACAGTTTGAAAGTTTATCTCGAAACAGATCCCAATTAGCTTTATCGTAATTCCATAATACCCGTTTATGCTTACTAGTTTTTGGTACTTGTGATGAAAGGATAGCATACGTGGGACAATGGTCGCTGCAAAAGTTTGCTAGTGTTCCCGCCTCTATTATGTTACTATTTATTGAGCAAATAATTGGATCCAGAAGGGTTCCTGAAACAGGGCGTGTTGGTTCTGTTATGATCTGGTTTAGACCAAATCTCACTATTATATCCCGAAGGTGGAACTTTGACTGGTCAAACCGGTTTTCGTTAAGATCACCTAGTATACTAATATTTTTATGTCTATAATATAGCATTGCATTCTCAATATTTTCGGAGATTGTCTCCCACATTAATGTTGGAGTATTTGGTGGCCTATAAATTACACATGGCAGAGTATTCACTCGATCTTGTATTTCTATCCAAATTATTTCAATATTTTTATTTTTAAGGTGAGATAAATGAGCCTCAATGGTTGGTTTAAATAGGGAAATTGACTGTACTGACTTTGTTGAAGCAGCCAGTTTATTCCATACCTCTGGCCCCGATAGCTCAGTCGGTAGAGCGTCCGCTTCAGGCCTTGTAGATCCGGGTTTAAGCCTGGGTCGAGTCAGACCAAAGACTTTAACAGTGGTAGCTGTTACTGCTTGGCTTGGTGCTCAGCAATAGGAGTTAGAGCAGCGACTGGTTGGCCCGGTGTCAGTATACTGTGACTGGGTGAGGGGGCTTGCTGGTTGTCTTCGCGAAGTCGTCTCGGTGAGGCAGCACCTAAAAGAGCGGTGGAAATCCGCCCTGTCACAAGGAGACAACGTCTTCATATAACTAAAATACTGTTGAGCAGGACGTAAAACCCAAATCACTCACTCACTCACTCACACCATACCTTTGGACCTTCTACACCAAAGGATAGGCGATATGCGTCACTGGGATAAATAGGGGTATGTAAGTTTAATTGGGATTGTCTTTTTGAATATGAGTGAACAGAGTCAATTCTCTGGAACAGACATCTCAATGCAATGGGCATCATATAAAGATGATGTATGAATTTGTGGACGAATATCAGTACCTGGAAATTATGTTATTGTTCTAGAGGCAGTAATTTATATTGGGAAAATAAAAATAGGGTGTGGTCTAATCTTCCTGATTGTGTTATCACCCGAACTGTGCGTTTATGAATGGTATGTAAAGGTTTGAGATGAAGCTTGTATGTATTGCCACATGATATATTACCATATGTTAGGTACGCGGAAATTAACGAGAAATATAGTGTAAAAAGGGTTTACATATTAAGCAAGTGTTTAATATGGTTAATTACTCCGATGTTGCGAGATAGTTTTGAACCTATATATTCAACGTGAGTCTTCCAATTGAAGGCATCATTTATATAATTGATGTAGATCAGGAACAGAATTAGACCTAATATCGAACCTTGAGGTACACCGCATGTTATGGGAAGAGTGTTGTAGAACTTACCAGAAATGAAAGTTGATTGAGATCTTGACGACAGATAACTTTTGAACCGGTTGAAAGTAGTACCCTTGACACCATAGTAGTTTAGTTTGATTGTTTAGAAGGATTTTATGATTCACTGTATCAAATGCCTGATAACTCATATATCTTAACCAATCATATTCTCGCGAGATCTCCTTTAGAAGAGGCTATGCTAGACTTCATACGACTTAACACCAAATAGAGCAGGGATTTTCACATGCCAGCTCAGGTAGCATTTTAAAACCTATAAGAAAAAGATAGCAACCCACATATCACGCTATACGTGAATATATACCTTGAGGTTTCAGGTGTAATGCGTTTCTGATGGGAACATGTTGATAAAGTGTGTCTAATGGACGTTTTAAGAAAAACATGCCGACTGTTTGATTAAAAACACACATGCGTTTTAAGTAACACATTGATATTTTACTGTGGATAAACGTCAGCGTATTGAAGAAAATACGTTTAAAATGGTACATGTTGATAAAGTGTGTCTGAAAGCCGTTTTTATTTACGCATATTTAGGGGTGTCTAGTTTTTACAGTCTATGGAACAGTTGGTTTTAGTTTCAAATTCAGTCATAAAATGAACTGCTTTCATTGGTTATAGTAGAAGACGGACAAGGAAGTTGTAAACATAAACATAAATTGTTTGGTCGAAGTAACTATGGAACAGTTGGTTTTAGTTTCAAATACAGAATTACTTTATCTTAGTTCTTGAATATAAGCCGACCTGTAACGGTTAGTATTTCAGACGTCACACTTTTGTGTCACTCGAAACAACCCACTTGGTACGAGGGCTTTTTAGTTAAATTGCATATTTCATGCTACCTGTTACAAGACATGAAAACTAACACGTACAAACTCATTTGCTTGGCAAAGACTTTGGGAAACCAGCATCAATCTTTATCCAGGTAAGTAATCAGTCATATACTGAACGGCTTTCATTTGTTATAGTTTTCACTCGAACCACCTTATGTGGGATGGTTGCCAGTTACCAACGGAAAGTCCTGGGTTTCCTCCGGGCATAGAGCCCGGTTTCCTCCCACAATAAAACTGGCAACGCCGTCATATAAGTGAAATAATCTTGAGCGCGGCGTAAAACACCAAACAATCAATCATTTGTTATAATGTTTCACTTGGTTATATTGCAATAAGGTGAAGAATTACTTATGGATAACAACTTCTTGGTTTATTGGGTGACGACGTTTCGATGTTCCACCACCGAATATCAATCCCCGAAACCTGAAACCAAAAACTATAGACCTATATCCTTGTTAAGTTATGTCAGCAAAGTATTTGAAAGAGTAGTATTCAAACATGTCTATAATTACCTTAGAAATGATATCTCAAGCTACCAACATGGCTTCTTACCCTCTCGTTCTACCATTACTCAATTATTTGATATTTGTTTTGAAATAGCTGCTGCACTAGATAACTGTCAAGAGGTCTATTTTCTGTCTTTCGACATATCGAAGGCTTTTGACAGAGTGTGGCACAAAGGCCTCCTAACTAACCTATAATCTTTTGGTATAACTGGTCCTCTGTTAAGGTGGTTTGATAACTATGTCTCAAACAGAAAACAACGAGTTGTTATCCATGGAGAACAATCAGCTTTGCTTGGTCTCCAAGTAGGGGTTCCCCAGGGTTCAGTCCTTGGCCCACTACTTTTTCTTCTGTATGTTAAGGATTTGCCGAATGAAATAACCAACAATATCCGTTTATTTGCCGACGAAACTGCTCGGTACGTTATCTCAAATGACCTGCGTAGCGTAGATGTGCAGGAAAATCTAAAACTAGATATGAAGCGTATTGAAGCATGGTCAAATAAATGGCTTGTCGAATTCACTCCAAACAAAACGGAAGCCTTACTCGTGTTTAGACGCAGAGAACCCTCAAATATATCTGTCTCCTTCAAAAACGAACCCATCATTACACCCGATTCTCACAAACATCTTGGTATAACCTTGTCATCTGACGCTAGATGGAACAACCACGTTGAAAATATTATTTCCGTAACAGTTAAAAAATCATCTTTGTTCTGTGTAAATTAGACCGAAAAAGTCTAGAAATTATCTACAAATCCTTTATTAGACCCAACTTGGAGTATGCTGATATAGTTTGGGACAGTCTTACACAAATACAAATCAATCGGCTTGAACAAATACAGAAAGACTGTCTCAGAGCTATAACAGGTTTAACTAGGAGTGCGAGCTCTCAGAGACTTTATCAGGAATCCGGATTTATCCCACTACATAAACGTCGCAAAATACATAGACTTTTCCATAAACTCGTCTACGACGATCCGATACACATTCTGAATCATAGATTACCCCAGCAGACTGCAAATAGAAATCCATACCCGCAAAGATCAATTTATAATACTATCTATACACCTTTCTTTTGCAAGACCGATTTTTTTCGAAAAACTTTCTTTCCATTAAGTGTCTGTGATTGGAACTCTTTACATGCCAATATAAAAACTATACAAGACCCACTTTGCTTTCGTAGAAAAATTCATACTCTCTTTGGAGTTAGCGAGCCGCCACCCAGGTTTTATTCGGGTAATAGATACAATAATATAGTCTTATGTCGCTTAAAAAACCGCTGCAGCCATCTTAACGAGGACCTATTTCTAAATCATTTGACTGATGAGAGTATTTCTGAGTCTGTACACAATCTGAATATCATACCTGCCTTACTACTTTTCGGCGACAATGCCTTATCAAATACATATAACGACATCATTGCATGCTTATGTTGTACTTATATTTCTGAAACTGGACTTTTCCCAACAGCATAAGGTAAACACGACCAGTGCTCAATACGACCAAACGAATTTAATTGTAGACAATATATGTATTTATTGGTAAATATGTTTATGTGTATAATTATGAGTGTATAGTATGAATCGTATATATATTTCAATATCCGATTGCATGTATAAAAATGTTCTTAGGTCAAATGTTGATCATCTTTCCAAGTCCTATAAGACTACATGGCGGTGATATGCTGTTTAAATGATTTTAGTGTTCATTGAAAAATGAAGTTAGAAATCGTGGTTATATGATAATTCCACTTTAATTTATATATATATATATCATTATTATTATATGATATGCTATGATGATAACACTGATGTTGATGATTTCCCGATGGAGACTTCATTAGTGATGCTAATTATCATGATCTTTCGATGTAGAAAAACAGATTGAATATGAATTTGCAAAGTAATCTATTTCTTCCCCTTTATATATGTAAAATCGACCATGTCATAATTTATGCCCCCCCCCCCCCCACCAGCACTTCTCTTCATTTGCACCCTTTATCAATGCTGTTTTTAATTTATTCAGTAGCGATATGAGTTATTTTCACTGCTACGTTTAAGAAATAAAGCTTTAAAAAAAGGCTTATTTGCTTTATGGTCTTCAGGCTTAGGATCCCGGGTCGTAATGTATCATTATTTGTTGGATTATTTTTTTCTTATTTTTAAAGACTGTTCCTTATATTGTAAAATCAAATCAGTCTTCTCCTCAGCCAGTAAAGAATCTGTGTATGCTATTCAGGGATAAAACAAACCGTCTGGGGTTTTACTCCCGCCGATGTTATTCTTTATTAAATGTATGTTCTGTTCTAAAATGCATTGGTGAATAAAACTGAAACTGAAAGGAGATCTCGCGAAAATTCCCAGACATTCCCAGAAAGTGTTTCGTTTTGTGTCTTTAATCACACATAACCTCGAATAGAAACCAAGTGAAACATTATAACAAATGATTGATTGACTGATTGATTGATTGATTGAGTGATATTTTGGTGTTTTACGCCGCGTTCAAGATTATTAATTGATTGGTTGGTTGATTGGTTGCGTGCTTGGTTGGTTGGTTGGTTGGTTGATTGATTGATAACCAATGAAAGCATTTCAGTATATGACTGGATACCAAAGTCTTCACCAAACAAATGAGCTTGTATGTGTTAGTTTTCAGTTCCGGGAACAGATATAGCATGAATTATGCAATTTATCTTACTTAACTGTTTTCCTTAACGGAAAAATAAATTTCACCTCAACGGAATTATGTGTCTTTGTTCCTCTGTGTGGATCCAAAACGAATCTTAGGCCAAGCCTACACTTGGTATATGGAAAACAAAACTTTCACTTTCACTGTCAGTTTACCGACATTCTTGTCATAGCTGAAGATGCGTAAGCCTATTCAATATATTGCAGTATTTGGCGTATGAAGTCTGTCATAGCCTCTTCTAAAGGAGATCTCCCGAGAAAACGATTTGTAAACATATATGAGCTATCGGGGTTAGGGACGGACAAAACAGACACGACAAAAGACACAAATACACACAACTTATCATTCAACACCCAATACCCCCATACGCTAGAGCTACAATCAAACTAGATAAAAACCCTGTCAAAGCTAGGATATTATTCTGTTCACAAGGCACAGTATTTTACAACACCTCCAAACTTATAGCTAAAACCCTATCTACATGGTCCAACACAGCCAAATCATACATCAAAGACTCCAGAAACTTTTGTGATAGACTAGCACAATATAGCCAACCTTGCCATTATGTCAGTTATGACATCGTAGATTTATTCACAAATATACCAACACCTGAAGCCATGCAAGTAATCAAATCCAAACTTGAATCATCTCCACATATCTTCAACCTAACAACTGCTAGCATACTTAAGCTTTTACATATCTGCATCTCCTCTACATACTTCACCTTGCAAAACAATACATATGAACAAATCCACGGACTACCCATGGGATCACCATCATTTCTGAAATTTACATCACAGAACTTGAAAATTCAGCATTGGCATCCTCTCCCATTCAACCCTTCTTCTGGATTACGAGTCGATGACACATTCGTCGCTCTCAAAGACACACACTCTGCTAAAACACTCTTAGACGCCCTAAACACACAACACCCTAGGATAAAAATTCACCATGGAAGAACAACAGAATCATCAACTCCCCTTTTTAGATGTACTTATCCAGCAAACTGAACATGGACCACATACTACAGTTTATCGAAAATCCACTCACTCAGATCAGTACATTCACTACAAATCTAATCATCCACCACACATTAAGACAGGTACCATAGCTACACTAACAAGAAGAGCTAAAGCCATCTGCAGCACAGACCTTGACAAAGAAATCCATCACATCAAAACTGTCTTCACCACCCAAAATGGCTATCCAACCAAGTTAGTTGACTCAATCATCAAACAAACACTTAATAACGCTTCAGATAAACAACCCAGACTAAGAGAAGAAGGCCCTAATATTAGAATCAGCATACCATACATTGGACCCGCCAGTCATAAAATTGCTCGTCTGATTAAAACTAAAACAGGTATTAACACTACATTTAAATCAACCAAATCACTTTAAACACATATGCAAGCCACATGAAGAGGAATTTCATCAACAGGAACAGAACATAAATGAGTAGCGTACAGAATTAATTGTAGTTGTAATGCTCATTACATTGGAGAAACATGTAGACCCCTCAACATTAGACTAAAAGAACACCAAACATCTGTTAATAAACTTGATTACAAATCTGCCATTTCTGAACACATAATTTCCAACCATATACATCACACCATATGATTAAAAACACACATGCGTTTTAAGTAACACATTGATATTTTACTGTTGATAAACGTCAGCGTATTGAAGAAAATACGTTTAAAATGGTACATGTTGATAAAGTGTGTCTGAAAGCCGTTTTTATTTACGCATATTTAGGGGTGTCTAGTTTTTACAGTGTATGGAACAGTTGGATTTAGTTTCAAATTCAGTCATAAAATGAAATGCTTTCATTTGTTATAGTAGAAGACGGACAAGGAAGTTGTAAACATAAACATAAATTGTTTGGTCGAAGTAACTATGGAACAGTTGGTTTTAGTTTCAAATACAGAATTACTTTATCTTATTTCTTGAATATAAGCCGACCTGTAACGGTTAGTATTTCAGACGTCACACTTTTGTGTCACTCGAAACAACCCACTTGGTACGAGAGCTTTTTAGTTAAATTGCATATTTCATGCTACCTGTTACAAGAAATGAAAACTAACACGTACAAACTCATTTGCTTGGTGAAGACTTTGGGAAAACAGCATCAATCTTTATCCAGGTAAGTAATCAGTCATATACTGAACTGCTTTCATTTGTTATAGTTTTCACTCGAACCACCTTATGTGAGATGGTTGCCAGTTACCAACGGAAGGTCGTGGGTTTCCTCCGGGCATAGAGCCCGGTTTCCTCCCACAATAAACTGGCAACGCCGCCATATAAGTGAAATAATCTTGAGCGCGGCGTAAAACACCAAACAATCAATCATTTGTTATAATGTTCCACTTGGTTATATTGTAATAAGGTGAAGAATTACTTATGGATAACAACTTCTTGGTTTATTGGGTGACGACGTTTCGATGTAGTTCTTACATCGTTATCAAAGTCAATGACAAACAACAAAATTATTCATTTATATAGCAGATGAGAGAATTACAAGTTGGGGCAGGTACGTAATAGTATAAATTAATAAAGAAAATTAACTATGGAGTTAAATATGGTGAGTTGAAGGTTGTCTTGGAGGATCAAAAGGTCATAGCAGTTGGGGATATATAATCCTTGGTCTCTGTTCATGCTGGGCTTGGTTTTCCTGATGTGGATGGCTTCCTGTAGTTTTCTCTTCTTCCAATGGTGCTGGTTGACAGATAGTGTTGTAGTGGTTTCCCATTTGATGTGGTGAGTAGGGTTGGAAATTATCAGACGAGCAATTTTATGACTGGCGGGTCCAATGTATGGTATGCTGATTCTAATATTAGGGCCTTCTTCTCTTAGTCTGGGTTGTTTATCTGAAGCGTTATTAAGTGTTTGTTTGATGATTGAGTCAACTAACTTGGTTGGATAGCCATTTTGGGTGGTGAAGACAGTTTTGATGTGATGGATTTCTTTGTCAAGGTCTGTGCTGCAGATGGCTTTAGCTCTTCTTGTTAGTGTAGCTATGGTACCTGTCTTAATGTGTGGTGGATGATTAGATTTGTAGTGAATGTACTGATCTGAGTGAGTGGATTTTCGATAAACTGTAGTATGTGGTCCATGTTCAGTTTGCTGGATAAGTACATCTAAAAAGGGGAGTTGATGATTCTGTTGTTCTTCCATGGTGAATTTTATCCTAGGGTGTTGTGTGTTTAGGGCGTCTAAGAGTGTTTTAGCAGAGTGTGTGTCTTTGAGAGCGACGAATGTGTCATCGACTCGTAATCCAGAAGAAGGGTTGAATGGGAGAGGATGCCAATGCTGAATTTTCAAGTTCTGTGATGTAAATTTCAGAAATGATAGGTGAAAGAGGTGATCCCATGGGTAGTCCGTGGATTTGTTCATATGTATTGTTTTGCAAGGTGAAGTATGTAGAGGAGATGCAGATATGTAAAAGCTTAAGTATGCTAGCAGTTGTTAGGTTGAAGATATGTGGAGATGATTCAAGTTTGGATTTGATTACTTGCATGGCTTCAGGTGTTGGTATATTTGTGAATAAATCTACGATGTCATAACTGACATAATGGCAAGGTTGGCTATATTGTGCTAGTCTATCACAAAAGTTTCTGGAGTCTTTGATGTATGATTTGGCTGTGTTGGACCATGTAGATAGGGTTTGGAGGTGTTGTAAAATACTGTGCCTTGTGAACAGAATAATATCCTAGCTTTGACAGGGTTTTTATCTAGTTTGATTGTAGCTCTAGCGTATGGGGGTCTTGGGTGTTGAATGATAAGTTGTGTGTATTTGTGTCTTTTGTCGTGTCTGTTTTGTCCGTCCCGTAACCCTGATAGCTCATATATGTTTACAAATCGTTTTCTCGGGAGATCTCCTTTAGAAGAGGCTATGACAGACTTCATACGCCAAATACTGCAATATATTGAATAGGCTTACGCATCTTCAGCTATGACAAGAATGTCGGTAAACTGACAGTGAAAGTGAAAGTTTTGTTTTCCATATACCAAGTGTAGGCTTGGCCTAAGATTCGTTTTGGATCCACACAGAGGAACAAAGACACATAATTCCGTTGAGGTGAAATTTATTTTTCCGTTAAGGAAAACAGTTAAGTAAGTTAAATTGCATAATTCATGCTATATCTGTTCCCGGAACTGAAAACTAACACATACAAACTCATTTGCTTGGCAAAGACTTTGGTATATCCAGTCATATACTGAACTGCTTTCATTGGTTATCAATCAATCGATCAATCAACCAACTAAGCATCCAACCAATTAACCAACCAACCAACCAAGCACGCAACCAATCAACCAACCAATCAATCAATAATCTTGAACGCGGCGTAAAACACCAAAATATCACTCAATCAATCAATCAGTCAATCAATCATTTGTTATAATGTTTCACTTGGTTTCTATTCGAGGTTATGTGTGATTAAAGACACAAAACGAAACACTTTCTGGGAATGTCTGGGAATTTTCGCGAGATCTCCTTTCAGTTTCAGTTTTATTCACCAATGCATTTTAGAACAGAACATACATTTAATAAAGAATAACATCGGCGGGAGTAAAACCCCAGACGGTTTGTTTTATCCCTGAATAGCATACACAGATAGTTTTCTGGCTGAGGAGAAGACTGATTTGATTTTACAATATGTGGTAAAATCATCGATGTCCTTATCTTCAGTTACTTCGCCCCACTGACAGTTTGAAAGTTTATCTCGAAACAGATCCCAATTAGCTTTATCGTAATTCCATAATACCCGTTTATGCTTACTAGTTTTTGGTACTTGTGATGAAAGGATAGCATACGTGGGACAATGGTCGCTGCAAAAGTTTGCTAGTGTTCCCGCCTCTATTATGTTACTATTTATTGAGCAAATAATTGGATCCAGAAGGGTTCCTGAAACAGGGCGTGTTGGTTCTGTTATGATCTGGTTTAGACCAAATCTCACTATTATATCCCGAAGGTGGAACTTTGACTGGTCAAACCGGTTTTCGTTAAGATCACCTAGTATACTAATATTTTTATGTCTATAATATAGCATTGCATTCTCAATATTTTCGGAGATTGTCTCCCACATTAATGTTGGAGTATTTGGTGGCCTATAAATTACACATGGCAGAGTATTCACTCGATCTTGTATTTCTATCCAAATTATTTCAATATTTTTATTTTTAAGGTGAGATAAATGAGCCTCAATGGTTGGTTTAAATAGGGAAATTGACTGTACTGACTTTGTTGAAGCAGCCAGTTTATTCCATACCTCTGGCCCCGATAGCTCAGTCGGTAGAGCGTCCGCTTCAGGCCTTGTAGATCCGGGTTTAAGCCTGCTTGGCTTGGTGCTCAGCAATAGGAGTTAGAGCAGCGACTGGTTGGCCCGGTGTCAGTATACTGTGACTGGGTGAGGGGGCTTGCTGGTTGTCTTCGCGAAGTCGTCTCGGTGAGGCAGCACCTAAAAGAGCGGTGGAAATCCGCCCTGTCACAAGGAGACAACGTCTTCATATAACTAAAATACTGTTGAGCAGGACGTAAAACCCAAATCACTCACTCACTCACTCACACCATACCTTTGGACCTTCTACACCAAAGGATAGGCGATATGCGTCACTGGGATAAATAGGGGTATGTAAGTTTAATTGGGATTGTCTTTTTGAATATGAGTGAACAGAGTCAATTCTCTGGAACAGACATCTCAATGCAATGGGCATCATATAAAGATGATGTATGAATTTGTGGACGAATATCAGTACCTGGAAATTATGTTATTGTTCTAGAGGCAGTAATTTATATTGGGAAAATAAAAATAGGGTGTGGTCTAATCTTCCTGATTGTGTTATCACCCGAACTGTGCGTTTATGAATGGTATGTAAAGGTTTGAGATGAAGCTTGTATGTATTGCCACATGATATATTACCATATGTTAGGTACGCGGAAATTAACGAGAAATATAGTGTAAAAAGGGTTTACATATTAAGCAAGTGTTTAATATGGTTAATTACTCCGATGTTGCGAGATAGTTTTGAACCTATATATTCAACGTGAGTCTTCCAATTGAAGGCATCATTTATATAATTGATGTAGATCAGGAACAGAATTAGACCTAATATCGAACCTTGAGGTACACCGCATGTTAGGGGAAGAGTGTTGTAGAACTTACCAGAAATGAAAGTTGATTGAGATCTTGACGACAGATAACTTTTGAACCGGTTGAAAGTAGTACCCTTGACACCATAGTAGTTTAGTTTGATTGTTTAGAAGGATTTTATGATTCACTGTATCAAATGCCTGATAACTCATATATCTTAACCAATCATATTCTCGCGAGATCTCCTTTAGAAGAGGCTATGCTAGACTTCATACGACTTAACACCAAATAGAGCAGGGATTTTCACATGCCAGCTCAGGTAGCATTTTAAAACCTATAAGAAAAAGATAGCAACCCACATATCACGCTATACGTGAATATATACCTTGAGGTTTCAGGTGTAATGCGTTTCTGATGGGAACATGTTGATAAAGTGTGTCTAATGGACGTTTTAAGAAAAACATGCCGACTGTTTGATTAAAAACACACATGCGTTTTAAGTAACACATTGATATTTTACTGTGGATAAACGTCAGCGTATTGAAGAAAATACGTTTAAAATGGTACATGTTGATAAAGTGTGTCTGAAAGCCGTTTTTATTTACGCATATTTAGGGGTGTCTAGTTTTTACAGTCTATGGAACAGTTGGTTTTAGTTTCAAATTCAGTCATAAAATGAACTGCTTTCATTGGTTATAGTAGAAGACGGACAAGGAAGTTGTAAACATAAACATAAATTGTTTGGTCGAAGTAACTATGGAACAGTTGGTTTTAGTTTCAAATACAGAATTACTTTATCTTAGTTCTTGAATATAAGCCGACCTGTAACGGTTAGTATTTCAGACGTCACACTTTTGTGTCACTCGAAACAACCCACTTGGTACGAGAGCTTTTTAGTTAAATTGCATATTTCATGCTACCTGTTACAAGACATGAAAACTAACACGTACAAACTCATTTGCTTGGCAAAGACTTTGGGAAACCAGCATCAATCTTTATCCAGGTAAGTAATCAGTCATATACTGAACGGCTTTCATTTGTTATAGTTTTCACTCGAACCACCTTATGTGGGATGGTTGCCAGTTACCAACGGAAGGTCCTGGGTTTCCTCCGGGCATAGAGCCCGGTTTCCTCCCACAATAAAACTGGCAACGCCGTCATATAAGTGAAATAATCTTGAGCGCGGCGTAAAACACCAAACAATCAATCATTTGTTATAATGTTTCACTTGGTTATATTGCAATAAGGTGAAGAATTACTTATGGATAACAACTTCTTGGTTTATTGGGTGACGACGTTTCGATGTAGTTCTTACATCGTTATCAAAGTCAATGACAAACAACAAAATTATTCATTTATATAGCAGATGAGAATTACAAGTTGGGGCAGGTACGTAATAGTATAAATTAATTAAGAAAAGTAACAATGGAGTTAACTATGGTGAGTTAAGATCGCTGAAGGTTGTCTTGGAGGATCAAAAGGTCATAGCAGTTGGGGATATATAGTCCTTGGTCTCTGTTCATGCTGGGCTTGGTTTTCCTGATGTGGATGGCTTCCTGTAGTTTTCTCTTCTTCCTATAGTGCTGGTTGACAGAGAGTGTTGTAGTGGTTTCCCATTTGATGTGGTTAGTAGGGTAGGAAATTATGTGTTAAGAAATGGCAGATTTGTAATCAAGTTTATTAACAGATGTTTGGTGTTCTTTTGTCTAATGTTGAGGGGTCTACATGTTTCTCCAATGTAATGAGCATTACAACTACAATTAATTCTGTACACTACTCCTTTAGGTTCTGTTCCTGTTCTTGAAATTTCTCTTCCTGTGGCTTGCATATGTGTTTTAAGTGCTTTGGTTGATTTAAATGTAGTATTAATACCTGTTTTAGTTTTAATCAGACGGGCCTTCTTCTCTTGGTCTGGGCTGTTTATCTGAAGTGTTATTAAGTGTTTGTTTGATGATTGAGTCAACGAACTTGGTTGGAAAGCCATTTTGGATGGTGAAGACAGTTTTGATGTGATGGATTTCTTTATCAAGGCCTGTGCTGCAGATGGCTTTAGCTCTTCTTGTTAGTGTAGCTATGGTACCTGTCTTAATGTGTGGTGGGTGATTCGATTTGTAGTGAATGTACTGATCTGAGTGAGTGGGTTTTGGATAAACTGAAGTCTGAAATAGAAATTTAAATAAAAAAAAGAAATAAAAAAAAGTAAAAATTGATCCCCATAATGTTATATGTTACCTTCCAATTAATCTGGCTCAGTCGGCAGCGGGATGTCGGTAGTCTCTCAGACCGGCACAGGTTCGAATCAAACAGATTATTTTTTCCATGTTTCAATTTTCTTACAGTTTATTGGAAAATAAGAAGTTTGCCTAAGTCAAAAACAGACACATCCCTTGTGTTCCACATTTCCAATTGCATGGTTTCAAGGCAGAGTGTATATTTCATCTTACAAAGAAATCTGTCATTTGAATTTTAATTATAGCCTTTAAAACGGCAACACCCTGAGGCGGAGGGAGGGGGGGGGGCATCGTATGGTTAACTATTGTGGAAAGATTTTAATATTATCCCGGCATATACCTGTCTTACATTGATCTGATTGATTGATGTTTTACTCTGCACCATAGATTATTTCACGTCTTATGTGGCGACTTTGCCAGGTTCAGTTAGGAGGAAACCTAACTCTTTGCCCGAAGGAAACCCCCGACCTTCTGGCGAGAAGGCCTGGCAAGTCTTCCACAAAGGGCGACCGAGTAAAAAGCTCACTCAATTGTAATTGTGACTATCTCCGACTGACTTATTAAGTATTTTGATATTTCATCCCGGAAATCACATTTCAATCCTAGTGATTGGCCCAAGGCATTTTGTTTTATTGAGCGGGCTTGTTTTAGGGCAAATCGCATTTCATTTGGGGTCCTCGGTGGCTCATTTGAAGGAATGATCGTCCCTCTCAGTCCGACACAGGCTTTCCATCGATGCATAGTGGGTTCGAATCCAACTCAAACCAAATAAAGTTGAGCGGGATTTTCACTTGGTCGCCATTTGTGGAAGAGTTGCCAGGCCTACTAGCCGAAGGTCGGAGGTTTCCTTCGGGCAAAGAGTTTGGTTCCTCCTAATTTAACTTGGCAAAGACGCCACATAAGACGTTAAATTATCATCATTATAGAATTATGTATATATCTTTTGTTTGTTTTTGTTTTTTAGTTTTTTTTTCGCCATCTTTGATTTTCATTTACTCTACAAATGAATTAGGCCTAATATAGCATGGGGTAGAAGTTTCTTAGAAACTTTATTTCCGCCAACTTTTCCTAAATAGTTTTGTATATGCCAGTTTGTATTGTGGTGAATAAAAATTATACGAAATTAGGTTCTTAGAAGGATATCTCAGTGCGAAGAGTGGATTGGATAATTATTTAATTCTCATTAGTTTACCAAGCTCCAAATTTTGATACATATTTTTTATGATGCCGTTTTGTTCCATTTTCCCACAGATGGTTGACAATGCAGACAAAGGATCTATAGCCTAAACAAGGCGAGAAAGACTGATCTACGGAAACTTTTTTTTTTCACAGAAATGGGGATTCGTGGGTTGAGACGTTATATTACAGGTATAGGTATCTTGGAAAACCATCGCCTTCAAGAAACAAAACTTGTTATAGATGCCGGCAGTTTATATTATATTTTATATTCTGATTCGTCTTCACAATATGGCGGTGATTATGATTTGATGACCTCCAAGACCCGCAACGTCTTAAATATGTTTCTCGATTGCAAAATTGAACCATTTGTTGTATTTGACGGGGCTCATAGTAGAGATGATCGGAAATTAAATAAACGTTTAGATAGATTTCAGAGAAAGATTGCCTTATCAATTTCAAATCAATCCTGTGATAGAAACAAAGTTCTACCTTTTTGGGCTGTGGAAATTTTTGTAAGTGTCCTGAAAGAAATGAACATACCCCATGTGACTTGTGATGGAGAAGCGGACGATCAGATCGTTTTGCTGGCCAATCAGCTAAAATGTCCCGTACTTTCTGAGGATACTGATTTTTTCATATTTGATTTGACAGCTGGGTTGATCCTCACAGTGGATTTTCAGGTCAAAGAGTCAGGTTGGGGAAAATATCTGTCTTGTACACAATATCATATTGACAGATTTGTTGGGCGTTTTGAAAGACTAACAAAGGGTAACCTTCCAGTTGTCGCAGTGGTTTTAGGGAATGATTATATACATTTCGATGAATTGAAACCTTTCATAGATGAATTACCAAAGCCCGAGGGACGGCATACCATTCTCGACACAAAAATGATAAAAATATTGAAGTGGTTGACTTCCCTAGAAAACCCCGAAAAGGCACCAGAGATGATAGTTCGCGACTGTAGTGAGCAAACAAGGAACAAAATATTAAAGACCATTGATGGTTATCAGGAATTATCCATGAAGTTTGATCTGGTGGAATTTTTCAAACAGGGTAAGAGTTTTGAACGCACACATCTGAACGGATACAATGGTAGTGATATTCCTGCTTGGTTCATGGATAAAATAAGACAAACAGAGTTACCAGGGTATTTACTTAACATCATAGTCTTACATCGTAACACCTTATTTAATCAGGTAGAAGATGCCTCAAGTCCCTCAGCCAATGATTGCTCCCAGCGGATTCGAAACGTTCTTTATGGGATTCTGTTAAAAGAGGACCTGAAATTACCCGGGTCGTCGGGGACAAATGACCCTCGTGGAGCTAAAGTTGAGGAATACTACAGGCAAAATACAGAGGGAAGAATTAGGTTTGTAGAACCCCTAAGCCATTTGGAAAGTTTCGGAACTTTACCAGGTCTTATCGACTTGTCTTCACCAGAAAAGAGTGAAAGGAAACGTTTGTTACGATCTACTTTACTAGTAGAAGATGTTGATCTTGAGAGAGTACCATCGTATTTAAGGCTGTACATCAGCACCATTATCTACTGGATAAAGACATCAAACCCGGCTGTTACACGTCATCATTGGGAATCTCTCTTGGTGTGTTTGTTTTATCTTCACCTCAAACAACGCAAAAAGTCACCGCCCTTTGAAACTGAATTGGTAAACAGCGATCTGAATTTAGAGTCTGTGTATGAATGGATCGATACATGCCAGTTGGATAGTTTTGGTCTTCACAGAGCTCCCTCTGAACATGACACATTTGATATCAGCGTTATACACGGTTTTGCACAATTCCAATCGTGTCTTTACTTTGCCAAACATTTAAACAAAGTTATCGGCCTTCCTTTTGAAGACGTGGATTTAGCCATGTTGTATAATGGAACCGTTGTGTACAACCTTTGTAATGATTTGACCCACAGATCACAACTTGATCGGAACCTTAAAGTCTCCCCATTTTCTCAGTGCTTTAAGCTATGTAAGGATCTAATCAAGAAAGCCAAACAAGACCCAAATCCCCGGCGAAAAAAAAAAAACGCAAAAAAGAAAGTACATGCACCAGCCACAAGTAACCACACAAAATCTGTTTGAACTGTTATCATTATGGGATTCTGACGCTGATAAGTAAGCCTACTTCACATTTTGGAGGGTTGGTGATTGGGGGGGGGATTGCTTCGGTGTCTCCTCTCAAGCTGACTACATTTTCAAATGAGATTGTACATCTTATATCTTAACACGGCGGACTTAGATACGAAACTGTACAAAAGATAAGATTGCTTAAATCTCATGTTTTTTTCTCGCGAGAAAGTCATGTTGAACGATCGCTTCAATTTTATTCAGAAAAATGAAATGAGGCTGAACAAAGCCCTATCCCAGAGCCTCTTTCCTTGCAATGATAAATTCGTTCTTGTCGACTGTTTCGTACAATGGCCCAACCTTCATAACTTGTCACGATGATATGGGAGATGATTAGACCTTTAGACCTATATACTATATGTAATTCGCCTGTAAATGTATTTAACCTATACCGGGCTAAAAGTCGCCTCTATTTTATATGTATTTACCCTATACCTGGCTAAACTTCGCCTGTATTTTATATGTATTTACCCTATACATGACTAAACTTCGCCTGTATTTTATATGTATTTACCCGATACCTGACTAAACTTCGCCTGTATATTATATGTATTTACCCTATACCTGACTAAACTTCGCCTGTATTTTATATGAATTTACCCTATACCTGACTAAACTTTGCCTGTATTTTATATGTATTTACCCTATACCTGACTAAACTTCGCCTGTATTTTATATGTATTTACCCTATACCTGACTAAACTTCGCCTGTATTTTATATGTATCTACCCTATACCTGACTAAACTGCCTGTATATTATATGTATTTACCCTATACCTGACTAAACTTCGCCTGTATTTTATATGAATTTACCCTATACCTGACTAAACTTTGCCTGTATTTTATATGTATTTACCCTATACCTGACTAAACTTCGCATGTATTTTATATGTATCTACCCTATACCTGACTAAACTTTGCCTGTATTTTATATGTATTTACCCTATACCTGACTAAACTTCGCCTGTATTTTATATGTATTTACCCGATACCTGACTAAACTTCGCCTGTATATTATATGTATTTACCCTATACCTGACTAAACTTCACCTGTATTTTATATGAATTTACCCTATACCTGACTAAACTTTGCCTGTATTTTATATGTATTTACCCTATACCTGACTAAACTTCGCCTGTATATTATATACTTTGAAGTAGTTTGTATTCTTCTACAAGTTCTACTATAATCTTGGCCATAACCATGCTGGCCGTGTTATACTGAAACACAAAAAGGTATAATAGTTTTTATATGACAACTTCCTGGGTCCAAGTTCAAAGTTATAACCCAAAGGATAAAAAGTTTTTAACATTTGTATCCAAAAACCGTCCCTTTCCAAACTTATGGGCTTGTTATCTGAGGGGGAAGCGAGAAAAAAGATTTTATTTTTTCAATGGGTATGATTTCAAAATGGTCCTTGACCGAATGACCCGGAGAGTTGAAATATTGTGCGACGGGCACATCATGTTAAAGTCTAATTCTAGATAAATAGTTGGCTGCTCTTCGTCGAAGAGAGTTTCTCCGACGTAAAGTCCGGATTTCGGACTCCAAAATTCATTTTTTTGTATACTGACGGCCATATTTTGGAGTCAGGGTTCATTGTAATAAAAAGCCGGAGTAGACTGTCCACTTCTGAGCGAGCAGTATGTGGTCCTATTTAAAAAATGAAATCAAATCGTGTCTAAACGGTCAAAATCGCGTTCATGGATAATTTCGCTACCTAGCAGCGTGTGATACCGACAAGCAGGATCGGCCGGTAAACATTACTCTTCCCCTGAATTCACTTTTGCCTTCTCCACTCTCAAACTCTCTGCCATTTTTAGTTTTTAAACGTTAAATTCACTTTACAAAAAAGATAAATTATTCATGAATAATGTAATGACACTAGTCGAGTTAGTTATATTGTTTACTGCGGTTTAAATCTGACCGCAAACTGCCCGATCAGAAGCGGTTAGTCAACTCCGACTTTTTTATTCCAATCGTTGAATCCATCAGGCTGAATTCCAGTGAATCAATAGATTACCGTTGTATTAAATATTAAAATGATTCTATGAAATTTTATTAGCTTATTTGTATGTAATCTTCGTTGTCATTCTTAGTTATGTTTATTATACATTATACTATTTGATGCATGCATTCTACATATATTTTATCGAAGACATTTTGTTCCTACTTATCTCTACTATATAGTCCGTTATGTCACACTAGAATTGTAACATCCGCTCAGTAAATCAGAAATGTTTTCAGAATAGATCCTAACATATATATAGGACTGTACAGTCAAATGACCTTTGTAATATCTTCAAACATTTAGTCTGTGAAAATGTTAGATATTGCACTCACATTTACCTACACTAACTGATGAACGTAACCGATTGGATGCTTTTTAGCTCTGACATAACATCTAGTTGAAGTAGGCCGAGTTTAATTTAACAAATAAGAGTAATATATAATTCTCACACCACCTCAGTATGATTTGGTGATTATTGTATTTCTAGGTTTGCTGTTCTCGGTCACGGAATTCTGAGTCTTGTCCAAACATATACTCTATGGTTGACAATGTTTTGATATGTTGTTTTCGTAAATAACCTATAAAACATCGGAACATGAATAAAACAGTAAGGCAGTTCTGGCTCGATACCTTCACGTCAGCAGACGTCTCTCCATCAGTCGCCACGTTATCAAAATTTATATCTTTCGGACTTTAGAGAAATCTCCCATTCTGACACAAAAATTAATTCAATCTACAAGATACCTCATCAGCTCAGATCCTCGTAACTTCACCCAACCAAAATATATTTGTACTCTGTGACTGTTATGCTTCTACAATAAATTGAAGAATGTGTATTTTAACCAAGAATTTTGTCTGTGATTCTTCACGTCATTTCATCTTGTAAATTGCCGGCTCCAACGTAAGTGTCTACGGCAAGTCAGTACGGTAAATCACGGCGTTTTTCGCAGTAAAAAAGTCTACGGCAGATTCGCAGCGCCGTTAGCCAAAAGAAGACTAGGTATTTTACCCCCTGCTGTCAGAATAAATGTTGAGGCTAATAGCCTAGTAATCCCCCAGCATGAGATCTTTGACCTGTTAATTATTGTTGGGAGATCTGTTGGGTAAATAAAACAATCTCTAACAAATTTTGATTTCTTTTTATTTCCTTAGAATAATTATAGGACTGTCTATTTAGAAGCCTTCCACCAATGGGTCGCGGGTTCGAATCCCACTCAGTCCAAAAATTGGAAAATTTTCTGACTGGGTTTTCACTCGAATTGAATTGTACGATAAATACCACCCGATACAACCCACGCTAGATGCTTAACCTCTGCCACAAATTGGTATACGAAAGTCATTTTTATTGTGTTTTTTCATGATCTTTGTGTTAATTGATATACTGATTTATGCAATCTCTATTAATTGGCCAGACTTCATATACCTTATTTACAATTACTATTATGATTTGTTATTATTTTATCTTTTCTATCAACCAGTTAGATAACTGAGCTATAATGGTAATTGTTGTTTTAATTCGCTATTTTTATGTTGGGATTGCAGATAACTTGTATTATCGCCCAGTCCTTGGGTTTTACCGAAGCTACCGTGGTTATTGTCGGTAGCGTAGGATAAAATTAAAGGTAAATTATTAAGTACCGTAATTGTATTTCTAAGCTTTAGAAAACACATTCTTAAGCGAATATTAAAAAACAATAGTTATGTACCGGAGGTATACTGGAAATAGTTCCTATAATTTTGTTTTTGCTCAGTTTTTGCAAATACTTTTTATATTAATAATATAATAACTCGTAAAGTAATTTTTTTCTTCTAAATATCCTATTGAAGTTAATATTTTGTTTTTTTTTAATAGGAGTTAAGTATTCGATTTAGATAGTTGCGACATGTTAGTTGTATTTAGATTTTTACTTAAATTAAATCTCATAAATTGCCAGGAGGTCAAAACTATACTCAAAGTTATGGTTAATAGACACAATGTAGACGAGACGTTTAATTACGCTGTCTAATAGCGTCTCAGCGGTCTAAATATGTCTTTGCTCAGGATTATTTTAAATAGTACTAGTTATAATAGTAACCAAGTCTTAATAACTTATACTGTTATATATATTGTTTAATTACTGCTAGTAAGGGTTTAACAATCACCAGCATATTTTGACGTAATGTTGTATACACGTAGACTGATAACGTGCTAAGGCAACCAATGGGTTTTCTTTGTGTATGTTGTAGACTGGAGTTATCTCCCCTAAGTT
Source organism: Lepidochitona cinerea (assembly GCA_963971465.1). Classification (NCBI taxonomy): domain Eukaryota; kingdom Metazoa; phylum Mollusca; class Polyplacophora; order Chitonida; family Tonicellidae; genus Lepidochitona; species Lepidochitona cinerea. The sequence continues at coordinate 39,362,418 of OZ020555.1, read as the reverse complement.
TCCCTTTTTCCTTTTTGTCTTTTCTTCCTTTTACATTTTGGCATCTTCCTTGGATTATAGATGCCAACATGAGGATCACCATATGGCTTGTGTAACTGTTTTGCTTAACGGAAAAATAAATTTCTCCTCAACGGAATTATGTGTCTTTGTTCCTCTGCGTGGATCCAAAACGAATCTTAGGCCAAGCCGAAACACAAACTTTTAAAAACACCGGACCCCCACAGAGAAGTTAGAGATGGACTCAACCTACCGTGTTAATTAACACGTATCTCTGTATGAGTTTTTAACCCTGCATTTCTGCAGTAGTAGCTGAGGTTGTGTTGTATCGATTTAAGAAATAAAATACTAATTGAAAATACACAAGGATTATACATTTAAAAAACAAGAGAATTAATGTGGATTATAAAAGAAAAGAACCGTTAGGACTTACCACCAAGAGTCCGATACCGTCAGGTCAGTTTCCCGCGTCAAAATTAGGACACCATTGGCATTAGATTTTCCTGTACATTGTTTTCTCTAAGTTATGATAACAGTAAAACTTTTTCTTTTGAATGAATGGATTAAAATGTTAAGCGAGGACAATCTCAGTTATTTTGAGATAAAATATTCTTTCACGATATATTTAATCATGTCTAATTGCGTCTTATTTCTCAGTTTAAAATCTTGCTGGAAATAAAATTGGAAAATCTTACCCCTACTTGTCAAACAGCGCTAACGGACAAAATGTGGTTTTTAAATAAGGATTTTTTTTTTTTAGAAACCCGTTATATACGACTATATATATACGACTAGGACCACCGCCGAAGCGGAGATTTTATTTTTACAACAGAAAGCAATCAATCTGCTTCTAAATAGACAGTCCTATAATTATTCTAAGGAAATAAAAAGAAATCAAAATTTGTTAGAGATTTTTTTATTTACCCAACAGATCTCCAAACAATAATTAACAGGGCAAAGATCTCATGCTGGGGGATTACTAGGCTATTAGCCTCAACATTTATTCGGACAGCAGGGGGTAAAATACCTAGTCTCCTTTGGCTAACGGCGCTGCGAATCTGCCGTAGACTTTTTTACTGCGAAAAACGCCGTGATTTACCGTACTGACTTGCCGTAGACACTTACGTTGGAGCCGACAATTTACAAGATGAAATGACGTGAAGAATCACAGATGAAATTCTTGGTTAAAATACACATTCTTCAATTTATTGTAGAAGCATAACAGTCACAGAGTACAAATATATTTTGGTTGGGTGAAGTTACGAGGATCTGAGCTGATGAGGTATCTTGTAGATTGAATTCAGTTTTGTGCCAGAATGGAAGATTTCTCTTAAGTCCGAAAGATATAAATTTTGATAACGTGGCGACTGATGGAGAGACGCCTGCTGACGTGAAGGTATCGAGCCAAAACTGCCTCCCCGTTAGTTCATGTTCCAATGTTTTATAGGTTATTTACGAAAAAATATCAAAACAATGTCAACCATAGAGTATATGTTTGAACAAGGCTCAGAACTCCGTTACCGAGAACAGCAAACCTAGAAATACAATAATCACCAAATCATACTGAGGTGGCGGGAGAATTATATATTACTCTTATTTGTTAAATTAAACTCGGCTTACTTCAACCAGGTGTTATGTCAGAGCTAAAAGGCATCCAATCGGTTACGTTCATCAGTTAGTGTAGGTGAATGTGAGTGCAATATCTGACATTTTAATAGGCTAAAATGTTTAGAGATATTACAAAGGTCATTTGACTGTACAGTCCTACATATATGTTATGGTCTATTCTGAAAACATTTCTGATTTACTGAGCGGATGTTACAATTATATTGTGACATAACGGACTATATAGTAGAGATAAGTAGGAACAAAATGTCTTCGATAAAATATATGCAGAATGCATGCATCAAATAGTATAATGTATAATAAACATAACTAAGAATGACAAAGAAGATTTCATACAAATAAGCTAATACAATTTCATAGAATCATTTTAATATTTAATACAACGATAATCTATTGATTCACTGGAATTCAGCCTGATGGATTCCACGATTGGAATCAAAAAGTTGGAGTAGACTGCCCGCTTCTGATCGGGCAGTTTGCGGTCAGATTTAAACCGCAGTAAACAATATAACTAACTCGACTAGTGTCATTACATTATTCATGAATAATTTATCTTTTTTGTAAAGTGAATTTAACGTTTAAAAACTAAAAATGGCAGAGAGTTTGAGAGTGGAGAAGGCAAAAGTGAATTTAGGGGAAGAGTAATGTTTACCGGCCGATCCTGCTTGTCGGTATCACACGCTGCTAGGTAGCGAAATTATCCATGAACGCGATTTTGACCGTTTAGACACGATTTGATTTCATTTTTTAAATAGGACCACATACTGCCCGCTCAGAAGTGGACAGTCTACTCCGGCTTTGTATTACAATGAACCCTGATTCCAAAATATGGCCGTCAGTATACAAAAAAATGAATTTTGGAGTCCGAAATCCGGACTATACCTCGGAGAAACTCTCTTCGACAAAGAGCAGCCAACTATTTATCTAGAATTAGACTGTAACATGATGTGCCCGTGGCACAATATTTCAACTCTCCGGGTCATTCGGTCAAGGGCCATTTTTAAATCATACCCATTTAAAAAATAAAATCTCTTTTCTCACTTCCTCCTCAGATAACAAGCCCATAAGTTTGGAAAGGGAAAGTTTTTGGATACAAATGTTAAAAACTTTTTATCCTGTGGGTTTCAACTTTGAACTTGGACCCAGGAAGTTGTCATGAAAAAACTATAATACCATTTATGTTTCAGTATAACAAGACCAGCATGGTTATGGCCAATATTATAGTAGAACTTGTAGAAGAATACAAACTACTTCAATATACTATACATATAATATACAGGCAAAGTTTAGTCCGGTTTAGGGTAAATACATTTAATTTACAGGCAAAGTTTAGTCAGGTATAGGGTAAATACATATAATATACAGGCAAAGTTAAGTCAGTTATAGGGTAAATACAAATAATATACAGACAAAGTTTAGTCAGGTATAGGGTAAATACATATAATATACAGGCGAAGTTTAGTCAGGTTTAGGGTAAATACATATAATATACAGACGAAGTTTAGTCCGGTATAGGGCAATTACATATAATATACAGGCAAAGTTTAGTCAGGTATAGGGTAAATACAAATAATATACAGGCAAAGTTTAGTCAGGTTTAGGGTTAATACATATAAAATACAGTCGAAGTTCAGTCAGGTATAGGGTAAATACATATAATATACAGGCAAAGTTAAGTCATTTATAGGGTAAATACAAATAATATACAGGCAAAGTTTAGTCAGGTTTAGGGTTAATACATATAAAATACAGTCGAAGTTCAGTCAGGTATAGAGTAAATACATATAAAATACAGGCGAAGTTTAGCCAAGTATAGGGTAAATACATATGAAATACAGGCGAAGTTTAGCCAAGTATAGGGTAAATACATATAAAATACAGGCGACTTTTAGCCCGGTATAGGTTAAATACATTTACAGGCGAATTACATATAGTATATAGGTCTAAAGGTCTAATCATCTCCCGTTTCATCGTGACAAGTTATGAAGGTTGGGCCATTGTACGAACCAGCCGACAAGGAAGAATTTATCATTGCAAGGAAAGATGCTCTGGTATAGGGCTTTGTTCAGCCTCATTTCATTTTTCTGAATGAAATTGAAGCGATGGTTCAATATGACTTTCTCGCAAGAAATAAACATGAGATTTAAGCGATCTTATCTCTTATACAGCTTCTAATCTAAGTCCGCTGTGTTAAGATATAAGATGTACAATCCCATTTGGAAATGTAGTCCGCCTGAGAGGAAACACCGAAGCACCCCCCCCCCCCCCCACCAATCACCAACCCTCCAAAATGTGAATTATGCTTACTCATCAGCGTCAGAGTCATATGATGATAATAGTTCAAACCGATTTTGTGTGGTTACTTGTGGCTGGTACATGTACTTTTGGTCTGTTTCGTTTTTTTGTTTTTGTTTTTTTTTTTTGCGGGTTTTTTTTTTTCGTCGGGGATTCGTTGGGTCCTGTTTGGCTTTCTTGATTAGATGCTTACATAGCTTAAAGCAGCTTAAAGGTCCTGTTTGGATTTCTTGATTAGATGCTTACTTAGCTTAAAGCAGCTTAAAGGTCCTGTTTGGCTTTCTTGATTAGATCCTTACATAGCTTAAAGCAGCTTAAAGGTCCTGTTTGGCTTTCTTGATTAGATCCTTACATAGCTTAAAGCAGCTTAAAGGTCCTGTTTGGCTTTCTTGATTAGATCCTTACATAGGTTAAAGCAGCTTAAAGGTTCTGTTTGGCTTTCTTGATTAGATCCTTACATAGCTCAAAGCACTGAGAAAATGGGGAGACTGCAAGGTTCCGATCAAGTTGTGGTCTCTCTGTCAAATCTTTACAAAGGTTGTACACAACGGTTCCATTATACAACATGGCTAAATCCACGTCTTCAAAAGGAAGGCCGATAACTTTGTTTAAATGTTTGGCAAAGTAAAGACAAGTCTGGAATTGTGCAAAACCGTGTATAACGCTGATATCAAATGTTTCACCTTCAGAGGGAGCTCTGTGAAGATCAAAACTATCCAACTGGCATGTATCGATCCATTCACACACAGACTCTAAATTCTGTTCAGTTTCAAAGGGCGGTGACTTTTTGCGTTGATAAAACATACACACCAAGAGAGATTCCCAATGATGACGTGTAACAGCCGGGTTTGGTGTCTTTATCCAGTAGATAATGGTGCTGATGTACAGCCTTAAATACGATGGTACTCTCTCAAGATCAACATCTTCTACTAGTAAAGTGGTACGTAACAAACGTTTACTTTCACTCTTTTCTGGTGAAGATAAGTCGATCAGACCCGGTAAAGTTCCGAAACTTTCCAAATGGCTAAGGGGATCTACAAACCTAATTCTTCCCTCTGTATTTTGCCTGTAGTATTCCTCAACTTTATCCCCACGAGGATCAGTTGTCCCCGACGAACCGGGTAATTTCAGGTCCTCTTTTAACAGGATCCCATAAAGAACGTTTCGAATCCGCTGGGAGCAATCACTGGCTGAGGGACTTTGGGCATCTTCTACCTGATTAAATAAGGTGTTACGATGTAAGACTATGATGTTAAGTAAATACCCTGGGTACTCTGTTCGTCTCATTTTATCCATGAACCAAGCAGGAATATCACCAGATCAAACTTCATGGATAATTTCTGAAAACCATCAATCATCCTTAATATTCTGTTCCTTGTTTGCTCACTACAATCGTGAACTATCTGCTCTGGTGCCTTTTCGGGGTTTTCTAGGGAAGCCAACCAGTTCAATGTTTTCGTCAATTCATCGTAATGTAGGTAATCATTCCCTAAAACCATTGCGACAGCTGGAAGGTTACCCTTTGTTAGTCCTTCAAAACGCCCAACAAATCTGTCAATATGATATTGTGTACAAGACAGATATTTTCCCGAACCTGACTCTTTGACCTGAAAATCCACTGTGAGGATCAACCCAGCTGTCAAATCAAATATGAAAAAATCGCTATGCTCAGAAAGAACGGGACATTTTAGCTGATTGGCCAGCAAAACGATCTGATCGTCCGCTTCTCCATCACAAGTCACATGGGGTATGTTCAATTCTTTCAAAACACTTACAAAAATTTCCACAGCCCAAAAAGGTAGAACTTTGTTTCTTTCACAGGATTTATTTGAAATTGATAACTCAATCTTTCTCTTAAATCTATTGAAATGTGTATTAAATTCCCGATCATCTCTCCTATCAGCCCCGTTAAATACAACAAATGGTTCAATTTTGCAATCGAGGAACATATTTAAAGCGTTGCGAGTCTTGAAGGTCATCAAATCATAATCACCGCCATATTGTGAAGCCGGATCAGAATATAAAGTATAATATAAACTGCTGGCATCTATAACAAGTTTTGTTCCTTGAAGGCGACGGTTTTCCAAGATACCTATATTTTGAATATAACGACTCAACCCAAGAATCCTCATTTCTGTGGAAAAAACGGAGTTTCCGTAGATCAGTCTTTCTCGCCTTGTTTAGGCTATAGGTCCTTGGTCTGCATTGTCAACCAGCTGTGGGAAAATGGAAGAAAACGGCATCATAAAAAATATCCATCAAAATATGGAGCTTGTTAGACTAATGAGAATTAATTAATTATCCAATACGCTCTTTGCACTGAGATATCCTTCTGAGAACCTAATTTCGTATCATTTTTATTCACCACAATACAAACTGGCATATACAAAACTATTTAGGAAAAGTTGGCGGAAATATAGTTTCTAAGAAATTTCTACCCCATGCTATATTAGGCCTAATTCATTTGTAGAGTAAATGAAAATCAAAGATGGCGATAGTTGAACACTGATTAAAGAGAATAGAAACAAAAACAAACAAAAGATATATACATAATTCTAATGATGGATTGATGTTTACGCCGCACCCAAGATTATTAACCGTCTTATGTGGCGTCTTTGCCAAGTTAAGTTAGGAGGAAACCAAACTCTTTGCCTGAAGGAAACCTCCGACCTTCGGCTAGTAGGCCTGGTAACTCTACCACAAATGGCGACCAAGTGAAAACCCCAATCAACTTTATTTGGTTTGAGTTGGATTCGAACCCATTATGCATCGATGGAAAGTCTGTGTCGGACTGAGATGGACGATCATTCCTTCAAATGAGCCACCGAGGACCCAAAATGAAATGCGATTTGCCCTAAAACAAGCCCGCTCAATAAAACAAAAAACTTTGGGCCAATCACTAGGATTGAAATGTGATTTCCGGGATGAAATATCAAAATACTTAATAAGTCAGTCGGAGATAGTCACTCAGTCCGACGTGTGCATTCCACCAATGGATCGCGCCTTCGACCCATACTCAGACCAATTAAAATTGAGTGAGCTTTTTACTCGGTCGCCCTTTGTGGAAGACTTGCCAGGCCTTCTCGCCAGAAGGTCGGCGGTTTCTTTCGGGCAAAGAGTTAGGTTTCCTTCTAACTTAACCTGGCAAAGTCGCCACATCAGACGTGAAATAATCTATGGTGCAGAGTAAAACATCAATCAATCAGATCAATGTAAGACAGGTATATGCCGGAATAATATTAAAATCTTTCCACAATAATTAACCATACGATGTAACCCCCCCCCCCCCTCCCTCCCTCCCTCCGCCTCAGGGTGTTGCCGTTTTAAAGGCTATAATTAAAATTCAAATGACACATTTCTTTGTAAAATGAAATATACACTCTGCCATGAAACCATGCCATTGAAAATGTGGAACACAAGGGATGTGTCTGTTTTTCGCTAAGGCAAACTTTTCTTATTTTCCAATAAACTGTAAGAAAATTGAAACATGGAAAAAAATAATCTGTTTGATTCGAACCTGTGCCGGTCTGAGAGACTACCGACATCCCGCTGCCGACTGAGATTAGTTGTCAAAGGGAGGTAACATATAACTTTATGGGGATCAATTTTCAGACTACAGTTTATCGAAAACCCACTCACTCAGATCAGTACATTCACTACAAATCTAATCATCCACCACACATTAAGACAGGTACCATAGCTACACTAACAAGAAGAGCTAAAGCCATCTGCAGCACAGACCTTGACAAAGAAATCCATCCCATCAAAACTGTCTTCACCACCCAAAATGGCTATCCAACCAAGTTAGTTGACTCAATCATCAAACAAACACTTAATAACGCTTCAGATAAACAACCCAGACCAAGAGAAGAAGGCCCTAATATTAGAATCAGCATACCATACATTGGACCCGCCATTCATGAAATTGCTCGTCTGATTAAAACTAAAACAGGTATTAATACTACATTGAAATTAACCAAAACATTTTACACACATATGTGTGGTGTTCTGCTATGTTTAGCAGACGGATTTGACCGGATTACACTGAATAACAAACCACTGATTTAACGTCTGCTTCTGTGTATTATACCAACAACAACATACAGGTTGATACCAAAAACATAATCTGCAATAGATGCGGATATTACAATATGCAAGCCACAGGAAGAGGAATTTCATCAACAGGAACAGAACCTAAAGGAGTAGTGTACAGAATTAATTGTAGTTGTAATGCTCATTACATTGGAAAAACATGTAGACCCCTCAACATTAGACTAAAAGAACACCAAACATCTGTTAATAAACTTGATTACAAATCTGCCATTTCTCAACACATAATTTCCAACCCTACTCACCACATCAAATGGGAAACCACTACAAAACTATCTGTCAACCAGCACCATTGGAAGAAGAGAAAACTACAGGAAGCCATCCACATCAGGAAAACCAAGCCCAGCATGAACAGAGACCAAGGATTATATATACCAAGGATGATATGACCTTTTGATCCTCCAAGACAACCTTCAGCGATTTTAACTCACCATATTTAACTCCATTGTTACTTTTCTTAATTAATTTATACTATTACGTACCTACCCCAACTTGTAATTCTCTCATCTGCTATATAAATGAATAATTTTGTTGTTTGTCATTGACTTTGATAACGATGTAAGAACTACATCGAAACGTCGTCACCCAATAAACCAAGAAGTTGTTATCCATAAGTAATTCTTCACCTTATTACAGTATAACCAAGTGAAACATTATAACAAATGATTGATTGTTTGGTGTTTTACGCCGCGCACAAGATTATTTCACTGATATGGCGGCATTGCCAGTTTTATTGTGGGAGGAAACCGGGCTCTATGCCCGGAGGAAACCCACGACCTTCCGTTGGTAACTGGCAACCATCCCACATAATGTGGTTCGAGTGAAAACTATAACAAATGAAAGCCGTTCAGTATATGACTGATTACTTACCTGGATAAAGATTGATGCTGTTTTCCCAAAGTCTTCGCCAATCAAATGAGTTTGTACGTGTTAGTTTTCATTTCTTGTAACAGGTAGCATGAAATATGCAATTTAACCAAAAAGCTCTCGTACCAAGTGGGTTGTTTCGAGTGACACGAAAGTGTGACGTCTGAAATACTAACCGTTACAGGTCGGCTTATATTCAAGAAATAAGATAAAGTAATTCTGTATTTGAAACTAAAACCAACTGTTCCATAGTTACTTCGACCAAACAATTTATGTTTATGTTTACAACTTCCTTGTTTGTCTTCTACTATAACGAATGAAAGCAGTTCAGTATATGACTGAATACCAAAAAATGAATTTGTACGTGTTAGTTTTCATTTCTTGTAACAGGTAGCATGAAATATGCAATTTAACCAAAAAGCTCTCGTACCAAGTGGGTTGTTTCGAGTGACACGAAAGTGTGACGTCTGAAATACTAACCGTTAAAGGTCGGCTTATATTCAATAAATAAGACAAAATAATTCTGTTTTTCAAACTAAAACCAACTGTTCCATAGTTACTTCGACACAAACACTTGGTATATGGAAAACAAAACTTTCACTTTCGTTTTGCATGATCCTACTGGGTTCACTCTCAGTTTACCGACATTCTTGTCATAGCTGAAGATGCGTAGCCTATTCAATATATTGCAGTATTCCAGAAAACTTTACTGACTAAAGCCATACTCCTGACTAAAGTAAACCTGATGGAATACCATGGGTTCTGGTTTAGTACAACAACTTAGGATTGAGTATGTACGTTATGATTAGAACTTGTCTCCAAGGTTATTCCCTGCATATGCCCGTGTGTTTTTGTGTTCATAAATATAAGAGGATGGTTAGAGGTTTCCGGTCACCATTGACCAGAGATGGGTTGGAGGTTAATGTAGGCATTTACCAGATGATGGCTGGAGATTTCTGTAGACATTTTTTTTATTTTTAAACATGTTCCTTATATATTGTTAAATCAATCAGTCTTCACCTCCGCCAATAAACTATCTGTTTATGCTATTCAGGTATAAAACAAACCCTCTGGGGTTTTACTCCCGTCGATGTTATTCTTCATTAAATATATATGTTCTGTTCTAAAATGCATTGGTGAATAAAACTGTAATGAAAGTGAAAGGAGATCTTGCGAGAATTCTCAGACATTCCCAGAAAGTGTTTCTTTTTGTGTCTTTAATCGCACATAACCTCGAATAGAAACCAAGTGAAACATTAGAACAAATGATTGATTGATCTATTGATTGATTGGTCGATTTTGATTGACTGATTGATTGAGTGATATTTTGGTGTTTTACGCTGCGTTCAAGATTATTGATTGATTGGTTGGTTGCTTGGTTGCTTGGTTTAATTGGTTGTTTGCTTGGTTGGTTGATTGATTGGTTGATTGATTGGTTGATTGATTGGTTGATTGTAAAATCAAAATAATGTGGATTATAAAAGGAAAGAACCGTTAGGATTTGAGTTACCACCAAGAGTCCGATAACGTCAGGTCAGTTTCCCGCGTCAAAATTAGGACACCAGTGGCGTTAAATTTCCCTGTACATTGTTTTCTCTAAGTTATGATAACAGTAAAACTTTTTCTTTTGAATGAATGGATTTAAATGTTAAGCGAGGACAATCTCAGTTATTTTGAGATAAAATATCCTTCTGAGAACCTAATTTCGTATCATTTTTATTCACCACAATACAAACTGGCATATACAAAACTATTTAGGAAAAGTTGGCGGAAATAAAGTTTCTAAGATATTTCTACCCCATGCTATATTAGGCCTAATTCATTTGTAGAGTAAATGAAAATCAAAGATGGCGATAGTTGAACACTGATTAAAGAGAATAAAAACAAAAACAAACAAAAGATATATACATAATTCTAATGATGGATTGATGTTTACGCCGCACCCAAGATTATTTAACGTCTTATGTGGCGTCTTTGCCAAGTTAAGTTAGGAGGAAACCAAACTCTTTGCAGGAAGGAAACCCCCGACCTTCGGCTAGTAGGCCTGGCAACTCTACCACAAATGGCGACCAAGTGAAAACCCCACTCAACTTTATTTGGTTTGAGTTGGATTCGAACCCATTATGCATCGATGGAAAGCCTGTGAAAATGTGGAACACAAGGGATGTGTCTGTTTTTGGCTTAGGCAAACTTTTCTTATTTTCCAATAAACTGTAAGAAAATTGAAACATGGAAAAAAAATAATCTGTTTGATTCGAACATTATGGGGATCAATTTTACTTTTTTTATTTAAATTTCTATTTCTTTCTATTTCAGACTTCAGTTTATCGAAAACCCACTCGCTCAGATCAGTACATTCTCTACAAATCTAATCATCCACCACACATTAAGACAGGTACCATAGCTACACTAACAAGAAGAGCTAAAGCAATCTGCAGCACAGACCTTGACAAAGAAATCCATCACATCAAAACTGTCTTCACCACCCAAAATGGCTATCCAACCAAGTTCGTCGACTCAATCATCAAACAAACACTTAATAACACTTCAGATAAACAGCCCAGACCAAGAGAAGAAGGCCCTAATATTAGAATCAGCATACCATACATTGGACCCGCCATTCATGAAATTGCTCCTCTGATTAAAACTAAAACAGGTATTAATACTACATTGAAATTAACCAAAACATTTTAAACACATATGCAAGCCACATGAAGAGGAATTTCATCAACAGGAACAGAACCCAAAGGAGTAGTGTACAGAATTAATTGTAGTTGTAAAGCTCATTACATTGGAGAAACATGTAGACCCCTCAACATTAGACTAAAAGAACACTAAACATCTGTTAATAAACTTGATTACAAATCTGCCATTTCTCAACACATAATTTCCAACCCTACTCACCACATCAAATGGGAAACCACTACAACACTCTCTGTCAACCAGCACCATTGGAAGAAGAGAAAACTACAGGAAGCCATCCACATCAGGAAAACCAAGCCCAGCATGAACAGAGACCAAGGATTATATATCCCCAACTGCTATGACCTTTTGATCCTCCAAGACAACCTTCAGCGATCTTAACTCACCATATTTAACTCCATTGTTACTTTTCTTAATTAATTTATACTCTCATCTGCTATATACATGAATAATTTTGTTGCTTGTCATTGACTTTGATAACGATGTAAGAACTACATCGAAACGTCGTCACCCAATAAACCAAGAAGTTGTTAATCCATAAGTAATTCTTCACCTTATTACAATATAACCAAGTGAAACATTATAACAAATGATTGATTGTTTGGTGTTTTACGCCGCGCTCAAGATTATTTCACTGATATGGCGGCATTGCCAGTTTTATTGTGGGAGGAAACCGGGCTCTATGCCCGGAGGAAACCCACGACCTTCCGTTGGTAGCTGGCAACCATCCCACATAAGGTGGTTCGAGTGAAAACTATAACAAATGAAAGCAGTTCAGTATATGACTGATTACTTACCTGGATAAAGATTGATGCTGTTTTCCCAAAGTCTTCGCCAAGCAAATGACTTTGTACGTGTTAGTTTTCATTTCTTGTAACAGGTAGCATGAAATATGCAATTTAACTAAAAAGCTCTCGTACCAAGTGGGTTGTTTCCAGTGACACAAAAGTGTGACGTCTGAAATACTAACCGTTACAGGTCGGCTTATATTCAAGAAATAAGATAAAGTAATTCTGTATTTGAAACTAAAACCAACTGTTCCATAGTTACTTCGACCAAAGAATTTATGTTTATGTTTACGACTTCTTTGCCTGTCTTCTACATTGTGTGAACCAGTGGCAGAATTTATGCTGTAAACTGCCTGCGAGCGTCGACCACACAAACAAGTGAATCGTATGTAGAAGCTTTGCTCGGCGGGCGTGAATTTTGGTAAATTGTGCTAATCTTTCAACATTTTTATACTTTTTGGTAAAGATATTTACTTTTCTGAATGCACAAAGACACGTAATTTGCATAGTCAAGCGTATGACAAACTTTTTAAGTATTGAATTGTACGATAAATACCACCCGATACAACCCACGCCAGATGCTTCACCTCTGCCACAAATTAGTATAAGAAAGTCATTTTTATTGTGTTTTTTCATGATCTTTGCGTTAATTGATATACTGATTGATGCAATCTCTATTAATTGGCCAGACTTCATATACCTTGTTCACAATTACTATTATGATTTGGTATTATTTCATCTTTTCTATCACCCAGTTAGATAACTGAGCTACATTGGTAATTGTTGTTTTAATTCGCTATTTTTGTGTTGGGATTGCAGATAACTTGTATTATCGTCCAGTCCTTGGGTTTTACCGAAGCTACCGTGGTTATTGCCCGTAGCGTAGCATAAAGTTAAAGGTAAATTATTAAGTACCGTACTTGTATTTCCTAAGCTTTAGAAAACACATTCTTAAGCGAATATTAAAAAACAATAGTTATGTACCGGAGGTGTACTGGAAATAGTTCCTCTAATTTTGTTTCGCTCAGTTTTTGCAAATACTTTTTTATATTGATAATATAATAACTCGTAAAGTAATTGTTTTTCATCTAAATATCCTATCGAAGTTAATATTTTTGTTTTATTTTTAATAAGAGTTAAGTATTCGATTTAGATAGTTGCGACATGTTAGTTGTATTTAGATTTTTACTTAAATTAAATCTCATAAATTGCCAGGAGGTCGAAACTATACTCAAAGTTATGGTTAATAGACACAATGTAGACGAGACGTTTAATTACGCTGTCTAATCGCGTCTCAGCGGTCTAAATATGTCTTTGCTCAGGATTATTTTAAATATTACTAGTTATAATAGTAACCAAGTCTTAATAACTTATACTGTTATATATATTGTTTAATTACTGCTAGTAACCGTTTAACAATCACCAGCATATTTTGACGTAATGTTGTATACACGTAGACTGATAACGTGCTAAGGCAACTAATGGGTATTCTTTGTGTCTGTTGTAGACTGGAGTTATTTCCTTTAAGTTTCCTTTTCCTCCCTTTTTCTTCCTTTTACATCTTCCTATTTGGCATCTTCCTTGGATTATAGTTGCCAGCATGAGGATCACCATATAGCTTTAGTATCTGTTTTCCTTAACGGAAAAATAAATTTCACCTCAACGGAATTATGTGTCTTTGTTCCTCTGTGTGGATCCAAAACGAATCTTAGGCCAAGCCTAACATAAATAAAAGCCCAAACACAAACTTTCAAAAACACTGGACCCCACAGAGAAGTTAGAGATGGACTCAACCTACCTTGTTGACTAACACGTATCTCTGTATGAGTTTTTAACCCTGCATTTCTGCAGTAGTAGCTGAGTTTGTGTTGTATCGATTTAAGAAATAAAATACTGAATGAAAATACACAAGTATTATACATTTAAAAAACAAGAGAGTTAATGTGGGTTATAAAAGGAGAGAACCGTTAGGACTTGATTTACCACCAAGCGTCCGATACTGTCAGGTCAGTTTCCCGCGTCAAAATTAGGACACCATTGGCAATAAATTTTCCTGTACATTGTTTTCATTAATTTCTCGGAGATTTTATTTTTACAACAGAAAGCAATCAATCGGCTTCTAAATAGACAGTCCTATAATTATTTTAAGGAAATAAAAAGAAATCAAAATTTGTTAGAGATTGTTTTATTTACCCAACAGATCTCCCAACAATAATTAACAGGGCAAAGATATCATGCTGGGGGATTACTAGGCTATTAGCCTCAACATTTATTCGGACAGCAGGGGATAAAGTACCTAGTCTCCTTTGGCTAACGGCGCTGCGAATCTGCCGTAGACTTTTTTACTGCGGAAAACGCCGTGATTTACCGTACTGACTTGCCGTAGACACTTACGTTGGAGCCGGCAATTTACAAGATGAAATGACGTGAAGAATCACAGATGAAATTCTTGGTTAAAATACACATTCTTCAATTTATTGTAGAAGCATAACAGTCACAGAGTACAAATATATTTTGGTTGGGTGAAGTTACGAGGATCTGAGCTGATGAGGTATCTTGTAGATTGAATTCATTTTTGTGTCAGAATGAAAGATTTCTCTAAAGTCCGAAAGATATAAATTTTGATAACGTGGCGACTGATGGAGAGACGCCTGCTGACGTAAAGGTATCGAGCCAAAACTGCCTCCCCGTTTACTTCATCTTCCAATGTTTTATAGGTTATTTACGAAAAAACATATCAAAACATTGTCAACCATAGAGTATATGTTTGGACAAGGCTCAGAACTCCGTGACCGAGAACAGCAAACCTAGAAATACAATAATCACCAAATCATACTGAGGTGGTGTGAGAATTATATATTACTCTTATTTGTTAAATTAAACTCGGCTTACTTCAACCAGATGTTATGTCAGAGCTAAAAAGCATCCAATCGGTTACGTTCATCAGTTAGTGTAGGTAAATGTGAGAGCAATATCTAACATTTTCACAGGCTAAATGTTTGGAGATATTACAAATGTCATTTGACTGTACAGTCCTACAAAAATGTTATGATCTATTCTGAAAACATTTCTGATTTACTGAGCGGATGTTACAATTCTAGTGTGACATAACGGACTATATAGTAGAGAAAAGTAGGAACAAAATGTCTTCTATAAAATATATGTAGAATGCATGCATCAAATAGTATAATGTATAATAAACATAACTAAGAATGACAGTGAAGATTTCATACAAATAAGCTAATAAAATTTCATAGAATCATTTTAATATTTAGTACAACGGTAATCTATTGATTCACTGGAATTCAGCCTGATGGATTCCACGATTGGAATCAAAAAGTCGGAGTAGACTGCCCGCTTCTGATCGGGCAGTTTGCGGTCAGATTTAAACCGCAGTAAACAATATAACTAACTCGACTAGTGTCATTACATTATTCATGAATAATTTATCTTTTTGTAAAGTGAATTTACCGTTTAAAAACTAAAAATGGCAGAGAGTTTGAGAATGGAGAAGGCAAAAGTGAATTTAGGAAAAGAGTAATGTTTACCGGCCGACGCTGCTAGGTAGCGAAATTATCCATGAACGCGATTTTGACCGTTTAGACACGATTTGAGTATGTTATATCGTCATTTCATTGACTAAATAGGACCACATACTGCCGGCTCAGAAGTGGACAGTCTACTCCGGCTTTTTATTGTAACGAAAATGGATTTTCTACAAATTTGTTAAATATGAGTGTCATTTATGTAAATTTACTTAGATTGGAAAATATTTAGGAACTACTATTTAACAATAGCATGTATGATGTGGTAGTACTAGGCCTACTACTAGGCTACCAGACAGTAAAGTTCTAGAAATAATAGTGATTTAAACACGTCTGAGAGGTACATTATTTCGTTATAACTTGAATTAATTTACAAGAAATTATTGTTTGGGTGCATACACTGATGGATGAGATCATTAAACTAGTAAAGATGCCACAGAGAAACATGAAATCGGTCTGAAATTGAGCGAGGCGAAAAACTGGACCCTCAGTGATCCTTTACATGCTGCAGATAAGCAGACGATATGTAAACAAAAACTAAGTGATTGACTTTCGCCTTCGGTATGAAATTAAGCCATTTTCGAGGAATTTGACATGGTAATTAAGAAATATATGATCCAAACTTACTTTTGCAGCATTGATTTATTATGGATGACATTTCTTTACAACGAAAATCAAAATTTATCAACGCGTGTTGACAGTTCGAATGCCGCATTGGCCATGTTAGAAAGCGCTCTTTGTAATTTTTAGGTCAGTCTGTCGGCGCTTCGTTTGGAGGAAATATTTCTGTAACTGTTGTTCAAAACAATATGGAAAATTAGCTTAGGCATCGGAGAAAAAGTTTCTATGAATACTTTGAGGATATTTAAATTTTCAGGCTATTTATCTTCAACTATCTGGTGTTTGTATTTGTGAATTTCGACTGTCAATTTTATACGTCGCGCTTTGGATAGCTTCTGTTGGCGCTGTGCCAAGTGACGTATCTACAACGTTCTTCAGGATTAACCAATCAGCGATCGAGTTTATCATCCTGGAGAGTATAAAAGGCAGCTGCAACCAGTCACTCGTTCAGATGTGGCCCTGACGGGCACGCTGCTCAGCAGCACCTGTCAACCACAGGCACTCGGCCTAACCAGCTGAGAAGGAACTGGTAAAACAGTTCGGAGTCAGAAACTGAAGCCAAAACTACAAACATTTCGTCAAAACGTTTTAGTTTCGAAACAGTTTGGGAAGCGTTTTAGTTTCAAAACAGTTTGGGAAGCGTTTTAGTTTCGAAACAGTTTGAGAAGCGTTTTAGTTTCAAAACAGTTTGGAAAACGTTTGAGATTCGAAACAGTTTGGAAAACGTTTTAGTTTCGAAACAGTTTGGAAAACGTTTTAGTTTCGAAACAGTTTGGAAAACTTTTTAGTTTCGAAACAGTTTGGAAAACGTTTTAGTTTCGAAACAGTTTGGAAAACGTTTTAGTTTCAAAACAGTTTGGAAAACGTTTTAGTTTCAAAACAGTTTGGAAAACGTTTGAGATTCGAAACAGTTTGGAAAACGTTTGAGTTTTGAAACAGTTTGGAAAACGTTTTAGTTTTGAAACAGTTTGGAAAACGTTTTAGTTTTGAAACAGTTTGGAAAACGTTTGAGTTTTGAAACAGTTTGGAGAACGTTTTAGTTTTAAAACAGTTTGGAAAACGTTTAAGTTTTGAAACAGTTTGCAGAACATTTAAGTTTAGAGGTAGTTTGGAGTGCTAAAATAACAATTCGGAAATTTGTCTACTGGAATTTCAGACTATGGAATTAAACTTGTGAATTAATGAATCCTCTGGGATGAACTTTGGAAGTTGAACATTTGGTGATTGCTGGTTAATTATTTTGCAAATTAACTTTGGAACAATATGAGTAATTGAACAATCAACATTTAAATGAACTCTCTAGCTAATAGAACAATTTGGAGGGAATGACATTGTTTCAGTGACTGTTAACGTTTACATTTCAATTCTTCATTGTAACAACAAAATAAATGTATGAAAATCACTCAAAAGTGATAACTTCGTTTGGACGTTTCTCAATTGCCCTTAGATAAGAATTTAGAATAACCTACATATAGCGGTGTCTCCGGAGTGTTCAACCAGTTTCAATCTCTTTGATGGAAGTTAAGAATTTCCGCTCGATTCTTAAACTTTGAGATTGAGGTTAAGACTGCGCTACCTTGAATTGTAAAATAAGGAACCTTTTTCAGTTAGCCTTAGACATCAAATTTCCGCTACATTTGGTGGCAGCGGTGGGATCTTAAAATCTGTGAGGAGGACATTGAAAAACATACAATCCAAGATATAAACATTTATCAAACGACAAAATGGATTCCCAAAATACAGCCTCTGGAGACTTTGATCCAGAAGTTAGTTTCAATCCAAGGCACAATGTTGACCAAGAGCCTGTCAGGGTACCACTTTTCCGTGAGTTGGGCGATTTCGCTCACGTTAATCAAAGGAGCCATCGTCAAAAGAAGGAAGAATGTTACAATGGGGAGAATCCATGGAATGAATACATTAAAGTTTTTAAACTGTAGCTAGAATTAATAAATGGACCGAACAAGAAAAAGCAGACTTTTCATTTGCACATCTACAAGGGCCAGCAAGACAGTTAGCTTGAACTCTAACTGACGAAGAAATTCAGAATTTTTACCAATTGGAAAATGTCCTCAGGCAACGTTTTGGACCTCGGGATCAGGCTGAGCTCTATCTGGCAGAACTTAGGGGACGAAGAAGAAACTCGAAAGAGGGTCTTCGGGAACTGGGACAAGCCATTCGGAAACTGACATGGTAATTAAGAAATATATGATCCAAACTTACTTTTGCAGCATTGATTTATTATGGATGACATTTCTTTACAACGAAAATCAAAATTTATCAACGCGTGTTGACAGTTCGAATGCCGCATTGGCCATGTTAGAAAGCGCTCTTTGTAATTTTTAGGTCAGTCTGTCGGCGCTTCGTTTGGAGTTAGCTTGAACTCTAACTGACGAAGAAATTCAGACGTCTAGCTTACCCAGATATGACAGCTTATCACCAAGAGCGTCTCGCTAAGACTCATTTCATTGATGCTTTGGAGGATGGAGATATTCAAATGCAGATATATCAAGGCAAATCAGAGAATTCGCAACAGGCCATCACTCTAGCACTTGAAATGGAGGGATACCAGCAAATAGAAGCTGAACGGCGATTTCCAGGTAAAAAGTATAAACAATTTCGAACAAAATATGGAGGTGGATGAAAATACAGTAATAGTTGCAGTGTTAGAAGAAAAGGTCAAAGAATTAACCTTTGAAGAAAATACTGATAGGAGAACTGGTCGAGAAAATATGGAATGTTTTCAATTGCCACGAAAAGGATCACTTTGGTAGATATTGTTTAAAACTAAGGGGGGGGAAAAAGCTACCCAGGTTGAAAATGTGATAAAACGGTAGATTGTTTAGCAGTACAGTTAACAAAGTTTCATAGAAGTACAAGTACGCTTAACGAACTCTTCACCTGGAATATTAATACATTACTTATGTCTTCTCAAATGGGAGAGCGAACTGTCATATTGGGGATATGGGTATAGTTGGTGAAAAGGAGTTTGTTTGTAACAGGTCGAGTTGGACATTCTGACATTTATTTTCTGGTTCTTACTGGGGCTTGTGTTATTTCGTTTTTGAGTAAACTTTGTAAGAAAAATCCAACGAGAGAACGGCTGGCGTTACAACTGACTTCCTTGGCCCTTTTACTGCAGATCATAAGAAATTGGTGAAAGTTGGAGAAAGCGATTTGGATTTGGGGATTTTGCCCTTCCAAGCTCCATGTACTGTTGTTAATTTTAATGATGGATGCAAGAATTGATAGGAATGGATTTTCTAACAGAATATGACTGCAATATATTTATTCTTGAAGAGGGTGTTTACTTGTAAAAGGCTTCAGATCCTTTGTTGTGGAAACTGTACTTACAGCACTTATGACCACTGACACCGATAAGTGACTGATTTAAATATTGGAGTTTTAGGAGCCTTTTATGAATCTGTGGAAGATGAATTAAACTTGAGTTTTTGTTGTCTATTGGTGTAGTCTCTGCTAATCTAGTGTGTACTGAACATTAGTTGTTATCAAGTTGAAGTAATCCCTAATGGAAACATTTCAGCAATGTTGAGTCCGTAGCTGAAAACAGCAGATTTTCTTTTGATCAAGACTGGGGTCTTCGAGATACTAGTGGCCAAGACAGGATGGTCTTGCAGGATACTACTAGGATTAAGGCACGAGAGCCTTGAGTATGTGTCTAGATTTCACACATGTGACTCTGTTAATTTCTCTATGGAACAGAAGTTAACGAAATTCTTGCATGGTACACACGTTTGAAAGTACCAAGGGAATGGACTTTAAAAAACAAAGCTGAATTGTATTCTTTAAAATTATTTAGGATCGTTGATCTACACCAAAACAGAGTAAATTGACTTAAATGGTGAAAAACAATTGGAATTCGAATGGCATGTGTGGAATATATACCGACATACGAGTTCATTCTTTGATCACTTACTGTATTTGGAAGAAAAGTTTGTTAATTATGCCTACCTAACTTTGGTTGCCAACAGCTAGATCATTTAAATTGACTAGTGCTGTTTAATAATTGTTCGAGGACGAACAAAACTAAGAAGGGGTAATGTAACGAAAATGGATTTTCTACAAATTTATTTGACTGTTAAATATGAGTGTCATTTATGTAAATTTACTTAGATTGGAAAATATTTAGGAATTACTATTTAACAATAGCATGTATGATGTGGTAGTACTACTACTAGGCTACCAGACAGTAAAGTTCTAGAAATAATAGTGATTTAAACACGTCTGAGAGGTACATTATTTCGTTATAACTTGAATTAATTTACAAGAAATTATTGTTTGGGTGCATACACTGATGGATGAGATCATTAAACTAGTAAAGAGGCCACAGAGAAACATGAAATCGGTCTGAAATTGAGCGAGGCGAAAAACTGGACCCTCAGTGATCCTTTACATGCTGCAGATAAGCAGACGATATGTAAACAAAAACTAAGTGATTGACTTTCGCCTTCGGTATGAAATTAAGCCATTTTCGAGGAAATTTGACATGGTAATTAAGAAATATATGATCCAAACTTACTTTTGCAGCATTGATTTATTATGGATGACATTTCTTTACAACGAAAATCAAAATTTATCAACGCGTGTTGACAGTTCGAATGCCGCATTGGCCATGTTAGAAAGCGCTCTTTGTAATTTTTAGGTCAGTCTGTCGGCGCTTCGTTTGGAGGAAATATTTCTGTAACTGTTGTTCAAAACAATATGGAAAATTAGCTTAGGCATCGGAGAAAAAGTTTCTATGAATACTTTGAGGATATTTAAATTTTCAGGCTATTTATCTTCAACTTTCTGGTGTTTGTATTTGTGAATTTCGACTGTCAATTTTATACGTCGCGCTTTGGATAGCTTCTGTTGGCGCTGTGCCAAGTGACGTATCTATAACGTTCTTCAGGATTAACCAATCAGTGATCGAGTTTATCATCCTGGAGAGTATAAAAGGCAGCTGCAACCAGTCACTCGTTCAGATGTGGCCCTAACGGGCACGCTGCTCAGCAGCACCTGTCAACCACAGGCACTCGGCCTAACCAGCTGAGAAGGAACTGGTAAAACAGTTCGGAGTCAGAAACTGAAGCCAAAACTACAAACATTTCGTCAAAACGTTTTAGTTTCGAAACAGTTTGGGAAGCGTTTTAGTTTCAAAACAGTTTGGGAAGCGTTTTAGTTTCGAAACAGTTTGGGAAGCGTTTTAGTTTCAAAACAGTTTGGAAAACGTTTGAGATTCGAAACAGTTTGGAAAACGTTTTAGTTTCGAAACAGTTTGGAAAACGTTTTAGTTTCGAAACAGTTTGGAAAACGTTTTAGTTTCGAAACAGTTTGGAAAACGTTTTAGTTTCGAAACAGTTTGGAAAACGTTTTAGTTTCAAAACAGTTTGGAAAACGTTTGAGATTCGAAACAGTTTGGAAAACGTTTGAGTTTCGAAACAGTTTGGAAAACGTTTTAGTTTTGAAACAGTTTGGAAAACGTTTTAGTTTTGAAACAGTTTGGAAAACGTTTGAGTTTTGAAACAGTTTGGAGAACGTTTTAGTTTTGAAACAGTTTGGAAAACGTTTAAGTTTTGAAACAGTTTGCAGAACATTTAAGTTTAGAGGTAGTTTGGAGTGCTAAAATAACAATTCGGAAATTTGTCTACTGGAATTTCAGACTATGGAATTAAACTTGTGAATTAATGAATCCTCTGGGATGAACTTTGGAAGTTGAACATTTGGTGATTGCTGGTTAATTATTTTGCAAATTAACTTTGGAACAATATGAGTAATTGAACAATCAACATTTAAATGAACTCTCTAGCTAAGAGAACAATTTGGAGGGAATGACATTGTGTCAGTGACTGTTAACGTTTTCATTTCAATTCTTCATTGTAACAACAAAATAAATGTATGAAAATCACTCAAAAGTGATAACTTCGTTTGGACGTTTCTCAATTGCCCTTAGATAAGAATTTAGAATAACCTACATATAGCGGTGTCTCCGGAGTGTTCAATCAGTTTCAATCTCTTTGATGGAAGTTAAGAATTTCCGCTCGATTCTTAAACTTTGAGATTGAGGTTAAGACTGCGCTACCTTGAATTGTAAAATAAGGAACCTTTTTTCAGTTAGCCTTAGACATCAAATTTCCGCTACATTATTACAACGAACCCTGACTCCAAAATATGGCCGTTAATTTAAAAAGGAATTTTGGAGTCAGAAATCCGGACTATACGTCGGAGAAACTCTCTGCGACAAAGACCATTTATCTAAAATTAGACTTTAACATGATGTGCCCGTGGCACAATATTTCAACTCTCCGGGTGATTCAGTCAAGGACCATTTTGAAATCATACCCATTGAAAAAATCAAATCTTTTTTCTCGCTTCCGCCTCAGATAACAAGCCCACAAGTTTGGAAAGGGAAAGTTTTTCGATACAAATGTTAAAAACTTTTTATCCTTTGGGTTATAACTTTGAACTTGGACCCAGGAAGTTGTCATAAAAACACTATAATACCTTTTGTGTTTCAGTATAACAAGGCCAGCATGATTATGGCCAAGATTATAGTAGAACTTGTAGAAGAATACAAACTACTTCAAAGTAAAATGGTTCGACCTTTGACCCAGAGTCCAGTTAGGGTCAATACATATAATATACAGGCAAAGTTTAGTCAGGTATAGGGTAGATACATATAATATACAGGCAAAGTTTAGTCAGGTTTAGGGTAAATACATATAATATACAGGCGAAGTTTAGTCCGGTTTAGGGTAAATACATATAATATACAGGCGAAGTTTAGTCCGGTATAGGAAGGCAAAGTTTAGTCAGGTATAGGGTAAGTACATATAAAATACAGTCAAAGTTTAGTCCGGTTTAGGGTAAATACATATAATATACAGGCGAAGTTTAGTCCGGTATAGGGAGGCAAAGTTTAGTCAGTTATAGGGTAAGTACATATAATATACAGGCGAAGTTTAGTCCGGTATAGGGTAAATACATATAGAATACAGGCGAAGTTTAGTCAGGTGTAGGGTAAATACATATAAAATACAGGCGAAGTTTAGTCCGGTATAGGGAGGTAAAGTTTAGTCAGGTATATGGTAAGTACATATAATATACAGGCGAAGTTTAGTCCGGTATAGGGTAAATCATATAAAATACAGGCGAAGTTTAGTCCGGTTTAGGGTAAATACATATAAAATACAGGCGAAGTTTAGCCCGGTATAGGTTAAATACATTCACAGGCGAATCACATGTATTATATAGGCAAATTTAAACCCCGTATAGGGGAAATACATACACTATACAACCGGTCAGTGCGACGAATGCCGCCATGGTATCTGTAGGTTTTGTATGGGTCAGTCTGACGACGGCAGCTATAATATCTGTAGGTTTTGTATGGGTCAGTCGGACGAATGCAGCTATAATATCTGTAGGTTTTGTATGGGTCAGTCTGACGAATGCAGCTATAATATCTGTAGGTTTTGTATGGGTCAGTCTGACGAATGCAGCTATAATATCTGAAGGTTTTGTATGAGTCAGTGGGACGAAAGCAGCTATAATATCTGTAGGTTTTGTATGGGTCAGTCTGACGAATGCAGCTACAATATCTGGAGGTTTGATATGGGTCAGTGGGACGAATGCAGCTATAATATCTGTAGGTTTTGTATTGGTCAGTGGGACGAATGCAGCTATAATATCTGGAGGTTTTGTATTGGTCAGTGGGACGAATGCAGCTATAATATCTGTAGGTTTTTTATTGGTCAGTGGGACGAATGCAGCTATAATATCTGTAGGTTTTGTATTGGTCAGTGGGACGAATGCAGCTATAATATCTGGAGGTTTTGTATGGGTCAGTGGGACGAATGCAGCTATAATATCTGGAGGTTTGGTTAGGGTCCTTATATAAATAGATCACGCTTCTTCTTCTTAATTTTACGAAACAAAAGTTGATTTTTTAAGATCCAATTTGTTTTAATAAAGGTCTAATCATCTCCCGTATCATCGTGACAAGTTATGAAGGTTGTACCATTGTACGGAACAGCCGACAAGAACGAATTTACCACGGCAAGGAAAGATGCTCTGGGATAGTGCTAGATCAGCCTCGTCTCATTTTTCTGAATAAAATTGAACCGATCGGTCAACATGACTTTCTCGCGAGAAAAAAAACATAAGAAGTTTAGCGATTTTATCTCTTGTACAGTCTCTAATCTAAGTCCGCCGTGTTAAGATATAAGATGTACAATCTCATTTGGAAATGTAGTCAGCTTGAGAGGAGACACCGAAGCAATCAACCGCCCCCGCTCCCCGCCCAACCCCCACCCCCGCCCAACCCCCGCCCACCCCCCCCCCCCCCCCCATCACCAACCCTTCAAAATGTGAAGTATGCTTACTTATCAGCGTCAGAATCATATGATGATAACAGTTCAAACCGATTTTGTGTGGTTACTTGTGGCTCTGTTTCGTTTTTTTTCTTTTGTTTTTTGTTTGTTTTTTTTTGCGGGTTTTTTTTTTGTCGGGGATTGGGGTCCTGATTGCTTTCTTGATTAGATGCTTAAATCGCTTAAAGCACTGAGAAAATGGGGAGACTTTAAGGTCCCCATTAAGTTGTGATCTGAGGGTCAAATCTCTACAAAGGTTGTACACAAAGGTTCCATTATACAACATGGCAAAATCCACGTCTTCAAAAGGAAGGCCGATAACTTTGTTTAAATGTTTGGCAAAGTAAAGACAAGATTGGAATTGTGCAAAACCGTGTATGGCGCTGATATCAAATGTTTCATCTTCAGAGGGAGCTCTGTGAAAATCAAAACTATCCAACTGGCATGTATCGATCCATTCATACACAGACTCTAAATTCTGATCGCTGTTTACCAGTTCAGTTTCAAAGGGCGGTGACTTTTTGCGTTGTTTGAGGTGAAGATAAAACAAACACACCACGAGAGTTTCCCAATGATGACGCGTAACAGCCGGGTTTGATGTCTTTATCCAGTAGATAATGTTGCTGATGTACAGCCTTAAATACGATGGTACTCTCTCAAGATCAACATCTTCTACTAGTATAGTAGATCGTAACAAACGTTCACTTTCACTCTTTTCTGGTAAAGATAAGTCGATAAGACCTGGTAAAGTTCCGAAACTTTCCAAATGGCTAAGGGGTTCTACAAACCTAATTCTTCCCTTTTTATTTTGTCTGTAGTATTCCTCAACTTTATCTCCACGAGGATCATTTGTCCCCGACGACCCGGGTAATTTCAGGTCCTCTTTTAACAGAATCCCATAAAGAACGTTTCGAATCCGCTGGGAGCAATCATTGGCTGAGGGACTTTGGGCATCTACTACCTGATTAAATAAGGTGTTACGATGTAAGACTATGATGTTAAGTAAATACCCTGGTAACTCTGTTCGTCTCATTTTATCCATGAACCAAGCAGGAATATCACTACCATTGTATCCTTTCAGATGTGTGCGTTCAAAACTTTTACCCTGTTTGAAAAATTCCACCAGATCAAACTTCATGGATAATTTCTGATAACCATCAATCATCCTTAATATTCTGTTCCTTGTTTGCTCACTACAATCGCGAGCTATCTGCTCTGGTGCCTTTTCGGGGTTTTCTAGGGACGCCAACCAGTTCAATGTTTTCGTCAATTTTGGGTCGAGAATGGTATTTTGTATCTTAGGCATTGGTAATTTATCTAAGAAAGGTTTCAATTCATCGTAATGTAGGTAATCATTCCCTAAAACCATTGCGACAGCTGGAAGGTCACCCTTTGTTAGTCCTTCAAAACTCCCAACAAATCTGTCAATGTGATATTGTGTACAAGACAGATATTTTCCCGAACCTGACTCTTTGGCCTGAAAATCCACTGTGAGGATCAACCCAGCTGTCAAATCAAATATGAACAAATCGCTATGCTCAGAAAGAACGGGACATTTTAGCTGATTGGCCAGCAAAACGATCTGAGGGCCCGCTTCTCCATCACAAGTCACATGGGGTATGTTCAGTTCTTTCAAAACACTTACAAAAATTTCCACAGCCCAAAAAGGTAGAACTTTGTTTCTTTCACAGGATTTTTTTGAAATTGATAACTCAATCTTTCTCTGAAATCTATTGAAATGTGTATTAAATTCCCGATCATCTCTCCTATCAGCCCCGTCAAATACAACAAATGGTTCAATGTTGCAATCGAGGAACATATTTAAGACGTTGCGTGTCTTGGAGGTCATCAAATCATAATCACCGCCATATTGTGAAGCCGGATCAGAATATAAAGTATAATATAAACTGCCGGCATCTATAACAAGTTTTGTTCCTTGAAGGCGACGGTTTTCCAAGATACCTATATCTGTAATATAACGTCTCAACCCAAGAATCCTCATTTCTGTGAAAAAACGAGTTTCCGTAGATCAGTCTTTCTCGCCTTGTTTAGGCTATAGATTCTTTGTCTGCATTGTCAACCATCTGTGGTAAAATGGAACAAAACGGCATCATAAAAATATGCATCAAAATATGGAGCTTATTAGACTAATGAGAATTAAATAATTATCCAATACGCTCTTCGCACTGAGATATCCTTCTGAGAAGCTAATTTCGTATCATTTTTATTCATCACAATACAAACTGGCATAAACAAAACTATTTAGGAAAAGTTGGCGGAAATAAAGTTTCTAAGAAATTTCTACCCCATGCTATATTAGGCCTAATTCATTTGTAGAGTAAATGAAAATCAAAGATGGCGATAGTTGAACACTGATTAAAGAGAATAGAAACAAAAACAAACAAAAGATATATACATAATTCTATTGATGGATTGATGTTTACGCCCCACCCAAGATTATTTAACGTCTTATGTGGCGTCTTTGCCAAGTTAAGTTAGGAGGAAACCAAACTCTTTGCTCGAAGGAAACCTCCGACCTTCGGCTAGTAGGCCTGGCAACTCTACCACAAATGGCAAACAAGTGAAAGCCCCACTCAACTTTATTTGGTTTGAGTTGGATTCGAACCCATTATGCATCGATGGAAAGCCTGTGTCGGACTGAGATGGACGATCATTCCTTCAAATGAGCCACCGATGACCCAAAATGAAATGCGATTTGCCCTAAAACAAGCCCGCTCAATAAAACAAAAAACTTTGGGCCAATCACTAGGATTGAAATGTGTTTCCGGGATGAAATATCAGAATACTTAATAAGTCAGTCGGAGATAGTCACTCAGTCCGACGTGTGCATTCCACCAATGGATCCCGCCTTCGACCCATACAAAGGCCAATTAAAATTGAGAGAGCTTTTTACTCGGTCGCCCTTTGTGGAAGACTTGCCAGGCCTTCTCGCCAGAAGGTCGGCGGTTTCTTTCGGGCAAAGAGTTAGGTTTCCTCCTAACTTAACCTGACGTGAAATAATCTATGGTGCAGAGTAAAACATCAATCAATCAGATCAATGTAAGACAGGTATATGCCGGAATAATATTAAAATCTTTCCACAATAATTAACCATACGATGCCCCCCCCCCTCCCTCCCTCCCTCCGCCTCAGGGTGTTGCCGTTTTAAAGGCTATAATTAAAATTCAAATGACAGATTTCTTTGTAAGATGAAATATACACTCTGCCTTGAAACCATGCCATTGAAAATGTGGAACACAAGGGATGTGTCTGTTTTTGGCTTAGGCAAACTTTTCTTATTTTCCAATAAACTGTAAGAAAATTGAAACATGGGAAAAAAAAATAATCTGTTTGATTCGGACCTGTGCCGGTCTGAGAGACTACCGACATCCCGCTGCCGACTGAGCCAGATTAGTTGTCAAAGGGAGGTAACATATAACATTATGGGGATCAATTTTCAGACTACAGTTTATCGAAAACCCACCCACTCAGATCAGTACATTCACTACAAATCTAATCATCCACCACACATTAAGACAGGTATATACCATAGCTACACTAACAAGAACCGCTAAAGCCATCTGCAGCACAGACCTTGACAAAGAAATCCATCACATCAAAACTGTCTTCACCACCCAAAATGGCTATCCAACCAAGTTAGTTGACTCAATCATCAAACAAACACTTAATAACGCTTCAGATAATTAACCCAGACCAAGAGGCCCTAATATTAGAATCAGCATACCATACATTGGACCCGCCATTCATGAAATTGCTCGTCTGATTAAAACTAAAACAGGTATAAATACTACATTGAAATTAACCAAAACATTTTAAACACATATGTGTGGTGTTCTTCTATGTTTAGAAGACGGATTTGACCGGATTACACTGAATAACAAACCACTAATTTAACGTCTGCTTCTGTGTATTATACCGACAACAACATACAGGTTGATACCAAAAACATAATCTGCAATAGATGCGGATATTACAATATGCAAGCCACAGGAAGAGGAATTTCATCAACAGGAACAGAACCTAAAGGAGTAGTGTACAGAATTAATTGTAGTTGTAATGCTCATTACATTGGAGAAACATGTAAACCCCTCAACATTAGACTAAAAGAACACCAAACATCTGTTAATAAACTTGATTACAAATCTGCCATTTCTCAACACATAATTTATATGACTGAATACCAAAGTCTTCGCCAAGCAAATGAGTTTGTACGCGTTAGTTTTCATTTCTTGTAACAGGTAGCATGAAATATGCAATTTAACTAAAAAGCTCTCGTACCAAGTGGGTTGTTTCGAGTGACACAAAAGTGTGACGTCTGAAATGCTAACCGTTACAGGTCGGCTTATATTCAAGAAATAAGATAAAGTAATTCTGTATTTGAAACTAAAACCAACTGTTCCATAGTTACTTCGACCAAACAATTTATGTTTATGTTTACAACTTCCTTGTCCGTCTTCTACTATAACAAATAAAAGCATTTCATTATATGACTGAATTTGAAACTAAAACCAACTGTTCCATACACTGTAAAAACGAGACTCCCCTAAATATGCGTAGATAAAAACGGCTTTCAGACACACTTTATCAACATGTACCATTTTAAACGTATTTTCTTCAATACGCTGACGTTTATCCACAGTAAAATATCAATGCGTTACTTAAAACGCATGTGTGTTTTTAATCAAACGGTCGGCATGTTTTTCTTAAAACGTCCATTAGACACACTTTATCAACATTTTCCCATCAGAAACGCGTTACACCTGAAACCTCAAGGTATATATTCACGTATAGCGTGATATGTGGATTGCTATCTTTTTCTCATAGGTTTTAAAATGCTACCTGAGCTGGCATGTGAAAATCCCTGCTCTATTTGATGTTAAGTCGTATGAAGTCTAGCATAGCCTCTTCTAAAGGAGATCTCGCGAGAATATGATTGGTAAAGATATATGAGTTATCAGGCATTTGATACAGTGAATCATAAAATCCTTCTAAACAATCAAACTAGACTACTATGGTGTCAAGGGTACTACTTTCAACCGGTTCAAAAGTTATCTGTCGTCGAGATCTCAATCAACTTTCATTTCTGGTAAATTCTATAACACTCTTCCCATAACATGCGGTGTACCTCAAGGTTCGATGTTAGGTCTAATTCTGTTCCTGATCTACATCAATTATATAAATGATGCCTTCAATTGGAAAACTCACGTTGAATATATAGGTTCAAAACTATCTCGCAACATCGGTGTCATTAACCATATTAAGCACTTGCTAAATATGAAAACCCTTTTTACACTATATTTCTCGTTAATTTCCGCGTACCTAACATATGGTAATATAGCATGTGGCAATACATACAAGCTTCATCTCAAACCTTTACATACCATTCACAAACGCACAGTTCGGGTGATAACACAATCAGGATGATTAGACCACACCCTACTTTTATTTCCCCAATATAAATTACTGCCTCTAGAACAATAACATAATTTCCAGGTACTGATATTCGTCCACAAATTCATACATCATCTTTATATGATGCCCATTGCATTGAGATGTCTGTTCCAGAGAATTGACTCTGTTCACTCATATTCAACAAGACAATCCCAATTAAACTTATATACCCCTATTTATCCCAGTGACGCATATCGCCTATCCATCGGTGTAGAAGGTCCAAAGGTATGAGTGAGTGAGTGAGTGAGTGAGTGATTTGGGTTTTACGTCCTGCTCAACAGTATTTCAGTTATATGAAGACGTTGTCTCCTTGTGACAGGGCGGATTTCCACCGCTCTTTTAGGTGCTGCCTCACCGAGACGACTTCGCGAAGACAACCAGCAAGCCACCTCACCCAATCACAGTGTACTGACACCGGGCCAACCAGTCGCTGCTCTAACTCCTATTGCTGAGCACCAAGCGAAGCAGTAACAGCTACCCCTGATAGTCTTTTGTCTGACTCGACCCAGGCTTGAACCCGGATCTACAAGGCCTGAAGCGGACGCTCTACCGACTGAGCTATCGGGGCCAGAGGTATGGAATAAACTGGCTGCTTCAACAAAGTCAGTACAGTCAATTTCCCTATTTAAACCAACCATTGAGGCTCATTTATCTCACCTTAAAAATAAAAATATTGAAATAATTTGGATAGAAATACAAGATCGAGTGAATACTCTGCCATGTGTAATTTATAGGCCACCAAATACTCCAACATTAATGTGGGAGACAATCTCCGAAAATATTGAGAATGCAATGCTATATTATAGACATAAAAATATTATTATACTAGGTGATCTTAACGAAAACCTGTTTGACCAGTCAAAGTTCCACCTTCGGGATATAATAGCGAGATTTGGTCTAAACCAGATCATAACAGAACCAACACGCCCTGTTTCAGGAACCCTTCTGGATCCTATTATTTGCTCAATAAATAGTAACATAATAGAGGCGGGAGCACTAGCAAACTTTTGCAGCGACCATTGTCCCACGTATGCTATCCTTTCATCACAAGTACCAAAAACTAGTAAGCATAAACGGGTATTATGGAATTACGATAAAGCTAATTGGGATCTGTTTCGAGATAAACTTTCAAACTGTCAGTGGGGCGAAGTAACTGAAGATAAGGACATCGATGATTTTACCACAATACTTTCGAAAAACATATTAAAATCGGCTAAAGCGGCAAAACCAAATAAAGTTGTAAACGTCAAATTAAAGTCCGTGAACGTTTATTTAAGCGCTCTAGGCATCGGAAGACGCAAATAACTATTGATCTATATAAAATGCAACGCAATAAAGTAACAAGTCTAATTAAAGAAGCGAAATCAGCATATGTAGAAAAAATTAAAAACAACTTTTAAATTGTAGAAAAGGCGACAAGTCATAGTGGAAGCTGGCAAAGGGGTTTATGAAAAATGAATCTACCAATTTATGTACTTTTCCTCCAATACTTGATCAAGAATACCATCAATACGACAACAAAGTGTCTATTTTTTTAGATATTAGATTCTGGCATCCCTGTTACACCACCGGATATCAATCCCCGAAACCTGAAACCAAAAACTATAGACCTATATCCTTGTTAAGTTATGTCAGCAAAGTATTTGAAAGAGTAGTATTCAAACATGTCTATAATTACCTTAGAAATGATATCTCAAGCTACCAACATGGCTTCTTACCCTCTCGTTCTACCATTACTCAATTATTTGATATTTGTTTTGAAATAGCTGCTGCACTAGATACCTGTCAAGAGGTCTATTTTCTGTCTTTCGACATATCGAAGGCTTTTGACAGAGTGTGGCACAAAGGCCTCCTAACTAAACTATAATCTTTTGGTATAACTGGTCCTCTGTTAAGGTGGTTTGATAACTATGTCTCAAACAGAAAACAACGAGTTGTTATCCATGGAGAGTGAGTGAGTGAGTGATTGGGGTTTTACGTCCTGCTCAACAGTATATATTCCTCTGGGCATAGAGCCCGGTTTCCTCTCACAATAAAACTGGCAACGCCGCCATATAAGTGAATTAATGTTGAGCACGCCGTAAAACACCAATCAATCAATCAACCAAGCAAGCAAGCAGCCAACGAACCCCGACCCACCAAACAGCCAACCAAGCAAGCAAGCAAGCAGGCAAGCAAGCAAGCAACCAATCAATCAATCATTTGTTATAATGTTTCACTTGGTTTCTATTCGAGGTTATGAGCGATTTAAAGCATAAAAAGAAACACTTTCTCGGAATGTCTGGGAATTTTCGGGAGATCTCCTTTCAGTTTCAGTTTTATTCACCAATGCATTTTAGAAAAAAAACATATATATTTAATGAAGAATAACATCGGCGGGAGTAAAACCCCAGAGGGTTTGTTTTATCCCTGAATAGCATAAACAGATAGTTTACTGGCTGAGGAGAAGACTGATTTGATTTTACAATATATAAGGAACAGTCTTTAAAAATAAGAAAAAAAACCCAACAAATAATGACACATTACGACCCGGGATCCTAAGCCTGAAGACCACATCGAAGGCTTTTGACAGAGTGTGGCACAAAGGCCTCCTAACAAAACTACAATCTTTTGGTATAACTGGTCCTCTGTTAAGGTGGTTTGATAACTATGTCTCAAACAGAAAACAACGAGTTGTTATCCATGGAGAACAATCAGCTTTGCTTGGTCTCCAAGTAGGGGTTCCCCAGGGTTCAGTCCTTGGCCCACTACTTTTTCTTCTGTATGTTAAGGATTTGCCGAATGAAATAACCAACAATATCCGTTTATTTGCCGACGAAACTGCTCGGTACGTTATCTCAAATGACCTGCGTAGCGTAGATGTGCAGGAAAATCTAAAACTAGATATGAAGCGTATTGAAGCATGGTCAAATAAATGGCTTGTCGAATTCACTCCAAACAAAACGGAAGCCTTACTCGTGTCCAGACGCAGAGAACCCTCAAATATATCTGTCTCCTTCAAAAACGAACCCATCATTACACCCGATTCTCACAAACATCTTGGTATAACCTTGTCATCTGACGCTAGATGGAACAACCACGTTGAAAATATTATTTCCGTAACAGTTAAAAAATCATCTTTGTTCTGTGTAAATTAGACCGAAAAAGTCTAGAAATTATCTACAAATCCTTTATTAGACCCAACTTGGAGTATGCTGATATAGTTTGGGACAGTCTTACACAAATACAAATCAATCGGCTTGAACAAATACAGAAAGACTGTCTCAGAGCTATAACAGGTTTAACTAGGAGTGCGAGCTCTCAGACACTTTATCAGGAATCCGGATTTATCCCACTACATAAACGTCGCAAAATACATAGACTTTTCCATAAACTCGTCTACGACGATCCGATACACATTCTGAATCATAGATTACCCCAGCAGACTGCAAATAGAAATCCATACCCGCAAAGATCAATTTATAATACTAACTATACACCTTTCTTTTGCAAGACCGATTTTTTTCGAAAAACTTTCTTTCCATTAACTGTCTGTGATTGGAACTCTTTACATGCCAATATAAAAAACTATACAAGACCCACTTTGCTTTCGTAGAAAAATTCATACTCTCTTTGGAGTTAGCGAGCCGCCACCCAGGTTTTATTCGGGTAATAGATACAATAATATAGTCTTATGTCGCTTAAAAAACCGCTGCAGCCATCTTAACGAGGACCTATTTCTAAATCATTTGACTGATGAGAGTATTTCTGAGTCTGTACACAATCTGAATATCATACCTGCCTTACTACTTTTCGGCGACAATGCCTTATCAAATACATATAACGACATCATTGCATGCTTATGTTGTACTTATATTTCTGAAACTGGACGTTTCCCAACAGCATAAGGTAAACACGACCAGTGCTCAATACGACCAAACGAATTTAATTGTAGACAATATATGTATTTATTGGTAAATATGTTTATGTGTATAATTATGAGTGTATAGTATGAATCGTATATATATTTCAATATCCGATTGCATGTATAAAAATGTTCTTAGGTCAAATGTTGATCATCTTTCCAAGTCCTATAAGACTACATGGCGGTGATATGCTGTTTAAATGATTTTAGTGTTCATTGAAAAATGAAGTTAGAAATCGTGGTTATATGATAATTCCACTTTAATTTATATATATATTATTATTATTATATGATATGCTATGATGATAACACTGATGTTGATGATTTCCCGATGGAGACTTCATTACTGATGCTAATTATCATGATCTTTCGATGTAGAAAAACAGATTGAATATGAATTTGCAAAGTAATCTATTTCTCCCCTTTATATATGTAAAATCGACCATGTAATAATTTATGCCCGCCGATGTTATTCTTTATTAAATGTATGTTCTGTTCTAAAATGCATTGGTGAATAAAACTGAAACTGAAAGGAGATCTCGCGAAAATTCCCAGACATTCCCAGAAAGTGTTTCGTTTTGTGTCTTTAATCACACATAACCTCGAATAGAAACCAAGTGAAACATTATAACAAATGATTGATTGACTGATTGATTGATTGAGTGATATTTTGGTGTTTTACGCCGCGTTCAAGATTATTAATTGATTGGTTGGTTGATTGGTTGCGTGCTTGGTTGGTTGGTTGATTGATTGATTGATAACCAATGAAAGCATTTCAGTATATGACTGGATACCAAAGTCTTCGCCAAACAAATGAGTTTGTATGTGTTAGTTTTCAGTTCCGGGAACAGATATAGCATGAATTATGCAATTTATCTTACTTAACTGTTTTCCTTAACGGAAAAATAAATTTCACCTCAACGGAATTATGTGTCTTTGTTCCTCTGTGTGGATCCAAAACGAATCTTAGGCCAAGCCTACACTTGGTATATGGAAAACAAAACTTTCACTTTCTTTTTGCATGATCCTATTGGGTTTACTGTCAGTTTACCGACATTCTTGTCATAGCTGAAGATGCGTAAGCCTATTCAATATATTGCAGTATTTGGCGTATGAAGTCTGTCATAGCCTCTTCTAAAGGAGATCTCCCGAGAAAACGATTGGTAAACATATATGAGCTATCGGGGTTAGGGACGGACAAAACAGACACGACAAAAGACACAAATACACACAACTTATCATTCAACACCCAATACCCCCATACGCTAGAGCTACAATCAAACTAGATTGATTGATTGGTGTTTTACGCCGCGCTCAAGAGTATTTCACTTATATGGCGGCGTTGCCAGTTTTAGTGTGGGAGGAAACCGGGCTCTATGCCCGGAGGAAACCCACGACCTTCCGTTGGTAACTGGCAACCATCCCACATAGGTCGTTCGAGTGAAAACCCAGTCAGAAAATTTTCCAATTTTTTTTTGGACTGAGTGGGATTCGAACCCGCGACCCATTGGTGGAAGGCTGTTTGGATTGAGCGTCCAACGCTCTACCTACTGAGCCACGGAGGCCCCTCACAATCAAACTAGATAAAAACCCTGTCAAAGCTAGTATATTATTCTGTTCACAAGGCACAGTATTTTACAACACCTCCAAACTTATAACTAAAACCCTATCTACATGGTCCAACACAGCCAAATCATACATCAAAGACTCCAGAAACTTTTGTGATAGACTAGCACAATATAGCCAACCTTGCCATTATGTCAGTTATGACATCGTAGATTTATTCACAAATATACCAACACCTGAAGCCATGCAAGTAATCAAATCCAAACTTGAATCATCTCCACATATCTTCAACCTAACAACTGCTAGCATGCTTAAGCTGTTACATATCTGCATCTCCTCTACATACTTCACCTTGCAAAACAATACATATGAACAAATCCACGGACTACCCATGGGATCACCTCTTTCACCTATCATTTCTGAAATTTATATCACAGAAAATTCAGCATTGGCATCCTCTCCCAGTCAACCCTTCTTCTGGATTAGGAGTCGATGACACATTCGTCGCTCTCAAAGACACACACTCTGCTAAAACACTCTTAGACGCCCTAAACACACAACACCCTAGAATAAAATTCACCATGGAAGAACAACAGAATCATCAACTCCCCTTTTTAGATGTACTTATCCAGCAAACTGAACATGGACCACATACTACAGTTTATCGAAAATCCACTCACTCAGATCAGTACATTCACTACAAATCTAATCATCCACCACACATTAAGACAGGTACCATAGCTACAATAACAAGAAGAGCTAAAGCCATCTGCAGCACAGACCTTGACAAAGAAATCCTTCACATCAAAACTGTCTTCACCACCCAAAATGGCTATCCAACCAAGTTAGTTGACTCAATCATCAAACAAACACTTAATAACGCTTCAGATAAACAACCCAGACTAAGAGAAGAAGGCCCTAATATTAGAATCAGCATACCATACATTGGACCCGCCAGTCATAAAATTGCTCGTCTGATTAAAACTAAAACAGGTATTAATACTACATTTAAATCAACCAAAACACTTTAAACACATATGCAAGCCACATGAAGAGGAATTTCATCAACAGGAACAGAACATAAAGGAGTAGCGTACAGAATTAATTGTAGTTGTAATGCTCATTACATTGGAGAAATATGTAGACCCCTCAACATTAGACTAAAACAACACCAAACATCTGTTAATAAACTTGATTACAAATCTGCCATTTCTGAACACATAATTTCCAACCATACTCATCACACCATATGATTAAAAACACACATGCGTTTTAAGTAACACATTGATATTTTACTGTGGATAAACGTCAGCGTATTGAAGAAAATACGTTTAAAATGGTACATGTTGATAAAGTGTGTCTGAAAGCCGTTTTTATTTACGCATATTTAGGGGTGTCTAGTTTTTACAGTGTATGGAACAGTTGGTTTTAGTTTCAAATTCAGTCATAAAATGAAATGCTTTCATTTGTTATAGTAGAAGACGGACAAGGAAGTTGTAAACATAAACATAAATTGTTTGGTCGAAGTAACTATGGAACAGTTGGTTTTAGTTTCAAATACAGAATTACTTTATCTTATTTCTTGAATATAAGCCGACCTGTAACGATTAGCATTTCAGACGTCACACTTTTGTGTCACTCGAAACAACCCACTTGGTACGAGAGCTTTTTAGTTCAATTGCATATTTCATGCTACCTGTTACAAGAAATGAAAACTAACACGTACAAACTCATTTGCTTGGCGAAGACTTTGGGAAAACAGCATCAATCTTTATCCAGGTAAGTAATCAGTCATATACTGAACTGCTTTCATTTGTTATAGTTTTCACTCGAACCACCTTATGTGGGATGGTTGCCAGTTACCAACGGAAGGTCGTGGGTTTCCTCCGGGCATAGAGCCCGATTTCCTCCCACAATAAAACTGGCAATGCCGCCATATCAGTGAAATAATCTTGAGCGCGGCGTAAAACACCAAACAATCAATCATTTGTTATAATGTTTCACTTGCTTATATTGCAATAAGGTGAAGAATTACTTATGGATAACAACTTCTTGGTTTATTGGGTGACGACGTTTCGATGTAGTTCTTACATCGTTATCAAAGTCAATGACAAACAACAAAATTATTCATTTATATAGCAGATGAGAATTACAAGTTGGGGCAGGTACGTAATAGTATAAATTAATTAAGAAAAGTAACAATGGAGTTAACTATGGTGAGTTAAGATCGCTGAAGGTTGTCTTGGAGGATCAAAAGGTCATAGCAGTTGGGGATATATAGTCCTTGGTCTCTGTTCATGCTGGGCTTGGTTTTCCTGATGTGGATGGCTTCCTGTAGTTTTCTCTTCTTCCTATAGTGCTGGTTGACAGAGAGTGTTGTAGTGGTTTCCCATTTGATGTGGTTAGTAGGGTAGGAAATTATGTGTTAAGAAATGGCAGATTTGTAATCAAGTTTATTAACAGATGTTTGGTGTTCTTTTGTCTAATGTTGAGGGGTCTACATGTTTCTCCAATGTAATGAGCATTACAACTACAATTAATTCTGTACACTACTCCTTTAGGTTCTGTTCCTGTTCTTGAAATTTCTCTTCCTGTGGCTTGCATATGTGTTTTAAGTGCTTTGGTTGATTTAAATGTAGTATTAATACCTGTTTTAGTTTTAATCAGACGGGCCTTCTTCTCGTGGTCTGGGCTGTTTATCTGAAGTGTTATTAAGTGTTTGTTTGATGATTGAGTCAACGAACTTGGTTGGAAAGCCATTTTGGATGGTGAAGACAGTTTTGATGTGATGGATTTCTTTATCAAGGCCTGTGCTGCAGATGGCTTTAGCTCTTCTTGTTAGTGTAGCTATGGTACCTGTCTTAATGTGTGGTGGGTGATTCGATTTGTAGTGAATGTACTGATCTGAGTGAGTGGGTTTTGGATAAACTGAAGTCTGAAATAGAAATTTAAATAAAAAAAAGAAATAAAAAAAAAGTAAAAATTGATCCCCATAATGTTATATGTTACCTCCCAACTAATCTGGCTCAGTCGGCAGCGGGATGTCGGTAGTCTCTCAGACCGGCACAGGTTCGAATCAAACAGATTATTTTTTCCATGTTTCAATTTTCTTACAGTTTATTGGAAAATAAGAAGTTTGCCTAAGTCAAAAACAGACACATCCCTTGTGTTCCACATTTCCAATTGCATGGTTTCAAGGCAGAGTGTATATTTCATCTTACAAAGAAATCTGTCATTTGAATTTTAATTATAGCCTTTAAAACGGCAACACCCTGAGGCGGAGGGAGGGGGGGGGGCATCGTATGGTTAATTATTGTGGAAAGATTTTAATATTATCCCGGCATATACCTGTCTTACATTGATCTGATTGATTGATGTTTTACTCTGCACCATAGATTATTTCACGTCTTATGTGGCGACTTTGCCAGGTTCAGTTAGGAGGAAACCTAACTCTTTGCCCGAAGGAAACCCCCGACCTTCTGGCGAGAAGGCCTGGCAAGTCTTCCACAAAGGGCGACCGAGTAAAAAGCTCACTCAATTGTAATTGTGACTATCTCCGACTGACTTATTAAGTATTTTGATATTTCATCCCGGAAATCACATTTCAATCCTAGTGATTGGCCCAAGGCATTTTGTTTTATTGAGCGGGCTTGTTTTAGGGCAAATCGCATTTCATTTGGGGTCCTCGGTGGCTCATTTGAAGGAATGATCGTCCCTCTCAGTCCGACACAGGCTTTCCATCGATGCATAGTGGGTTCGAATCCAACTCAAACCAAATAAAGTTGAGCGGGATTTTCACTTGGTCGCCATTTGTGGAAGAGTTGCCAGGCCTACTAGCCGAAGGTCGGAGGTTTCCTTCGGGCAAAGAGTTTGGTTCCTCCTAATTTAACTTGGCAAAGACGCCACATAAGACGTTAAATTATCATCATTATAGAATTATGTATATATCTTTTGTTTGTTTTTGTTTTTTAGTTTTTTTTCGCCATCTTTGATTTTCATTTACTCTACAAATGAATTAGGCCTAATATAGCATGGGGTAGAAGTTTCTTAGAAACTTTATTTCCGCCAACTTTTCCTAAATAGTTTTGTATATGCCAGTTTGTATTGTGGTGAATAAAAATTATACGAAATTAGGTTCTTAGAAGGATATCTCAGTGCGAAGAGTGGATTGGATAATTATTTAATTCTCATTAGTTTACCAAGCTCCAAATTTTGATACATATTTTTTATGATGCCGTTTTGTTCCATTTTCCCACAGATGGTTGACAATGCAGACAAAGGATCTATAGCCTAAACAAGGCGAGAAAGACTGATCTACGGAAACTTTTTTTTTTCACAGAAATGGGGATTCGTGGGTTGAGACGTTATATTACAGGTATAGGTATCTTGGAAAACCATCGCCTTCAAGAAACAAAACTTGTTATAGATGCCGGCAGTTTATATTATATTTTATATTCTGATTCGTCTTCACAATATGGCGGTGATTATGATTTGATGACCTCCAAGACCCGCAACGTCTTAAATATGTTTCTCGATTGCAAAATTGAACCATTTGTTGTATTTGACGGGGCTCATAGTAGAGATGATCGGAATTTAAATAAACGTTTAGATAGATTTCAGAGAAAGATTGCCTTATCAATTTCAAATCAATCCTGTGATAGAAACAAAGTTCTACCTTTTTGGGCTGTGGAAATTTTTGTAAGTGTCCTGAAAGAAATGAACATACCCCATGTGACTTGTGATGGAGAAGCGGACGATCAGATCGTTTTGCTGGCCAATCAGCTAAAATGTCCCGTACTTTCTGAGGATACTGATTTTTTCATATTTGATTTGACAGCTGGGTTGATCCTCACAGTGGATTTTCAGGTCAAAGAGTCAGGTTGGGGAAAATATCTGTCTTGTACACAATATCATATTGACAGATTTGTTGGGCGTTTTGAAAGACTAACAAAGGGTAACCTTCCAGTTGTCGCAGTGGTTTTAGGGAATGATTATATACATTTCGATGAATTGAAACCTTTCATAGATGAATTACCAAAGCCCGAGGGACGGCATACCATTCTCGACACAAAAATGATAAAAATATTGAAGTGGTTGACTTCCCTAGAAAACCCCGAAAAGGCACCAGAGATGATAGTTCGCGACTGTAGTGAGCAAACAAGGAACAAAATATTAAAGACCATTGATGGTTATCAGGAATTATCCATGAAGTTTGATCTGGTGGAATTTTTCAAACAGGGTAAGAGTTTTGAACGCACATATTTGAAAGGATACAATGGTAGTGATATTCCTGCTTGGTTCATGGATAAAATAAGACAAACAGAGTTACCAGGGTATTTACTTAACATCATAGTCTTACATCGTAACACCTTATTTAATCAGGTAGAAGATGCCCAAAGTCCCTCAGCCAATAAATGCTCCCAGCGGATTCGAAACGTTCTTTATGGGATTCTGTTAAAAGAGGACCTGAAATTACCCGGGTCGTCGGGGACAAATGATCCTCGTGGAGATAAAGTTGAGGAATACTACAGGCAAAATACAGAGGGAAGAATTAGGTTTGTAGAACCCCTTAGCCATTTGGAAAGTTTCGGAACTTTACCAGGTCTTATCGACTTGTCTTCACCAGAAAAGAGTGAAAGGAAACGTTTGTTACGATCTACTTTACTAGTAGAAGATGTTGATCTTGAGAGAGTACCATCGTATTTAAGGCTGTACATCAGCACCATTATCTACTGGATAAAGACATCAAACCCGGCTGTTACACGTCATCATTGGGAATCTCTCTTGGTGTGTTTGTTTTATCTTCACCTCAAACAACCCAAAAAGTCACCGCCCTTTGAAACTGAACTGGTAAACAGCGATCAGAATTTAGAGTCTGTGTATGAATGGATCGATACATGCCAGTTGGATAGTTTTGGTCTTCACAGAGCTCCCTCTGAACATGACACATTTGATATCAGCGTCATACACGGTTTTGCACAATTCCAATCTTGTCTTTACTTTGCCAAACATTTAAACAAAGTTATCGGCCTTCCTTTTGAAGACGTGGATTTAGCCATGTTGTATAATGGAACCGTTGTGTACAACCTTTGTATTGATTTGACCCACAGATCACAACTTGATCGGAACCTTAAAGTCTCCCCATTTTCTCAGTGCTTTAAGCTATGTAAGGATCTAATCAAGAAAGCCAAACAAGACCCAAATCCCCGGCGAAAAAAAAAAAACGCAAAAAAGAAAGTACATGCACCAGCCACAAGTAACCACACAAAATCTGTTTGAACTGTTATCATTATGTGATTCTGACGCTGATAAGTAAGCCTACTTCACATTTTGGAGGGTTGGTGATTGGGGGGGGGATTGCTTCGGTGTCTCCTCTCAAGCTGACTACATTTTCAAATGAGATTGTACATCTTATATCTTAACACGGCGGACTTAGATACGAAACTGTACAAAAGATAAGATTGCTTAAATCTCATGTTTGTTTCTCGCGAGAAAGTCATGTTGAACGATCGCTTCAATTTTATTCAGAAAAATGAAATTAGGCTGAACAAAGCCCTATACCAGAGCATCTTTCCTTGCAATGATAAATTCTTCCTTGTCGGCTGGTTCGTACAATGGCCCAACCTTCATAACTTGTCACGATGATACGGGAGATGATTAGACCTTTAGACCTACTATATACTATATGTAATTCGCCTGTAAATGTATTTAACCTATACCGGGCTAAAAGTCGCCTCTATTTTATATGTATTTACCCTATACCTGGCTAAACTTCGCCTGTATTTTATATGTATTTACCCTATACCTGACTAAACTTTGCCTGTATTTTATATGTATTTACCCGATACCTGACTAAACTTCGCCTGTATATTATATGTATTTACCCTATACCTGACTAAACTTCGCCTGTATTTTATATGAATTTACCCTATACCTGACTAAACTTTGCCTGTATTTTATATGTATTTACCCTATACCTGACTAAACTTCGCCTGTATTTTATATGTATTTACCCTATACCTGACTAAACTTCGCCTGTATTTTATATGTATCTACCCTATACCTGACTAAACTTTGCCTGTATATTATATGTATTTACCCTATACCTGACTAAACTTCGCCTGTAATTTATATGAATTTACCCTATACCTGACTAAACTTTGCCTGTATTTTATATGTATTTACCCTATACCTGACTAAACTTCGCCTGTATTTTATATGTATCTACCCTATACCGGACTAAACTTTGCCTGTATTTTATATGTATTTACCCTATACCTGACTAAACTTCGCCTGTATTTTATATGTATTTACCCGATACCTGACTAAACTTCGCCTGTATATTATATGTATTTACCCTATACCTGACTAAACTTCGCCTGTATTTTATATGAATTTACCCTATACCTGACTAAACTTTGCCTGTATTTTATATGTATTTACCCTATACCTGACTAAACTTCGCCTGTATATTATATGTATTTACCCTACACCTGACTAAACTTCGCCTGTATATTATATACTTTGAAGTAGTTTGTATTCTTCTACAAGTTCTACTATAATCTTGGCCATAACCATGCTGGCCGTGTTATACTGAAACACAAAAAGGTATAATAGTTTTTATATGACAACTTCCTGGGTCCAAGTTCAAAGTTATAACCCAAAGGATAAAAAGTTTTTAACATTTGTATCCAAAAACCGTCCCTTTCCAAACTTATGGGCTTGTTATCTGAGGGGGAAGCGAGAAAAAAGATTTTATTTTTTCAATGGGTATGATTTCAAAATGGTCCTTGACCGAATGACCCGGAGAGTTGAAATATTGTGCGACGGGCACATCATGTTAAAGTCTAATTCTAGATAAATAGTTGGCTGCTCTTCGTCGAAGAGAGTTTCTCCGACGTAAAGTCCGGATTTCGGACTCCAAAATTCATTTTTTTGTATACTGACGGCCATATTTTGGAGTCAGGGTTCATTGTAATAAAAAGCCGGAGTAGACTGTCCACTTCTGAGCGGGCAGTATGTGGT
Source organism: Lepidochitona cinerea (assembly GCA_963971465.1). Classification (NCBI taxonomy): domain Eukaryota; kingdom Metazoa; phylum Mollusca; class Polyplacophora; order Chitonida; family Tonicellidae; genus Lepidochitona; species Lepidochitona cinerea. Next base: position 39,318,533 of record OZ020555.1, on the reverse strand, counting down.
CCTATTTAAAAAATGAAATCAAATCGTGTCTAAACGGTCAAAATCGCGTTCATGGATAATTTCGCTACCTAGCAGCGTGTGATACCGACAAGCAGGATCGGCCGGTAAACATTACTCTTCCCCTGAATTCACTTTTGCCTTCTCCACTCTCAAACTCTCTGCCATTTTTAGTTTTTAAACGTTAAATTCACTTTACAAAAAAGATAAATTATTCATGAATAATGTAATGACACTAGTCGAGTTAGTTATATTGTTTACTGCGGTTTAAATCTGACCGCAAACTGCCCGATCAGAAGCGGTTAGTCAACTCCGACTTTTTTATTCCAATCGTTGAATCCATCAGGCTGAATTCCAGTGAATCAATAGATTACCGTTGTATTAAATATTAAAATGATTCTATGAAATTTTATTAGCTTATTTGTATGTAATCTTCGTTGTCATTCTTAGTTATGTTTATTATACATTATACTATTTGATGCATGCATTCTACATATATTTTATCGAAGACATTTTGTTCCTACCTATCTCTACTATATAGTCCGTTATGTCACACTAGAATTGTAACATCCGCTCAGTAAATCAGAAATGTTTTCACAATAGATCCTAACATATATATAGGACTGTACAGTCAAATGACCTTTGTAATATCTTCAAACATTTAGTCTGTGAAAATGTCAGATATTGCACTCACATTTACCTACACTAACTGATGAACGTAACCGATTGGATGCTTTTAGAAGCCTTCCACCAATGGGTCGCGGGTTCGAATCCCACTCAGTCCAAAAATTGGAAAATTTTCTGACTGGGTTTTCACTCGAATTGAATTGTACGATAAATACCACCCGATACAACCCACGCTAGATGCTTAACCTCTGCCACAAATTAGTATACGAAAGTCATTTTTATTGTGTTTTTTCATGATCTTTGTGTTAATTGATATACTGATTTATGCAATCTCTATTAATTGGCCAGACTTCATATACCTTATTTACAATTACTATTATGATTTGTTATTATTTTATCTTTTCTATCAACCAGTTAGATAACTGAGCTATAATGGTAATTGTTGCTTTAATTCGCTATTTTTATGTTGGGATTGCAGATAAATTGTATTATCGCCCAGTCCTTGGGTTTTACCGAAGCTACCGTGGTTATTGTCGGTAGCGTAGGATAAAATTAAAGGTAAATTATTAAGTACCGTAATTGTATTTCTAAGCTTTAGAAAACACATTCTTAAGCGAATATTAAAAAACAATAGTTATGTACCGGAGGTATACTGGAAATAGTTCCTATAATTTTGTTTTGCTCAGTTTTTGCAAATACTTTTTATATTAATAATATAATAACTCGTAAAGTAATTTTTTTCTTCTAAATATCCTATTGAAGTTAATATTTTGTTTTTTTTTTAATAGGAGTTAAGTATTCGATTTAGATAGTTGCGACATGTTAGTTGTATTTAGATTTTTACTTAAATTAAATCTCATAAATTGCCAGGAGGTCGAAACTATACTCAAAGTTATGGTTAATAGACACAATGTAGACGAGACGTTTAATTACTCTGTCTAATCGCGTCTCAGCGGTCTAAATATGTCTTTGCTCAGGATTATTTTAAATATTACTAGTTATAATAGTAACCAAGTCTTAATAACTTATACTGTTATATATATTGTTTAATTACTGCTAGTAACCGTTTAACAATCACCAGCATATTTTGACGTAATGTTGTATACATGTAGACTGATAACGTCCTAAGGCAACTAATTGGTATTCTTTGTGTATGTTGTAGACTGGAGTTATCGCCCCTAAGTTTCCTTTTTCCCCCTTTTTCTTCCTTTTACATCTTCCTATTTGGCATCTGCCTTGGATTATAGTTGTTAGCATGAGGATCACCATATGGCTTTTGTAACTGTTTTCCTTAACGGAAAAATAAATTTCACCTCAACGGAATTATTTGTCTTTGTTCCTCTGCGTGGATCCAAAACGAATCTTAGGCCAAGCCTAACATAAATAAAAGCCCAAACACAACTTTTAAAAACACCGGACCCCAAAGAGAAGTTAGAGATGGACTCAACCTACCTTGTTGACTAACACGTATCTCTGTATGAGTTATGATAACAGTAAAACTTTTTCTTTTGAATGAATGGATTAAAATGTTAAGCCAAGACAATCTCAGTTATTTTGAGATAAAATATTCTTTCACGATATATTTAATCATGTCTAATTGCGTCTAATTTCTTAGTTTAAATTCTTGCTGGAAATAAAATTGGAAAATCTTACCCCTACTTGTCAAACAGCGCTAACGGACAAAATGTGGTTTTTAAATAATGATTTTTTTTTCGAGAAACCCGTTATATACGACTATATATATACGACTAGGACCACCGCCGAAGCGGAGATTTTATTTTTACAACCGAAAGCAATCAATCGGCTTCTAAATAGACAGTCCTATAATTATTCTAAGGAAATAAAAAGAAATCAAAATTTGTTAGAGATTGTTTTATTTACCCAACAATAATTAACAGGGCAAAGATCTCATGCTGGGGGATTACTAGGCTATTAGCCTCAACATTTATTCGGACAGCAGGGGGTAAAATACCTAGTCTCCTTTGGCTAACGGCGCTGCGAATCTGCCGTAGACTTTTTTACTGCGAAAAACGCCGTGATTTACCGTACTGACTTGCCGTAGACACTTACGTTGGAGCCGGCAATTTACAAGATGAAATGACGTGAAGAATCACAGATGAAATTCTTGGTTAAAATACACATTCTTCAATTTATTGTAGAAGCATAGCAGTCAGGGAGTTTTGTGTCAGAATGGAAGATTTCTCTAAAGTCCGAAAGATATAAATTTTGAAAACGTGGCGACTGATGGAGAGACGCCTGCTGACGTGAAGGTATCGAACCAGAACTGCCTCCCCGTTTAGTTCATCTTCCAATGTTTTATAGGTTATTTACGAAAAAACATATCAAAACATTGTGAACCATAGAGTATATGTTTGGACAAGGCTCAGAACTCCGTTGACGAGAACAGCAAACCTAGAAATACAATAATCACCAAATCATACTGAGGTGGTGTGAGAATTATATATTACTCTTATTTGTTAAATTAAACTCGGCCTTATTCAACCAGATGTTTTGTCAGAGCTAAAAAGCATCCAATCGGTTACGTTCATCAGTTAGTGTAGGTAAATGTGAGTGCAATATCTAACATTTTCACAGGCTAAATGTTTGGAGATATTACAACGGTCATTTGACTGTACAGTCCTATATATATGTTAGGATCTATTCTGAAAACATTTCTGATTTACTGAGCGGATGTTACAATTCTAGTGTGACATAACGGACTATATAGTAGAGAAAAGTAGGAACAAAATGTCTTCGATAAAATATATGTAGAATGCATGCATCAAATAGTATAATGTATAATAAACATAACTAAGAATGACAACGAAGATTACATACAAATAAGCTAATAAAATTTCATAGAATCATTTTAATATTTAATACAACGGTAATCTATTGATTCACTGGAATTCAGCCTGATGGATTCCACGATTGGAATAAAAAAGTCGGAGTTGACTAACCGCTATAACAATATAACTAACTCGACTAGTGTCATTACATTATTCATGAATAATTTATCTTTTTTGTAAAGTGAATTTAACGTTTAAAAACTAAAAATGGCAGAGAGTTTGAGAGTGGAGAAGGCAAAAGTGAATTCAGGGGAAGAGTAATGTTTACCGGCCGATCCTGCTTGTCGGTATCACACGCTGCTAGGTAGCGAAATTATCCATGAACGCGATTTTGACCGTTTAGACACGATTTGATTTCATTTTTTAAATAGGACCACATACTGCCCGCTCAGAAGTGGACAGTCTACTCCGGCTTTTTATTACAATGAACCCTGACTCCAAAATATGGCCGTCAGTATACAAAAAAATGAATTTTAGAGTCCGAAATCCGGACTTTACGTCCGGACCAATGAACTGCTTTCATTGGTTATAGTAGAAGACGGACAAGGAAGTTGTAAACATAAACATAAATTGTTTGGTCGAAGTAACTATGGAACAGTTGGTTTTAGTTTCAAATACAGAATTACTTTATCTTAGTTCTTGAATATAAGCCGACCTGTAACGGTTAGTATTTCAGACGTCACACTTTTGTGTCACTCGAAACAACCCACTTGGTACGAGAGCTTTTTAGTTAAATTGCATATTTCATGCTACCTGTTACAAGACATGAAAACTAACACGTACAAACTCATTTGCTTGGCAAAGACTTTGGGAAACCAGCATCAATCTTTATCCAGGTAAGTAATCAGTCATATACTGAACGGCTTTCATTTGTTATAGTTTTCACTCGAACCACCTTATGTGGGATGGTTGCCAGTTACCAACGGAAGGTCCTGGGTTTCCTCCGGGCATAGAGCCCGGTTTCCTCCCACAATAAAACTGGCAACGCCGTCATATAAGTGAAATATTCTTGAGCGCGGCGTAAAACACCAAACAATCAATCATTTGTTATAATGTTTCACTTGGTTATATTGCAATAAGGTGAAGAATTACTTATGGATAACAACTTCTTGGTTTATTGGGTGACGACGTTTCGATGTAGTTCTTACATCGTTATCAAAGTCAATGACAAACAACAAAATTATTCATTTATATAGCAGATGAGAATTACAAGTTGGGGCAGGTACGTAATAGTATATATTAATTAAGAAAAGTAACAATGGAGTTAACTATGGTGAGTTAAGATCGCTGAAGGTTGTCTTGGAGGATCAAAAGGTCATAGCAGTTGGGGATATATAGTCCTTGGTCTCTGTTCATGCTGGGCTTGGTTTTCCTGATGTGGATGGCTTCCTGTAGTTTTCTCTTCTTCCTATAGTGCTGGTTGACAGAGAGTGTTGTAGTGGTTTCCCATTTGATGTGGTTAGTAGGGTAGGAAATTATGTGTTAAGAAATGGCAGATTTGTAATCAAGTTTATTAACAGATGTTTGGTGTTCTTTTGTCTAATGTTGAGGGGTCTACATGTTTCTCCAATGTAATGAGCATTACAACTACAATTAATTCTGTACACTACTCCTTTAGGTTCTGTTCCTGTTCTTGAAATTTCTCTTCCTGTGGCTTGCATATGTGTTTTAAGTGCTTTGGTTGATTTAAATGTAGTATTAATACCTGTTTTAGTTTTAATCAGACGGGCCTTCTTCTCGTGGTCTGGGCTGTTTATCTGAAGTGTTATTAAGTGTTTGTTTGATGATTGAGTCAACGAACTTGGTTGGAAAGCCATTTTGGATGGTGAAGACAGTTTTGATGTGATGGATTTCTTTATCAAGGCCTGTGCTGCAGATGGCTTTAGCTCTTCTTGTTAGTGTAGCTATGGTACCTGTCTTAATGTGTGGTGGGTGATTCGATTTGTAGTGAATGTACTGATCTGAGTGAGTGGGTTTTGGATAAACTGAAGTCTGAAATAGAAATTTAAATAAAAAAAAGAAATAAAAAAAAAGTAAAAATTGATCCCCATAATGTTATATGTTACCTCCCAACTAATCTGGCTCAGTCGGCAGCGGGATGTCGGTAGTCTCTCAGACCGGCACAGGTTCGAATCAAACAGATTATTTTTTCCATGTTTCAATTTTCTTACAGTTTATTGGAAAATAAGAAGTTTGCCTAAGTCAAAAACAGACACATCCCTTGTGTTCCACATTTCCAATTGCATGGTTTCAAGGCAGAGTGTATATTTCATCTTACAAAGAAATCTGTCATTTGAATTTTAATTATAGCCTTTAAAACGGCAACACCCTGAGGCGGAGGGAGGGGGGGGGCATCGTATGGTTAATTATTGTGGAAAGATTTTAATATTATCCCGGCATATACCTGTCTTACATTGATCTGATTGATTGATGTTTTACTCTGCACCATAGATTATTTCACGTCTTATGTGGCGACTTTGCCAGGTTCAGTTAGGAGGAAACCTAACTCTTTGCCCGAAGGAAACCCCCGACCTTCTGGCGAGAAGGCCTGGCAAGTCTTCCACAAAGGGCGACCGAGTAAAAAGCTCACTCAATTGTAATTGTGACTATCTCCGACTGACTTATTAAGTATTTTGATATTTCATCCCGGAAATCACATTTCAATCCTAGTGATTGGCCCAAGGCATTTTGTTTTATTGAGCGGGCTTGTTTTAGGGCAAATCGCATTTCATTTGGGGTACTCGGTGGCTCATTTGAAGGAATGATCGTCCCTCTCAGTCCGACACAGGCTTTCCATCGATGCATAGTGGGTTCGAATCCAACTCAAACCAAATAAAGTTGAGCGGGATTTTCACTTGGTCGCCATTTGTGGAAGAGTTGCCAGGCCTACTAGCCGAAGGTCGGAGGTTTCCTTCGGGCAAATAGTTTGGTTCCTCCTAATTTAACTTGGCAAAGACGCCACATAAGACGTTAAATTATCATCATTATAGAATTATGTATATATCTTTTGTTTGTTTTTGTTTTTTAGTTTTTTTTCGCCATCTTTGATTTTCATTTACTCTACAAATGAATTAGGCCTAATATAGCATGGGGTAGAAGTTTCTTAGAAACTTTATTTCCGCCAACTTTTCCTAAATAGTTTTGTATATGCCAGTTTGTATTGTGGTGAATAAAAATTATACGAAATTAGGTTCTTAGAAGGATATCTCAGTGCGAAGAGTGGATTGGATAATTATTTAATTCTCATTAGTTTACCAAGCTCCAAATTTTGATACATATTTTTTATGATGCCGTTTTGTTCCATTTTCCCACAGATGGTTGACAATGCAGACAAAGGATCTATAGCCTAAACAAGGCGAGAAAGACTGATCTACGGAAACTTTTTTTTTTCACTGAAATGGGGATTCGTGGGTTGAGACGTTATATTACAGGTATAGGTATCTTGGAAAACCATCGCCTTCAAGAAACAAAACTTGTTATAGATGCCGGCAGTTTATATTATATTTTATATTCTGATTCGTCTTCACAATATGGCGGTGATTATGATTTGATGACCTCCAAGACCCGCAACGTCTTAAATATGTTTCTCGATTGCAAAATTGAACCATTTGTTGTATTTGACGGGGCTCATAGTAGAGATGATCGGAAATTAAATAAACGTTTAGATAGATTTCAGAGAAAGATTGCCTTATCAATTTCAAATCAATCCTGTGATAGAAACAAAGTTCTACCTTTTTGGGCTGTGGAAATTTTTGTAAGTGTCCTGAAAGAAATGAACATACCCCATGTGACTTGTGATGGAGAAGCGGACGATCAGATCGTTTTGCTGGCCAATCAGCTAAAATGTCCCGTACTTTCTGAGGATACTGATTTTTTCATATTTGATTTGACAGCTGGGTTGATCCTCACAGTGGATTTTCAGGTCAAAGAGTCAGGTTGGGGAAAATATCTGTCTTGTACACAATATCATATTGACAGATTTGTTGGGCGTTTTGAAAGACTAACAAAGGGTAACCTTCCAGTTGTCGCAGTGGTTTTAGGGAATGATTATATACATTTCGATGAATTGAAACCTTTCATAGATGAATTACCAAAGCCCGAGGGACGGCATACCATTCTCGACACAAAAATGATAAAAATATTGAAGTGGTTGACTTCCCTAGAAAACCCCGAAAAGGCACCAGAGATGATAGTTCGCGACTGTAGTGAGCAAACAAGGAACAAAATATTAAAGACCATTGATGGTTATCAGGAATTATCCATGAAGTTTGATCTGGTGGAATTTTTCAAACAGGGTAAGAGTTTTGAACGCACACATCTGAACGGATACAATGGTAGTGATATTCCTGCTTGGTTCATGGATAAAATGAGACGAACAGAGTTACCAGGGTATTTACTTAACATCATAGTCTTACATCGTAACACCTTATTTAATCAGGTAGAAGATGCCCAAAGTCCCTCAGCCAGTGATTGCTCCCAGCGGATTCGAAACGTTCTTTATGGGATTCTGTTAAAAGAGGACCTGAAATTACCCGGGTCGTCGGGGACAACTGATCCTCGTGGAGATAAAGTTGAGGAATACTACAGGCAAAATACAGAGGGAAGAATTAGGTTTGTAGAACCCCTTAGCGATTTGGAAAGTTTCGGAACTTTACCAGGTCTTATCGACTTGTCTTCACCAGAAAAGAGTGAAAGGAAACGTTTGTTACGATCTACTTTACTAGTAGAAGATGTTGATCTTGAGAGAGTACCATCGTATTTAAGGCTGTACATCAGCACCATTATCTACTGGATAAAGACATCAAACCCGGCTGTTACACGTCATCATTGGGAATCTCTCTTGGTGTGTTTGTTTTATCTTCACCTCAAACAACCCAAAAAGTCACCGCCCTTTGAAACTGAACTGGTAAACAGCGATCAGAATTTAGAGTCTGTGTATGAATGGATCGATACATGCCAGTTGGATAGTTTTGGTCTTCACAGAGCTCCCTCTGAACATGACACATTTGATATCAGCGTCATACACGGTTTTGCACAATTCCAATCTTGTCTTTACTTTGCCAAACATTTAAACAAAGTTATCGGCCTTCCTTTTGAAGACGTGGATTTAGCCATGTTGTATAATGGAACCGTTGTGTACAACCTTTGTAATGATTTGACCCACAGATCACAACTTGATCGGAACCTTAAAGTCTCCCCATTTTCTCAGTGCTTTAAGCTATGTAAGGATCTAATCAAGAAAGCCAAACAAGACCCAAATCCCCGGCGAAAAAAAAAAACGCAAAAAAGAAAGTACATGCACCAGCCACAAGTAACCACACAAAATCTGTTTGAACTGTTATCATTATGTGATTCTGACGCTGATAAGTAAGCCTACTTCACATTTTGGAGGGTTGGTGATTGGGGGGGGGGGGATTGCTTCGGTGTCTCCTCTCAAGCTGACTACATTTTCAAATGAGATTGTACATCTTATATCTTAACACGGCGGACTTAGATACGAAACTGTACAAAAGATAAGATTGCTTAAATCTCATGTTTGTTTCTCGCGAGAAAGTCATGTTGAACGATCGCTTCAATTTTATTCAGAAAAATGAAATTAGGCTGAACAAAGCCCTATACCAGAGCATCTTTCCTTGCAATGATAAATTCTTCCTTGTCGGCTGGTTCGTACAATGGCCCAACCTTCATAACTTGTCACGATGATACGGGAGATGATTAGACCTTTAGACCTACTATATACTATATGTAATTCGCCTGTAAATGTATTTAACCTATACCGGGCTAAAAGTCGCCTCTATTTTATATGTATTTACCCTATACCTGGCTAAACTTCGCCTGTATTTTATATGTATTTACCCTATACCTGACTAAACTTTGCCTGTATTTTATATGTATTTACCCGATACCTGACTAAACTTCGCCTGTATATTATATGTATTTACCCTATACCTGACTAAACTTCGCCTGTATTTTATATGAATTTACCCTATACCTGACTAAACTTTGCCTGTATTTTATATGTATTTACCCTATACCTGACTAAACTTCGCCTGTATTTTATATGTATTTACCCTATACCTGACTAAACTTCGCCTGTATTTTATATGTATCTACCCTATACCTGACTAAACTTTGCCTGTATATTATATGTATTTACCCTATACCTGACTAAACTTCGCCTGTAATTTATATGAATTTACCCTATACCTGACTAAACTTTGCCTGTATTTTATATGTATTTACCCTATACCTGACTAAACTTCGCCTGTATTTTATATGTATCTACCCTATACCGGACTAAACTTTGCCTGTATTTTATATGTATTTACCCTATACCTGACTAAACTTCGCCTGTATTTTATATGTATTTACCCGATACCTGACTAAACTTCGCCTGTATATTATATGTATTTACCCTATACCTGACTAAACTTCGCCTGTATTTTATATGAATTTACCCTATACCTGACTAAACTTTGCCTGTATTTTATATGTATTTACCCTATACCTGACTAAACTTCGCCTGTATATTATATGTATTTACCCTACACCTGACTAAACTTCGCCTGTATATTATATACTTTGAAGTAGTTTGTATTCTTCTACAAGTTCTACTATAATCTTGGCCATAACCATGCTGGCCGTGTTATACTGAAACACAAAAAGGTATAATAGTTTTTATATGACAACTTCCTGGGTCCAAGTTCAAAGTTATAACCCAAAGGATAAAAAGTTTTTAACATTTGTATCCAAAAACCGTCCCTTTCCAAACTTATGGGCTTGTTATCTGAGGGGGAAGCGAGAAAAAAGATTTTATTTTTTCAATGGGTATGATTTCAAAATGGTCCTTGACCGAATGACCCGGAGAGTTGAAATATTGTGCGACGGGCACATCATGTTAAAGTCTAATTCTAGATAAATAGTTGGCTGCTCTTCGTCGAAGAGAGTTTCTCCGACGTAAAGTCCGGATTTCGGACTCCAAAATTCATTTTTTTGTATACTGACGGCCATATTTTGGAGTCAGAGTTCATTGTAATAAAAAGCCGGAGTAGACTGTCCACTTCTGAGCGGGCAGTATGTGGTCCTATTTAAAAAATGAAATCAAATCGTGTCTAAACGGTCAAAATCGCGTTCATGGATAATTTCGCTACCTAGCAGCGTGTGATACCGACAAGCAGGATCGGCCGGTAAACATTACTCTTCCCCTGAATTCACTTTTGCCTTCTCCACTCTCAAACTCTCTGCCATTTTTAGTTTTTAAACGTTAAATTCACTTTACAAAAAAGATAAATTATTCATGAATAATGTAATGACACTAGTCGAGTTAGTTATATTGTTTACTGCGGTTTAAATCTGACCGCAAACTGCCAGATCAGAAGCGGTTAGTCAACTCCGACTTTTTTATTCCAATCGTTGAATCCATCAGGCTGAATTCCAGTGAATCAATAGATTACCGTTGTATTAAATATTAAAATGATTCTATGAAATTTTATTAGCTTATTTGTATGTAATCTTCGTTGTCATTCTTAGTTATGTTTATTATACATTATACTATTTGATGCATGCATTCTACATATATTTTATCGAAGACATTTTGTTCCTACCTATCTCTACTATATAGTCCGTTATGTCACACTAGAATTGTAACATCCGCTCAGTAAATCAGAAATGTTTTCACAATAGATCCTAACATATATATAGGACTGTACAGTCAAATGACCTTTGTAATATCTTCAAACATTTAGTCTGTGAAAATGTCAGATATTGCACTCACATTTACCTACACTAACTGATGAACGTAACCGATTGGATGCTTTTAGAAGCCTTCCACCAATGGGTCGCGGGTTCGAATCCCACTCAGTCCAAAAATTGGAAAATTTTCTGACTGGGTTTTCACTCGAATTGAATTGTACGATAAATACCACCCGATACAACCCACGCTAGATGCTTAACCTCTGCCACAAATTGGTATACGAAAGTCATTTTTATTGTGTTTTTTCATGATCTTTGTGTTAATTGATATACTGATTTATGCAATCTCTATTAATTGGCCAGACTTCATATACCTTATTTACAATTACTATTATGATTTGTTATTATTTTATCTTTTCTATCAACCAGTTAGATAACTGAGCTATAATGGTAATTGTTGCTTTAATTCGCTATTTTTATGTTGGGATTGCAGATAACTTGTATTATCGCCCAGTCCTTGGGTTTTACCGAAGCTACCGTGGTTATTGTCGGTAGCGTAGGATAAAATTAAAGGTAAATTATTAAGTACCGTAATTGTATTTCTAAGCTTTAGAAAACACATTCTTAAGCGAATATTAAAAAACAATAGTTATGTACCGGAGGTATACTGGAAATAGTTCCTATAATTTTGTTTTGCTCAGTTTTTGCAAATACTTTTTATATTAATAATATAATAACTCGTAAAGTAATTTTTTTCTTCTAAATATCCTATTGAAGTTAATATTTTGTTTTTTTTTAATAGGAGTTAAGTATTCGATTTAGATAGTTGCGACATGTTAGTTGTATTTAGATTTTTACTTAAATTAAATCTCATAAATTGCCAGGAGGTCGAAACTATACTCAAAGTTATGGTTAATAGACACAATGTAGACGAGACGTTTAATTACTCTGTCTAATCGCGTCTCAGCGGTCTAAATATGTCTTTGCTCAGGATTATTTTAAATATTACTAGTTATAATAGTAACCAAGTCTTAATAACTTATACTGTTATATATATTGTTTAATTACTGCTAGTAACCGTTTAACAATCACCAGCATATTTTGACGTAATGTTGTATACATGTAGACTGATAACGTCCTAAGGCAACTAATTGGTATTCTTTGTGTATGTTGTAGACTGGAGTTATCGCCCCTAAGTTTCCTTTTTCCCCCTTTTTCTTCCTTTTACATCTTCCTATTTGGCATCTGCCTTGGATTATAGTTGTTAGCATGAGGATCACCATATGGCTTTTGTAACTGTTTTCCTTAACGGAAAAATAAATTTCACCTCAACGGAATTATTTGTCTTTGTTCCTCTGCGTGGATCCAAAACGAATCTTAGGCCAAGCCTAACATAAATAAAAGCCCAAACACAACTTTTAAAAACACCGGACCCCAAAGAGAAGTTAGAGATGGACTCAACCTACCTTGTTGACTAACACGTATCTCTGTATGAGTTATGATAACAGTAAAACTTTTTCTTTTGAATGAATGGATTAAAATGTTAAGCCAAGACAATCTCAGTTATTTTGAGATAAAATATTCTTTCACGATATATTTAATCATGTCTAATTGCGTCTAATTTCTTAGTTTAAATTCTTGCTGGAAATAAAATTGGAAAATCTTACCCCTACTTGTCAAACAGCGCTAACGGACAAAATGTGGTTTTTAAATAATGATTTTTTTTTTCGAGAAACCCGTTATATACGACTATATATATACGACTAGGACCACCGCCGAAGCGGAGATTTTATTTTTACAACCGAAAGCAATCAATCGGCTTCTAAATAGACAGTCCTATAATTATTCTAAGGAAATAAAAAGAAATCAAAATTTGTTAGAGATCGTTTTATTTACCCAACAATAATTAACAGGGCAAAGATCTCATGCTGGGGGATTACTAGGCTATTAGCCTCAACATTTATTCGGACAGCAGGGGGTAAAATACCTAGTCTCCTTTGGCTAACGGCGCTGCGAATCTGCCGTAGACTTTTTTACTGCGAAAAACGCCGTGATTTACCGTACTGACTTGCCGTAGACACTTACGTTGGAGCCGGCAATTTACAAGATGAAATGACGTGAAGAATCACAGATGAAATTCTTGGTTAAAATACACATTCTTCAATTTATTGTAGAAGCATAGCAGTCAGGGAGTTTTGTGTCAGAATGGAAGATTTCTCTAAGGTCCGAAAGATATAAATTTTGAAAACGTGGCGACTGATGGAGAGACGCCTGCTGACGTGAAGGTATCGAACCAGAACTGCCTCCCCGTTTAGTTCATCTTCCAATGTTTTATAGGTTATTTACGAAAAAACATATCAAAACATTGTGAACCATAGAGTATATGTTTGGACAAGGCTCAGAACTCCGTTGACGAGAACAGCAAACCTAGAAATACAATAATCACCAAATCATACTGAGGTGGTGTGAGAATTATATATTACTCTTATTTGTTAAATTAAACTCGGCCTTATTCAACCAGATGTTTTGTCAGAGCTAAAAAGCATCCAATCGGTTACGTTCATCAGTTAGTGTAGGTAAATGTGAGTGCAATATCTAACATTTTCACAGGCTAAATGTTTGGAGATATTACAACGGTCATTTGACTGTACAGTCCTATATATATGTTAGGATCTATTCTGAAAACATTTCTGATTTACTGAGCGGATGTTACAATTCTAGTGTGACATAACGGACTATATAGTAGAGAAAAGTAGGAACAAAATGTCTTCGATAAAATATATGTAGAATGCATGCATCAAATAGTATAATGTATAATAAACATAACTAAGAATGACAACGAAGATTACATACAAATAAGCTAATAAAATTTCATAGAATCATTTTAATATTTAATACAACGGTAATCTATTGATTCACTGGAATTCAGCCTGATGGATTCCACGATTGGAATAAAAAAGTCGGAGTTGACTAACCGCTTCTGATCGGGCAGTTTGCGGTCAGATTTAAACCGCTGTAAACAATATAACTAACTCGACTAGTGTCATTACATTATTCATGAATAATTTATCTTTTTTGTAAAGTGAATTTAACGTTTAAAAACTAAAAATGGCAGAGAGTTTGAGAGTGGAGAAGGCAAAAGGGAATTCAGGGGAAGAGTAATGTTTACCGGCCGATCCTGCTTGTCGGTATCACACGCTGCTAGGTAGCGAAATTATCCATGAACGCGATTTTGACCGTTTAGACACGATTTGATTTCATTTTTTAAATAGGACCACATACTGCCCGCTCAGAAGTGGACAGTCTACTCCGGCTTTTTATTACAATGAACCCTGACTCCAAAATATGGCCGTCAGTATACAAAAAAATGAATTTTAGAGTCCGAAATCCGGACTTTACGTCGGAGAAACTCTCTTCGACGAAGAGCAGCCAACTATTTATCTAGAATTAGACTTTAACATGATGTGCCCGTCGCACAATATTTCAACTCTCCGGGTCATTCGGTCAAGGACCATTTTGAAATCATACCCATTGAAAAAATAAAATCTTTTTTCTCGCTTCCCCCTCAGATAACAAGCCCATAAGTTTGGAAAGGGACAGTTTTTGGATACAAATGTTAAAAACTTTTTATCCTTTGGGTTATAACTTTGAACTTGGACCCAGGAAGTTGTCATATAAAAACTATTATACCTTTTTGTGTTTCAGTATAACAAGGCCAGCAGGATTATGGCCAAGATTATAGTAGAACTTGTAGAAGAATACAAACTACTTCAAAGTATATAATATACAGGCAAAGTTTAGTCAGGTGTAGGGTAAATACAAATAATATACAGACAAAGTTTAGTCAGGTTTAGGGTTAATACATATAAAATACAGTCGAAGTTCAGTCAGGTATAGGGTAAATACATATAAAATACAGGCGAAGTTTAGCCAGGTATAGGGTAAATACATATAAAATACAGTCGAAGTTCAGTCAGGTATAGGGTAAATACATATAAAATACAGGCGAAGTTTAGCCAAGTATAGGGTAAATACATATAAAATACAGGCGAAGTTTAGTCAGGTATAGGGTAAATACATATAAAATACAGGCGAAGTTTAGCCATGTATAGGGTAAATACATATAAAATACAGGCGACTTTTAGCCCGGTATAGGTTAAATACATTTACAGGCGAATTACATGTAGTATATAGGTCTAAAGGTCTAATCATTTCCCTTATCATCGTGACAAGTTATGAAGGTTGGGCCATTGTACGAACCAGCCGACAAGGAAGATTGGGCCATTGTACGAACCAGCCGACAAGGAAGAATTTATCATTGCAAGGGAAGAGGCTCTGGTATAGGGCTTTGTTCAGCCTCATATTTCATTTTTCTGAATAAAATTGAAGCGATCGCTCAACATGACTTTCTCGCAAGAAAAAAACATGAGATTTAAGCGATCTTATCTCTTGTACAGTTTCTAATCTAAGTCCACCGTGTTAAGATATAAGATGTACAATCTCATTTGTAGTCAGCTTGAGAGGAAACACTGAAGCAATCCCCCCCTTCCCCCCCCCCCCCCCCCCATCACCAACCCTTCAAAATGTGAAGTATGCTTACTTATCAGCGTCAGGATCATATGATGATAACAGTTTAAACGGATTTTGTGCGGTTACTTGCGGCTTGCTTTTGTTCTGTTTCGTTTTTGTTTTGTTTTGTTTTTTTTTCGTCGGGGATTTGGGTCCTGTTTGGCTTTCTTGATTAGATGTTTACATAGCTTAAAGCAGCTTAAAGGTCCTGTTTGGCTTTCTTGATTAGATCCTTACATAACTTAAATCAGCTTAAAGGTCATGTTTGGCTTTCTTGATTAGATCCTTACATAACTTAAAGCAGCTTAAAGGTCCTGTTTGGCTTTCTTGATTAGATGCTTACATAGCTTAAAGGTCCTGTTTGGCTTTCTTGATTAGATGCTTAAATAGCTCAAAGCACTGAGAAAATGGGGAGACTTTAAGGTCCCGATCAAGTTGTGATCTCTCTGTCAAATCTTTACAAAGGTTGTACACAACGGTTCCATTATACAACATGGCTAAATCCACATCTTCAAAAGGAAGGCCGATAACTTTGTTTAAATGTTTAGCAAAATATAGACACGATTGGAATTGTGCAAAACCGTGTATAACACTGATATCAAATGTTTCATGTTCAGAGGGAGCTCTGTGAAGATCAAAACTATCCAACTGGCATGTATCGATCCATTCATACACAGACTCTAAATTCTGATCGCTGTTTACCAATTCAGTTTCAAAGGGCGGTGAATTTTGGGGTTGTTTGAGGTTAAGATAAAACAAACACACCAAGACAGATTCCCAATGATGACGCGTAACAGCCGGGTTTGATGTCTTTATCCAGTAGATAATGGTGCTGATGTACAGCCTTAAATACGATGGTACTCTCTCAAGATCAACATCTTCTACTAGTAAAGTAGATCGTAACAAACGTTTACTTTCACTCTTTTCTGGTGAAGATAAGTCGATAAGACCCGGTAAAGTTCCGAAACTTTCCAAATGGCTAAGGGGTTCTACAAACCTAATTCTTCCCTCTGTATTTTGCCTGTAGTATTCCTCAACTTTATCTCCACGAGGATCAGTTGTCCCCGACGACCCGGGTAATTTCAGGTCCTCTTTTAACAGAATCCCATAAAGAACGTTTCGAATCCGCTGGGAGCATTTATTGGCTGAGGGACTTTGGGCATCTTCTACCTGATTAAATAAGGTGTTACGATGTAAGACTATGATGTTAAGTAAATACCCAGGTAACTCTGTTCGTCTCATTTTATCCATGAACCAAACAGGAATATCTCTACCATTGTATCCTTTCAGATGTGTGCGTTCAAAACTCTTACCCTGTTTGAAAAATTCCACCAGATCAAACTTCATGGATAATTTCTGAAAACCATCAATCATCCTTAATATTCTGTTCCGTATTTGCTCACTACAATCGCGAACTATCTGCTCTGGTGCCTTTTCGGGGTTTTCTAGGGAAGCCAACAAGTTCAATGTTTTCGTCAATTTTGGGTTGAGAATGGTATTCTGTATCTCAGGCATTGGTAATTCATCTAAGAAAGGTTTCAATTCATCGTAATGTAGGTAATCATTCCCTAAAACCATTGCGACAGCTGGAAGGTTACCCTTTGTTAGTCCTTCAAAACGCCCAACAAATCTGTCAATATGATATTGTGTACAAGACAGATATTTTCCCGAACCTGACTCTTTGACCTGAAAATCCACTGTGAGGATCAACCCAGCTGTCAAATCAAATATGAAAAAATCGCTATGCTCAGAAAGAACGGGACATTTTAGCTGATTGGCCAGCAAAACGATCTGATCGTCCGCTTCTCCATCACAAGTCACATGGGGTATGTTCATTTCTTTCAAAACACTTACAAAAATTTCAACAGCCCAAAAAGGTAGAACTTTGTTTCTTTCACAGGATTTATTTGAAATTGATAACTCAATCTTTCTCTTAAATCTATTGAAATGTGTATTAAATTCCCGATCATCTCTCCTATCAGCCCCGTTAAATACAACAAATGGTTCAATTTTGCAATCGAGGAACATATTTAAGACGTTGCGAGTCTTGAAGGTCATCAAATCATAATCACCGCCATATTGTGAAGCCGGATCAGAATATAAAGTATAGTATAAACTGCCGGCATCTATAACAAGTCTTGTTCCTTGAAGGCGACGGTTTTCCAAGATACCTATATTTTGAATTTAACGACTCAACCCAAGAATCCCCATTTCTGTGAAAAAACGAGTTTCCGTAGATCAGTCTTCCTCGCCTTGTTTAGGCTATAGATCCTTTGTCTGCATTGTCAACCATCTGTGGGAAAATGGAACAAAACGGCATCATAAAAAATATGTATCAAAATATGGAGCTTGTTAGACTAATGAGAATTAATGAATTATCCAATACTATAACTTTTTCATCGACCATTGAAAGGACTGTTGCCACGGTCTTGTTAGGTCACGCGTAACAGTTTTGAGAACCTATACCCACCACCCCCGCAGGTTCTCGTCTTGTTAAATCTATAGACCCTTTTGCTGGTTTGGTGACCAGCGCCTTGTCTACTTTCTTTTTAATTTTTTCCAAATAAATTGTGATTCGAACATCGAATAGTTCCTGAGTTATCAATATCTGAAAAGTAAACAAATTTTAACAAAACTAGAATGACGTCAATGTGACATGAATTGGAGAAGACTCATTGGCAGTTTAAGGTCTAAAAGAAAACTATAGCCCCACATATAGTCCTCATAGTTTATCCTTTAAAAATTAAAAAAGTGATTAAATATACACTCTTCGCACTGAGATATCCTTCTGAGAACCTAATTTCATATCATTTTTATTCACCACAATACAACCTGGCATATACAAAACTATTTAGGAAAAGTGGGCGGAAATAAAGTTTCTAAGAAACTTCTATCCCATGCTATATAAGGCCTAATTCATTTGTAGAGTAAATGAAAATCAAAGATGGCGATAGTTAAACACTGATTAAAGAGAATAAAAAAACTAAAAAACAAACAAAAGATATATACATAATTCTAATGATGATAATTTAACGTCTTATGTGGCGTCTTTGCCAAGTTAAATTAGGAGGAAACCAAACTCTTTGCCCGAAGGAAACCTCCGACCTTCGGCTAGTAGGCCTGGCAACTCTTCCACAAATGGCGACCAAGTGAAAACCCCACTCAACTTTATTTGGTTTGAGTTGGATTCGAACCCTTTATGCATCGATGGAAAGCCTGTGTCGGAATGAGATGGACGATCATTCCTTCAAATGAGCCACCGAGGACCCAACATGAAATGCGATTTGCCCTAAAACATGCCTGCTCAATAAAACAAAAAACTTTGGGCCAATCACCAGGATTTAAATTTGATTTCCGGGATGAAATATCAAAAATACTTAATAAGTCAGTCGGAGATAGTCACTCAGTCCGGCGTGTGCATTCCACCAATGGATCCCGCCTTCGACCCATACTCAGACCAATTAAAATTGAGTGAGCATTTTACTCGGTCGCCCTTTGTGGAAAACTTGCCAGGCCTTCTCGCCAGAAGGTCGGGGGTTTCCTTCGGGCAAAGAGTTAGGTTTCCTCCTAAGCGTAAAACATCAATCAATCAGATCAATGTAAGACAGGTATATGCCGGGATAAAATTAAAATCTTTCCCGAAGCAACAATATTTAACCATACGATGGCATTTGTGTGATCTGTGAAATTTATCTTTTTTGTGTAAGGGTTAGCCAATGTTTCCCGGATTTTATTCAGTGAATGAGATTACGTGATCATTGGATCTATACTGCTATCCATACCAGTGAACTTTGTGAGTTCTAGGACTACCGTTTGTGAAAGTAAGTCATTCTGATATATGTTTTCCTTCCACGCTTTGTACAATATTTGTTCGTAAATACGTATTTTTGATATAAATCAAAATTTGTAGATAAAATTTGCTGGTCTTTTGTTCCTTCTTCGTTAATTATTATGTCTCGTAATGTATTCAAAAGATAATCCCGAAACCAAAACGAAACCCGTATTTAAACATATAACATTATTTTAGACATGAAGATTTTCCCTGTGTGCGTGTGTTTTAGTGTTTATGAATATATATATATTTGCCTGTGCCACTATAATTTCCTTTTGATTTAAGCTCCTTTATTCCAAAACCATAGGATATTAATACACCAGCTCCCTCTAACCATATGTCCTTTTTACAGGGTAATCTCCCCTTGTTTACAAAAACTACTTTTTAATTACCCAAGCCCTTTTTATTCCTGTCATCCTCCCATATAAACTCAAGAAATTCAACATGCATTTATACTTGTTTCTGAGGCTATTGAGAAAGGAAATCTACCCAAAAAGCTTCTAGTAAACCGTGTGCGATTTCGTTTTTGGCTATGTATTCTTTGCTTACGTTGTAAAACGTTGTATATATATATTACTTTCTTTTATATGTTTTTATTACTTTTGTCCTCTTAGCTGTAGGTTTTGAAATGGAGTTTATAACCGTATTGTTTGTTAATTGTAGGTTGTGAGATGGAGTTTATAACCTTGTTGTTTTTTAATTGTAGGTTGTGAGATGTAGTTTATAACCATGTTGTTTGTTATGACAAATTGTAGGTTGTGAGATGGAGTTTATAACCATGTTGTTTGTTATAACTGTTTTATTTGTCATAAGTGTGTTGTTTAATTGTGTGCTGTAAGATGGAGTTTATAACCAGGTTTTTAGATGGAGTTCATAGCCATTGGTTTTGTGCTGTTTTTCATAACCGTGTTCTTTGTTAATAGTAGGTTGTGAGATAGAGTTCATAACCGTGTTGTTTGTTAATCGTTGGTTGTGAGATAGAGTTCATAATCGTGTTGTATGTTAGTCGTTGGTTGTGAGATGGAGTTTATTACCATGTATCTGGTTATAACTAATTGTAGGTTGTGAGATGGAGTTTATAACCATGGTGTTTGTTATAACTGTGCTGTTTGTCATAGCCGTGTTTTTTAATTGTAGGGGGTGAGATGAAGTTCATAACCTTATTGTTTGTTTGTTAATTGTAGGTTGTGAGATGGAAATTATAACCGTATTGTTTGTTAATTGTAGGTTATGAGATGGAGTTTATAACCGTTTTGTTTGTTGTTTTGCTGTGCCGAGGGGGGGGGGGGAGGGGGGGGGCAAACTGTATGGGGTTCAATCTCAGTCTACCGATGTTCTTGTCATAGTTAAGATGCGTAACCATTATTAATGTATTACAAAAGGATTCCCGAAAATTCTACTGACCAAGGCCAAGCTCCTGTTGATTAAAAAATGGCGGACGAGGCTGACAGGTAAAAAGTCACTGAAATTTTTGCGTCTCTCTCTTCCCCAACTTGTGTGATGTTTTCAACTGAATCTACAAATATTATCATCTACGGAATGTGTAATTAGCCACACAATCAATGAGCCAACCGGTAGAAGCCCAAAAGAAGAAAAAACGGAAAAAGGAGAAAAGTGGTGGTGGAAAAAGCCCAGATCAACAAGAAACAACAACAACTGACAATGTAAACACCTATTTTTACTACCCAGGTATGGCCACCCCCTCTTCTACACAGCATTTTGCCCCATCGCCACAGGTATTCCAATCACCACCTCAAGGCCAACAAGGCGTATGGTATGGGAGTCATATTCAACCACATGTACCGGGAGGGTTCATCGGAGGGGTGCAACCAACTCCTAATTTAAATGAAATATTTGTGAAATTGTCAAACATTGAAGCCTCTCTTAAAGACATTACTATTATGGGTCAGAAAATTGATTCCTTATCCGTCAGTGTCTCAAAAATAGTTGAAAAAATGAAGAGCACCGAAGAAAAAATCACCCAAATGGATTCCAGTCTGAATTTCTTGTCGGATAAATATGACCACATACTAGCCCAGCAGAATGAAATATATAGTGATATGAAAAATCATCGAAAAGAATTAGAAACAAGTATTCAAAATGAGGTTACCAAAGAACTAACATCTCAAAATGAATCCCTTAATGAGCAGATCGTTGATTTAAAGTGTCGTTCTATGCGTGACAATCTATTGTTTATGGGAATACCTGAAAATGAAAGTCAACCAAACATCCGAACCGACCAAGGCAATGCAACAGATCAACGGGAACAAATTACTTCAGAAGATTTGTTAAATAATTTTATTAGAGAGCACCTCCATGTAAACAAAGTGATTTCTTTTGAGAGGGTACACCGGTTGGGAGCCCCTAAGAGTGGAATGTCGAAGCCCAGGCCGATCGTCGCTAAATTTAGTAGCTTCAAAGACTGTGAGGAATTAAGGAGATCGTCATATCAGCTCAAGGATAAACCATACTCTATCGCAGAGCAGTTCCCACCTGAGATTGTGGCGAAACGCCGTGTGTTGTTACCGGTCTACAGACAAGCCAAGCGCGACGGATTGACAGCGAAACTCATAAGGGATAAACTTTTCATAAACAATAAAAGAATAGAACCGAAGGATGTAATTCAACCAACTGGATATCAACGTAAGGACACACAGGTACGCTATACTGATAGTTAGGGGTGTCAGGGGATTGACATTAGGAATACAAACACTCACCTGGATATACATTTATCTCCCCTGAGTGACAATGTTTGTTTACATTCTAATAATGAAGTCAATCTGAGTGACAATGTTTGTTTACATTCTAATAATGGAAATGACATTTCATACAACCTAAGCTTCTTAAGTTTAAATGTATGTGGCTTGAAAAGCAAATTAGTCATACCCGAATTTCTAGACTATATAAGTTGTTATGATGTTCTTATTTTTTCTGAAACAAAACTAGATATTTTAGATAATATAGTCATTCCTGGATATGGTGAACCTTTCGTAAAACACAGAAAAAGAACTAAGGCGATCCGATCTGGTGGAATAGCCATTTTTGTAAAAAAAACATTTAGTCAAGTACACAGTAGAGATTACTACAACAAACGAATATTCCGTCTTCGTTAAACTTGCAAAAGAATACTGTAGTACTAATGAAGATGTAATCGTTGGAGGTATATACATTCCCCCGGAAGGTTCACGGTATTCATCAGATGAGCTATTTGAACATTTCACAAATGAAATCAATAATATATGTGAAAATTCCAACATTGTGTACCTGATTGGAGATTTTAATGCACGAACTTCTAATTTAAATGATTATATTGATGTTGACCAATTTATATTAGACGAGATTGATTTGGATGTAGATATGCAAACGTCCCTGACATCTTCAACATTACTTGGTAATCTTAATATTCCAATCAAAAGGACTTCTAAAGATAGTGGAACCAACAATACTGGTTATAAGGTCCTAGAAATATGCAAGAGAAATCAATTATTTATAGCTAATGGTAGACTAGGTGGTGATAAGCATATCGGTAAAGCAACTTGTAAACAAGTGTCTGTTTAAGGGTTTAATACCGCCGTAGCGGTGTTTGTTGCGTAACCCGATACCGCTGAACGTTGGTTAGTACCGAGTCAAACCACGAGAATGCGCAGCATTCGAGGGGTTTGACGAGGTGCGAACCAACGTTCAGCGGTATCGGGTTATGCAATAAACACCAAGACGAAGGTATTAAAGTCGATTCTACCCCGATAATTGAGAAAAATGAGGAAAAAGTGGCCTGTTGTTGATTGCCGTTCCTTTTCCCTCCCTCGGGACAGACTGGGAACTTTTAACCAATCAACGATAAGCTTTGGTCACGTGCAACGGTTGACCCAGATATTTTGAAGCAGAATGACATAATGTCACTATGGCTACCGCTTTGACAGGCTGGGTTGCTGACGACGCTATCGGGGGAAATGTTGTGAAATCAACCCTTTGATGACTATATACGTTCATGACAGCCCAGTTTTCAATAGAAAAGGACAGAATATAACCACACTCACAACATTATCAGGTTAAACCCTTCATTTTGTATGATAACAAGCAAAATATCACTTCTTCCGGGGGAGGTAAACCTACCAGCCGGCAGCCGATGATGCACTACAGACTCGATGTCGTTTGAAAAGTCATCTCTACTTAACATGTATATTTGCACACGGCACGCACATGCAGGAGGGGTAGAATGTAGATTACGTCATCTCTAGTGCGGAAGACTTTCGTTATATGAGTGACTTTGACGTTCTTAATTTCGAACCACTGTTATCGGATGTTCATTGTCCGATTACGTATTCGTTACAATTGCCCCAGGTAAATATATTTACAAAACGCTTGAATGACTCTACATCGGAAATAAATGACAGCACTGAAACACAACAAAAATGCCCAAAATGGAACAATAAATATGAAACTGTTTTTTTACAGAACCTAAATAAAAATGCCCTGGGTGAAATATACAATGAATTGAGTATTGCCAAAGAACAGAAAAATATATCTCAAAATCTCCTTGACTCCACTTGCGAAAAATTTTCTTCTATTTTACAAAACAATTTAAAAAACTCAATGCCACAGTTCACAAAAAATAAAAATGCTAGAGCCAAAACATCAAAAAGGTTCTTTGGATCTGAATGTCAAACAACAAGGCGTAATTATCAAAAAGCCCGTAAAATGTATCACACAAGCAGACTGGACTCAGACAAAAACGATATGGTTAGTAAAAGTAAAGTTTATAAGAAAACACTTAATAAGTATATAAATAGAGAAAAAGAACAGTTCCAGGAAAAACTAAGGTATTTAAATAAAAAAGATCCTAAATCCTATTGGAAATTAATAAATAGAGACAGCTCAGCGAAAGCTGATGATTTTGATCTGGCAGAGTTTAAAATTTTTTTTCGAAAATTTGAATGCTCGAGAAATTAATAATGACGAAGATGTGGATATAAGTGCAGATAATGGAAATGAAATTTTGAACAATGAAATAACGGACGCAGAAATTCTAAACCAAATACAGCTTTTAAAGAACAATAAAACCCCTGGAATTGATGACATTTCAAATGAATTCATTATTTCTACCAAGGATGTATGTTTACCAATCTATAAACTACTTTTTAATATACTTCTAAATAGTGGAGTTATTCCCAAAGACTGGCTAGTAGGAATAATCAAACCTATTTGCAAAGGCAACGGCGATAAAAAAGATCCAAATAATTATCGCCCAATCACGCTGCTAAGCTGCCTTGGTAAGCTATTTACATTTATTTTGAATACAAGGCTCAATGAGTATGTAGATAGTGTCGGGATTCTTAACGAAAACCAAACTGGATTCCGAAAGGGTTACTCAACTTATGATAACATTTTTGTCCTCCATGCTTTAACAGAGCTCTTAAAATCTAGAAAAAGAAAATTATTTTGTGCATTTGTCGATTTCCAGAAAGCTTTCGATAATGTATGGAGAAACGGTCTTTGGAGGAAATTACTTTCCTATGGTATTAATGGGAAAATTTTACATGTTGTTTATAATATGTATAAAAATATTAAATCTTAATAGTTTTTATCGATATTGTGAAATTTGGAAGCTACAGATAAATTCCCAGAAAACAAAAATTGTGATTTTTGGGGCCCGTAGGCCCCCTCCGTTTCGATTTTATATCGACACAGAAGAAATTGAAGTTGTAAAGAGTTATAAATACCTTGGTTTATTATTTAGTCAAACACGAAGCTTCTTGAGTACTAGAAAGAAATTAGCAGATAGTGCTAGAGTTGCATTGTTTAGTTTAAAAAAGAAAATTAGAAAATATGACTTACCAATAGATTTACAGTTACAATTATTTGACACTCTCATTGTCCCAATTCTTCTCTATGGTTGTGAGATATGGGGATTTGAAGATTTAAAATTAATTGAAAAAGTTCATCTTGATTTTCTTCGAGAACTTCTTTGTCTTAAGAAAAGTACACCACATTTTATGTTGTATGGTGAACTTGGAAGACAACCTCTGTCTATACTAGTGAAGACTAGAATGATATCCTTCTGGAACAATTTGGTAATAGATGCTTCTAACTCTAAGTTATCCTTCATTATGTATAAGCTATTATTGTCTGATTGTGAAAATAACATCTACCAACATAAATGGATTACATTTGTGAAAGAAATATTTCAAACGACTGGTATGTTTACTACCTGGGTACACCCACCTACAGTTAAACTGCCCAGTCTTAAAAAGAACATTCGTCAGCGACTTAACGATCACTTCCAACAATCCTGGCTTGAATTAATTTCCAACTCCTCCAAAGGAAGCTTTTACAAAAACTTCAAATTTGAACTAAATTGTGAAAACTACCTGTTTGTTTTACCAAAAGCATTTAAAATTGCCATGTCTAAATTCAGAACGACAAATCATAGACTACCTATTGAAGTCGGCCGCTGGAACTCTATTCCGAAAACGGAAAGAATTTGTCAACTCTGTGATAAACAAGCCATTGGAAATGAATACCATTATGCTCTAGAGTGTCCTTTTTTCCAACAGCAAAGAACTCTTCATATTCCTAAGTATTATTATACGTACCCAAATGGCCATAAACTGCAAGATTTGCTAGCTTGTAATTACAAACCCAAACTGCTAAAATTTGCTAAATTTATCCTATTGATTATTAAGAATTTTGACACTGGTATTATATAAATAAGTCTATCTCTATTCGTAAAGATCTCTGAAAACATCATCCTTTGTTAGATCATTTTTCAATCCAATTTGTGACAATCCCTAGAAAATTTGTCAGCCTGTTCAATTGTAATTTATGTATGCCCTCATATACTGTAATTACGGTCTGAGGTGTAATAAAAGTTCAGTTTAGTTCAGTCGTCAACCTATTGAAATATCATAGGTTTAGTTTATTACAAAACTTTATGGGGTATAAAGGTCTAAATGATATACCTCTTTTTAACACAATTAGAAACTTGTCTCCATGGTTATTTTAGACAAGAAGATTTTCTCTGTGCTCGTGTGTTTTAGTGTTCATAAATATAATAGTATGGTGAACAGTAGCCCGTATTATCGGTCTAACGGTGACTGGTATTATGTGGCCGGTAATGTGTGTTATGCCTTATGACGAATACGGAGCCTAGATTTCTCGGCTCGGTGAACAGTATCAAAGGCTTTTGACAGATCGACAAAGGTTACTATATTAAACAGTTTGTTTTCTTTGTCTGATTCTGAAATAAGTATAATGCAGCGGATTGAGTTGAATGGTAAGCTCTAAAGCCATATTGATTAAGTTTCTATGGTGGCTGATTTGTGCCATTTCGCGTTCTCATGTTTTCGCTGCCAGAATAAGGAGGCGAAAACGCGAGAATACGAAATAAAACTAAAATCTCTCCGCGAGAATGCGAGAACACGAAATAAAACTAAAATCTAAAATACGATAACAAATATAATCTCGCAGCGAGAATGCGAAAACACGAAAATTATCCCAAAGTGCTTTATTTGTGCAATTTCACAATCTCGCCACGAAAACTTGAAATAGATTTAAAATCTCGCCGCGAGAATGCGAGAAAAATAAAATCTCGCCGCGAGAACACGAAAACTAGTCAAAAGTGCACGTTTTGTGCCATTCATTTTCGCAGCGAAAACTCGAAATAATTCTAAATCTCGCCGCGAGAACAAGATAATAAACTTACTTTCGTTTTCTTATTCTCACCGAGAAAACGAAAGTAGAGAGAGCGGAAGTAAACTGCAGGCATGCGTATTGTGTCAATAATATAATGAACCGATTACATTGAACAGATTAACTTCCCATCACTGAAAACTAGGAGCCGTCATATTATTCAGATGAATGAACTAAATCAAAACTCATTGCAGCTTATTTTATGACTCATATTTATTTGGTGTATAATGATCTACATTTTCTTACATTATAGAGAAACAACTGTATATATTAAAACAAACATTTCTTTTGTATGAGTAGTCAGTGGGCTTATTTTCTTATATTAGAAAGCCAATTTGTGTTGCAAGATACATTGTTTAAAAAAAACAAAATAAAGGACTTTTGTATTCCTGAATTGACTGTGGCATGCACAGATTTATATATAGCCTAATAATAAAACCCTATATTCAAAAACCGGTGGGATAGAATGATCAGAGGGGGGAGATGATCATAAAAACATTCCCACACATATATCGTCAGTATGGCAATGGGCGAGTGTTTAACTTTTACTCGTAAGACTCGTATAACTCTCTGAAAAAAGCAGACCGTTCAGACGGAAGTGTAAACAGTATGCTCGCAAATGTGCAAGCCACTTGCAAGTTACTTTCGTTTTCTTGTTTCGAGTTTTTGCGTTCTCGCGGCGAGATTATAGCGGCACAAAAAAGCAGTGGCACAAACAAATCGATGTTGGCTTTTTTCTTGTTTTCGCACTCTCGCGGCGAGATTTAATTTATTTCTTGTTTTCGCCTTCTCGCGGCGAGATTTAAAAAATGATTTCGCGTTTTCGCAAATAAAGCACTTTTGCTAATTCTCGCGTCAATGCCCATGGCTTTGTTAGTCCCGCTAAAGTAGTCGTGATTTGCATAAACACGCGGACTCTTCACTGCTCTAAAAATTTCTCTCACTTAACCAAAATGTTGGGTCACAACACATAAGGCCAGTCTTGATATGCATAGATACCTGCGTCATCACAATTGTGCCGTGAATATAAGGAAATGGGACGTTTCACACATCCTCATTCGTAGACTTCTTGTACAACACAAACCAAGGTTAGTCCAGATATCAAACTAAATTTAAAAATTACCCTAGTCCGAAAGTCCAAATGTAATCTCTACGGCCTAAAATCGCTGTTTTAATTGGAATAATTCATTAGACTTGGGCTGGAGAGTTTACCCTGGAGAGCAGTTGATCATACGATCATAGCAACTATTTGAAACTCCCCATAGAGTCTATAGGTCAGAAAATACAGTTTTTTCACCCATTTGCGGCCATGTTAACGTTATGGTTAATTGCTAATTACCTAAATCTCATCAATTTTTTTCGGTTCCAGTTCCAAGTAGGCTGGTATGTGGGAAATTAAAAAAACACAAGAAAAAGGTACATAGTGCATGCCGATTTTTTGCTGCACTCCTGCAAAGATGGCTACCCCCATTCTGAGAGTTTCGCACCCATTGATCCATACAGAAACAGGGGTATTTTAAAAACTTCATAAAAAATCAACCCCTTGTGCAACTTTTATTTAGCCACCGTTAATTTCATGCCAAAAGGCAGTGGAATTGACCTGCAGTTGTGTCAATTTGCTCATGCACTTTCTTTTTTACTCAACTGTGGCAAACTGATCAAACTTTATAGCTCTAGCATAACCGAAGTTATCTCCCATTGGCTGCAAATGAAAAACTGGGTAATGTGACCTATAGGAGGAAGTGACTTTCTTAAAAGTTGTCAAATTTAGATGATTACTGACCATTCATCAATGCTAATTGAAAATGTAGAAAGTTGTTTGTTGTTAGATGGTAGATATTGTACTGTAACTCAATATGTGCCCTAGCCCCCATCCTAAGGAGTGGCTTTAATTTTGTGTACATTTTTGAAGTTGGAACAACTTTGAATTTCATGGTGTGATAAAATAAATGCATGGAATCTACCCAAAAGCTGTTAATGTGGTTTGTAATTCTTTTCTCTATATTAAGCATGGTAAACGGTCTCTGCACACATTAAACTCTGGGCGGCTGTGATGAAAACTTACCCCACCCCTCAAATTCAGTCCAAACTTGATGATGTCCAGATTGTATCAAGGGCAATAACCCATTACATATTCTCACAAAGCTGTCAAATTTGGTATGTTTTCAAAGCTTTCTTTCCTGTCGACAAAGATAAAACCAGGTTGTAAAGTAATTCTAAGCTTGTAAAAGTTGGGAGTGGAAGAAAGGTACAGGGGGTACCATAGTTCTAAAATCACTCAATATTTATCATAGATTACAATCCTTATCTTTTCTCAACAAGGCGGACTTCTAACCTGTCAAACCGACCACTATTTAAGCACAATACTGAAGACCACTTTATTCAGCTCTATAAAATTAGGCCTGCTGGTAGCTTTAAGAAATATTTTAAAAAAGAAAATGGCAAAAGGTGACAGAAAAAGGAAATCACATGGTTTCAGACGAGGCCACGTGAAAGTTCCTGAGGCTTCACCGAGTGACAGAGATGAAATTGTCAAGGAAACTAAGTATGTCAGACTTCCCAGAGAATTGTGTGAGATTGTAAGAGAACAAACTCCCAGTATGTGTCCCCCATTACATGTGAACCCAGGTACAGAAGATGTATGCATTTTGCGACCTGGCCCTAAGACACCCACCCAGGTGGAAATATGTGCAGATACTGTTAACCAAAGGTAAAACCGATTAACTTACTTTTCATTATAAGTCATTTTTCTAGTTCTCTCTTACTGTTTTGATTCTTTTAGGGCAGATTCAGACACATATAGGAAACTCCACATGCAAAAACAGCTGATTTATGGAATGAAGCCATTGTGCAACATATCAACTGTCCGGGAAAACTTGAGTGGGATTTAAGTCGGGAAATGAAGTGGGGAGAGTGTTGGAAAGAAGGGCTATGTTGTCAGAGATGTGGTTACAAATCCAAATTAGCTAAACTGTTCCACGAATCGACAGTTCGAAGGGGGAGAGGCCCAAGGGCAGCTGCACCAAACCTTGGCATTCAGGTGGCCCTAAGCCAGTTGCCACTGGGCTATGCTGGTCTAAGGACCACTTATTTATGCACCAATACACCTCCCCCCACCCTAAAAACTCTGCAAAGAAACGCTGACAATGTATGTAAGATAATTACAGCTGTAAACAAAGACAATATGAAGTCGGAGGCTGAAAAAATCCAGTACATCCAAGGACTGAGGGGCTACTCACCTGATACACCGATATCGGTTGAAGGGGATGCTCAGTACAACAATAGGCCTTATTCCGGTATTGGTAAAACTCCTTTCCAGCCTGCAACTCAGTGTACATACACAATCTCTGAAAATGTTACAAAAAACAAGAAAATTTTAGCTCTAACAACCAAAAATAAGCTGTGTAAAAAATGTATCCAGAGTAAAAAGGGGGATAACTCTCATACCCCTTTCTGTGGGAATTGCAGCGCCAACATATCAATGGAGACAACGATAGGAAACGAACAGGCTTGGGCATTTGAGAGTCTCAGTTCAGTAGTACAGAATGGACTGCAAGTGGGGGGAATTACTACAGATTCTGACAGTGGTGCTTTTAAAGCGGCTGAAAACTTACATCAAACAGGCAAATTAAAATCTAAACCCATACACTTTCTAGATACTGTTCATCTGGCAAGAAATCACAGGAAACAGATTAAAAATGTTAAATTTTCAGCTGATATGTTCCCTGGAAGAACTAAAGCTTATAAAAACAGGTGCCAAAACACATTTGCTGCAGACTTGGCAATGAGATGCACGGCTGAGTTTTCAGCCGCCTTTAAACATCATGCAGGGAAAACAGCCCCCCTTAAGAGGGACCTGTCATATGCTGCCCAGGCTATCCCTGAGTGCTACAAAGGTACCCACAGAGAGTGTAAGCGTAGATCGTTTGTCTGTGCTGGGGGGAAACACAGAAATTGGTTGGTCAAAAGCTTATGTAACTTTATAATAAATCCAGACGAAGCAGATATGAAATACCTGCTTCAGTGTATCCACTACCGGCTCGGACAAGCAATCTTAGACAAAACTAAAATGAACACAAACAGTCAAAAGTCTGAAGCTATCAACCGTTGTTTGCGGCGGTCACTCCCCAGTAATGTAACTTACACAAGAAATTTTGAGGGAAGGGCAAACAGTGCTGTTCACAGTATTAATAATGGCAGGGCTGAATCTCTACTAAAGCTTTGTGATGCTGTTGGAAGTCCTGTCACACCCGGCTCCAGGGTGGCTAAGTCACTCAAAGCCCTACAACAAGAAGGTGAAAAACGTAAACATTACTTTTCAACAAGTAAGGCAAAACAGAAAAGGGCCCAAAAACGCAGGAGAATGTATGCCCTACATGAAAATAAAATGACAAATACATGCAACTTAAAGTCTTATCAAAAAGACATTATTGGGCCAAAACTCAACTGCAAAAAGAAATACAAAAACAAAACAAGCAGAAAGAACAAAACTATATAAAAAATTGTCCTTGCACTACATCTACCTGTTTTCATTGAAATAAACATGGTGGCTGGTTACCACATAAACACTTTTTCTGCCTGCTGCATTCCTTTCGCTGGTTATTTGATGATTTGGTCTCCAGTGTCAAATGAGTGCCCCTAACACACAGTTTTGAATGGCATAGGTGGCTGACTTCAACAGGCTCATTGTATTCACTGACTTTCGGAATATTTAGAATTCTATGAAAAAGCATGTACCCTACCCTATGTGCATAGATATCCGACTTTTTTCCACCATATTTAAAATCTCTCACCCTGCCATATCCACTTTTGGGGTGCACGTTACCCTGCCATAGCCAACAACCCTCTCCCATACAGACATTTTTTTCAAAAATACCAGATAAACGAGCCATAATGCTCGAAACAGGCTCTTCACTATCCAACACCGATGCAGACGACATGTTTAGTAAAAAAAATGAACTGGACGGAGTTTGAAAGACGTGATGCACAAATGTTAGTTTTCCTATAGGTCAGAAAATACAGTTTTTTCCCCCATTTGCGGCCATGTTAACGTTATGGTTAATTGCTAATTACCTAAATCTCATCAATTTTTTTCGGTTCCAGTTCCAAGTAGGCTGGTATGTGGGAAATTAAAAAAACACAAGAAAAAGGTACATAGTGCATGCCGATTTTTTGCTGCACTCCTGCAAAGATGGCTACCCCCATTCTGAGAGTTTCGCACCCATTGATCCATACAGAAACAGGGGTATTTTAAAAACTTCATAAAAAATCAACCCCTTGTGCAACTTTTATTTAGCCACCGTTAATTTCATGCCAAAAGGCAGTGGAATTGACCTGCAGTTGTGTCAATTTGCTCATGCACTTTCTTTTTTACTCAACTGTGGCAAACTGATCAAACTTTATAGCTCTAGCATAACCGAAGTTATCTCCCATTGGCTGCAAATGAAAAACTGGGTAATGTGACCTATAACAGTGGCCAGTTCAGGGTGAATCGAGTCGACAGGGAGCGTCGCCATCTTGCCTTATTTCGTTAAAATGTGACTAGAAAAAGAAAATTATTTTGTGCATTTGTCGATTTCCAGAAAGCTGTCGATAATGTATGGAGAAACGGTCTTTGGAGGAAATTACTTTCCTATGGTATTAATGGGAAAATTTTACATGTTGTTTATAATATGTATAAAAATATTAAGTCTTGTGTAACCAAAGGTGGACACAAATCAGATTTTTTCATTTAGGTATGAGGCAAGGGGAAAATTTGATATGGTGGCGGGAATAAAGTCCCTAAGGACTTGTTCTATCCCTTGAGATATATATAATACATTGGATTCCGTAGGGTAAACAATAATAATCATGACAAAACATAGGTACATGGTTAACTGAATTAAATTGATAAGAGATGGTCTTTAAGTTTGGACTTAAATAGTGAAATGGAAGAAGTACTTTTTAAAACTGTTGGTAATCTGTTCCATTCGCGAGGTCCAACTAATCTCACTGAATGAAAAGAATAATTAGATTTATAAAATGGTCGATAAAGATTATATTGTTGGGATCTTGTTGAGTATGAATGTATACTGCTTTGTTGAATGAAGAGAGATAAACATGATTTAGGTAACAAGTCTGGTCGGTGAAAATATTTATACACTAAAAGAAGGATTGACTGAATAGCTAAGTTTCTGACATTAAGAATACCAAGAAATTTAAATAGGGGAGCTGTGTGGTCAAACTTCTTAGAGAGGGTGATGGTTCTCACAGCTCGTTTTTGTAGCAATAACAATGGTTTGGTATGACTGGAATATGAAATTGCCCAAAGAATATTACCATAAGTTACAAACGGATGAATAAGTGAATAATACAATAATAACAATGACTTTTTATTCAATTGTTTTTTAATATGCTTAATTAGTCCTAAATTCCTTGAAATCTTGCTGCTGATGAAGCTAATATGAGCAGTCCAGGAGAGTGTTGATTGAAATACAATACCCAAGAATTTAAACTGCCAAACACGATTGATTTCAGTACCATTCAGAATCAAGGGGATTGTGGGATCGGCTGAATGAGTTGAAGGTTTTATTAACATAAATTTAGTTTTACTTATGTTTAGTGAAAGGCGGTTCGATAATAGCCATTGGTAAACTGACTCAAGCTCATGGTTCATTAGCTCAAACAACTCAGCACAAGATGGCGAGGAACAAAACACACTTGTGTCGTCGGCGAATAAAACATACTTCAACGAATGGGAAATGTTCCTAATGTCATTGATATAAATTAAAAACAATATGGGTCCTAGGACCGATCCTTGAGGAACTCCTAGGTTTATATAATTTTGTGGAGAGAATATGGAGCTTATGTGAACAATTTGTGAACGGTCGGTTAAGTAGCTCTTAAACCAATCTAAGACAATTCCTCTAAAACCATAATGTTTTAATTTATCTAAAAGTATGTCATGGTTTACAGTGTCGAATGCTTTGGATAGGTCGAGAAATGTAATGAGACTGTAAAATTTCTTATCTTTGGACTGTACTAAATAATCATATAAGAAGTTTGCGGCCAATGCTGTTGAATGGTTTGTACGAAAACCGTATTGATCGTCACATATAATGTTTTGTTCGTTCAGAAAGGATACGACTTTTGATGAGACTAGTTGTTCAATGATTTTGCTGATATTTGAAAGTACTGATATTGGGCGATAATTCTCTATGCATGTTTTATCTCCTGCTTTAAAAATGGGGGTTACTTTAGCTAATTTGAGATCCTTTGGGAATGAGCCAGTTGTTAAAGATAAATTGAGAATGTGAGAAATGGGCTTTGATATATACTGAGATACAAGCTTAAGTTCAGAAGCAGATATTCCATCGATACCCGATGATGCTTTTTTCAATGTTGAGATTGTAGAGTGGACTTCATTTTCTGAGATATAAGGGAAAGAGAAACTATCACATATAGGTTCACCGAGATAAGTATGGAAATCAAATGTATTGTCAGGGATCTTTGAATCAAGGTCAGTGGCTACTGTTGTGAAATAGTCATTAAATGCCCTGGCTATATCAGATTTGTCAGAAATACTTTCCCCATCTATCATAAACGATTCTGGGAAGGACGAAAAGCTATCTTTTCCCATCAGCATATTAATAACTTTCCAAGTTTGCTTTATATCATTGTTGGTTTTGTTAAATTTATCTTCGAAGTATTTTACTTTTGTTTGTTTAATAAGACTATTTAGTTTGTTTCTGTACTTTTTAAATTCTGTTCGGTTGAAATCAGTTGGGTTTTTCAGTTGCTCACGGTAAAGTTTATTTTTCTTAAAAATTGACTGGAGTATCCCCTTTGTGTTCCAGGGTTTACGGACTTTTGGTGTTGTCGTACATGTATATGTCAATGGGAAGACGTCTTCATATATATTTTGAAAGATTGAAGTAAATTTACTAAGTGACTCTGAAGCGTCGGTTGATTGAAGAATACAAGTAAAGTCCTGATCTGCCATTCTGTTGTGAAATTCAGTCTGTTGAGTAGAGGATTTACGGCGGAAAGTGTATGAGGTAGTGGTTGGTTTGGTAACAACGGCATCTAACATATGGAATATAGGAAAATGATCCGATATATCAGTGAGAAGTATGCCGGATAAGATATTTGAGTCATGGAAGTTGATGAAAAAGTTATCAATAAGAGTTGCTGAGTAATCCGTTACCCTTGTTGGTTTTGTAATTTGGGGGTAATAAAAGTTTGTTTTCAATACCTCTAGAAATTGTTTCGTGAGTAAATTGTGGTCAGATTTAAATAAGTCCACATTGAAGTCCCCCATGATAATACATTTCGTAGTCTGTGGTAATGTACAAAGAACGGATTGAAGATGAGTATTGAAATTTTCCAAATTTTTACCTGGTGGGCGATAAACAGTACCAACAATGTAAGAGACTTTGTCAACACTAAACTTAACAAAGAGGCTCTCAAATTCGTCAGATTCGAACGTGAGATCATCCACTACAACACAGTCCTTAATGCTATCACGGATATACAATACTATACCCCCGCCCTTTTGGCCAGTGCGGTTTTTCAGAAATTGTTTGTAACCATTAAGAGTATATAATGAACCACTGGCATGATTTAACCAACTTTCTGTAATGCCTATACAACTAAAATCGTGTTGTAGAGTGTCCAGGTAAGATGTAAACTCATCATAGTTTTTAGCAAGACTTCTTATGTTTATATGCAGAAAGGAGAGAGGGTTTTGCACATCTTGATGTTTTATCTGAGTATTGAAGCTCTCTTGAGTATAGTATTGCGATTGATGGTTATTTAACTTTTGCCAGTTAGTAGACTCGTACACGTTATCATCAATTACTGTTCTACAAGTTTTTTCTTCATTTAATTGAATCGGATTAAAGCACATATTGTTTATGGATGTAAAGTTATATACAGGGGACTCCAAAGAATCATTGTTGGAATTAAACATATCTGAGTCAGGCAGAAATTGTTCTTTATGAAAAGGTAAGTATGAGAGTAAGTTGATATCAAATGGGACAGATTGGTCTACTACTTCTAGGTCATCCATTAGGATAATAACGATTTCGTTTTGGATTTGGTAGAGACCATCTTGAAAAAGTTATCACAAGAAACCTAATGTACACATTAATAGAAGTCAACAAGCAAGTAAGATGTACAGGCAAAAAACAAGACTTTAAGAAAAGGTGGTGAAAATTTGTTAGGAAAGAAATATTTAAGAGGAAATATCCTGTGTTTGAGAAATAAATATTATATACAAAAAATGCATCTCTGGACACGAGAATCGGGAAACAAAAGAAAAAACTAGGATATAAACAAAATATCATTATGGTAATGGGGTTTGTGCATAGACGGCTGTTGGATTTAAAAGCGACTGATATGAGAAGCATTTCAAATTTCAAGGCAATACAAACCACTACTCTTTATGCAATGTCCACTGTCCTATGCCATTTGCCGGTCTGACTTCTAGAATAACAGATGTGTCAACAACACGAATCCTGGTCTGCTTTGCTTGGGTTGTCCTCAGGTTGTAGGCCAGACTGGCGAGCCGACCACGTTCTCTCTTCATATCAGGGGGCAGGTCAGTTCTAATTGATTTCTTTGTTCCTCGTAGTTTGGGGGAAGCCTGGAGAATTCTGTCCTTGTCCTTGTAATGTACTAGTTTTATAATAATAGCAGGTGGTGACTGGCTTGTACTGTGGGCTTGAGAACGGCTAGGTAAGCGGTGGACGTTTACTATAGGCAGTGATTCAGCCCAGGCTTGGTCAAGTTCAAGATTTGACCACAGGAAATGTCTGACAACAGATTCTGTATTTTCGTTGACTTCAGTATTTGGAATCCCATACAACAGTAAATTATTCTTCCTGTCATGAATCTCCATGCGAATAATCTTTTTTTCAAGATCAGAAATGTAACTGTTAATAGGCATGTCGGATTATTTTTAAAAAGTTACTAAAGGAAGTCGAAAATAACAGTACAGCAAGGGAATTATGTCATAGTATCAAATATTAAGACAGTATAAGAAATTACCTTGTAGTTTTGCGAAGATTTGTGATTACCTACTTGGTATGTTCCAATGTTTTTGGTCGGACAGAGTTGTCAGAGATAGAAACCCTATCGACGAAAACCGAAAACCTTTAGAGTGTGGGCATGTAAAGAAATAAAACCAATGGAAGTTAACTTTATCATGCAGTCAGCAATGTCCATACATAAGGAAATCGACGAAAAGTTCTGCATAACATTAGAAATTCAGGTGAAATCTTCCCCATGTAAACTCAGATTTACTACAGATGGGACAACATGGCCGGTTTTCAAAACAAGGTTAGCTCTTCAGTCTGGAGGTAGAAATATCAGTGCTCATACCTTATATGGAACTGCTAGAAGAGGCTCTGGAAGACTGACTCTGAAAGTAGTACCCATAATCTATGTGCTCATCCTAATAATATAACCTTTTGCGATCCATCACAGACTGACAGTAACTGTAAAGAAAAACAGAATGAATTCAATAATAATACATTTTTAAAAAAGACTGAAATGTTATGCAATGCATTCATAATTTATGATTCATGAACAGACATAAGCTTCTAATAAAGTAGCTTCTTATAATATATGGGATGTAGGCCTATCATACAGGCTTTATAAAAGTAACGGTTCGACGCTCAATCAGTAGTAATACATACGTGATGTCTAATTGAAAAGTTGAAAGAGCCCGCACAGCAACAGACATATAAACAGCAATTCTATAAAATAGAAAATACTTAATTAGAACGTTAATTTGGGAACAACGTAAACCTTATATAGATTAATGTATAGATACCTGATATTTAGTGTATTAAGTAGCAATGTTGAGATTACACTATAACTGCTGATTTCTTTAGGAATGAAAAGGAGAGGGTTTTGCATTGCAGTTCATCCTTAATGTCATTTCTTTTTCTTGGGCAGGGAAACTATAATTTTTCTGAACTAATGGCGGTAATTAATTGATACATGTAGGCTTTGCAGGAAGCAATTCAAGCTGCGCCTGGTTCAAGACCAGGAGAAGAGAAACCGTAGAAGAATTTATGGCCATGGCTATGTGAAATGATACCGATGCTATATAGAGTGGAAACATTAGGGGGGAAATCCGGATACTTACTATTTACAGATAATGTCACCAAGAAGTTTGATATAAGTCCAAGAAATTGTAGAAATTAGAAGAGAGATCTCTGGGGAGAAAAAAATATAGGAGAGTTTGAAAGGATTATAGAAATGAGAAGAAATAACTCAAATTCGTAAATGTATTTAGAACAAAAGGTTATGATACTTACATTTACAAGGAGCGGTAAACACCATTAAAAATCATCTGAAAATCGAAATGAAGAATATTTGAATAAAAGAAGTAGATATGCAATACGTATTTTCGTTGCTGCTTATTGATTGGCATTTAACGCCGCATTCAAATTTTTTCACTTACTATTACAAGAGAGCACAATCCACCGCCTCCTATAATTATTTTAAAATCATAAAACTCTAAAATGCCTATTGAGTGAATTGTTACAATCCTTGTAAAGTAGTTGCCTTAAACTAATCAATAGTCCAGCTAAAGTTTATATTAATATACTCTTATATATCTATGTCTTGGTATGTTTGTTACAACGTACGTTTAGAAAAAAGAAATAGTTGTCGTCATGTATGATGATAATTGGATAAAGGGAACAAAGCAACAAAAAAAAAAAGATTAAGCTGATGTGCAAAAGGACCAAAAACTGCCCACATGGCTTAAGTGATAGTGCTTTATTCCAACAGTAAATGTGTGCTGTTAATTGTGCACTCGAGGCAGGGGTATCAAAAGTGAAGACGAACATGTCGCCGACGAAGAATTTAGTACTCTCAAAATGAAAGGAAAAAAGGTAAGGGTGCACAGGTCTGGAACATGGGTAGATTGCCTTTATTAAAATTACCATCATCTGCTATTGAAGAATATTTAAGTCACCCCGGTACCAGTCTTTTTCCAATTTCAATCTATAAACCTCTTCTTCGCCATCGTACCGGACCTCGTACAATCTATACATGGAGCTAGTGGCAACGCTCCGGTCTTCGTCATCCACTTCTGTTGCAGTCTCTGTGGATGGACAGAGGCTCAGAACTTGACCATGGTACCATTTCTTGGACTTTCCAACATTCCATCTGTGAGTAATACGTTTCCCAACGATGTCTTCTGGAAACGGTTCTTTCCTGTTTAATCCCTTTTTAATTTTGACTTCTGGGCCAATATCATCGGTTTTATAGTTGCACAACACAGATTTTTTTGCTTCTTCTATTTTTCTTTTTCGGATTAACGGAGGTGCTACAGATTGAGCATCTGATGTTGAAGGCTCATTTAACAGTATGTCGTTGTATCGGATGATAATTTTCTTCAAATCAAGGTAATACAGATTTGAAAACTTCCATCATAGGGGTTTTATCGCACCATGGTGCAAAATCGGGTGCTAAAATACACCATGGATTTGCACTCAGTTTTTCCAAGAGTAATCTCAGCTGTTGGAGATGGGGATTTAAATCCAAAATATGCTCAATGGTGTCACTAAGCACGAGTGAATGAAATGGGGCGGTTACCAACAGATGAAATATGGCTACACCTCTTATACATGCCAACAAAATGTCATCAGCAATGTCATGCTTCACTGCGTCAATAAGGAGATTTTTCTGTGACGTGTCTTCAAGAAATTGGCGAATGTGTTTGTGATGATGGTATATAGCTGAAGCATTATGGAATGAAACATTAAATCTATTGTGAACGTTTTTTACCAAATAAATTTTTAATTCCATGTTCTCCATCCATGCTCGAAAATCCTCTGGAATTCCAGCGGCCGGATGCCCACTTGGTGTTAGAAGAGAACAGACCCCTTTAATGGCCGTGGAAACGGAAGAGCCATCCATTTTACACTCAGTGTTAATTGTACGTCTTCCGAGACGAACGCTACCATCATCTGTTAAGATATCTTCATAAGAAAGGACAGCTGATTCTGTTGCTTCCGTAAAACCTAACAATACGTGCAAAAAACAAAACCAATGATGTACCTTAACAGTTTCGTTTCGTTCAGATTCAGATAAGGCATTCCACAGCGTCTCGCTTTTAGATAGAAGTGACATCCTCAATTCCTCAAAATCTTTGCGAAACTTTTTGTTAGCTATGTGCTGATCTGTCATTAAATTTTTTATAGAAAAAAACATCTGAGACTTTAATTCTTCCTGTTGTGCGATGTCGGATGTCAAGACTTCGGCAAATCCTTTGATTACGCTATTAAGCTCACTGAGCTGCGATTCTGCCCCACTAAAAATGGACTCTGTCATTGACATAGCATATGTTTGGTTATCTGACGCTAACTGAAAACCCCAGAAATGACGTTGACGGTCGCTTGTTCCATCGCTGTGCAACGTGGAATTTAATGAAGTTACCATTTGTTGGGCTACTTGCACTTTGCTGACTATATTACCTACATTTCTTTTGTTGTGGTCTCCGAAGGCAATTTCTTAAGCACAACCCCAAACAACCCATGCGATACGCTTTCAATTACTCGCACAATATTTTTAGCCCCTATACCCAAACTCCCTAGTGCCATGACCGTCTGTCGCACTTCGTTCGAAAATTTTCCATCGACAAAAGTCGTAACCTGGAGTCTATCCTGGTTTGATACATTCATATCTTCTTTTAACATGGCTATTTCGTCTTCTTTGGCGTGTAAGTTGGCTTTCAGAATTTCGTTTTCAGTTTTCATCTGACGAATTGATCGTATGAGCTGACTTACTTGGCTGAAATATTTTATATTTGTTCTTTGTATCTTTCTTTTTTTGCATATCAATGTATCCAGTCTAACTTGGAGACGATTCATTTGTTTCTGAAGATTGAAATTATATTTTCTTTGTTGGATAATTCGACGATTGCGACGAAATTCTCGTCGACGAAAATTTTTCTTTGTTTTCCTAACTTCAGCTTGCTTCAACCTGAATTTCAGTTCGACCATTTGGGTCCGTTGGTTACATTTACCCTGATTACGATATATTACTTTCCGATATGGGTAGGACAGTTTCAACAAATGTTGGCTCCTGGGGTGTTAACAGTATATTTATGGGTACCATTTCTGTATTGTCTGCATGAGCTACACTCTCAACTCTTGATGGAATTATAATGGAATGCTCGGAAGGAAAAGAATGGAAAGGAGAACTCATAAACTTATCCAATGCATTTGATTGGTGACTCCGAGAGAGACTGGTGAATTTCACATACAGGCGGTTAACCATTTGACGAATTGCTTCTGGAGTTTTTCCCACAATCCCTATCTGCTCCAGCCATGACTGGAATATTTTCCAGTTAAGTTGTTTACGCCACCAAAGTCTCCGTAATTCTATTATTACACCATTCGTAATTTGACTTTGGTCGGGATTGCCTGATATTATATTTCCATCTACAAACCCTAATCCAACTTTATCACAATGCATTCCTATGGGCTTTGGTCCAGA
Source organism: Lepidochitona cinerea (assembly GCA_963971465.1). Lineage (NCBI taxonomy): Eukaryota > Metazoa > Mollusca > Polyplacophora > Chitonida > Tonicellidae > Lepidochitona > Lepidochitona cinerea. Next base: position 39,276,779 of record OZ020555.1, on the reverse strand, counting down.
GATAGAGGTATCTAACCAATCTACTCGTTCGGATAAATCTGTTTTTTTCCCTTTTACTTTTCTAAATATGTTAGAATATTTAGGGATTTGCTTCACATCCAACCTTGGATTTAACGTAAGTAGCATTTGGCTTAAGTTATAATGACGCATGCCCATACCTTTTGTCTCTAAGTGGGTGACCATTTGGTTAAGCAGGCCATATGTGATGGGTGTGTCGGATGTCCAAAAATCTGGAATTCAAAGTTGATACAGATATATCATACCTTTATACAGATGTAAAAAAGCAGTAGTTAATAAAACAGTAAGTACATATATATATATAATACATGTTGTGACATGGAGTTAATAATCGTGTTGTTTGTTAATTGGAACTTGTGAGATCAAGTTTACGACCGTGTTGTTTCTTTGTATAAAAAAGTGTGAATTTTGGCAACTCATGCCACTTTAATTATTTTTAATCTAAAAATGTCTATGTTTGTGAGCTTATGCCTTAAGAAATATGCGTAGGTCTATATTTACATGTTAGCCTAAGCTTTGGTCGTCATGCGTAAACTTAAATTTATTGACAAAAACGGAACACCTTTTAAAAAAATTCGATAGGCTAAAATTAAAACGTCTTACAGGTTTTATCTATCGCGCTATAGTGGTATTTACATTTTTTGCCTGACGTCGTGTTTAATATTTTCCTTTTCAGAATAATAGCGGGTGTCGTCTAGACAGTTTGAAAACATGTTCGATTAACACAGGTTTTCGCCAGTATTATGCTGGTTCGGGTCTCATCACATTCAATCAATTTTACATTCAAACGATCACATCCATTCACTGAACCTGCCCACTATCAAAAACGCCAGACAATGGCTCTATCAGGGTGGTATCTTCTCTACAACGCGTCATCCACGTAAAAAAAAGAAAAGAAATAATTAATCGACGATACACTGATAAAAAGACTTCCCTTGTACCCACTCCTTTGAAGCCTCTTCTTAATAACACAATAGTCTTCAAAATGAATATTCATGCATACCTTTCTTCCGCGGGTTAGAAACAAGGGTATATGCTTAGAATATCGCAATGACATGTCAAATAATAAATGAAAATATATTAAAATATACATACCTGGCACGCAGCGATTGTCTAGTAGGCGATCAAAATCAGCCGAAGTCCATAAAACACTCATTTTCACGAGCGGGCCGCTGCACCCAATGACCTTTATAGTATTGTTGTAGTAATATGGCATACAGCATGCGGATATTAGCCACATTTCGTATTAATTTCAACCGCGAGCAGTGCACTTTGAAAGATCCACTTGTTCACTAATGTAGTTATTTTGGAGCGGTGTGTTTTAAAAAGGGTGTTTGAAGAGACGTACAGATGTCTTTATTTTTTACGGGGTTTCAAAATTTTAACAGTGGCATCTTAAGATTCCAAACTGTCTTTTATATAACACCAAGAGAAAATGATTCCGAACTGAAGCAACCAAGGTAAATTCTTTTGCTAGACTCATGCTTGAACTTTGTGCAAATAGTTCGCTAAAAACGCTATACTAGCTCTGTATGATATTGGCCCGTCAATGGCTGCCGCGTTACACCTGTGATGAGGCCCTCTGAGAAAACAGAATGTCTTAACTTCGATGAGAGTTTTACAGGTAAGTTTTAGGGGTTTAGGGTATTTATTGGGGCTGTATAAATGAATGTGTGCATCAAGTTGTGATTGTCACTTTGTTTTAAGTGTTTAATTGTGCTTTGAAAATGGTCAACATTGGGCATCCATTAGACCATTAACATACACAAGGGCCGAATTTTCGTGACGTCATCGACATGCCTACTGTTAAGTTTTTCTTCAGTGGCTGGTAATTGTTCTTCTATATTCTTTATCTTTTCACATGAAGACTGAATAGAGGTGTGTATCGCCGGAATAGTTGATTCAATACTCTATCGGTAATTCCATTCAGATCAGACTTGATATTTTTGACGTCATTTTCTATCGTATTCAATTTAGTGCATATATTCTTATTCATATCAAGAATGGACTGGTTCATGTCAAATATAGACTTCTGTAGGTCGAGAAGAGTTATTGTATTCGTTACCTGTTGCTGGGTATGAGAGTCTAGGCTCGTAGCTGTTGTTGTTCGGGATCTGCCCGACGTTGTTGTTGTCTTTGGATGTGGTGAAGTAAGCGGTTGAATATCATCGATTTCTGAGTTATCGGAATCATTTGGCGGATCTTGTTGGTGTAGACTGTGATTGTTTTGCTTCTTAGTTCTGCCCTTGCCTTTAGCTCCAGCCATACTTGAATACTATACTTAGATTTTGCCGGTACACACTAGAGAGATTTTATCAAGCTACCTCTACGGCGGCCATATTGGTTCGAATTGCAATTTAATCTTAATAGTTTTTATCGATATTGTGAAATTTGGAAGCTACAGATAAATTCCCAGAAAACAAAAATTGTGATTTTTGGATGCTTCTAGATGCTTCTAACTCTAAGTTATCCTTCATTATGTATAAGCTATTATTGTCTGATTGTGAAAATAACATCTACCAACATAAATGGATTACATTTGTGAAAGAAATATTTCAAACGACTGGTATGTTTACTACCTGGGTACACCCACCTACAGTTAAACTGCCCAGTCTTAAAAAGAACATTCGTCAGCGACATAACGATCACTTCCAACAATCCTGGCTTGAATTAATTTCCAACTCCTCCAAAGGAAGCTTTTACAAAAACTTCAAATTTGAACTAAATTGTGAAAACTACCTGTTTGTTTTACCAAAAGCATTTAGAATTGCCATGTCTAAATTCAGAACGACAAATCATAGACTACCTATTGAAGTCGGCCGCTGGAACTCTATTCCGAAAACGGAAAGAATTTGTCAACTCTGTGATAAACAAGCCATTGGAAATGAATACCATTATGCTCTAGAGTGTCCTTTTTTCCAACAGCAAAGAACTCTTCATATTCCTAAGTATTATTATACGTACCCAAATGGCCATAAACTGCAAGATTTGCTAGCTTGTAATTACAAACCCAAACTGCTAAAATTTGCTAAATTTATCCTATTGATTATTAAGAATTTTGACACTGGTATTATATAAATAAGTCTATCTCTATTCGTAAAGATCTCTGAAAACATCATCCTTTGTTAGATCATTTTTCAATCCAATTTGTGACAATCCCTAGAAAATTTGTCAGCCTGTTCAATTGTAATTTATGTATGCCCTCATATACTGTAATTACGGTCTGAGGTGTAATAAAAGTTCAGTTCAGTTCAGTCGTCAACCTATTGAAATATCATAGGTTTAGTTTATTACAAAACTTTATGGGGTATAAAGGTCTAAATGATATACCTCTTTTTAACACAATTAGAAACTTGTCTCCATGGTTATTTTAGACAAGAAGATTTTCTCTGTGCTCGTGTGTTTTAGTGTTCATAAATATAATAGTATGGTGAACAGTAGCCCGTATTATCGGTCTAACGGTGACTGGTATTATGTGGCCGGTAATGTGTGTTATGCCTTATGACGAATACGGAGCCTAGATTTCTCGGCTCGGTGAACAGTATCAAAGGCTTTTGACAGATCGACAAAGGTTACTATATTAAACAGTTTGTTTTCTTTGTCTGATTCTGAAATAAGTATAATGCAGCGGATTGAGTTGAATGGTAAGCTCTAAAGCCATATTGATTAAGTTTCTATGGTGGCTGATTTGTGCCATTTCGCGTTCTCATGTTTTCGCTGCCAGAATAAGGAGGCGAAAACGCGAGAATACGAAATAAAACTAAAATCTCTCCGCGAGAATGCGAGAACACGAAATAAAACTAAAATCTAAAACACGATAACAAATATAATCTCGCAGCGAGAATGCGAAAACACGAAAATTATCCCAAAGTGCTTTATTTGTGCAATTTCACAATCTCGCCACGAAAACTTGAAATAGATTTAAAATCTCGCCGCGAGAATGCGAGAAAAATAAAATCTCGCCGCGAGAACACGAAAACTAGTCAAAAGTGCACGTTTTGTGCCATTCATTTTCGCAGCGAAAACTCGAAATAATTCTAAATCTCGCCGCGAGAACAAGATAATAAACTTACTTTCGTTTTCTTATTCTCACCGAGAAAAGGAAAGTAGAGAGAGCGGAAGTAAACTGCAGGCATGCGTATTGTGTCAATAATATAATGAACCGATTACATTGAACAGATTAACTTCCCATCACTGAAAACTAGGAGCCGTCATATTATTCAGATGAATGAACTAAATCAAAACTCATTGCAGCTTATTTTATGACTCATATTTATTTGGTGTATAATGATCTACATTTTCTTACATTATAGAGAAACAACTGTATATATTAAAACAAACATTTCTTTTGTATGAGTAGTCAGTGGGCTTATTTTCTTATATTAGAAAGCCAATTTATGTTGCAAGATACATTGTTTAAAAAAAACAAAATAAAGGACTTTTGTATTCCTGAATTGACTGTGGCATGCACAGATTTATATATAGCCTAATAATAAAACCCTATATTCAAAAACCGGTGGGATAGAATGATCAGAGGGGGGAGATGATCATAAAAACATTCCCACACATATATCGTCAGTATGGCAATGGGCGAGTGTTTAACTTTTACTCGTAAGACTCGTATAACTCTCTGAAAAAAGCAGACCGTTCAGGCGGAAGTGTAAACAGTATGCTCGCAAATGTGCAAGCCACTTGCAAGTTACTTTCGTTTTCTTGTTTCGAGTTTTTGCGTTCTCGCGGCGAGATTATAGCGGCACAAAAAAGCAGTGGCACAAACAAATCGATGTTGGCTTATTTCTTGTTTTCGCACTCTCGCGGCGAGATTTAATTTATTTCTTGTTTTCGCCTTCTCGCGGCGAGATTTAAAAAATGATTTCGCGTTTTCGCAAATAAAGCACTTTTGCTAATTCTCGCGTCAATGCCCATGGCTTTGTTTGTCCCGCTAAAGTAGTCGTGATTTGCATAAACACGCGGACTCTTCACTGCTCTAAAAATTTCTCTCACTTAACCAAAATGTTGGGTCACAACACATAAGGCCAGTCTTGATATGCATAGATACCTGCGTCATCACAATTGTGCCGTGAATATAAGGAAATGGGACGTTTCACACATCCTCATTCGTAGACTTCTTGTACAACACAAACCAAGGTTAGTCCAGATATCAAACTAAATTTAAAAATTACCCTAGTCCGAAAGTCCAAATGTAACCTCTACGGCCTAAAATCGCTGTTTTAATTGGAATAATTCATTAGACTTGGGTTGGAGAGTTTACCCTGGAGAGCAGTTGATCATACGATCATAGCAACTATTTGAAACTCCCCATAGAGTCTATAACAGTGGCCAGTTCAGGGTGAATCGAGTCGACAGGGAGCGTCGCCATCTTGCCTTATTTCGTTAAAATGTGATTATTTCGTGAAATTGATGTGGATGGCTATCTTTTTCTCATGGGTTTTAAAATGTTACCCGAGCTGGCATGTGAAAATCTCTGCTCTATTTGGGGTATGAAGTCTATCATCTAAAGCCTCTTCTAAAGGAGATCTCGCGAGAATACGATTGGTAAAGATATATGAGTACCCGCGAATATAACTATTGTGTTGCAGTTTGTTTACAACATAATACTTAGGCAATATCAGGGAGCTAGATAGTAATCGACAAAGTAACACTGAAAACTGTACGTTCACACTGAAACGACTTTTACTATACATACAGTTACAAATACACACACGTACATAACATCAATAACTGGCATTGCTCATCAGTCTATTGACTGTCACAGAGTCGGATTTCCGGGCTCTGGTCTCTCAAATCAACTAACGTCCCAACTTTTATAGCACACAAATGAATAAGCATAGACTTTAACAGCCTAGAATTTAACAGCCTACTATCTGACATCCACTGCCCTATTTGCTTGTCTGTTAATGTGTGCAAATTGCCTCCTGATAAAGGAAGTCATTGCGGAGCACAACGTGTAACACGTAAATGGACCCCTGGTCAAGGTGAAACATTTGTCCAGCATTTAGACCTTAATCTAGTCAGTAATATCTACACTGAGTTGGAAAAATGTGAAGTCTTGACTAACCATGACGATAAATGTAAACATATCAACAATGCAGTTGATCAAATTGCCGTTTGCTTTAACCGCTGTGCTGCGGATGCCTTTGGTCAAAGAAGTGTAAATGCACACAAAAAAACTAACAGTAAACCATGGTTTAATAAAGAATGTAGGCTAAAACGTAAAGAACTCATGATGCATAAAAGTAAATACCGTAAATATAGGAATAAAGCAAATAAGGATTCCTTATCAAAGTCCAGCCAAGAATATAAGAAACTCCTAGCATCTAGCTTCTCCTCTTATAAAAACAAGTTTGTAGAACAATTAAGAAATTTAGAATGTAACTCACCGAGGGAGTACTGGAAAATCTTAAAACAAATTGATTTTACCAAGCAACCTGAACATATAGATCTGAATACGTTATACGATTTCTACAGAAACTTAAATGAACTAAGTAGCGATGATCCTAGGCTGGTGGATCCCACTGCTAACCATGTTTACCAAACGGACCATGAACTTGATTCCCCAATAACAGTTCTTGAAATTCAATATGCTATCAAAAATCTTAAGAACAACAAGGCGGCAGGTTTGGACAACATCGTGAATGAGCACATCAAATCAACGGAAGTAATACTTCTTCCTATATACTTTAAACTGTTTAACATTATTTTAGATTCAGGGTGTATGCCTGATAAATGGCTTCTTGGCCTGATACGACCAATCTATAAGAACAAGGGGGAAATAAGCAACCCAGATAATTATAGACCTATCACGATCCTCAGCTGCCTTGGTAAACTTTTCACCCAAATAATTAATAAAAGACTATCGGAATACTGTAACAGTCATGATGTATTAAAAGAATCACAAGCTGGATTTAGAGAAGGCTATTCTACCATCGACCATCTATTTGTTTTAAGGCAAATTATGCAGTACTTTCTAAATGCCAAAAAGAAACTTTAATGTGCTTTTATAGACTTCTCTAAGGCGTTTGACACTGTATGGAGAGGCGGACTGTGGTCAAAATTAATTAAGGAAGGAATCGATGGTAAATGTTTAAAACTTATCAAAAATATGTATAGCTCTATTAAGTCATGTGTCAGTCAAGGTAACAAGCAATCAGATTTTTTTATTTGTAAAACGGGCGTCCGTCAGGGTGAGAACTTATCACCTATATTGTTTTCTCTATTTTTAAATGATCTTGAAGAGTTCCTTGTAAATAGAAATATCATAGGTTGTATATCATTATCTACTGAAATTCAAATGCAGATTGAATGTTTCGTATATATGCTTGTGTTATTGTATGCAGATGATACTGTCTTACTGGCTGAGAATTCTTTAAGTTTACAAAATGCCTTGACTGCATTTGAAAACTACTGTTATGTATGGCAACTTAATGTTAACGTAGACAAGACAAAAATCATGATGTTTTGTAAACGAAAACCAAGAATCTATCCATCTTTTTATATATATGGTAGGGATGTTGATGTAGAAAATTATACTTATCTGGGAATAGTAATGAGATATAATGGAAATTTTATGTACACTATTAAGCACCTAATCAACCAAGCATCCAAAGCATTGTTTGGTTTACGTAGGAAGATAACCAATTTATATCTCCCAATAGATCTTCAGCTAAAACTGTTCGATCAGGTTATCCTACCTATCCTGTTATATGGTTGTGAAGTGTGGGGTGTAGGCAAACTAGATCTAATAGAGACATTTTACCTTAAATTCTGTAAAAGTATTATTGGACTCAAAAAGTCAACTCCGTCCTATATGATTTATGGTGAGCTTGGTGTCTACCCTTTACGCATAAAGATTTTTATTCGCATATTGTCATACTGGATTAAATTGGTACAGGGCAAGAAAGAAAAACTTTCCTCAATTGTATATAAATTTATCACAAGTCTCAATGCTCAGAACAATGATTTTCCATGGTTAGGATGTGTTAAATCAATTTTATATCAAAGTGGCTTAAATTACGTCTGGGATTCGCAGACAGTTGGTAACAGAAATTGTCTGATAAATGTGGTGAAAAAAACACTTCAAGATCAATATGTACAACAATTTTTCTCTGTTATAGCAGGTTCCTCAAAAGGATTATTTTATTCCATTATTAAGACAGATTTCCAACTAGAACCTTATTTTAGATTGCTAGATAATAGAAGTTGTAAGATATTAGCACGATTTAGAACAACGAACCACAGACTCCCAATTGAAACAGGGAGATGGTATAATACACTGCAAAATGAACGTCTTTGCTCAGCTTGTGATTCCTCTTCTATCGGCGATGAATATCGCCTGTTGTTTAAATGTAAAAGTCTAAATAAACTACGCCATATGTTTTTACCAAGGTATTGTTATACCAATCCAAGTGCTCTCAAATGTCGAGAGCTCTTCCAAACCAACAAACATCTAATTTTGAATAATCTTGTAAGATTTATAGGTAAATCTCTAAAGATAACTACTGGAATGTAATAATGTAATATGTATTGTTCCCTGTCCGTGTATTTTCTGGCCGCTTTGAGCAATACAATTAAAATTGTGTCCAGTCTAAAAAAAATTGTTTGTATATATATATACTATCTGTATCTGTTTTGTGTGTGTCATACGATAACTACTGTATTATGCCCGCCATGTTTGTAAATGTATTACATTTGTCTGGTTACCTCCCGTGCCACCCTGTGGCTTGGAGTGAATAAACAAATTGAAAAATTGCAGAACAAGTCGTGTTTACTGCTTACACGAGCATACCAGTGCAGACCTGGAGAGCAAATCTGCCATCTTGTCTCTACTAAATGGCATCGTACCATGTTACCTGGGATTGGATAATCCATAGCTCAGTGATATGGCTGACATCTAGTGAGACAGACTTAAATCCTAACATATACATTCAAATATGATATGACACAAACTTTGAAATAAAATATAACCAAGTGAAACATTATAACAAATGATTGATTGATTGTTATTTTACGCCGCGCTTAAGATTATTTCACTTATATGGCGGCGTTGCCAGTTTTATTGTGGGAGGAAACCGGGCTCTATGCCCGGAGGAAACCCACGACCTTCCATTGGTAGCTGGCAACCATCCCACATAAGGTGATTCGAGTAAAAACTATAACAAATAAAAGCAGTTCAGTATATGACTGATTACTTACCTGGATAAAGATTGATGCTGGTTTCCCAAAGTCTTCGCCAAGCAAATGAGTTTGTACGTGTTAGTTTTCATTTCTTGTAACAGGTAGCAAGTACCAAGTGGGTCGTTTCTAGTGACACAAAAGTGTGACGTCTGAAATGCTAACCGGTACAGGTCGGCTTATATTCAAGAAATAAGATAAAGTAATTCTGTATTTGAAACTAAAACCAACTGTTCCTTAGTTACTTCGACCAAACAATTTATGTTTACGACTTCTTTGTTTGTCTTCTACCTTGCGTGAGCCAGTGGCAGAGTTTATGCTGTAAACTCCCTGCGAGCGTCGAGCACACAAACAAGTGAATCGTATGTAGAAGCTTCGCCCGGCGGTCGTGAATTTTGATAAATTTTGCTAATCTTTCATCATTTTTATACTTTTTGGTAAAGATATTTACTTTTCTGAATGCACAAAGACACGTTATTTGCATAGTCAAGCGTATGACAAACTTTTTAAATATTGAATTGTACGATAAATACCACCCGATACAACCCACGGTAGATGCTTAACCTCTGCCACAAATTAGTATACGAAAGTCATTTTTATTGTGTTTTTTCATGATCTTTGCGTTAATTGATATACTGATTTATGCAATCTATGTTAATTGGCCAGACTTCATATACCTTATTTACAATTACTATTACGATTTAGTATTATTTTATCTTTTCTATCAACCAGTTAGATAACTGAGTTACATTGGTAATTGTTGTTTTAATTCGCTATTTTTATGTTGGGATTGCAGATAACTTGTATTATCGTCCAGTCCTTGGGTTTTACCGAAGCTACCGTGGTTATTGTCGGTAGCGTAGGATAAAATTAAAGGTAAATTATTAAGTACCGTAATTGTATTTCCTAAGTGTAAGGCCCACCTTCTCAAGGGTAGCTTTACTATGTTAAATTGTGGACCAGGGGAGATAATTTCAGCTTTCTTACTTGTCTCCCATTAACCATGTTTCACTAATCTCCCATTGACCATGTTTCGCTGATTTGTGTAACACTTTTGTTATTTTGGATTATTCCTGTATAATTGTAGTTGTCCTATCTATGTGCTAGGGCTATGACAATGATTTCTTAGTTAAAAAGTATATTTATTAGAATTGTTATTTTCTCTGTACGGAAAGACAACTCACAGTCTAACCCCCTCTGAGTCGCATTGTCCAAGGCAAGCCGCGCGAAATAATGGACTCGTCCTTTTTTTGCTGTCATTTGCCTGACTTTAAGGAGGTTGTGATTTCGTCTCTTATTAGGTAATTTTTGTCATGTTTTCCTTTTACTCTAAGTATACACAGACTTTCACTGAATCTGTAATAACTGAAGAACACTGTGTAGCATGCTTGTGGAAGTTTGAGCCGTTTTGGGTGCAAATTTAGCTGTGAAAGAAGAGGCCTAATGTTGTTGTTGTGCAATGGTCACGAGTTCTGGTGGAAAGTCTTTAGCGGGAAACCTATTGGTCTGGTCTCACTCTGTGAAATAAAGTCACATACACCACTGACACGGTGAATTTGCACACATGGGCTCAAACTTCAAATAGTATTTATAGATGACATTATACAGATTATCATTACCATAAAATCTCCTATGATTCCAAACAATCATGTAACATTTAAATTTTACTTTGTTGATTAGTATTTGTCGCCTTATATATATTTGCAGCATATGTTTTGTTTATTACATTTAATATGCATAATAGGATGAAAAATCACTTACATTACTTGGCATTTATTTGACACACATTGATTTACCAAGAACCTAGTGTCAAATACTTATAATAAATCAGCTGTGTGTCCATCCCAGTGTATGGGTTGGCCTGTCTACAGACCTGTACAAGTGACCCTCCAATGGTTATGTTAGCATGTTTAGGGAATGCTTACTGTATAGCATGTGACTGGTGTCGGGTAGTTTTTATTTCCACTGAATCGAGACTAAAGTATCTGTCTATTTTGGGACACATATATGATTTACCATTTAGTGTAATAATTTATAACCTGTCAGTTTGCAGGCGTGTACATCTGCGGTTTATACTGTTAGGTGTTGGTTGTTTTGATCATGACACAGTATTAGAGTCAATCCGACTCTAATTTCATATGAGCTGTTGTCCAGTCCGAACATCCTGTGGGCAGGTCACATGTTTTATGTAGAAAGTATGTGCCTGCGATAGAATATCACCTGTGAAGCACTATTTACTTAAAAGAAAAATGTAATTATGGTGATTATTTTATTAAATCTTGTGCGCCTGATGATTAGTCTTAACCTGACACCAGTCCAGCTTGTGTGAAGTGTCGACTAGTAGTAGTATTTCCTACCATTATCCAAGGGACTAACACTGGTTTAATATATATGTACCTTTACATGTATTATATATGGGCCATGTTTCCAATGTATGAGTATATTTTAAGTACAGATTTTAATTAATGTCGTTGTTTTTGTTGGAAGCAAGCCATAAATTGTTTTTCGGTAACTATGGCATATCATTTTTAACGTGAATAACTTTGAGCCATAAGATAGTGGACTCGTCCTTTTTTTGCTGTCATTTTCCTGACTTTAAGGAGGTTGTGATTTCGTCTCTTATTAGATTGTTGGAGACCGGACAGCTGCTGGGAATTTTGAGGCGGTGAGAAACTCCTTCATGGGACCACCTTGAGTTGCATTGACAAGCATTCGGAATTAAGTATTTTATGTAGAGTTTTCACTGATTCCTGATGTGTCATACAATCACACACGCTGATATATATTACCCTTCTTAATGTCCCGTTAAACACTTTACCATGCTTATTATTTTGTAAATAAATTGTTCTGTTATTTTAAACCTTGATATTTGTCTTACTTTGTGTTTGGAGAAGTGCCCAGTCTTACTCGTGATACACACAGAAGTCCATCTAAAACCCTTTAACATCGTAGGCTGTCGTTAATAAAAATGTTCTCGACAAAACCGGCTTACATAAGCTTTAGAAAACACAGTCTTAAGCAAATATTAAAAAAACAATAGTTATGTACCGGAGGTGTACTGGAAAAAGTTCCTATAATTTTGTTTTGCTCAGTTTTTGCAAATACTTTTTATATTAATAATATAATAACTCGTACAGTAATTTTTTCTTCTTAATATCCTATTGAAGTTAATATTTTTTTTTTTTTTAACAAGAGTTAAGTATTCGATTTAGATAGTTGCGACATGTTAGTTGTATTTAGATTTTTACTTGAATTAAATCTCATAAAATGCCAGGAGGTCGAAACTATACTCAAAGTTATGGTTAATAGACACAATGTAGACGAGACGTTTAATTACTCTGTCCAATCGCGTCTCAGCGGTCTAAATATGTCTTTGCTCAGAATTATTTAAATATTACTAGTTATAATAGTAACCAAGTCTTAATAAACTTATACTGTTATATATATTGTTTAATTACTGCTAGTAACCGTTTAACAATCACCAGCATATTTTGACGTAATGTTGTATACATGTAGACTGATAACGTCCTAAGGCAACTAATTGGTATTCTTTGTGTATGTTGTAGACTGGAGTTATCGCCCCTAAGTTTCCTTTTTTCCCCTTTTTCTTCCTTTTACATCTTCCTATTTGGCATCTGCCTTGGATTATAGTTGCTAGCATGAGGATCACCATATGGCTTTTGTAACTGTTTTCCTTAACGGAAAAATAAATTTCACCTCAACGGAATTATTTGTCTTTGTTCCTCTGCGTGGATCCAAAACGAATCTTAGGCCAAGCCTAACATAAATAAAAGCCCAAACACAAACTTTTAAAAACACTGGACCCAACAGAGAAGTTAGAGATGGGCTCAACCTACCTTGTTGACTAACACGTATCTCTATGAGTTTTTACCCCTGCATTTCTGCAGTAGTAGCTGATGTTGTGTTGTATGGATTTAAGAAATAAAATACTGATTGAAAATACACAAGGATTATACATTTAAAAAACAAGAGAGTTAATGTGGATTATAAAAGAAAAGAACCGTTAGGATTTACCACCAAGAGTCCGATACCGTCAGGTCAGTTTCCCGCGTCAAAATTAGGACACCATTGGCATTAGATTTTCCTGTACATTGTTTTCTCTAAGTTATGATAAGAGTAAAACTTTTTCTTTTGAATGAATGGATTAAAATGTTAAGCGAGGACAATCTCCGTTATTTTGAGATAAAATATTCTTTCACGATATATTTAATCATGTCTAATTGCGTCTAATTTCTCAGTTTAAAATCTTGCTGGAAATAAAATTGGAAAATCTTACCCCTACTTGTCAAACAGCGCTAACGGACAAAATGTGGTTTTTAAATAATGATTTTTTTTTCGAGAAACCCGTTATATACGACTATATATATACGACTAGGACCACCGCCAAAGCGGAGATTTTATTTTTACAACAGAAAGCAATCAATCGGCTTCTAAATAGACAGTCCTATAATTATTCTAAGGAAATAAAAAGAAATCAAAATTTGTTAGAGATTGTTTTATTTACCCAACAGATCTCCCAACAATAATTAACAGGGCAAAGATCTCATGCTGGGGGATTACTAGGCTATTAGCCTCAACATTTATTCGGACAGCAGGTGGTAAAATACCTAGTCTCCTTTGGCTAACGGCGCTGCGAATCTGCCGTAGACTTTTTTACTGCGAAAAACGCCGTGATTTACCGTACTGACTTGCCGTAGACACTTACGTTGGAGCCGGCAATTTACAAAATGAAATGAAATGAAGAATCACAGACGAACTTCTTGGTTAAAATAAACATTCTTCAATTTATTGTAGAAGCATAACAGTCACAGAGTACAAATATATTTTGGTTGGGTGAAGTTACGAGGATCTGAGCTGATGAGGTATCTTGTAGATTGAATTAATTTTTGTGTCAGAATGGAAGATTTCTCTAAAGTCCGAAAGATATAAATTTTGATAACGTGGCGACTGATGGAGAGACGCCTGCTGACGTGAAGGTATCGAGCAAAAGCTGCCTCCCCGTTAGTTCATCTTCCAATGTTTTATAGGTTATTTACGAAAACAACATATGAAAACATTGTCAACCATAGAGTATATGTTTGGACAAGGCTCAGAACTCCGTTGACGAGAACAGCAAACCTAGAAATACAATAATCACCAAATCATACTGAGGTGGTGTGAGAATTATATATTACTCTTATTTGGTAAATTAAACTCGGCTTACTTCAACCAGATGTTTTGTCAGAGTTAAAAAGCATCCAATCGGAAGTTACGTTCATCAGTTAGTGTAGGTAAATGTGAGTGCAATATCTAACATTTTCACAGGCTAAATGTTTGGAGATATTACAAAGGTCATTTGACTGTACAGTCCTACAAAAATGTTATGATCTATTCTGAAAACATTTCTGATTTACTAAGCGGATGTTACAATTCTAGTGTGACATAACGGACTATATAGTAGAGAAAAGTAGGAACAAAATGTCTTCTATAAAATATATGTAGAATGCATGCATCAAATAGTATAATGTATAATAAACATAACTAAGAATGACAGTGAAGATTTCATACAAATAAGCTAATAAAATTTCATAGAATCATTTTAATATTTAATACAACGGTAATCTATTGATTCACTGGAATTCAGCCTGATGGATTCCACGATTGGAATCAAAAAGTCGGGGTAGACTGCCCGCTTCTGATCGAGCAGTTTGCGGTCAGAACTAAACCGCAGTAAACAATATAACAAACTCGACTAGTGTCATTACATTATTCATGAATAATTTATCTTTTTGTAAAGTGAATTTTAACGGTTAAAAACTACAAATGGCAGAGAGTTTGAGAATGAAGGCAAAAGTGAATTAAGGGGAAGAGTAATGTTTACCGGCCGATCCTGCTTTTCCTTATCAGACGCTGCTAGGTAGCGAAATTATCCATGAACGCGATTTTGACCGTTTAGACACGATTTGAGTATGTTATATCGTCATTTCATTGACTAAATAGGACCACATACTGCCCGCTCAGAAGTGGACAGTCTACTCCGGCTTTTTAATACAATGAACCCTGACTCCAAAATATGGCCGTTAGTATAAAAAAAGGAACTTTGGAGTCAGGGTGATTCGGTCAAGGACCATTTTGAAATCATACCCATTGAAAAAATAAAATATTTTTAGTCCGGTATAGGGAGGCAAAGTTTAGTCAGATATAGGGTAAGTACATATAATATACACGCAAGGTTTAGTCCGGAAAAGGGTAAATACATATAATATACAGGCGAAGTTTAGCCACGTACAGGGTAAATACATATAAAATACAGGCGAAGTTTAGTTAGGTGTAGGGTAAATACATATAAATTACGAGCGACTTTTAGCCCGGTATAGGTTAAATACATTCTCAGGCGAATTACATGTATTACATAGGCAAATTTAAACCCCGTATAGGGGAAATACATATACTATACAACCAGTCAGTGCGACGAATGCAACTATGGTATCTGTAGGTTGTGTATACCCATACCCCAGTCTGACGAATACAGCTATAATATCTGTAGGTTTTGTATGGGTCAGTGGGACGAATGCAGCTATAATATCTGTAGCTTTTGTATGGGTCAGTCTGACGAATGAGGCTATAATATCTGTAGGTTTGATATGGGTCAGTGGGACGAATACAGCTATAATATCTGGAGGTTTGGGTCAGTGGGACGAATGCAGCTATAATATCTGTAGGTTTGGTATGGGTCAGTCTGACGAATGCAGCTATAATATCTGGAGGTTTTGTATGGGTCAGTGTGACGAATGCAGCTATAATATCTGGAGGTTTTGTATGGGTCAGTGGGACGAATGCAGCTATAATATCTGTAGGTTTGGTATGGGTCAGTCTGACGAATGCAGCTATAATATCTGGAGGTTTTGTATGGGTCAGTGGGACGAATGCAGCTATAATATCTGGAGGTTTGGTTAGGGTCCTTAAATAAATAGATCACGCTTCCTCGTCTTAAGTTTACGAAACAAAAGTAGATTTTTTAAGATTCAATTTGTTTTAATAAAGGTCTAATCATCTCCCGTATCATCATGACAAGTTTGAAGGTTGTACCATTGTACGGAACAGCCGACAAGAACGAATTTACCACGGCAAGGAAAGATGCTCTGGGATAGTGCTAGATCAGCCTAGTCTCATTTTTCTGAATAAAATTGAACCGATCGCTCAACATGACTTTCTCACGAGAAAAAAACATAAGAAGTTTAGCGATTTTATCTCTTGTACAGTCTCTAATCTAAGTCCGCCGTATTAAGATATAAGATGTAAAATCTCATTTGGAAATGTAGTCAGCTTGAGAGGAGACACCGAAGCAATCCCCCCCCCCAATCACCAACCCTCCAAAATGTGAAGTATGCTTACTTATCAGCGTCAGAATCATATGATGATAACAGTTCAAACCGATTTTGTGTGGTTACTTGTGGCTGGTCCATGCACTTTTGTTCTGTTTCGTTTTTTTTCTTTTGTTTTCTTTTTTGGTTTTTTTTTTGGTCGGGGATTTGGGTCCTGATTGCTTTCTTGATTAGATGCTTAAATCGCTTAAAGCACTGAGAAAATGGGGAGACTTTAAGCTCCCCATTAAGTTGTGATCTGTGGGTCAAATCTCTACAAAGGTTGTACACAAAGGTTCCATTATACAACATGGCTAAATCCACGTCTTCAAAAGGAAGGCCGATAACTTTGTTTAAATGTTTGGCAAAGTAAAGACAAGTCTGGAATTGTGCAAAACCGTGTATAACGCTGAAATCAAATGTTTCACCTTCAGAGGGAGCTCTGTAAAGATCAAAACTATCCAACTGGCATGTATCGATCCATTCATACACAGACTCTAAATTCTGTTCAGTTTCAAAGGGCGGTGACTTTTTGCGTTGATAAAACAAACACACCAAGAGAGATTCCCAGTGATGACGTGTAACAGCCGGGTTTGATGTCTTTATCCAGTAGATAATGGTGCTGATGTACAGCCTTAAATACGATGGTACTCTCTCAAGATCAACATCTTCTACTAGTAAAGGGGTTCGTAACAAACGTTTACTTTCACTCTTTTCTGGTGAAGATAAGTCGATCAGACCCGGTAAAGTTCCGAAACTTTCCAAATGGCTAAGGGGTTCTACAAACCTAATTCTTCCCTCTGTATTTTGCCTGTAGTATTCCTCAACTTTATCCCCACGAGGATCAGTTGTCCCCGACGACCCGGGTAATTTCAGGTCCTCTTTTAACAGAATCCCATAAAGAACGCTTCGAATCCGCTGGGAGCAATCATTGGCTGAGGGACTTTGGGCATCTTCTACCTGATTAAATAAGGTGTTACGATGTAAGACTATGATGTTAAGTAAATACCCTGGTAACTCTGTTCGTCTCATTTTATCCATGAACCAAGCAGGAATATCACTACCATTGTATCCTTTCAAATGTGTGCGTTCAAAACTCTTACCCTGTTTGAAAAATTCCACCAGATCAAACTTCATGGATAATTTCTGAAAACCATCAATCATCCTTAATATTCTGTTCCTTGTTTGCTCACTACAATCGTGAACTATCTGCTCTGGTGCCTTTTCGGGGTTTTCTAGGGAAGCCAACCAGTTCAATGTTTTCGTCAATTTTGGGTCGAGAGGGGTATTCTGTATCTCGTGCATTGGTAATTCATCTAAGAAAGGTTTCAATTCATCGTAATGTAGGTAATCATTCCCTAAAACCATTGCGACAGCTGGAAGGTTACCCTTTGTTAGTCCTTCAAAACGCCCAACAAATCTGTCAATATGATATTGTGTACAAGACAGATATTTTCCCGAACCTGACTCTTTGACCTGAAAATCCACTGTGAGGATCAACCCAGCTGTCAAATCAAATATGAAAAAATCGCTATGCTCAGAAAGAACAGGACATTTTAGCTGATTGGCCAGCAAAACGATCTGATCGTCCGCTTCTCCATCACAAGTCACATGGGGTATGTTCATTTCTTTCAAAACACTTACAAAAATTTCCACAGCCCAAAAAGGCAGAACTTTGTTTCTTTCACAGGATTTATTTGAAATTGATAACTCAATCTTTCTCTTAAATCTATTGAAATGTGTATTCAATTCTCGATCATCTCTCCTATCAGCCCCGTTAAATACAACAAATGGTTCAATTTTGCAATCGAGGAACATATTTAAGACGTTGCGAGTCTTGAAGGTCATCAAATCATAATCACCGCCATATTGTGAAGCCGGATCAGAATATAAAGTATAATATAAACTGCTGGCATCTATAACAAGTTTTGTTCCTTGAAGGCGACGGTTTTCCAAGATACCTATATTTTGAATATAACGACTCAACCCAAGAATCGTCATTTCTGTGAAAAAACGAGTTTCCGTAGATCAGTCTTTCTCGCCTTGTTTAGGCTATAGATCCTTTGTCTGCATTGTCAACCATCTGTGGGAAAATGGAACAAAACGGCATCATAAAAAATATGCATCAAAATATGGAGCTTGTTAGACTAATGAGAATTAAATAATTATCCAATACGCTCTTCGCACTGAGATATCCTTCTGAGATCCTAAGTTCGTATTATTTTTATTCACCACAATACAAACTGGCATATACAAAACTATTTAGGAAAAGTTGGCGGAAATATAGTTTCTAAGAAATTTCTACCCCATGCTATATTAGGCCTAATTCATTTGTAGAGTAAATGAAAATCAAAAATGGCGATAGTTGAACACTGATTAAAGAGAATAGAAACAAAAACAAACAAAAGATATTACATAATTCTAATGATGTATTGATGTTTACGCCGCACCCAAGATTATTTAACGTCTTATGTGGCGTCTTTGCCAAGTTAAGTTAGGAGGAAACCAAACTCTTTGCCCGAAGGAAACCTCCGACCTTCGGCTAGTAGGCCTGGCAACTCTACCACAAATGGCGACCAAGTGAAAACCCCACTCAACTTTATTTGGTTTGAGTTGGATTCGAACCCATTATGCATCGATGGAAAGCCTGTGTCGGACTGAGATGGACGATCATTCCTTCAAATGAGCCACCGAGGACCCAAAATGAAATGCGATTTGCCCTAAAACAAGCCCACTCAATAAAACAAAAAACTTTGGGCCAATCACTAGGATTGAAATGTGTTTCCGGGATGAAATATCAAAATACTTAATAAGTCAGTCGGAGATAGTCACTCAGTCCGGCGTGTGCATTCAACCAATGAATCCCGCCTTCGACCCATACTCAGACCAATTAAAATTGAGTGAGCTTTTTACTCGGTCGCCCTTAGTGGAAGACTTGCCAGGCCTTCTCGCCAGAAGGTCGGCGGTTTCTTTCGGGCAAAGAGTTAGGTTTCCTCCTAACTTAACCTGGCAAAGTCGCCGCATAAGACG
The DNA here is from genome assembly GCA_963971465.1 of Lepidochitona cinerea. NCBI lineage: Eukaryota > Metazoa > Mollusca > Polyplacophora > Chitonida > Tonicellidae > Lepidochitona > Lepidochitona cinerea. Next base: position 39,257,175 of record OZ020555.1, on the reverse strand, counting down.
TGAAATAATCTATGGTGCAGAGTAAAACATCAATCAATCAGATCAATGTAAGACAGGTATATGCCGGAAGGTTCACAAACACCGTACGAGCCAATAGATAATGTTCATTATGCCATCTGGGAAGAGTTGAAGATGAATTTCATTTTCTACTGAGTTGTCCATTCTATAGTGATGTAAGACGACTGTATCTGCCTCGCTACTATCATTCTTGGCCAACCGTAAATAAATTTACCTCATTAATGGGATCCTCCAATAGAAAAATACAAAATAGTTTAGGAAAATATATTTATTTTTCTATGGAAAGAAGAAAGGCAATTATGATTGTAACTAATTAATTCAATAATTCAATTTTCTTAAATCTGTAATATTACATTATATAGCTGTAACTCTCCATATAAACCAGTTGTTGTATATTATATTATGTACATGTGGCCACTTCCAGTTGTGGAAAAGGCCAGAGCCCAATAGGGCTAAAGCCTAATAAACAAACTTGAAACTTGAAATTAAAATCTTTCCACAATAATTAACCATACGATGCCCCCCCCCCCCCCCCTCCCTCCCTCCCTCTGCCTCAGGGTGTTGCCGTTTTAAAGGCTATAATTAAAATTCAAATGACAGATTTCTTTGTAAGATGAAATATACACTCTGCCTTGAAACCATGCCATTGAAAATGTGGAACACAAGGGATGTGTCTGTTTTTGGCTGAGGCAAACTTTTCTTATTTTCCAATAAACTGTAAGAAAATTGAAACATGGAAACAATCAGTCTTCACCTCCGCCAATAAACTATCTGTTTATGCTATTCAGGTATAAAACAAACCCTCTGGGGTTTTACTCCCGTCGATGTTATACTTCATTAAATATATATGTTCTGTTCTAAAATGCATTGGTGAATAAAACTGAAAATGAAAGTGAAAGGAGATCTTGCGAGAATTCTCAGACATTCCCAGAAAGTGTTTCTTTTTGTGTCTTTAATCGCACATAACCTCGAATAGAAACCAAGTGAAACATTATAGCAAATGATTGATTGATCTATTGATTGATTGGTCGATTTTGATTGACTGATTGATTGAGTGATATTTTGGTGTTTTACGCTGCGTTCAAGATTATTAACCGTCTTATGTGGCGTCTTTGCCAAGTTAAGTTAGGAGGAAACCAAACTCTTTGCCCGAAGGAAACCTCCGACCTTCGGCTAGTAGGTCTGGCAACTCTACCACAAATGGCGACCAAGTGAAAACCCCACTCAACTTTATTTGGTTTGAGTTGGATTCGAACCCATTATGCATCGATGGAAAGCCTGTGTCGGACTGAGATGGACGATCATTCCTTCAAATGAGCCACCGAGGACCCAAAATGAAATGCGATTTGCCCTAAACAAGCCCGCTCAATAAAACAAAAAACTTTGGGCCAATCACTAGGATTGAAATGTGATTTCCGGGATGAAATATCAAAATACTTAATAAGTCAGTCGGAGATAGTCACTCAGTCCGACGTGTGCATTCCACCAATGGATCGCGCCTTCGACCCATACTCAGACCAATTACAATTGAGTGAGCTTTTTACTCGGTCGCCCTTAGTGGAAGACTTGCCAGGCCTTCTCGCCAGAAGGTCGGCGGTTTCTTTCGGGCAAAGAGTTAGGTTTCCTCCTAACTTAACCTGGCAAAGTCGCCACATAAGACGTGAAATAATCTATGGTGCAGAGTAAAACATCAATCAATCAGATCAATGTAAGACAGGTATATGCCGGAATAATATTAAAATCTTTCCACAATAATTAACCATACGATCCCCCCCCCCCCCTCCCTCCCTCCCTCCCTCCGCCTCAGGGTGTTGCCGTTTTAAAGGCTATAATTAAAATTCAAATGACAGATTTCTTTGTAAAATGAAATATACACTCTGCCTTGAAACCATGCCATTGAAAATGTGGAACACAAGGGATGTGTCTGTTTTTGGCTGAGGCAAACTTTTCTTATTTTCCAATAAACTGTAAGAAAATTGAAACATGGAAAAAAAAATAATCTGTTTGATTCGAACCTGTGCCGGTCTGAGAGACTACCGACATCCCGCTGCCGACTGAGATTAGTTGTCAAAGGGAGGTAACATATAACATTATGGGGATCAATTTTCAGACTACAGTTTATCGAAAACCCACTCACTCAGATCAGTACATTCACTACAAATCTAATCATCCACCACACATTAAGACAGGTACCATAGCTACACTAACAAGAAGAGCTAAAGCCATCTGCAGCACAGACCTTGACAAAGAAATCCATCCCATCAAAACTGTCTTCACCACCCAAAATGGCTATCCAACCAAGTTAGTTGACTCAATCATCAAACAAACACTTAATAACGCTTCAGATAAACACCCCAGACCAAGAGAAAAAGGCCCTAATATTAGAATCAGCATACCATACATTGGACCCGCCATTCATGAAATTGCTCGTCTGATTAAAACTAAAACAGGTATTAATACTACATTGAAATTAACCAAAACATTTTAAACACATATGTGTGGTGTTCTGCTATGTTTAGCAGACGAATTTGACCGGATTACACTGAATAACAAACCACTGATTTAACGTCTGCTTCTGTGTATTATACCAACAACAACATACAGGTTGATACCAAAAACATAATCTGCAATAGATGCGGATATTACAATATGCAAGCCACAGGAAGAGGAAATTCATCAACAGGAACAGAACCTAAAGGAGTAGTGTACAGAATTAATTGTAGTTGTAATGCTCATTACATTGGAGAAACATGTAGACCCCTCAACATTATACTAAAAGAACACCAAACATCTGTTAATAAACTTGATTACAAATCTGCCATTTCTCAACACATAATTTCCAACCCTACTCACCACATCAAATGGGAAACCACTACAAAACTATCTGTCAACCAGCACCATTGGAAGAAGAGAAAACTACAGGAAGCCATCCACATCAGGAAAACCAAGCCCAGCATGAACAGAGACCAAGGATTATATATCCCCAACTGCTATGACCTTTTGATCCTCCAAGACAACCTTCAGCGATTTTAACTCACCATATTTAACTCTATTGTTACTTTTCTTAATTAATTTATACTATTACGTACCTGCCCCAACTTGTAATTCTCTCATCTGCTATATAAATGAATAATTTTGTTGTTTGTCATTGACTTTGATAACGATGTAAGAACTACATCGAAACGTCGTCACCCAATAAACCAAGAAGTTGTTAATCCATAAGTAATTCTTCACCTTATTACAATATAACCAAGTGAAACATTATAACAAATGATTGATTGTTTTTAAACATGTTCCTTATATATTGTTAAATCAATCAGTCTTCACCTCCGCCAATAAACTATCTGTTTATGCTATTCAGGTATAAAACAAACCCTCTGGGGTTTTACTCCCGTCGATGTTATTCTTCATTAAATATATATGTTCTGTTCAAAAATGCATTGGTGAATAAAACTGAAAATGAAAGTGAAAGGAGATCTCGCCAGAATTCTCAGACATTTCCAGAAAGCGTTTCTTTTTGTGTCTTTAATCGCACATAACCTCGAATAGAAACCAAGTGAAACATTATAACAAATGATTGATTGGTCTATTGATTAATTGGTCGATTTTGATTGGCTGATTGATTGATTGAGTGATATTTTGGTGTTTTACGCTGCGTCCAAGATTATTGATTGATTGATTGGTTGGTTGGTTGGTTGCTTGGTTGCTTGGTTTAATTGGTTGGTTGCTTAGTTGGTTGATTGATTGGTTGACTGATTGATTGATTGATTGGTGTTTTACGCCGCGCACAAGATTATTTCACTGATATGGCGGCATTGCCAGTTTTATTGTGGGAGGAAACCGGGCTCTATGCCCGGAGGAAACCCACGACCTTCCGTTGGTAACTGGCAACCATCCCACATAATGTGATTCGAGTGAAAACTATAACAAATGAAAGCCGTTCAGTATATGACTGATTACTTACCTGGATAAAGATTGATGCTGTTTTCCCAAAGTCTTCGCCAATCAAATGACTTTGTACGTGTTAGTTTTCATTTCTTGTAACAGGTAGCATGTAATATGCAATTTAACCAAAAAGCTCTCGTACCAAGTGGGTTGTTTTGAGTGACACGAAAGTGTGACGTCTGAAATACTAACCGTTACAGGTCGGCTTATATTCAAGAAATAAGATAAAGTAATTCTGTATTTGAAACTAAAACCAACTGTTCCATAGTTACTTCGACCAAACAATTTATGTTTATGTTTACAACTTCCTTGTTTGTCTTCTACTATAACGAATGAAAGCAGTTCAGTATATGACTGAATACCAAAAAATGAGTTTGTACCTGTTAGTTTTCATTTCTTGTAACAGGTAGCATGAAATATGCAATTTAACTAAAAAGCTCTCGTACCAAGTGGGTCGTTTCTATTGACACAAAAGTGTGACGTCTGAAATACTAACCGTTAAAGGTCGGCATATATTCAATAAATAAGACAAAATAATTCTGTTTTTCAAACTAAAACCAACTGTTCCATAGTTACTTCGAGCAAACAATTTATGTTTATGTTTACAACTTCCTTGTTTGTCTTCTACTATAACCAATGAAAGCAGTTCAGTATATGACTGAATCCCAAAGTCTTCGACAAGCAAATGAGTTTGTACGTGTTAGTTTTCAGTTCCAGGAACAGATATAGCATGAAATATGCAATTTAACTTACTTAACTGTTTTCCTTACCGGAAAAATAAATTTCACCTCAACCGAATAATGTGTCTTTGTTCCTCTGTGTGGATTCAAAACGAATCTTAGGCCAAGCCTAACACTTGGTATATGGAAAACAAAACTTTCACTTTCGTTTTGCATGATCCTATTGGGTTCACTTTCAGTTTACCGACATTCTTGTCATAGCTGAAGATGCGTAGCCTATTCAATATATTGCAGTATTCCAGAAAACTTTACTGACTAAAGCCATACTCCTGACTAAAGTAAACCTGATGGAATACCATGGGTTCTGGTTTAGTACAACAACTTAGGATTGAGTATGTACGTTATGATTAGAACTTGTCTCCAAGGTTATTCCCTGCATATGCCCGTGTGTTTTTGTGTTCATAAATATAAGAGGATGGTCAGAGGTTTCCGGTCACCATTGACCAGAGATGGGTTGGAGGTTAATGTAGGCATTTACCAGATGATGGTTGGAGATTTCTGTAGACATTTTTTTTTATTTTTAAACATGTTCCTTATATATTGTTAAATCAATCAGTCTTCACCTCCGCCAATAAACTATCTGTTTATGCTATTCAGGTATAAAACAAACCCTCTGGGGTTTTACTCCCGTCGATGTTATACTTCATTAAATATATATGTTCTGTTCTAAAATGCATTGGTGAATAAAACTGAAAATGAAAGTGAAAGGAGATCTCGCGAGAATTCTCAGACATTCCCAGAAAGTGTTTCTTTTTGTGTCTTTAATCGCACATAACCTCGAATAGAAACCAAGTGAAACATTATAACAAATGATTGATTGATCTATTGATTGATTGGTCGATTTTGATTGATTGATTGGTCGATTTTGATTGACTGATTGATTGATTGAGTGATATTTTGGTGTTTTACGCTGCGTTCAAGATTATTGATTGATTGGTTGGTTGGTTGCTTAGTTGGTTGCTTAGTTGGTTGGTTTAATTGGTTGGTTGCTTGGTTTAATTGGTTGGTTGCTTGGTTGGATGGTGTTTTACGGCGCGCTCAAGATTATTTCACTTATATGGCGGCGTTGCCAATTTTATTATGGGTGGAAACCGGGCTCTATGCCCGTAGGAAACCCACGACCTTCCGTTGGTAACTGGCAACCATCTCACATAGGTGGTTCGAGTGAAAACTATAACAAATGAAAGCAGTTCAGTATATGACTGATTACTTACCTGGATAAAGATTGATGCTGTTTTCCCAAAATCTTCTCCAAGCAAATGACTTTGTACGTGTTAGTTTTCATTTCTTGTAACAGGTAGCATGAAATATGCAATTTAACTTAAAAGCTCTCGTACCAAGTGGGTCGTTTCTAGTGACACAAAAGTGTGACGTCTGAAATACTAACCGTTACAGGTCGGCTTATATTCAAGAAATAAGATAAAGTAATTCTGTATTTGAAACTAAAACCAACTGTTCCATAGTAACATACTTCGACCAAACAATTTATGTTTACGACTTCTTTGTCTGTCTTCTACATTGTGTGAGCCAGTGACAGAGTTTATGCTGTAAACTCCCTGCGAGCGTCGAGCACACAAACAAGTGAATCGTATGTAGAAGCTTTGCTCGGCGGTCGTGAATTTTGGTATATTGTGTTAATCTTTCAACATTTTTATACTTTTTGGTAAAGATATTTACTTTTCTGAATGCACAAAGACACGTAATTTGCATAGTCAAGCGGTCCGTGTAACGTTCGTTAATTCAATTTTCATTTTTTGACATCGCAGAATGAAAATTGGAAATTACCATTTTTAAGATCAATTTTTTATTTTCATTTTCTACTTTTTGAAAAGAAGAAATGAAAATTGAAATTTGACGTTCAATTTTCAATGTTTGTTTTCTATCTTTACAACACACAAATCAATAATTGAAAAATGACGGTCATTTTTAAATTTTTAATTTGCCTTTTTGCTCTACACGAACCGGATATTGAAATTTGTAACCTTCGTTAATGTTTCAATTTTCAATTGATGCTCCTGCAATCGTGAACATGTACTAGATGACCTCGCCAAAAGGGAACAATGTTGCGGTTGATACATCATTTACCGACTCTGAGCAGCCCTGTGCTTACTCTCTTTCTTTTTAGATTAAACCCGTTTAATTATTGAATTTTACATGTTTTACATTTTCAATTCTTAGATCGGGTGTTTGTTTTACTTTTATTAACTCCAGTTGTTTCCAATCGCATGTTTTTGCGCTTGTCTTTTTTATAGAATGTACACGAGTCGAGAATGTAGAATGAGTTGGAGACAAAGATTACTGCTATTGTTTCCTCTGTGTGTAAAGCTCCGTCTGCACTATTCAACATCCCTCAATTTTTGTTTAATAAATGCACTAAATAAAACGATAATTCTACAACACCTAGCATTGCTACGGAACCGTGGAAGGGACATGGAGAAAAAGAAAATTGATATCACTGGAAGACTAACAAATATTTTTCGACCTGTCTTTTGGACGCGCACGGGACGTCGAAAAAATTCTACTTTCTGAAAAAAAAAGAAATAATTTTTTTTTCCTAACGAAATGTAAGTCGAAAAAAAAATAAAAATTATGACTAAAAAAAAAGAAAATTTCAACTTTTTAAATATTACTATATTTAGACTGGTGAATCATTGACCAATTGAAGGAGCGGATAGAATCTAATGGTGTCAAAAAGCTATGCTTTGATTGGCTTCCACGGTTCCGTACATTGCAAGCATTACCATAAATACCGCAAGCGTAGAGCGACTTAGTATATAGGCAATGTCGCAAGTGACGTATAAATCGCAACATTGTTCCATTTTGACGAGGTCATGAGTGCGTGAGAGTTCCACTCTAGCCTGACTGCGACCAATTGAAAATTGAAACATTAACGAAGGTTACAATTTTCAATATTCGTTTCGTGAAGAACGAAAACGCAAATTGAAAATTGAAAAATGGCCGTCAAATTTCAATTTTCATTTCTTCTTTCCAAAAAGTAGAAATTGAAATTGAAAAATTGAACTCAAAAATGGTCATTTCCAATTTCATTTTACAATGTAAAAAAATGAAAATTGAATTAACGAACGTTACACGGACCCCAAGCGTATGACAAACTTTTTAAGTATTGAATTGTACGATAAATACCACCCGATACAACCCACGGTAGATGCTTAACCTCTGCCACAAATTAGTATACGAAAGTCATTTTTATTGTGTTTTTTCATGATCTTTGCGTTAATTGATATACTGATTTATTGAATCTATATTAAATGGCCAGACTTCATATACCTTATTTACAATTACTATTATGATTTGTTATTATTTTATCTTTTCTATCACCCAGTTAGATAACTGAGTTACATTGGTAATTGTTGTTTTAATTCGCTATTTTTATGTTGGGATTGCAGATAACTTGTATTATCGTCCAGTCATTGGGTTTTACCGAAGCTACCGTGGTTATTTCCCGTAGCGTAGGATAAAATTGAAGGTAAATTATTAAGTACCGTACTTGTATTTCCTAAGCTTTAGAAAACACATTTTTAAGCGAATATTAAAAAACAATAGATATCTACCGGAGGTGTACTGGAAATAGTTCCTATAATTTTGTTTAGCTCAGTTTTTGCAGATACTTTTTTATATTGATAACTCGTAAAGTAATTGTTTTTCGTCTAAATATCCTATTGAAGTTAATATTTTTGTTTTATTTTTAATAAGAGTTAAGTATTCGATTTAGATAGTTGCGACATGTTAGTTGTATTTAGATATTTACTTAAATTAAATCTCATAAATTGCCAGGAGGTCGAAACTATACTCAAAGTTATGGTTAATAGACACAATGTAGACGAGACGTTTAATTACGCTGTCTTATCGCGTCTCAGCGGTCTAAATATGTCTTTGCTCAGGATTATTTTAAATATTACTAGTTATAATAGTAACCAAGTCTTAATAACTTATACTGTTATATATATTGTCTAATTACTGCTAGTAACCGTTTAACAATCACCAGCATATTTTGACGTAATGTTGTATACACGTAGACTGTATATTCCAAAATACTACTTTACTTACCCTAACTGCCACAAATTGCACAACTTGTTTAACAATCCATCCCACAAGATAATTACCAGAGTTGCAATGTTTATAAATGTGATACTAGATATAGTTGACGCAAATTAGGGCTGCCTATGTAGTGTATGTAAGCCAAAAATCAATGTCGATTATTTATGTACAGTCTATCCACTAACTACCCGTCATGTTTGTATATGTTTTTGTATATTTTTTTTACCCCTTATGCCAGATATTCTGGCCAGGGTGAATAAAGTTGAATTGAATTGAATTGATAACGTGCTAAGGCAACTAATGGGTTTTCTTTGTATCTGTTGTAGACTGGAGTTATCTCCCCTAAGTTTCCCTTTTTCCTTTTTGTCTTTTCTTCCTTTTACATTTTGGCATCTTCCTTGGATTATAGATGCCAGCATGAGGATCACCATATGGCTTGTGTAACTGTTTTGCTTAACGGAAAAATAAATTTCTCCTCAACGGAATTATGTGTCTTTGTTCCTCTGCGTGGATCCAAAACGAATCTTAGGCCAAGCCGAAACACAAACTTTTAAAAACACCGGACCCCCACAGAGAAGTTAGAGATGGACTCAACCTACCTTGTTGACTAACACGTATCTCTGTATGAGTTTTTAACCCTGTATTTCTGCAGTAGTAGCTGAGGTTGTGTTGTATCGATTCAAGAAATAAAATACTAATTGAAAATACACAAGGATTATACATTTAAAAAACAAGAGAATTAATGTGGATTATAAAAGAAAAGAACCGTTAGGATTTACCACCAAGAGTCCGATACCGTCAGGTCAGTTTCCCGCGTCAAAATTAGGACACCATTGGCATTAGATTTTCCTGTACATTGTTTTCTCTAAGTTATGATAAGAGTAAAACTTTTTCTTTTGAATGAATGGATTAAAATGTTAAGCCAAGGCAATCTCAGTTATTTTGAGATAAAATATTCTTTCACGATATATTTAATCATGTCTAATTGCGTCTAATTTCTCAGTTTAAAATCTTGCTGGAAATAAAATTGGAAAATCTTACCCCTACTTGTCAAACAGCGCTAACGGACAAAATGTGGTTTTTAAATAATGATTTTTTTTTTTAGAAACCCGTTATATACGACTATATATATACGACTAGGACCACCGCCGAAGCGGAGATTTTATTTTTACAACAGAAAGCAATCAATCGGCTTCTAAATAGACAGTCCTATAATTATTCTAAGGAAATAAAAAGAAATCAAAATTTGTTAGAGATTTTTTTATTTACCCAACAGATCTCCCAACAATAATTAACAAGGCAAAGATCTCATGCTGGGGGATTACTAGGCTATTAGCCTCAACATTTATTCGGACAGCAGGGGGTAAAATACCTAGTCTCCTTTGGCTAACGGCGCTGCGAATCTGCCGTAGACTTTTTTACTGCGAAAAACGCCGTGATTTACCGTACTGACTTGCCGTAGACACTTACGTTGGAGCCGACAATTTACAAGATGAATTGACGTGAAGAATCACAGATGAAATTCTTGGTTAAAATACACATTCTTCAATTTATTGTAGAAGCATAACAGTCACAGAGTACAAATATATTTTGGTTGGGTGAAGTTACGAGGATCTGAGCTGATGAGGTATCTTGTAGATTGAATTCAGTTTTGTGCCAGAATGGAAGATTTCTCTTAAGTCCGAAAGATATAAATTTTGATAACGTGGCGACTGATGGAGAGACGCCTGCTGACGTGAAGGTATCGAGCCAAAACTGCCTCCCCGTTAGTTCATGTTCCAATGTTTTATAGGTTATTTACGAAAAAATATCAAAACAATGTCAACCATAGAGTATATGTTTGAACAAGGCTCAGAACTCCGTTACCGAGAACAGCAAACCTAGAAATACAATAATCACCAAATCATACTGAGGTGGCGGGAGAATTATATATTACTCTTATTTGTTAAATTAAACTCGGCTTACTTCAACCAGGTGTTTTGTCAGAGCTAAAAAGCATCCAATCGGTTACGTTCATCAGTTAGTGTAGGTGAATGTGAGTGCAATATCTGACATTTTAACAGGCTAAAATGTTTAGAGATATTACAAAGGTCATTTGACTGTACAGTCCTACATATATGTTATGGTCTATTCTGAAAACATTTCTGATTTACTGAGCGGATGTTACAATTATATTGTGACATAACGGACTATATAGTAGAGATAAGTAGGAACAAAATGTCTTCGATAAAATATATGCAGAATGCATGCATCAAATAGTATAATGTATAATAAACATAACTAAGAATGACAAAGAAGATTTCATACAAATAAGCTAATACAATTTCATAGAATCATTTTAATATTTAATACAACGATAATCTATTGATTCACTGGAATTCAGCCTGATGGATTCCACGATTGGAATCAAAAAGTTGGAGTAGACTGCCCGCTTCTGATCGGGCAGTTTGCGGTCAGATTTAAACCGCAGTAAACAACATAACTAACTCGACTAGTGTCATTACATTATTCATGAATAATTTATCTTTTTTGTAAAGTGAATTTAACGTTTAAAAACTAAAAATGGCAGAGAGTTTGAGAGTGGAGAAGGCAAAAGTGAATTTAGGGGAAGAGTAATGTTTACCGGCCGATCCTGCTTGTCGGTATCACACGCTGCTAGGTAGCGAAATTATCCATGAACGCGATTTTGACCGTTTAGACACGATTTGATTTCATTTTTTAAATAGGACCACATACTGCCCGCTCAGAAGTGGACAGTCTACTCCGGCTTTGTATTACAATGAACCCTGACTCCAAAATATGGCCGTCAGTATACAAAAAAATGAATTTTGGAGTCCGAAATCCGGACTATACCTCGGAGAACTCTCTTCGACAAAGAGCAGCCAACTATTTATCTAGAATTAGACTGTAACATGATGTGCCCGTGGCACAATATTTCAACTCTCCGGGTCATTCGGTCAAGGACCATTTTTAAATCATACCCATTTAAAAAATAAAATCTCTTTTCTCACTTCCTCCTCAGATAACAAGCCCATAAGTTTGGAAAGGGAAAGTTTTTGGATACAAATATTAAAAACTTTTTATCCTGTGGGTTTCAACTTTGAACTTGGACCCAGGAAGTTGTCATGAAAAAACTATAATACCATTTATGTTTCAGTATAACAAGACCAGCATGGTTATGGCCAATATTATAGTAGAACTTGTAGAAGAATACAAACTACTTCAATATACTATACATATAATATACAGGCAAAGTTTAGTCAGGTATAGGGTAAATACATATAATATACAGGCGAAGTTTAGTCAGTTATAGGGTAAATACATATAAAATACAGGCGAAGTTTAGCCAGGTATAGGGCAATTACATATAATATACAGGCAAAGTTTAGTCAGGTATAGGGTAAATACATATAAAATACAGGCGAAGTTTAGTCAGTTATAGGGTAAATACATATAAAATACAGTCGAAGTTCAGTCAGGTATAGGGTAAATACATATAAAATACAGTCGACGTTCAGTCAGGTATAGGGTAAATACATATAATATACAGGCGAAGTTTAGTCAGTTATAGGGTAAATACAAATAATATACAGGCAAAGTTTAGTCAGGCTTAGGGTTAATACATATAAAATACAGTCGAAGTTCAGTCAGGTATAGGGTAAAATCATATAAAATACAGGCGAAGTTTAGCCAGGTATAGGGTAAATACATATAAAATACAGGCGAAGTTTAGCCAAGTATAGGGTAAATACATATAAAATACAGGCGAAGTTTAGCCAAGTATAGGGTAAATACATATAAAATACAGGCGACTTTTAGCCCGGTATAGGTTAAATACATTTACAGGCGAATTACATATAGTATATAGGTCTAAAGGTCTAATCATCTCCCATATCATCGTGACAAGTTATGAAGGTTGGGCCATTGTACGAACCAGTCGACAAGAACGAATTTATCATTGCAAGGAAAGATGCTCTGGTATAGGGCTTTGTTCAGCCTCATTTCATTTTTCTGAATAAAATTGAAGCGATCGCTCAACATGACTTTCTCGCGAGAAAAAAACATAAGATTTAAGCAATCTTATCTCTTGTACAGTCTCTAATCTAAGTCCGCTGTGTTAAGATATAAGATGCACAATCTCATTTGAAAATGTAGTCCGCTTGAGAGGAGACACCGAAGCACCCTTGCCCCCCCCCCCCCCTCACCAACCCTTCAAAATGTGAAGTATGCTTACTTATCAGCGTCAGAATCACACAGATTTTGTGTGGTTACTTGTGGCTGGTGCATGTACTTTCTTTTTTGCGTTTTTTTTTTCGCCGGGGATTTGGGACTTGTTTGGCTTTCTTGATTAGATCCTTACATAGCTTAAAGCACTGAGAAAATGGGGAGACTTTAAGGTTCCGATCAAGTTGTGATCTGTGGGTCAAATCATTACAAAGGTTGTACACAACGGTTCCATTGTACAACATGGCTAAATCCACGTCTTCAAAAGGAAGGCCGATAACTTTGTTTAAATGTTTGGCATAGTAAAGACACGATTGGAATTGTGCAAAACCGTGTATAACGCTGAAATCAAATGTTTCATCTTCAGTGGGAGCTCTGTGAAGATCAAAACTATCCAACTGGCATGTATCGATCCATTCATACACAGATTCTAAATTCTGATCGCTGTTTACCAGTTCAGTTTTAAAGGGCGGTGACTTTTTGCGTTGTTTGTGGTGAAGATAAAACAAACACACCAAGAGAGATTCCCAATGATGACGTGTAACAGCCGGGTTTGATGTCTTTATCCAGTAGATAATGGTGCTGATGTACAGCCTTAAATACGATGGTACTCTCTCAAGATCAACATCTTCTACTAGTAAAGTAGATCGTAACAAACCTTTAATTTTACTCTTTTCTGGTGAAGATAAATCGATAAGACCAGGTAAAGTTCCGAAACTTTCCAAATGGCTAAGGGGTTCTACAAACCTAATCCTTCCCTCTGTATTTTGCCTGTAGTATTCCTCAACTTTATCTCCACGAGGATCATTTGTCCCCGACGACCCGGGTAATTTCAGGTCCTCTTTTAACAGAATCCCATAAAGAACGTTTCGAATCCGCTGGGAGTAATCATTGGCTGAGGGACTTTGGGCATCTTCTACCTGATTAAATAAGGTGTTACGATGTAAGACTATGATGGTTAGAAAATACCTTGGTAACTCTGTTCGTCTCATTTTATCCATGAACCAAGCAGGAATATCACTACCATTGTATCCTTTCAGATGTGTGCGTTCAAAACTCTTACCCTGTTTGAAAAATTCCACCAGATCAAACTTCATGGATAATTTCTGATAACCATCAATGATCTTTAATATTTTGTTCCTTTTTTGCTCACTAAAATCGCGAACTATCTGCTCTGGTGCATTTTCGGGGTTTTCTAGGGAAGCCAACCAGTTCAATATTTTTATCATTTTTGTGTCGAGAATGGTATTCCGTCCCTCGGGCATTGGTAATTCATCTAAGAAAGGTGTCAATTCATCGTAATGTAGGTAATCATTCCCTAAAACCACTGCGACAACTGGAAGGTTACCCTTTGTTAGTCCTTTAGAATACCCAACAAATCTGTCAATATGATATTGTGTACAAGACAGATATTTTCCCGAATCTGACTCTTTGACCTGAAAATCCACTGTGCGGATCAACCCAGCTGTCAAATCAAATATGAAAAAATCGCTATGCTCAGAAAGAACAGGACATTTTAGCTGATTGGCCAGCAAAACGATCTGATCGTCCGCTTCTCCATCACAAGTCACATGGGGTATGTTCATTTCTTTCAAAACACTTACAAAAATTTCAACAGCCCAAAAAGGTAAAACTTTGTTTCTTTCACAGGATTTATTTGAAATTGATAACTCAATTTTTCTCTTAAATCTATCAAAACGTGTATTAAATATCCGATCATCTCTCCTATCAGCCCCGTCAAATACAACAAATGGTTCAATTTTGCACTCGCGGAACATATTTAAGACGTTGCGGGTCTTGAAGGTCATCAAATCATATTCACCACCATATTGTGAAGCCGGATCAGAATATAAAGTATAATATAAACTGCCGGCATCTATAACAAGTTTTGTTCCTTGAAGGCGACGGTTTTCCAAGATACCTATATTTTGAATATAACGACTCAACCCAAGAATCGTCATTTCTGTGAAAAAACGAGTTTCCGTAGATCAGTCTTTCTCGCCTTGTTTAGGCTATAGATCCTTTGTCTGCATTGTCAACCATCTGTGGGAAAATGGAACAAAACGGCATCATAAAAAATATGCATCAAAATATGGAGCTTGTTAGACTAATGAGAATTAAATAATTATCCAATACGCTCGTCGCACTGAGATATCCTTCTGAGATCCTAAGTTCGTATTATTTTTATTCACCACAATACAAACTGGCATATACAAAACTATTTAGGAAAAGTTGGCGGAAATATAGTTTCTAAGAAATTTCTACCCCATGCTATATTAGGCCTAATTCATTTGTAGAGTAAATGAAAATCAAAAATGGCGATAGTTGAACACTGATTAAAGAGAATAGAAACAAAAACAAACAAAAGATATATACATAATTCTAATGATGTATTGATGTTTACGCCGCACCCAAGATTATTTAACGTCTTATGTGGCGTCTTTGCCAAGTTAAGTTAGGAGGAAACCAAACTCTTTGCCCGAAGGAAACCTCCGACCTTCGGCTAGTAGGCCTGGCAACTCTACCACAAATGGCGACCAAGTGAAAACCCCACTCAACTTTATTTGGTTTGAGTTGGATTCGAACCCATTATGCATCGATGGAAAGCCTGTGTCGGACTGAGATGGACGATCATTCCTTCAAATGAGCCACCGAGGACCCAAAATGAAATGCGATTTGCCCTAAAACAAGCCCACTCAATAAAACAAAAAACTTTGGGCCAATCACTAGGATTGAAATGTGTTTCCGGGATGAAATATCAAAATACTTAATAAGTCAGTCGGAGATAGTCACTCAGTCCGGCGTGTGCATTCCACCAATGAATCCCGCCTTCGACCCATACTCAGACCAATTAAAATTGAGTGAGCTTTTTACTCGGTCGCCCTTAGTGGAAGACTTGCCAGGCCTTCTCGCCAGAAGGTCGGCGGTTTCTTTCGGGCAAAGAGTTAGGTTTCCTCCTAACTTAACCTGGCAAAGTCGCCGCATAAGACGTGAAATAATCTATGGTGCAGAGTAAAACATCAATCAATCAGATCAATGTAAGACAGGTATATGCCGGAAGGTTCACAAACACCGTACGAGCCAATAGATTATGTCCATTATGCCATCTGGGAAGAGTTGAAGATGAATTTCATTTTCTACTGAGTTGTCCATTCTATAGTGATGTAAGACGACTGTATTTGCCTCGCTACTATCATTCTTGGCCAACCGTAAATAAATTTACCTCATTAATGGGATCCTCCAATAGAAAAATACAAAACAGTTTAGGAAAATATATTTATTTTTCTATGGAAAGAAGAAAGGCAATTATGATTGTAACTAATTAATTCAATAATTCAATTTTCTTAAATCTGTAATATTACATTATATAGCTGTAACTCTCCATATAAACCAGTTGTTGTATATTATATTATGTACATGTGGCCACTTCCAGTTGTGGAAAAGGCCAGAGCCCAATAGGGCTAAAGCCTAATAAACAAACTTGAAACTTGAAATTAAAATCTTTCCACAATAATTAACCATACGATGCCCCCCCCCCCTCCCTCCCTCCCTCTGCCTCAGGGTGTTGCCGTTTTAAAGGCTATAATTAAAATTCAAATGACAGATTTCTTTGTAAGATGAAATATACACTCTGCCTTGAAACCATGCCATTGAAAATGTGGAACACAAGGGATGTGTCTGTTTTTGGCTGAGGCAAACTTTTCTTATTTTCCAATAAACTGTAAGAAAATTGAAACATGGAAACAATCAGTCTTCACCTCCGCCAATAAACTATCTGTTTATGCTATTCAGGTATAAAACAAACCCTCTGGGGTTTTACTCCCGTCGATGTTATTCTTCATTAAATATATATGTTCTGTTCTAAAATGCATTGGTGAATAAAACTGAAAATGAAAGTGAAAGGAGATCTTGCGAGAATTCTCAGACATTCCCAGAAAGTGTTTCTTTTTGTGTCTTTAATCGCACATAACCTCGAATAGAAACCAAGTGAAACATTATAGCAAATGATTGATTGATCTATTGATTGATTGGTCGATTTTGATTGACTGATTGATTGAGTGATATTTTGGTGTTTTACGCTGCGTTCAAGATTATTAACCGTCTTATGTGGCGTCTTTGCCAAGTTAAGTTAGGAGGAAACCAAACTCTTTGCCCGAAGGAAACCTCCGACCTTCGGCTAGTAGGTCTGGCAACTCTACCACAAATGGCGACCAAGTGAAAACCCCACTCAACTTTATTTGGTTTGAGTTGGATTCGAACCCATTATGCATCGATGGAAAGCCTGTGTCGGACTGAGATGGACGATCATTCCTTCAAATGAGCCACCGAGGACCCAAAATGAAATGCGATTTGCCCTAAACAAGCCCGCTCAATAAAACAAAAAACTTTGGGCCAATCACTAGGATTGAAATGTGATTTCCGGGATGAAATATCAAAATACTTAATAAGTCAGTCGGAGATAGTCACTCAGTCCGACGTGTGCATTCCACCAATGGATCGCGCCTTCGACCCATACTCAGACCAATTACAATTGAGTGAGCTTTTTACTCGGTCGCCCTTAGTGGAAGACTTGCCAGGCCTTCTCGCCAGAAGGTCGGCGGTTTCTTTCGGGCAAAGAGTTAGGTTTCCTCCTAACTTAACCTGGCAAAGTCGCCACATAAGACGTGAAATAATCTATGGTGCAGAGTAAAACATCAATCAATCAGATCAATGTAAGACAGGTATATGCCGGAATAATATTAAAATCTTTCCACAATAATTAACCATACGATCCCCCCCCCCTCCCTCCCTCCCTCCCTCCGCCTCAGGGTGTTGCCGTTTTAAAGGCTATAATTAAAATTCAAATGACAGATTTCTTTGTAAAATGAAATATACACTCTGCCTTGAAACCATGCCATTGAAAATGTGGAACACAAGGGATGTGTCTGTTTTTGGCTGAGGCAAACTTTTCTTATTTTCCAATAAACTGTAAGAAAATTGAAACATGGAAAAAAAAATAATCTGTTTGATTCGAACCTGTGCCGGTCTGAGAGACTACCGACATCCCGCTGCCGACTGAGATTAGTTGTCAAAGGGAGGTAACATATAACATTATGGGGATCAATTTTCAGACTACAGTTTATCGAAAACCCACTCACTCAGATCAGTACATTCACTACAAATCTAATCATCCACCACACATTAAGACAGGTACCATAGCTACACTAACAAGAAGAGCTAAAGCCATCTGCAGCACAGACCTTGACAAAGAAATCCATCCCATCAAAACTGTCTTCACCACCCAAAATGGCTATCCAACCAAGTTAGTTGACTCAATCATCAAACAAACACTTAATAACGCTTCAGATAAACACCCCAGACCAAGAGAAGAAGGCCCTAATATGGCAGCAGGTCACAGTTTCATTTTCCTTCATTTCCCATTTGCGGTAATGTTAATGTCTGCTCTCACAGCACCTTCCCTAACTTTCGTTGAACCAAATCCTTCGGTGGGGGCCTTGAACAGTCCTTTGGCAGTATTTTAAGCACAATTTTTTCATAGGTTGAAGGTAGAAATTTTGAGATACGAGTAGAATCAGCTGATAGGGGTCTCTTTGCACATATTCCGCCGCATGTAAATAGACCAAAGCACCCCCAACTACCAGATCTCCACCACCTGAACTGGTCCCATTCCACTTCTAAAATCATTTCCAGACAGTAACTCAACCCCTGTCCTTTCATAAAAACTACAAAAATGCCCAGAAAAAAAATGCAGGGGGCCAGGAAAAAATAATAAAAAAAACACACAAAAATATCTGGAACTTCTTTCGTCCCTAGGAATTTCCGGAAGTGACAAACTGTGACCTGTATCCATATTAGAATCAGCATACCATACATTGGACCCGCCATTCATGAAATTGCTCGTCTGATTAAAACTAAAACAGGTATTAATACTACATTGAAATTAACCAAAACATTTTAAACACATATGTGTGGTGTTCTGCTATGTTTAGCAGACGAATTTGACCGGATTACACTGAATAACAAACCACTGATTTAACGTCTGCTTCTGTGTATTATACCAACAACAACATACAGGTTGATACCAAAAACATAATCTGCAATAGATGCGGATATTACAATATGCAAGCCACAGGAAGAGGAAATTCATCAACAGGAACAGAACCTAAAGGAGTAGTGTACAGAATTAATTGTAGTTGTAATGCTCATTACATTGGAGAAACATGTAGACCCCTCAACATTATACTAAAAGAACACCAAACATCTGTTAATAAACTTGATTACAAATCTGCCATTTCTCAACACATAATTTCCAACCCTACTCACCACATCAAATGGGAAACCACTACAAAACTATCTGTCAACCAGCACCATTGGAAGAAGAGAAAACTACAGGAAGCCATCCACATCAGGAAAACCAAGCCCAGCATGAACAGAGACCAAGGATTATATATCCCCAACTGCTATGACCTTTTGATCCTCCAAGACAACCTTCAGCGATTTTAACTCACCATATTTAACTCCATTGTTACTTTTCTTAATTAATTTATACTATTACGTACCTACCCCAACTTGTAATTCTCTCATCTGCTATATAAATGAATAATTTTGTTGTTTGTCATTGACTTTGATAACGATGTAAGAACTACATCGAAACGTCGTCACCCAATAAACCAAGAAGTTGTTATCCATAAGTAATTCTTCACCTTATTACAGTATAACCAAGTGAAACATTATAACAAATGATTGATTGTTTTTAAACATGTTCCTTATATATTGTTAAATCAATCAGTCTTCACCTCCGCCAATAAACTATCTGTTTATGCTATTCAGGTATAAAACAAACCCTCTGGGGTTTTACTCCCGTCGATGTTATTCTTCATTAAATATATATGTTCTGTTCTAAAATGCATTGGTGAATAAAACTGAAAATGAAAGTGAAAGGAGATCTCGCGAGAATTCTCAGACATTTCCAGAAAGCGTTTCTTTTTGTGTCTTTAATCGCACATAACCTCGAATAGAAACCAAGTGAAACATTATAACAAATGATTGATTGATCTATTGATTAATTGGTCGATTTTGATTGGCTGATTGATTGATTGAGTGATATTTTGGTGTTTTACGCTGCGTCCAAGATTATTGATTGATTGATTGGTTGATTGGTTGGTTGGTTGGTTGGTTGCTTGGTTTAATTGGTTGGTTGCTTAGTTGGTTGATTGATTGGTTGACTGATTGATTGATTGATTGGTGTTTTACGCCGCGCACAAGATTATTTCACTGATATGGCGGCATTGCCAGTTTTATTGTGGGAGGAAACCGGGCTCTATGCCCGGAGGAAACCCACGACCTTCCGTTGGTAACTGGCAACCATCCCACATAATGTGATTCGAGTGAAAACTATAACAAATGAAAGCCGTTCAGTATATGACTGATTACTTACCTGGATAAAGATTGATGCTGTTTTCCCAAAGTCTTCGCCAATCAAATGACTTTGTACGTGTTAGTTTTCATTTCTTGTAACAGGTAGCATGTAATATGCAATTTAACCAAAAAGCTCTCGTACCAAGTGGGTTGTTTCGAGTGACACGAAAGTGTGACGTCTGAAATACTAACCGTTACAGGTCGGCTTATATTCAAGAAATAAGATAAAGTAATTCTGTATTTGATTGATTGATTGATTGATTGATTTTTAAAAAATGTGGCGGCTCCATTCATCAGAATGATGTGCGCCAGACAATAAGGTTATAAATAACTTGGATATATATACATCCATGAGAAGGTATGTGTGTATATACTTATATAAAATTATATCCATGCAATAAAACGTCACATTTACAAAATTCTCTTTTTTTCTATAGAGATAACATAACAAGTACTATATTAAAATATACATTTTTCTTTCTAAAAATTATACATATCTGTAAATATTAATGAAACCTCCCAGACCTTACCAAAAAACTGGCAACAGCTTGAAATATCTTATTTCTATTTTGTTTGGGATTTAATAATACTTCTACCGACTTTCTACAATCTCGCAGTCCTAAAGCTGCTAAATCAGAGTACAAAAGTTTTCTTTCAATATTATAATTAATACATGAATACAAAAAATGGGGGATATCGTCTTTTACATGACAGGTATCACAAAGACCCGTAGCGTGTAGCTTAAAACGGTACAAATAAGAATTTAAGGGTAGATGACCAGATAAAAGCTGGTAAAACAACACTTCTGTCTTTCGTGAGTTAAACGTTACATTTTGAAAATTGATACTTGGATTGACTGAATAACAAAATCTACCTTTCTGGGAATTGCTCCAATCGTTTTGCCACAATTGAAAAAAGTACGGTTTTACAGAGCTTAAAATTTCATTGGCTGTCAAATTAACAGTGTGTAAAACATTTTCAAACGTAGTAGCTTGTTTGGCCAATAAATCGGCTTTCTCGTTACCCGAAATACCAACATGTCCTGGGACCCAGGTTAAATTAACTTCAATTCCTTGAAAATGTAAAGTCGTACATAAGTGAAGAACTTCATATACAATAGGTACAGATTTTGTCCAGGTGTAGTTCGCTAGAGCCTGAAGAGAGCTTAATGAATCTGTAAATATTACAGCCCTGGTAGGTCTAATATCTAATAAAAAATAAAGGGACATCAATATAGCTACAAGTTCCGCTGTACACACAGACAAATTGTCAGACAGCCTACTACATTTTGTATAATTCAGTTCAGGTGAACAAAATCCAACTCCAACCTTTCCTGTCTCAGGACATTTCGACGCATCAGAAAAAATCTGTAGAAACTGTGACCACTTTGAACTTAGATATTCAAGAGTTACTGACTTAATAACGTGAGGGGGGTCCGATTTATGAAACTCATGGTGTAAATCAAACGATATATTTGGAAAGTATAAATACCAAGGTGGAATATGAGGGACATGGATTTTCTGTGTAACATAGCGATCACAACTCGATTTCATCCAGATTTCTTCAGCACGAATGTCGAAAGACAGGGCGCCTTTAATTGACGGGCGACATATAACTTCAGAGGATATAATTTCGTATGTTGAATTATTTAAAGACGACTTCAATTTAATGAAATATTTTAAAGTCCTGTATAATCGTCTTAAATATAGAGGCCATTCGTTACATACAATTTGTAAGGTATTAAGAGGTGTAGTACGTAAGGTACCTGTACTAATTCTAAGTGCTGCACATTGAATAGAATCGAACTTAGCCTTAATAGATACACTTCCTGAATCGATAGCTTCACTGCAAAAGTCAAGCCGAGATCGTATCAAAGCTCTATATATAAGAAGCATACATGTTTTATTAGCACCCCAAGATTTGCCAGATATAGATCTCATTAGATTTAAAACTTTCTGACATCTGTTATGTACCTTATTTATATGTTCCGACCAGGTAAGGCGTTTATCAAACACAATTCCTAAATACTTAAAAGACGGTGATATCTTAATAGGAAAGTTCATCAGATACAGAGATAACAACAACTGTGATACATGCAGCCTCTTTCGTGTAAAAAGTACAGCTTCGGTTTTTACCGTCGAAAATCGGAATCCCCAGAGGTTGCTCCATTTTACAATTTCGTTCAGAGCATTTTGAATGTATTTTTTAGCAACGTTTAAGTTTTTACTGCTGAACCATATTGCTTTGTCGTCAGCGAACAAAGAACAACGTAATTTAGGATTTAATATAGAGGGTAGATCATTTATTGCTAAGTTGAATAAGGTGGGCGAAATAACACTCCCTTGCATGGTTCCATTCTCAAGAATTACTGCTTGAGATAATTCCCCACCAATTCTAACTTGGATAAACCTGTCAGTTAAAAAACTTTTCACCCAACCCAGCATCTTACCCCCAATACCGATAGAGCGCATTTTCATTAATAGACCACATCTCCACACCATATCGTATGCCTTTTCAATGTCCAGGAATACGGCCAGAAGGTACTCTCTTCTATTAAACGCCCGTCTAATACAAGTCTCTAAAGAAACAACGTGGTCAGTAGTGCTTCTATTAATCCTGAAGCCACTCTGAACTGGGGAGTAGATGTTATTTTTAGATAAATACCATATGAGCCGTGAATTCACCATCCGCTCCATAACCTTACAAATACATGAAGTTAAAGAGATAGGTCGATAAGATGACGGATTGGATGGATCCTTACCAGGCTTAAGAACGGGTACAGCAATACCTATTTTCCATGACGTAGGGAGTGTCATTTTGAACCAAATAATATTATATAACATAAGTATCGTGTCAAGACATTTTTCAGGTAAATTTTTTAACATAGAGTAAGAAATACCATCATCCCCGGGGGATGTATCTTTACCAGCACTAATAGCCTGCTTAAGTTCTATTATAGAGAAGTCATCATTTATTGGCATGTCATCAAAATGAATGTTAGTAAAGGGCTCAGCTGTTTCCAGCTGTTCCTTTCGAACAATAAAATCTGGGCTATAATTATCTGAGCTAGATACAAATTGAAAATGTTTAGCTAAAATTTCACATTTTTCATTGTTTGTAACATAGCTTACATCATCAGACACAATACTTGGAATACAATTGGATTTTCGTTTTCCACTGATTGCCTTCACCTGAGCCCATACACTCTTCACGGAGGTATTACTATTTATTCGTGAACAATATGACCGCCAATAAGTTTTTTGAGATGACTTAATAATTCTTTGAGCAGTAGCTTTACACTTCTTATATGCTAATATATCAGGGTAAAGGCGAGTGTGTTGAGCTCTGTTTTTTGCACGTTTTCGTTTTCTAATTGCAATTGTGCAATCGTTTGTCCACCAAGGCACAGGCGCTTTATTTGTTACCTTTTCAGAGGTTTTAGGAATGGATTTAACAGCAGCTTTATTAATGGCTGTTACAATATTTTCGGCAAAAAGATTGACATCATCACTGAAAACATTAGCAGAAAAATTAACTTCACATTCTTGTCGATATTTAACCCAATCTGCTCCCTTTAATTTCCATCGTGGAGGGGACTTTGTCTGATTATAATGCAAAGAGAAGCCAAAAGATGTGTAAATTGGATAATGGTCACTACTACAAGGAGAATTATAATCTACAGCCCAATTTGTAGCCGAGCTAATATCATTTGTACATATAGTGAGGTCAAGAGAAGAGAGTTTACCAGAACGTATGTCTAAGCGAGTGCCAGATTTGTCATTAAGCACAACTAGATTATACTCCGATAAGACATCCTGAATAACTTTTCCATTATGATCAGTTGTCAGACTGCCCCATAAAGGATTGTGAGAGTTGAAATCGCCAAGTATAATAGAAGAACCTGTAATGGAGTCTAAAAGTAACTTAAAATCTTTAAAATCCAGTCTGTTACAGGGATTATAAATGTGTATAAGATTTACCAGTTGACCATTTTTCCTAGCCACGCGAAATGCTTGACATTCAATACAAGAAAGGGCGGGTAACTCTAACTCAGAAAAAGAAATGCCTTCTCTAAAGAACATTGCTAGGCCCCCCCTTTCTCCAGATAACCTATCTGATCGTTTAATAATGTAACCCGGGAATGTAAAGTCGTATTTCGGTTTCAAAAACGTCTCCTGTAAGCAGATTATATCTGGTAAAAAATCATTATTTGAAAGCAAAAACTTTAATTCTTGTCCATGAGCGTAAAGAGACTGTATATTTTGTTGTATAATGTTAAGAGCCATGGTTGGTATGATGAAAAAACTGAAAATATGAAAAATATTGATTGACAGCATTATTTACGGGTAGTTTGACTTCGTGCTAACATACTAGCTAAATCAGCAGAATCAATGATTCCATCACCAAGATTACGATGGGCACAGTTGGCAATGTACTCAACAACTTCAGTGCGTTTGGATATTTTTACACAGTGAAATAAGACTTCAGTTACAAAGTTAACTACGTTACATAACGTCATCTCTGAACAATTATCAGTCTGAACCGCCACCTCAACATCAGTTTGAGAAGATGTAGATACCACAGAGGGTTTGTACAAATTTGAAGATACTGTTGCCACCTGGGGTCTTATGGGTGGAGGGGTGGGGGTCAAAAATAAAGCCTCATTGAAATCAGGGTTTTGTGAACAATTGAGTGGTTGTCTTTCATTGTCCAATTCAGTATTCCTTAAAGATTTTAGGGCCTCAGCAAAAGAAATTTTTTCTGTTATTTTTATATACTGAGCCTTGTTTGCCTCTTTAATTTTAGGGCATCCGGCATATGCCGAGCTGTGGCTGCCTGAGCAGTGCGTGCAATGAGGGGTCTCCTTATTGGGACATTTCTCAAATTCATGACTCCCACCACATCTAACACACCGCAATGACCCTTTACATTCAGCAGCTATGTGATTGAGTCGCTGACAGCGATAACATCGAACAACTGGTGGGATGTAAGGCTTAACTTTAAAAATTTGAAACCCCAAAATAACTTCCTCAGGAAGCTTTACAGAGTCAAAAAATAATAACATACAGGATGTTGGTGTTTTATCCCTACCTTTCATTAATCTTTCTGCCTTTACACAATTCTGTTTTTTTAAAGCTGAATAAACAGCATTTTCAGATGTTTCGTTACTTACCCCGTAAATTACCCCCCTTGAAAAGGCTTTTGTGTGAACTTTACATTTGACATCTCGACCCATCATCATGTTCAACTTTAGCAATTTTTTTACTTGACTCTGCTCATAACATGTTATCTTTAAATCTTTTGACATAAATCTTGTAATCACTTTTACATTTCCTACATATGCATACAATTCATTTCCAAATTGAATAGAATCTAAGGACGATATGGATTTTCCGCCTACGGCGGAAATGATAACTTCAAGGGAGCTGTGGTCATCTTTACCGCCTTGCCTGGCTTTCTTACCCGGCTCACGGTCCGTGCTCTCTGACCGATCCCTTTCCCTTACACTACGTTTCCCTCTACCATTGCGGACCTCTATAAACTCCATGCCCTCTTCTTCTTCGTCCATGACTCAACTTATAAACTAAGTGCAAATGACAGGGGGTTATGACAAGACAGTTAGACAAATAGATTCCAAGGGGCTACTCAAGGAAAGGGAAGACGAAAGAGGCCCTGAGAAAGATAGAGAGTATCACAGTGCATTTACAACGTGCTGGTTTATAAGCTTAGTGTTTACAAGACATGTTTAACTACAATGAGAGAAAATAAAGCATAACATAAAACAAACAAAAAAGGAAAAAAAAATTTTTTTTTTTTTTTTTTTGGCGGGGGGAGGTAAAAGTGGAATTGCAACAACAACTTCCAACAACAAAATGATATTTACACAAAAATAAACAAGAGAATATCTAATTTAACACATCAATCCAGAACGGATATACACAAATTAAGATATATAACAGAACTTAGCTTTTAGATCACAACAGATGCCAGAAAAATACACAAAACAGGTTGATCTGGGAGGACGAGACAAAAAACACGTCTACATGGCTGACCACAAAGGGAGGCAACCCTCAATTCTGTATTTGAAACTAAAACCAACTGTTCCATAGTTACTTCGACCAAACAATTTATGTTTATGTTTACAACTTCCTTGTTTGTCTTCTACTATAACGAATGAAAGCAGTTCAGTATATGACTGAATACCAAAAAATGAGTTTGTACCTGTTAGTTTTCATTTCTTGTAACAGGTAGCATGAAATATGCAATTTAACTAAAAAGCTCTCGTACCAAGTGGGTCGTTTCTATTGACACAAAAGTGTGACGTCTGAAATACTAACCGTTAAAGGTCGGCATATATTCAATAAATAAGACAAAATAATTCTGTTTTTCAAACTAAAACCAACTGTTCCATAGTTACTTCGACCAAACAATTTATGTTTATGTTTACAACTTCCTTGTTTGTCTTCTACTATAACCAATGAAAGCAGTTCAGTATATGACTGAATCCCAAAGTCTTCGACAAGCAAATGAGTTTGTACGTGTTAGTTTTCAGTTCCAGGAACAGATATAGCATGAAATATGCAATTTAACTTACTTAACTGTTTTCCTTACCGGAAAAATAAATTTCACCTCAACCGAATAATGTGTCTTTGTTCCTCTGTGTGGATTCAAAACGAATCTTAGGCCAAGCCTAACACTTGGTATATGGAAAACAAAACTTTCACTTTCGTTTTGCATGATCCTATTGGGTTCACTCTCAGTTTACAGACATTCTTGTCATAGCTGAAGATGTGTAGCCTATTCAATATATTGCAATATTCCAGAAAACTTTACTGACTAAAGCCATACTCCTGACTAAAGTAAACCTGATGGAATACCATGGGTTCTGGTTTAGTACAACAACTTAGGATTGAATATGTACGTTATGATTAGAACTTGTCTCCAAGGTTATTCCCTGCATATGCCCGTGTGTTTTTGTGTTCATAAATATAAGAGGATGGTCAGAGGTTTCCGGTCACCATTGACCAGAGATGGGTTGGAGGTTAATGTAGGCATTTACCAGATGATGGTTGGAGATTTCTGTAGACATTTTTTTTTATTTTTAAACATGTTCCTTATATATTGTTAAATCAATCAGTCTTCACCTCCGCCAATAAACTATCTGTTTATGCTATTCAGGGATAAAACAAACCCTCTGGGGTTTTACTCCCGTCGATGTTATTCTTCATTAAATATATATGTTCTGTTCTAAAATGCATTGGTGAATAAAACTGAAAATGAAAGTGAAAGGAGATCTTGCGAGAATTCTCAGACATTCCCAGAAAGTGTTTCTTTTTGTGTCTTTAATCGCACATAACCTCGAATAGAAACCAAGTGAAACATTATAACAAATGATTGATTGATCTATTGATTGATCGATTTTGATTGACTGATTGATTGAGTGATATTTTGGTGTTTTACGCTGCGTTCAAGATTATTGATTGACGGTTTGGTTGGTTGGTTGCTTGGTTTAATTGGTTGGTTGCTTGGTTGGTTGATTGATTGGTTGATTGATTGGTTGATTGTAAAATCAAAATAATGTGGATTATAAAGGAAGGAACCGTTAGGATTTGATTTACCACCAAGAGTCCGATAACGTCAGGTCAGTTTCCCGCGTCAAAATTAGGACACCAGTGGCATTAAATTTCCCTGTACATTGTTTTCTTTAAGTTATGATAACAGTAAAACTTTTTCTTTTGAATGAATGGATTAAAATGTTAAGCGAGGACAATCTCAGTTATTTTGAGATAAAATATCCTTCTGAAAACCTAATTTCGTATCATTTTTATTCACCACAACACAAACTGGCATATACAAAACTATTTAGGAAAAGTTGGCGGAAATAAAGTTTCTAAGATATTTCTACCACATGCTATATTAGGCCTAATTCATTTGTAGAGTAAATGAAAATCAAAGATGGCGATAGTTGAACACTGATTAAAGAGAATAAAAACAAAAACAAACAAAAGATATATACATAATTCTAATGATGGATTGATGTTTACGCCGCACCCAAGATTATTTAACGTCTTATGTGGCGTCTTTGCGAAGTTAAGTTAGGAGGAAACCAAACTCTTTGCCCTAAGGAAACCTCCGACCTTCGGCTAGTAGGCCTGGCAACTCTACCACAAATGGCGACCAAGTGAAAACCCCACTCAACTTTATTTGGTTTGAGTTGGATTCGAACCCATTATGCATCGATGGAAAGCCTGTGTCGGACTGAGATGGACGATCATTCCTTCAAATCAGCCACCGAGGACCCAAAATGAAATGCGATTTGCCCTAAAACAAGCCCGCTCAATAAAATAAAAAACTGTGGGCCAATCACTAGGATTGAAATGTGATTTCCGGGATGAAATATCAAAATACTTAATAAGTCAGTCGGAGATAGTCACTCAGTCCGACGTGTGCATTCCACCAATGGATCCCGCCTTCGACCCATACTCAGACCAATTAAAATTGAGTGAGCTTTTTACTCGGTCGCCCTTTGTGGAAGACTTGCCAGGCCTTCTCGCCAGAAGGTCGGCGGTTTCTTTCGGGCAAAGAGTAAGGTTTCCTCCTAACTTAACCTGGCAAAGTCGCCACATAAGACGTGAAATAATCTATGGTGCAGAGTAAAACATCAATCAATCAGATCAATGTAAGACAGGTATATGCCGGAATAATATTAAAATCTTTCCACAATAATTAACCATACGATGCCCCCCCCCCTCCCTCCCTCCCTCCGCCTCAGGGTGTTGCCGTTTTAAAGGCTATAATTACAATTCAAATGACAGATTTCTTTGTAAAATGAAATATACACTCTGCCTTGAAACCATGCCATTGAAAATGTGGAACACAAGGGATGTGTCTGTTTTTGGCTGAGGCAAACTTTTCTTATTTTCCAATAAACTGTAAGAAAATTGAAACATGGAAAAAAAATAATCTGTTTGATTCGAGCCTGTGCCGGTCTGAGAGACTACCGACATCCCGCTGCCGACTGAGATTAGTTGTCAAAGGGAGGTAACATATAACATTATGGGGATCAATTTTCAGACTACAGTTTATCGAAAACCCACTCACTCAGATCAGTACATTCACTACAAATCTAATCATCCACCACACATTAAGACAGGTACGATAGCTACACTA
The DNA here is from genome assembly GCA_963971465.1 of Lepidochitona cinerea. Classification (NCBI taxonomy): domain Eukaryota; kingdom Metazoa; phylum Mollusca; class Polyplacophora; order Chitonida; family Tonicellidae; genus Lepidochitona; species Lepidochitona cinerea. Next base: position 39,227,599 of record OZ020555.1, on the reverse strand, counting down.
ACAAGAAGAGCTAAAGCCATCTGCAGCACAGACCTTGACAAAGAAATCCATCCCATCCAAATTGTCTTTAACACCCAAAATGGCTATCCAACCAAGTTAGTTGACTCAATCATCAAACAAACACTTAATAACGCTTCAGATAAACACCCCAGACCAAGAGAAGAAGGCCCTAATATTAGAATCAGCATACCATACATTGGACCCGCCATTCATGAAATTGCTCGTCTGATTAAAACTAAAACAGGTATTAATACTACATTGAAATTAACCAAAACATTTTAAACACATATGTGTGGTGTTCTGCTATGTTTAGCAGACGGATTGGACCGGATTACACTGAATAACAAACCACTGATTTAACGTCTGCTTCTGTGTATTATACCAACAACAACATACAGGTTGATACCAAAAACATAATCTGCAATAGATGCGGATATTACAATATGCAAGCCACAGGAAGAGGAATTTCATCAACAGGAACAGAACCTAAAGGAGTAGTGTACAGAATTAATTGTAGTTGTAATGCTCATTACATTGGAGAAACATGTAGACCCCTCGACATTAGACTAAAAGAACACCAAACATCTGTTAATAAACTTGATTACAAATCTGCCATTTCTCAACACATAATTTCCAACCCTACTCACCACACCAAATGGGAAACCACTACAACACTCTCTGTCAACCAGCACCATTGGAAGAAGAGAAAACTACAGGAAGCCATCCACATCAGGTAAACCAAGCCCAGCATGAACAGAGACCAAGGATTATATATCCCCAACTACTATGACCTGTTGATCCTCCAAGACAACCTTCAGCGATCTTAACTCACCATATTTAACTCCATTGTTACTTTTCTTAATTAATTTATACTCTCATCTGCTATATAAATGAATAATTTTGTTGTTTGTCATTGACTTTGATAACGATGTAAGAACTACATCGAAACGTCGTCACCCAATAAACCAAGAAGTTGTTAATCCATAAGTAATTCTTCACCTTATTACAATATAACCAAGTGAAACATTTTAACAAATGATTGATTGTTTGGTGTTTTACGCCGCGCTCAAGATTATTTCACTGATATGGCGGCATTGCCAGTTTTATTGTGGGAGGAAACCGGGCTCTATGCCCGGAGGAAACCCACGACCTTCCGTTGGTAGCTGGCAACCATCCCACATAAGGTGGTTCGAGTGAAAACTATAACAAATGAAAGCAGTTCAGTATATGACTGATTACTTACCTGGATAAAGATTGATGCTGTTTTCCCAAAGTCTTCGCCAAGCAAATGAGTTTGTACGTGTTAGTTTTCATTTCTTGTAACAGGTAGCATGTAATATGCAATTTAACCAAAAATTTCTCGTACCAAGTGGGTCGTTTCGAGTGACACAAAAGTGTGACGTCTGAAATACTAACCGTTACAGGTCGGCTTATATTCAAGAAATAAGATAAAGTAATTCTGTATTTGAAACTAAAACCAACTGTTCCATAGTTACTTCGACCAAACAATTTATGTTTACAACTTCCTTGTCTGTCTTCTATTATAACCAATGAAAGCAGTTCAGTATGTGTCTTTGTTGCTCTGTGTGGATTCAAAACGAATCTTAGGCCAAGCCTAACACTTGGTATATGGAAAACAAAACTTTCACTTTCGTTTTGCATGATCCTATTGGGTTCACTCTCAGTTTACCGACATTCTTGTCATAGCTGAAGATGCGTAGCCTATTCAAAATATTGCAGTATTCCAGAAAACTTTACTGACTAAAGCCATACTCCTGACTAAAGTAAACCTGATGGAATACCATGGGTTCTGGTTTAGTACAACAATTTAGGATTGAATATGTACGTTATGATTAGAACTTGTCCCCAAGGTTATTCCCTGCATATGCCCGTGTGTTTTTGTGTTCATAAATATAAGAGGATGGTCAGAGGTTTCCGGTCACCATTGACCAGAGATGGGTTGGAGGTTAATGTAGGCATTTACCAGATGATGGTTGGAGATTTCTGTAGACATTTTTTTTTATTTTTAAACATGTTTCTTATATATTGTTAAATCAATCAGTCTTCACCTCAGCCAATAAACTATCTGTTTATGCTAATCAGGTTTAAAACAAACCCTCTGGGGTTTTACTCCCGTCGATGTTATTCTTCATTAAATATATATGTTCTGTTCTAAAATGCATTGGTGAATAAAACTGAAAATAAAAGTGAAAGGAGATCTCGCGAGAATTCTCAGACATTCCCAGAAAGTGTTTCTTTTTGTGTCTTTAATCGCACATAACCTCGAATAGAAACCAAGTGAAACATTATAACAAATGATTGATTGATCTATTGATTGATTGGTCGATTTTGATTGACTGATTGATTGATTAAGTGATATTTTGGTGTTTTACGCTGCGTTCAAGATTATTGATTGATTGGTTGGTTGGTTTGTTGATTGCTTGGTTTAATTGGTTGGTTGCTTGGTTGGTTGCTTGATTGGTTGATTGATTGATTGGTGTTTTACGGCGCGCTCAAGATTATTTCACTTATATGGCAGCGTTGCCAGTTTTATTGTGGGCGGAACCCGGGCCCTATGCCCGGAGGAAACCCACGACCTTCCGCTGGTAACTGGCAACCATCTCACATAGGTGGTTCGAGTGAAAACTATAACAAATGAAAGCAGTTCAGCTTTGCTCGGCGGTCGTGAATTTTGGTAAATTGTGCTAATCTTTCAACATTTTTATACTTTTTGGTAAAGATATTTACTTTTCTGAATGCACAAAGACACGTAATTTACATAGTCAAGCGTATGACAAACTTTTTAAGTATTGAATTGTACGATGAATACCACCCGATACAACCCACGCTAGATGCTTAACCTCTGCCACAAATTGGTATACGAAAGTCATTTTATTGTGTTTTTTCATGATCTTTGCGTTAATTGATATACTGATTTATGCAATCTCTATTAATTGGCCAGACTTCATATACCTTATTTACAATTACTATTATGATTTGTTATTATTTTATCTTTTCTATCACCCAGTTAGATAACTGAGTTAAATTGGTAATTGTTGTTTTAATTCGCTATTTTTATGTTGGAATTGCAGATAACTTACATTATCGTCCAGTCATTGGGTTTTACCGAAGCTACCGTGGTTATTGTCGGTAGCGTAGGATAAAATTGAAGGTAAATTATTAAGTACCGTACTTGTATTTCCTAAGCTTTAGAAAACACATTCTTAAGCAAATATTAAAAAAACAATAGTTATGTACCGGAGGTGTACTGGAAAAAGTTCCTATAATTTTGTTTTGCTCAGTTTTTGCAAATACTTTTTATATTAATAATATAATAACTCGTAAAGTAATTTTTTTCTTCTAAATATCCTATTGAAGTTAATATTTTGTTTTTTTTTTAATAGGAGTTAAGTATTCGATTTAGATAGTTGAGACATGTTAGTTGTATTTAGATTTTTACTTAAATTAAATCTCATAAATTGCCAGGAGGTCGAAACTATACTCAAAGTTATGGTTAATAGACACAATGTAGACGAGACGTTTAATCACTCTGTCTAATCGCGTCTCAGCGGTCTAAATATGTCTTTGCTCAGGATTATTTTAAATATTACTAGTTATAATAGTAACCAAGTCTTAATAACTTATACTGTTATATATATTGTTTAATTACTGCTAGTAACCGTTTAACAACCACCAGCATATTTTGACGTAATGTTGTATACACGTAGACTGATAACGTGCTAAGGCAACTAATGGGTTTTCTTTGTGTCTGTTGTAGACTGGAGTTATCTCCCCTAAGTTTCCCTTTTTCCTTTTTGTCGTTTCTTCCTTTTACATTTTGGCATCTTCCTTGGATTATAGATGCCAGCATGAGGATCACCATATGGCTTGTGTAACTGTTTTGCTTAACGGAAAAATAAATTTCTCCTCAACGGAATTATTTGTCTTTGTTCCTCTGCGTGGATCCAAAACGAATCTTAGGCCAAGCCGAAACACAAACTTTTAAAAACACCGGACCCCCACAGAGAAGTTAGAGATGGACTCAACCTACCTTGTTGACTAACACGTATCTCTGTATGAGTTTTTAACCCTGTATTTCTGCAGTAGTACCTGAGGTTGTGTTGTATCGATTTAAGAAATCAAATACTAATTGAAAATACACAAGGATCAGACAACATCACAGAAAATAGTTGTGTCCATAATCGTTCATTTTGACCGTGCTCGTCGCCAAATATAATGTAGTTATTTCGGAAGAGAAGCAGACATTGAGACTCGAAGTGGATGACAATACAAGACTGTTTATTGCGAGTCACTACTCGCCGGTACACACAAAACTATAACTATTAAAACGCGGGATTACAACATTACATCCCTCCAAAACTTTGTAGATTAAACTTTCAAAACTCAATTGAACTTTAAAGTTATACGAATTGAATAACAATTTTCAAACTCTATATAGCATAAAGAATTAAGCAATTCTTGGAAAGAAATAGTAGTAATTCTTAAACAAAAGAAGTGATATGGCATTTTTTTCAAAGTTGAAAGTTAGCAATTACTTTGTAAACGTTAAAATGTTTTCATCACTTAAACTTAAGGTTGGCATTTAAACTCTTAAATGTTTGTTCAAAATAAAATGTCTGTTTAGGATGAAATGTTCTGATGATTGTCTTTCTCCAATCAATGTAAGGAAAAAGAATAGGCTAGCCAAGGCCTTTAAAAAATGTAAAACAGAAGGTCACTGTCGTTAAACAAAAGAAAGCATATATCAAAATAGTCACAGTTCACAGTTCAAAGTTATTGAAGCGCGATGGTATTCTTCTAGTACGAGAAGGATATCTCCGTTGTTGATTAGGATGAGAGTCATTGAGTGAATAATCCAAATCATCATCACTATCGGGGAGACTATCATCGGTCAGGGTAGATGTGTTTGGTCGATGTTTTAGGCGTTTCATGAAGGAAGAATTTCGAGTTACACTGTGGTTATTATTTCTCGCTGTAACCATCGAGCCATTGACAGAAGTTACAGTATAAGGAGTAGGAAGAAAAGGTGGTAACAGTTTACCCTTGTTCTGATTTCTAAGTAACACTGTGTCACCAATTTTCAATTTGGAGGGTTTTGCTTTAGCTTTGAGATCAGCATATTGTTTCATTTTCTCTTTGGAATGTCCATCTTTCTCTCTCACAGTTGAATCAGAGACAGGTTTGGTTATTTGTGGTAGGTTGGTCCGAAATGGTATATTGAAGAGAAGTTCCGCTGGAGGTTTGTCCGTTGTACTATGTGGTGTGGCACGATATGATCTTAGGAACTTGTACATCTCTTGTTTCCATGGTTTGTGATCAGCTTCGGCTGCGCGAATAGCTTTCTGTAGAGTGCGAATAAATCTTTCTGCATCGCCATTTGCACGCGGCCAATAAGGAGTGATCTTTCTGTGATGAATACCTAAGTAGGACATAAATTGGTGAAATTCAGCCCCATTAAATGGTGGGCCATTGTCTGTTTTCAAGACTGATGGAATACCATGTGTCGAAAATACTTTGTCCATTGCTGGAATAGTTGATTTGGCAGATGTTGACGTCACTTTCTCAACTTCAGGATACCGAGAATACTCATCATAGATAATTAACAGGTAATTTCCACATGGCATTGGACCAAGAAAATCAGCACAGAGAGAATCCCAAGGTGCTTTAGGAAGTTCAGTCATATTCAGTGGTTCTCGACGAGAAATGTTTTCAGGGTTTGACGCTTGGCAGGGTAAACAGTTGTTAATAGTTGATTCCACAAGTCGATCGATACCAGGGAACCAGACTTTCTGTCGGAGTAGTTTCTTTGTTTTTACTACACCCTGGTGTCCAGTGTGGGCTAGATCAACCGTTTGTTGTTATAGACTTTCGGGTATTACAATGCGAGAGCCAAGAAGGAGAATATTGTTTTCAATGTTGACAGATAATTCATGGCGAACAGTTGCATAGCATTGTAGTTTCTTAAGAGTGTCTTTGTCATATTGTTTTATTGCAGAGGGCTTGGACACAGATTTCCAATTGTTAGTTTTGGTCAGTTCTGTAACTTTCTGTAGAATAGGCTCAGATTCACTGGCAGATTGAATGTCTTTTAACGTTAAAGCCTTAGGAATGGCATTTATTGTCAGAAAGTTAATATGCTCCTCCGCTATTTTCTGTTCTTGACTTGAAATCTCAGATGTTTGTATGGGGTGACGGGAAAGAAAGTCAGCAGGATTATTTGATCCTGGGCGGTACACTACATTGAAAGAGTACATCTGCAGTTTCAAGAGCCATCGTTCTATTCTAGCAGGTGGTTTGGAAGTAGACTTATTGAATAAAGGTATCAAAGGTTTATGGTCTGTTACCGCAGTAAACGAGCTGCCGTACAGGTATAGATGGTTGTGTAAAATGCCCCAGGTAAGGCTTAGCGCCTCACGTTCCGTTTGACTATACCTCTGCTCCGTGGGGGTTAAGGATCTACTTGCATAGGATATGATCTTTGTTCCAGATTTGTCAGTTTGAGTCAAAATTGCCCCTATGCCTACTGGGCTTGCATCAACGACTTCAGAGTCTTTCATTAGATTGTAGTAGGCCATTGTTGTGTCAGCAGTTAAAGCTGACTTAATGTCATTAAAGGCATCCTCTTCAGTTTTCGTCCAAGAAAAGCTGACGTCATGTCGAGTCAAATCTCGAAGAGGCTTGGATAGAGTGGCTAAATCGGGAATAAATCTGGCACAATACTGGACCATGCCGAGGAAACTTTTGACTTCTGACGCATTTGTAGGTTGACTTGTTTCCTTGATTGCTTGTACTTTCTTTGGATCTGGAGAAACACCGTCTTTGCTGAATACATATCCAAAGAACTCAATTGATTCCTTGTTATATTCACATTTATCTGCATTAAGTGTCAGATTTCGATCTCTCAGACGTTGGAAAGTAGCTTCTAGTCGGTTGTCGTGTTCTTGTTGAGTTTTAGCATGGGTCATAATATCATCACTGATGTTAAACACACCATCAAGTCCTTGTAAAGCCATTCTGATGTGATTCTGAAATATCTCCGCAGCAGAACAAACACCAAAATTTAGACGTTTGTATCTGAAAAGACCTACGTTTGTAGAAAATGTAGTCAGACTACGAGACTCGGGTTCAAGTTCAATCTGGTGATAGCCAGCATTAAGATCAAGCTTGGTGAACACAACAGATCCATTTAATTCCGTGATAATGTCATCAGTTGTTGGTGTTATGTGCCTTTCCCTTTCGATTGCTTGATTTGCTGCACGCATATCTACACATATTCTGACTTGTGATGGATTTTTTGGTTTTTCGACGACACGGATAGGTGACACCCAGGGTGTTGGGGTATCATCAACATGTTCAATTATGTTGAGATCTAGGAGACGCTGGATTTCATCCGCAGTTCTCTGTCTTAAGTTGAAGGGAAGTCGTCTGTGTGGTTGTGCTACAGGTTGTATGCTGTCCTTTAAATGTAGTTTTGCTTGTACACCTTTTAATTTGCCAATACCTTGAAAACGGTCACCATATCTTTCTACTATTTTCAAAGTGTCATTTGTTGGAGTAGATATGTTGTGTACTGGGTGTATGACCTGTATTAAGCCTAAATCAATTGAGGTAGCATAGCTTAATAATGTACTTGATGACCCCTTAGTGATGTAAAATTGAGTGTCGACAGATTTATGTCCTACAGTGATTGTGGCCGGAAATTTTCCAACAATTTCCATCGGATTGTTTGAGTTGTAAGAGTAGACTGTAGGCATGTTTTTGTTGTCATATTTCGGTTTAGGAGTGAGGCTATTGTAAGTATTTTCACTAACAATGTTTAGGGTAGCTCCTGTATCAATAATGGCTGGCAGTTGTGAATTATTTATGCTGATAGTTATCACTGGTTGTTTCTTGTTAGTGTGTACGTTATCTGTTTGTGATTTTAGACCAAATATGTACTCGTCGTCAGAGCTTGAATCAAATTGGTTGTCTAAATGAGTGACGTTCCTAATATGTTTTGATGTTTGTGTTTTAGTGTCAACATTTTGCTTATTCAGCTTTTTCTGACACACAGAGGTAAAATGATTCATCTTATGGCAGTAGCCACATTCTTTGCCTTTAGCTGGGCACTGTTGACCTTTATGAGGAAAACTGTATCCACAATATCTGCATATTTTAGAGGGGTTCGATTTTGTTAGGTTACTTGACCCAAAAGCTTTAGTTGGTTTGGCCTTGTTTGCTCTAAGGGAAGATTTGTGGGTGACTCGTGTGTTCTGTCTTTGGTTGATAGCATTAATGTTATCTGTTATGGGCTTATATGGTTGTTCAATGCTGCTTGCTTGAGTTTCAGATTGTTCCAAGGCTCTTGCCATGTCCAAAATGTTAGTTAATGTCATATCCGAGTCAAGCAAAATGCGTCTTCTAATACGATTCGAGGTACATTCCTGCAGGATCTGGTTTTTAATCTCCCTGTCTTGATCGCTAAATTCACATGTCACTGACAGTTGTCGGAGTCTGGTTACAAAGGCATCCATCGTCTCGCCTGGGTTTTGTTTACATTTCCGGAAAATATACGTTTCATAGTCAATGTTTTTCTTGGGGTTAAAATATCCATTCAATTTCTCTAGGGCCCCATCGATGTCTGTTCCGGAGTCGGACAATGTGTCTAAAATGTCACTGACTGCTTCACCAGCATAATGTAAAAGTAGAGCTCTTTGCCGTTGTTTATTATCTATGTCCATAGCTACAACTAAATTCCGGAACCTTTTAATATATTTGTCCCAGCGTTGGGCCACTGATGAGGGATCTCAGTGGACGTCAAAGGCAGGAAAACTGGGGAGTCCGTGGGCCATTGTGGTTGATTGTTCGACGATGTTGTTGTTGTTATGCAATGTGCTGCGAATCAGACCGCTGAATTGGTACAATTCAGAGGATTGTTAGAGTTAATTGTTTATGCAGCAAATGTCAGACAACATCACAGAAAATAGTTGTGTCCATAATCGTTCATTTTCACCGTCCTCGTCGCCAAATATAATGTAGTTATTTCGGAAGAGAAGCAGACATTGAGACTCGAAGTGGATGACAATACAAGACTGTTTATTGCGAGTCACTACTCGCCGGTACACACAAAACTATAACTATTAAAACGCGGGATTACAACATTACAGTGTTGTATCGATTTAAGAAATAAAATACTAATTGAAAATACACAAGGATTATACATTTAAAAAACAAGAGAATTAATGTGGATTATAAAAGAAAAGAAACGTTAGGACTTGATTTACCACCAAGAGTCCGATACCGTCAGGTCAGTTTCCCGCGTCAAAATTAGGACACCATTGGCATTAGATTTTCCTGTACATTGTTTTCTCTAAGTTATGATAACAGTAAAACTTTTTCTTTTGAATGAATGGATTAAAATGTTAAGCGAGGACAATCTCAGTTATTTTGAGATAAAATATTCTTTCACGATATATTTAATCATGTCTAATTGCGTCTAATTTCTGAGTTTAAAATCTTGCTGGAAAAAAAATTGGAAAATCTTACCCCTACTTGTCAAACAGCGCTAACGGACAAAATGTGGTTATTAAATAATGATTTTTTTTTTCGAGAAACCCGTTATATACGACTATATATATACGACTAGGACCACCGCCGAAGCGGAGATTTTATTCTTACAACAGAAAGCAATCAATCGGCTTCTAAATAGACAGTCCTATAATTATTCTAAGGAAATAAAAAGAAATCAAAATTTGTTAGAGATTGTTTTATTTACCCAACAGATCTCCCAACAATAATTAACAGGGCAAATATCTCATGCTGGGGATTACTAGGCTATTAGCCTCAACATTTATTCGGACAGCAGGAGGTAAAATACCTAGTCTCCTTTGGCTAACGGCGCTGCGAATCTGCCGTAGACTTTTTTACTGCGAAAAACGCCGTGATTTACCGTACTGACTTGCCGTAGACACTTACGTTGGAGCCGGCAATTTACAAGATGAAATGACGTGAAGAATCACAGATGAAATTCTTGGTTAAAATGCACATTCTTCAATTTATTGTAGAAGCATAACAGTCACAGAGTACAAATATATTTTGGTTGGGTGAAGTTACGAGGATCTGAGCTAATGAGGTATCTTGTAGATTGAATTCAGTTTTGTGCCAGAATGGAAGATTTCTCTAAAGTCCGAAAGATATAAATTTTGATAACGTGGCGACTGATGGAGAGACGCCTGCTGACGTGAAGCTATCGAGCCAGAACTACCTTACTGTTTTATTCATGTTCCAATGTTTTATAGGTTATTTACGAAAACAACATATCAAAACATTGTCAACCATAGAGTATATGTTTGGACAAGGCTCAGAACTCCGTGACCGAGAACAGCAAACCTAGAAATACAATAATCACCAAATCATACTGAGGTGGTGTGAGAATTATATATTACTCTTATTTGTTAAATTAAACTCGGCTCACTTCAACCAGATGTTTTGTCAGAGCTAAAAAGCATCCAATCGGTTACGTTCATCAGTTAGTGTAGGTGAATGTGAGTGCAAGTTCTAACATTTTCACAGACTAAATGTTTGTAGATATTACAAAGGTCATTTGACTGTACAGTCCTATATATATATGTTAGGATCTATTCTGAAAACATTTCTGATTTACTGAGCGGATGTTACTATTCAATTGTGACAAAATAGACTGTATAGAAGAGATAAGTGGGAACAAAATGTCTTCGATAAAATATATGTAGAATGCATGCATCAAATAGTATAATGTAATAATAAACATAACTAAGAATGACAAAGAAGATTACATACAAATAAGCTAATACAATTTCATAGAATCATTTTAATATTTAATACAACGGTAATCTATTGATTCACTGGAATTCATCCTGATGGATTCCACGATTGGAATCAAAAAGTCGGAGTAGACTGCCCGCTTCTGATCGGGCAGTTTGCGGTCAGATTTAAACCGCAGTAAACAATATAACTAGCTCGACTAGTGTCATTACATTATTCATGAATAATTTATCTTTTTGTAAAGTGAATTTAACGTTTAAAAACTAAAAATGGCAGAGAGTTCGAGAATGGAGAAGGCAAAAGTGAATTTAGTGGAAGAGTAATGTTTACCGGCCGATCCTCCTCAGCCGTATCAGACGCTGCTAGGTAGCGAATTATCCATGAAAGCGATTATGACCGTTTAGACACGATTTGATTTCATTTTCTAAATAAGACCACATACTGCCCGCTCAGAAGTGGACAGTCTACTCCGGCTTTGTATTACAATGAACCCTGACTCCAAAATATGGCCGTCAGTATACAAAAAAAAGGAATTTTGGAGTCAGAAATCCGGACTATACTTCGGAGAAACTCTCTGCGACAAAGAGCATTTATCTAGAATTAGACTTTAACATGATGTGCCCGTGGCACAATATTTCAACTCTCCGGGTGATTCGGTCAGGGACCATTTTGAAATCATACCCATTGAAAAAATAAAATATTTTTTCTCGCTTCCGCCTCAGATAACAAGCCCATAAGTTTGGAAAGGGAAAGTTTTTGGATACAAATGTTAAAAACTTTTTATCCTTTGGGTTATAACTTTGAACTTGGACCCAGGAAGTTGTCATAAAAAAACTATTATACCTTTTGTGTTTCAGTATAACAAGGCCAGCATGGTTATGGCCAAGATTATAGTAGAACTTGTAGAAGAATACAAACTACTTCAAAGTAAAATGGCTCGACCTCTGACCCAGAGTCCGGTTTAGGGTAAATACATATAAAATACAGGCAAAGTTTAGTCAGGTATAGGGTAAATACATATAAAATACAGGCAAAATTTAGTCAAGTATAGGGTAAATACATGTAATATACAGGCAAAGTTTAGTCAAGTATAGGGTAAATACATGTAATATACAGGCGAAATTTATTCAGGTATAGGGTAGATACATATTATATACAGGCGAAGTTTAGTCAGGTATAGGGTAAATACATATAATATACAGGCGAAGTTTAGTTAGGTATAGGGTAAATACATGTAATACACAGCCGAAGTTTAGTCAGTTATAGGGTAAATACATGTAATATACAGGCGAAGTTTAGTCAGTTATAGGGTAGATACATGTAATATACAGGCGAAGTTTAGTCAGTTATAGGGTAAATACATATAATATACAGGCGAAGTTTAGTCAGTTATAGGGTAGATATATATAATATACAGGCGAAGTTTAGTCAGTTATAGGGTAAATACATATAATATACAGGCGAAGTTTAGTCCGGTTTAGGGTAAATACATATAATAGACAGGCGAAGTTTAGTCCGGTTTAGGGTAAATACATATAATATACAAGCGAAGTTTAGTCCGGTATAGGGAGGCAAAGTTTAGTCAGTTATAGGGTAAGTACATATAATATACAGGCGAAGTTTAGTCCGGTTTAGGGTAAATACATATAATATACAGGCGAAGTTTAGTCCGGTATAGGGAGGCAAAGATTAGCCAGTTATAGAGTAAATACATATAAAATACAGGCGAAGTTTGGTCAGGTATAGGGTAAATACATATAAATTACGGGCGAGTTTTAGCCCGGTGTAGGTTAAATACATTCACAGGCGAATTACATGTATTATATAGGCAAATTTAAACCCGGTATAGGGGAAAATACATCTACTATACCAGTGCGATGAATGCAGCTATAATATCTGTAGGTTTTGTATGGGTCAGTGGGACGAATGCAGCTATAATATCTGTAGGTTTTGTATGGGTCAGTCTGACGAAAGCAGCTATGATATCTGTAGGTTTTGTATGGGTCAATGGGACGAATGCAGCTATAATATCTGTAGGTTTTGTATGGGTCAGTGGGACGAATGCAGCTATAATATCTGTAGGTTTTGTATGGGTCAGTCTGACGAAAGCAGCTATAATATTTGTAGGTTTGGTTGGGTCAGTGGGACGAATGCAGCTATAATATCTGGAGGTTTTGTATGGGTCAATGGGACGAATGCAGTTATAATATCTGTAGGTTTTGTATGGGTCAGTGGGACGAATGCAGCTATAATATCTGGAGGTTTTGTATGGGTCAGTGGGACGAATGCAGCTATAATATCTGGAGGTTTTGTATGGGTCAGTGGGACGAATGCAGCTATAATATCTGGAGGTTTTGTATGGGTCAGTGGGACGAATGCAGCTATAATATATGGAGGTTTTGTATGGGTCAGTGGGACGAATGCAGCTATAATATCTGGAGGTTTTGTATGGGTCAGTCTGACGAATGCAGCTATAATAACTGGAGGTTTTGTATGGGTCAGTGGGACGAATGCAGCTATAATATATGTCGGTTTTGTATGGGTCAGTGAGGCGAATGCGGCTATAATATCTGGAGGTTTTGTATGGGTCAGTGGGGCGAATGCAGCTATAATATCTGTAGGTTTTGTATGGGTCAGTGGGACGAATGCAGCTAGAATATCTGCAGGTTTGGTTTGGGTCAGTGGGACGAATGCAGCTATAATGACCGGAGGTATGGGTCAGTGGGACGAATGTAGCTATAATGACCGGAGAATTGGGTCAGTCTGACGAATGCAGCTATAATAACTGAAGGTTTGGTTAGGGTCCTTATATAAATAGATCACGCTTCCATTTCTTAATTTTACGAAACAAAAGTTGATTTTTTAAATTCAATTTGTTTTAATAAAGGTCTAATCATCTCCCGTATCACCATAACAAGTTATGTAGGTTGTACCATTGTACGGAACAGCCGACAAGAACGAATTTACCACGGCAAGGAAAGATGCTCTGGGATAGTGCTAGATCAGCCTCGTCTCTTTTTTTTTGAATAAAATTGAAGCGATCGCTCAACATGACTTTCTCGCGAGAAAAAAACATGAGAAGTTTAGCGATTTTATCTCTTGTACAGTCTCTAAACTAAGTCCACCGTGTTAAGATATAAGATGTAAAATCTCATTTGGAAATGTAGTCAGCTTGAGAGGAGACATCGAAGCAATCCCCCCCCCCATCACCAACCCTTCAAAATGTGAAGTATGCTTACTTATCAGCGTCAGAATCATATGATGATAACAGTTCAAACCGATTTTGTGTGGTTACTTGTGAAACACAAAACATCTTTCGTATGGTTACTTGTGGCTGGTCCATGCACTTTTGTTCTGTTTCGTTTTTCTTCTTTTCTTTTTTTTTTTTTTTTTTTTTTTGTTTTGTTTTGTTTGTTTTTTCGTCGGGGATTTGGGTCCTGATTGCTTTCTTGATTAGACGCTTAAATCGCTTAAAGCACTGAGAAAATGGGGAGACTTTAAGGTCCCTATCAAGTTGTGATCTGTGGGTCAAATCTCTACAAAGGTTGTACAAAAAGGTTCCATTATACAGCATGGCTAAATCCACGTCTTCAAAAGGAAGGCCGATAACTTTGTTTAAATGTTTGGCAAAGTAAAGACAAGTCTGGAATTGTGCAAAACCGTGTATAACGCTGAAATCAAATGTTTCATCTTCAGAGGGAGCACTGTGAAGATCAAAACTATCCAACTGGCATGTATCGATCCATTCATACACAGACTCTAAATTCTGATCGCTGTTTACCAGTTCAGTTTCAGGGGGCGGTGACTTTTTGGGTTGTTTGAGGTGAAGATAAAACAAACACACCAAGACAGATTCCCAATGATGACGTGTAACAGCCGGGTTTGATTTCTTTATCCAGTAGATAATGGTGCTGATGTACAGCCTTAAATACGATGGTACTCTCTCAAGATCAACATCTTCTACTAGTAAAGTAGATCGTAACAAACGGTTACTTTCACTCTTTTCTGGTGAAGATAAGTCGATAAGACCAGGTAAAGTTCCGAAACTTTCCAAATGGCTAAGGGGTTCTACAAACCTAATTCTTCCCTCTGTATTTTGCCTGTAGTATTCCTCAACTTTATCTCCACGAGGATCATTTGTCCCCGACGACCCGGGTAATTTCAGGTCCTCTTTTAACAGAATCCCATAAAGAACGTTTCGAATCCGCTGGGAGCAATCATTGGCTGAGGGACTTTGGGCATCTTCTACCTGATTAAATAAGGTGTTACGATGTAAGACTATGATGGTTAGAAAATACCTTGGTAACTCTGTTCGTCTCATTTTATCCATGAACCAAGCAGGAATATCACTATCCTTGTATCCTTTCAGATGTGTGCGTTCAAAACTATTACCCTGTTTGAAAAATTCCACCAGATCAAAATTCATGGATAATTTCTGATAACCATCAATGATCTTTAATATTTTGTTCCTTTTTTCTTGGTCAGTAAAATAGCAGACTATCATCTCTGGTGCCTTTTCGGGGTTTTCTAGGGAAGCCAACCAGTTTAATAATTTTATCATTTTTGTGTCGAGAATGGTATTCCGTCCCTCGGGCATTGGTAATTCATCTAAGAAAGGTTTCAATTCATCGTAATGTATGTAATCATTCCCTAAAACCACTGCGACAACTGGAAGGTTACCCTTTGTTAGTCCTTCAAAACGCCCAACAAATCTGTCAATATGATATTGTGTACAAGACAGATATTTTCCCGAACCTGACTCTTTGACCTGAAAATCCTTTGTGAGGATCAACCCAGCTGTCAAATCAAATATGAAAAAATCACTATCCTCAGAAAGTACGGGACATTTTAGCTGATTGGCCAGCAAAACGATCTGATCGTCCGCTTCTCCATCACAAGTCACATGGGATATGTTCATTTCTTTCAGGACACTCACAAAAATTTCCACAGCCCAATAAGGTAGAACTTTGTTTCTTTTACAGGATTCATTTGAAATTGATTTGGCAATCGTATTCTGAAATCTATCTAAACGTGTATTTAATTTTCGATCATCTCTACTATGAGCCCCGTCAAATACAACAAATGGTTCAATGTTGCAATCGAGGAACATATTTAAGACGTTGCGGGTCTTGGAGGTCATCAAATCATAATCACCGCCATATTGTGAAGACGAATCAGAATATAAAGTATAATATAAACGGCCGGCATCTATAACAAGTTTTGTTCCTTGAAGACGATGGTTTTCCAAGATACCTATATCTGTAATATAACGACTCAACCCACGAATCCCCATTTCTGTGAAAAAATGAGTTTCCGTAGATCACCTTGTTAGGCTATAGATCCTTTGTCTGCATTGTCAACCATCTGTGGGAAAATGGAACAAAACGGCATCATAAAAAATATGTATCATAATATGGAGCTTGTTAGACTAATGAGAATTAATGAATTGTCCAATAATATAACCTTTTCGTCGACCATTGAAAGGACTGTTGCCACGGTCTTGTTAGGTCACGCGTAACAGTTTTGAGAACCTATACCCACCACCCCCGCAAGTTCTCGTCTTGTTAAATCTATAGACCCTTTTGCTGGTTTGGTGACCAGCGCCTTGTCTACTTTCTTTTTAATTTTTTCCAAATAAATTGTCATTTGAACATCGAATAGTTCCTGAGTTATCAATATCTGAAAAGTAAACAAATTTTAACAAAACTATAATGACGTCAATGTGACATGAATTGGAGAAGACTTTGCTCATTGGCAGTTTAAGGTCTAAAAGAAAACTATAGCCCCACATATAGTCCTCATAGTTTATCCTTTAAAAATTAAAAAAGTGATTAAATATACGCTCTTCGCACTGAGATATCCTTCTGAGAACCTAATTTCATATCATTTTTATTCACCACAATACAAACTGGCATATACAAAACTATTTAGGAAAAGTTGGCGGAAATAAAGTTTCTAAGAAACTTCTACCCCATGCTATATTAGGCCTAATTCATTTGTAGAGTCATTTGTCATTGTAAATGAAAATCAAATATGGCGATAGTTGAACACTGATTAAAGAGAATAAAAAAAACTAAAACGCAAAAACAAACAAAAGATATATACATAATTCTAATGATGATAATTTAACGTCTTATGTGGCGTCTTTGCCAAGTTAAGTTAGGAGGAAACCAAACTCTTTCCCGAAGGAAACCTTCGGCTAGTAGGCCTGGCAACTCTTCCACAAATGGCGACCAAGTGAAAACCCCACTCAACTTTATTTGGTTTGAGTTGGATTCGAACCCACTATGCATCGATGGAAAGCCTGTGTCGGACTGAGATGGACGATCATTCCTTCAAATGAGCCACCGAGGACGCAAAATGAAATGCGATTTGCCCTCGGAGTCGGAGATAGTCACTCAGTCCGGCGTGTGCATTCCACCAATGGATCGCGCCTTCGATCCATACTCAGACCAATTAAAATTGAGTGAGCTTTTTACTCGGTCGCCCTTTGTGGAAGACTTGCCAGGCCTTCTCGCCAGAAGGTCGGGGGTTTCCTTCGGGCAAAGAGTTAGGTTTCCTCCTAACTTAACCTGGCAAAGTCGCCACATAAGACGTAAAATAATATATGGTGCAGAGTAAAACATCAATCAATCAGATCAATGTAAGACAGGTATATGCCGGAATAATATTAAAATCTTTCCCGAAGCCACAATATTTAACCATACGATGCCCGTTGTCGTTTTAAGGCTATAATTAAAATTCAAATGACAGATTTCTTTGTAAGATGAAATATACACTCTGCCTTGAAACCATGCCATTGAAAATGTGGAACACAAGGCATGTGTCTGTTTTTGACTTAGGCCAACTTTTCTTATTTTCCAATAAACTGTAAGAAAATTGAAACATGGAAAAAACTATTCTGTTTGTTGCGAACCTGTGCCGGTTATGGGGATCAATTTTTACCTTTTTTTTTTTTCTTGTTTTTTTATTTAAATTTCTATTTCTTTCTATTTCAGACTTCAGTTTATCGAAAACCCACTCACTCAGATCAGTACATTCACTACAAATCTAATCATCCACCACACATTAAGACAGGTACCATAGCTACACTTACAAGGAGAGCTAAAGCCATCTGCAGCACAGACCTTGACAAAGAAATCCATCACATCAAAACTGTCTTCACCACCCAAAATGGCTATCCAACCAAGTTCGTTGACTCAATCATCAAACAAACACTTAATAACACTTCAGATAAACAGCCCAGACCAAGAGAAGAAGGCCCGTCTGATTAAAACTAAAACAGGTATTAATACTACATTTAAATCAACCAAAGCACTTAAAACACATATGCAAGCTACAGGAAGAGGAATTTCATCAACAGGAACAGAACCTAAAGGAGTAGTGTACAGAATTGATTGTAGTTGTAAAACTCATTACATTGGAGAAACATGTAGACCCTCAATATTAGACTATAAGAACACCAAACATCTGTAAATAAACTTGATCAGGAAATCTGCCATTTCTGAACACATAATTTCCAACCCTACTCACCGCATCAAATGGGAAACCACTTCAACACTCTCTGTCAACCAGCACCATTGGAAGAAAAGAAAACTACAGGAAGCCATCCACATCGGGAAAACCAAGTCCAGCATGTTTGATTCGAACCTGTGCCGGTCTGAGAGACTACCGACATCCCGCTGCAGACTGAGCCAGATTAGTTGACAAAGGGAGGTAACATATAACATTATGGGGATCAATTTTTACTTTTTTTTGTTTATTTCTTTTTTTATTTAAATTTCTATTTCAATCTTAACAACACTAAATTGACAACCTGGCTTCAAGGGACCACCATACAGCTGTTTACAATTTAGTCAAGAAGATTACATATGTCAAGTTTCTCTAGTTATGTAGATTTATGTTAATGCGTAACGATAATATTGTTCTGGTGTTTCTAGAGATCTATTTAAATGGTGCAATATTTGTATTGAGTCTACAGCTGCCCAGTATGCTTCGGAATGTTATATTAATTTGAATGTGATTTCTCTGTTTAATCTTAAATTTTAAGTGTTGTATTATATTCAGCCTCGGAACTTTCATCAGTAATACAGTCATTTGTGTGATCTGTGAAATCTTCTATTTTGTGTAAGAGTTAGCCAATGTTTCCCGGATTTTATTCTGTGAATGATATTACGTGATCATCGGATCTATACTGCTATCCATACCAGTGAACTTTGTGAGTTCTAGGACTACCGTTTGTGAAAGTAAGTCATTCTGATATATGTTTTCCTTCCACGCTTTGTACAATATTTGTTCGTAAATACGTATTGTTTATATAAACCAAAATTTGCTGGTCTTTTGTTCCTTCTTCGTTAATTATTATGTCTCGTAATGTATTCAAAAGATAATCCCGAAACCAAAACGAAACCCGTATTTAAACATATATAACATTATTTTAGACATGAAGATTTTCCCTGTGTGCGTGTGTTTTAGTGTTTATAAATATATATATTTGCTTGTGCCACTATAATTTCCTTTTGATTTAAGCTCCTTTATTCCAAAACCACAGGATATTAATACACCAGCTCCCTCTAACCATATGTTCTTTTTAAAGGGTAATCTCCCCTTGTTTACAAAAACTACTCTATAATTACCCAAGCCCTTTTTATTTCCTGTCATCCTCCCATATAACCTCAAGAAATTCAACATGCATTTAGACTTGTTTCTGAGGCTATTGAGAAAGGAAATCTATCCGAAAAGCTTCTAGTAAACCGTGTGCGATTCCCTTTTTGGCTATGTATTCTTTGCTTACGTTGTAAAACGTTGTATATATATTACTTTCTTTTATATGTTTTTATTACTTTTGTCCTCTTAACTGTAGGTTGTGAAATGGAGTTTATAACCGTATTGTTTGTTTATTGTAGGTTGTGAGATGGAGTTTATAACCTTGTTGTTTTTTAATTGTAGGTTGTGAGATGTAGTTTATAACCATGTTGTTTGTTATAACTGTTTTATTTGTCATAACCGTGTTGTTTAATTGTGTGTTGTAAGATGGAGTTTATAACCATGTTGTTTGTTATAACTGTGCTGTTTGTCATAACCATGTTATTTGTTAATTGTAGGTTGTGAGATGGGGTTTATAACCGTATTGTTTGTTTATTGTAGGTTGTGAGATGGAGTTTATAACCTTGTTGTTTTTTAATTGTAGGTTGTGAGATGTAGTTTATAACCATGTTGTTTGTTATGACAAATTGTAGGTTGTGAGATGGAGTTTATAACCATGTTGTTTGTTATAACTGTTTTATTTGTCATAACCGTGTTGTTTAATTGTGTGTTGTAAGATGGAGTTTATAACCATGTTGTTTGTTATAACTGTGCTGTTTGTCATAACCATGCTATTTGTTAATTGTAGGTTGTGAGATGGGGTTTATAACCCTGTTTGAAATAACTGTGCTATTTTGTCTTAAGATGTTGCTTGTTAGTGTTAGGTTAGAAAGATGTATAATATAACCATGTTGTTTGCTATAAATAATTGTAGGTTTTTAGATGGAGTTTATAGCCATTGGTTTTGTGCTGTTTTTCATAATCGTGTTCTTTGTTAATCGTAGGTTGTGAGATAGAGTTCATAATCGTGTTGTATGTTAGTCGTTGGTTGTGAGATGGAGTTTATTACCATGTTCCTTGTTATAACTAATTGTAGGTTGTGAGATGGAGTTTATAACCATGGTGTTTGTTATAACTAATTGTAGGTTGTGAGATGGAGTTTATAACCATGGTGTTTGTTATAACTGTGCTGTTTGTCATAGCCGTGTTTTTTAATTGACCCTACGCAGACTCCGCCCCTCACGAGCGAATCGACCAATCAGCTTGCCGGAATTCCGCCACACCTCCAGCTCCTGACCGACCTCGGACAAACAAAAACGAAAAATGGCGATCGAATAATGCTATGCGTGTCAAACGGATTCTTCTGAAATTACGTTTATCTGCTATTTACATTTTGACACGGCAAAGTATTTAGTCGGATGATGATCATTGATCATTTCCACACCAAAAAGAACGGTTACACACTGTTGTTAACGGTTGTTTTCCTCGGACAGTCGATATATTCCGACCGTTTCATAGGGTACCGGTACGATCAAGGAGTATAGTCGATAGATAGTCTATTTTAGTAATTATACTTAGGGTACGGTAGTTTATTTTCTCCGCCACCCCGTAGCTAAAGCCACATTTTATATTGCCTATTTTTCGCTGTCGAAAGTGGATAAAAACTTTTAGTTTTACTAAGTTTTAGAATACCCCAAAATGCGAAGACGTGACGGCCTACGGTAAAAAAAATGGCACTTCGAGTTAGATTTAACTAAGTTTAAACGAAAATCTGTCGTCATTGACAAAAAAGATTCAGCTTGGACTAAATAAAGGCTAATTTCATAATATGAATGGAAGAGTAAGTTTTGGTGAGGTTGCCATTTTCCCTATGGACTGTGGATTGATATCACATATCAGTACATGAAAGGTACACAATTTGTACAAATATATACCGTTTATACGAACATTCACTGATTCAGATTGTGAGGTTTTTCAATACTTTGTTTTGTTGTTGGGCATGCCGAGAAGGTACTAGTATTACTTAGTGACCTAAATTAAAGTGGCATGAGCTGCCAAAATTGATACTTTTTTCATAATTACTTATCGTCACCACAGAAAGAGGCTTTGAAGGGCATCCAAAAACTAAATGATTGGCGTTGGAATGAGGAAATTCCGTACAAGTATGTGACCTATACAAACTGGAATAGTGTTCGAAAAGTAAACAAAATTTGAATAACCGGGACGACCATTCATTCATTCTAAGCCAAAGTTAGTTCAAATCAATACTTTATCTTACATTCTCGAGACAAGAAGCACTAAAAAGCTTCTGAATTATAGTCTTGAGAAAAATAGCCAATAATTTCAACATTTTGTTTTAACATCAAAATATCAACATTTTGGCAGCTCGTGCCACTTTAAATTAAACTTGGCAAACACTATCTAGAGGGTAATAATCTTCAGCATGCCGAAAATAAAACATCTATCAATAAATCTGTCCATCAATCTAAAGCTTGGCAGGATGGCGGCCAACTAAAATATACCAGGAACTTCAGGAAGTCAAGCAGCTTTTCAGATTGTAGGTCTTTCACTAAACCCTCAGTTAGATTTCATCTATGGAATCTACACTCTGGAGACAATGCTGTAAGCACAAGTTTTCAAACTGGTGACCATCAAATTTATTAAAAGAAAAACATATCACACATATTAAATTTAATTATTTTCCTCCACGCCATGGTACAAATATAAAGACATACTTCCTTAAGCATGGTTAATGCATATCTGACTGATTGGATTTATGGTATTTTAATTTATCCTGCTCAACTTTATTTCATGCTAACAAAGTCAAAATAAAAATCTGTGAATTCAAAACAAAAATATATTTTGCATAAAATCGAGATTAGATTGAATTATTTCAATACTGGTAAACAATTCAATCACAGAATGGAGAACAGTAAGTACAAGTTGACGAGTATTTATGTGAAATGTTCAGGATGTTGAATCAGCTCTACCCCTGATTTATTCTGTTGGCAAAATGTCTTTTAAATATTTGGGAGCAGTTTTCAGACAGGGATTTCTTTATGAATTGTGAAATGTGCAGAATCTGGTTTTCACAATTATGGCTTTTGCATCAAAAAACGTTCATAGAAATTAAAAGTCAGGTTATATCTTGAGGCCAGTCATGAATAAGATGCCAAGTCTGAGTCTCCTAGAAGAACACCTCGCCGGTGATTCTATCTGTAAGCGTTCCATAAACTAGTCATCAAAAGGGAGATTATGTTGATACTCAGTCATACCCTATTAGCTTTGGGGTTTTAAATTTTGGAAAACTCGAGACCGTCAAAGTCTCCGACCTCTTTTGGTATCAAAGAACACTTGTAAGTTGCATTTTCCTCCACTTTCCTGCCAGTCTCCGTGTTTTACGATATTGTACTTTGGGCCGAGGCACCTCTTGTTTTAAGGAAACGTCGCCTTTTGGCAATACCAAAGGGGCCTGTAAGGAAATAAAAAGCAAAATAAGCAAATTATAAGTGTGCTCTAACATGTAATTTTTTTCTCTAAGTTGGGCTCAGCAACTTTGTGAGTTTAATCCTTTGGAGTTATTATTCTGTAATATCACATATCGACAATAATATATCATTTTGGAGTATTAATTTTTAAATTGTGACTGACAATAACAAATGTTGTGTTGAGAGTATTCATTCAATTATAAGTTTTATACATCAACACTAACAGTAACAGTAACAGCTGAACGACCTAGTTCTCATAATACGAAAATGATCTATTTACTATGCAGACCAAATGACTTACAAAACACTTGATTAGTAAGAGGAAAAACTGATGACAGCAGGTCTACGAGGCATGTCTTCGCGGGTATACAAATACAGTTGTTGTTGTATCGGTATCAACCATTTGACGCTTCGTCACTAAGCCGTAAGCGAACAGCATTAAGCTTAAGTATTTATTCAATGACTTAGAATACATTGATTATCTTTCTTGTAATCTACTTACCCAATTGCACATCTACATAGCACCACTGTCAGATGTATATCGGTGGTTGAAATCTCATGATTCACTTTTTCGTACGACGGAGTAATCATCGAAAACACCTTCAGTCTTCACCTTGCCGAAATACTCGAAGGCACATGGATTTCACTCGCTGTAAACGATATTTTCACCAGTACATCGTGCATATATATTCCCCAGACAGTTTTATTATACTATAATACAGTCGTGTGCTTCTAGAGAACTGCAGACAGAAAGTTATCGGTAAGAACCGTGCACAGTTCAACCACTAGCGGCCATGTTTCTTCCAATGTTTGTCCGAGGTGACCTCATTAGCATAAGTAGGCGGAGCGTCGCGTAGGGTCAATTGTAGGGTGTGAGATGAAGTTCATAACCTATTGTTTGTTTGTTAATTGTAGGTTGTGAGATGGAGATTATAACCAATTAATTATTGTCTTTTAGAAAGTGGGTATAACAGTATTCTCGTTATTTTGGGATAACACTTTCTTGAAAATATGGTAGAAATTCTTCTACCGATTTTTGGGTTCATGCATTCAGCAATGGGAGCTGTGTCGATTACGTTACCAGAGGGGTACTAAATGTCCGCTGTAGTATCTACCAGTCAACTACCTCCTTTTTTAGAGGAGGCCGGTTGGCTGTGTGCTGACAGCTTGCAGCTCAGCTTTGTATTTTGTTGCACAGAGTAGCGTCCCTTGAGGGTCGATCTTTTAGCCAAACGAAAGGCAAACCACAAGTTTTGACGGCAACTATTTCAAGTGTTTTAACGCTTATAGAGGATCCATGGTGGTTAGTAGCATCATATATAATTTCCTCACAATACATAGATACGTAATAATTGTTTAGTTTCACTTTCTTAACGCCATACTCATAGTTTGTACGTAATAGCACGAAGTTTATTCCGTTATACTATAATATCACTGAAGGTCTAATTTTCGTTTTGCCATTATAATTTGATATGCGTAGTCTACGTAACGTCATAAGTTGTTTTATGTTGGCACTACAGCCTTTAGTTATTGGAAACTCTTTGTTCTTTCAGTTTTCACGGAGTCACTGTTCTTTGCGAGTCTCCACAACGTTTGGTGGAGTTGAATAAACTTCTGTATTGGAAACCATGACCTCATCGTTCCTGCGTTCGTTTTACCCACGTTAGTTTACACTTGGCTAACGTCACAGTGAAAACACCTGATCACCTCCCAGAAGATATGAAACGATAGACAGCCTTCATCAAGGATTCTTGTTTGGAGCAGAGACTATTTGGATGCCGAGATACTGCCAATTAAATAATGAATTCTCCCCTGAAGATTCAGGATACCAGCTTTCAATTATGACGTAAATTCTGAGTCATGACATTGTGACGTCATTCCCTGTGGTAGAATATACCCGCGATAAAATACAGAACAGATAAATCTAGACAAATAAACTGTACCTACCTCTAGATTATATACTTACCTCCGTCCTTTCTTATATGGTTTACAGTTTGACTGATCTGTTCAACTTTCCTGTCATAAACATCACCCACCCACATGACGATTTTATGGAAATAAACTGTTGTCTTTTCGTCAAATTCTACATTCGTGATGAAGAAAGCTGTGTACCACAATGTCACGTGACCCACATTGACTAAAATTACAGTACCATAATAAACAGAAAATAAGTAATCTGCTGTTTGAATCTACGCCAGTTGTTGGAGATTAGTGATATACTCCGTGCCAAAATGGATGAGCCGGAACATAACACTATTGATGTCGACGTGTCCCAGCTTAGTGAAGCTCATGGAGAGGTACGCCCCCATCGTCAGCCCAAGCCAACTGAAGCCTACCAAGATTATCAACGTCAGATTGCAGAAAAGAACTTTCATGCTTCCATATCGTCATGGAGAAACCAGGCCATGAAGTTACGAACAGTATTATGTGATTCAAGGAACATTGACGATTTAAGAAAATCTCGGGACATTTTGTCCAATTATATGGAAGAACTGAATGACATTAATCAAAATTTAAATGAATCTTTAAACCACGAACGCTACGACAAGGAAATATTTCCTAAATTTGATCAAACTCAAATCAGCCATTTACAGTTAATCAAAGAAATAACTGAACGCATACATTCCCTTGAAACAGATCAAACTGATAATCATTCTAACTATTCTGTCCATTCCCGTAGTAGTAAAAGATCATTAGGATCAGGGCATTCGTCACAAATATCAAAAAGGGTTGAAGCGGCTGCCGAAGCAGCTATGTTAAAATCTAAACTGAAATTTATTGAGATAGAATCACGTAAAAAAATTGAACTTGAAAAGATACAAACCTTAAAAGAGTTAGAAATAGCTGAAGCTAAGTTAAATGCTATAACGGATATAGAGAGAGAAAATTCCTATTGTTCACCTGTTGAAAAATTACCAGTATGTGATAAGTCTGATTACGTTGTAGAGTACTTAAAAGGTCAGACTACTACTGAATTTGATAATGTGGAAAGCAATTTAAATGTAAATGCATCTGTTTTTCAACCACATGTTCTCTCTCCAACATTTACAGTGTTGCCGGATAAATCCGGCAATGAACAATTGTGTGAAAAACAACAGCCCAGTTCAAATAATGGGCTTTCTGATGTACAGTTGCTAGCCCAAGCGATAGCTTCAAATGCAAGTGCTAATCGACTTCCTGTACCTGAGCCGGGCATTTTTACCGGCGACCCTCTGAAATATCCATCCTGGAAATGTGCCTTCGGAACATTGATAGAGCAGAAAGGCATCCCACCCCCGGAGCAAATATATTACTTAAAGAAATACCTAGGGGGACCAGCGAAAGAAGCGGTGGAAGGCTATTTCTTTCTAACCTCTGATAGCGCTTATTCGGAGGCCAGACAACTTTTGGAAGAGCGATATGGTGATCCATTTACCATCGCCAATGCATTCAGAGACAAACTAGAGGCGTGGCCTAAACTTCAAACTAGAGACAGTGTTGGCTTACGCAAACTAGCCGATTTTTTACGACAATGTGAATCAGCTATGAATGCTATGGATTGTTTGAGTGTGCTAAATGACTCGAGAGAAAATAGAAAAGTTTTGGATAAACTTCCGGAATGGCTTGTATTACGATGGGGCAGGATTGTCTTTGATTGGAAGGAGAGGTACAACTCTTTTCCTCCATTTTCCCAATTTGTGTCTTTCATCGTCAAAGAATCGAACATCGCAAACGACCCTATTGCATTATCTTCAGCACAAAAGGTTAAAAGAACCAACGAATCTGAAACAAAGAAAAGGTATCATGACCAAGGTAAATACATGGGCGTTAGAACCTTGTCAACCAAAGTGAAACCTGTGAACAATGAATTTGTTTCAACCATCTGTGACTTTTGCGATATGAAGCATCACTTGGACAACTGTAAGGCTTTTCAACAAAAGTCTGTTCTGGAAAGAAAAGCATTTGTGAAGGAAGCTGGTTTATGTTTTGGCTGTTTTTGCAAAGGTCACACTTCTAAGTTTTGTAGACGTCGTTTAACGTGTTCAACTTGTGATAAAAGACATCCTACGTCCTTACATGGAGACTCTTATTACACTACAGAGCTACACGTGGCTCTCATTCTAACGTTAAAGCTACAAGCTCTCACACTAGTGTAAGTCACTTAAATGCCACTGGAAATTCCAGCAAGTGCTCAATGATTGTACCAGTGTGGCTTTCTCATGCTCAAAATCCTGACTTTGAAGTGTTAACATATGCTTTACTGGACACTCAATCCGATACTACTTTTATATTGGACAAAACTTGTAAATCCATAGGTGTTGCCGGTACAGACGTTACGCTACTTTTGTCCACTATGACCAGCACAAATGAACTTGTGGAAAGTAGAAAGATTACTGGGCTTAGTGTTAGAGCACACAACGACACAACAAAGATCCCTCTTCCTACAACGTACAGCCGAGAAATAATGCCAGCTAACCGGTCACACATCCCCACTCCGGATATCGCCTTACGTTGGCCCCACCTGGAAAGGATTGCGAATGAAATTATGCCGTTAAGGGATATCGACGTTGGACTTCTGATTGGTTACAATTGTCCGCGTGCTTTGGTACCACGTGATGTTATTGCCACCATGGGAAACGAACCATACGGCCAAAGAACGGATTTAGGTTGGGGAATAGTTGGCATCATCGAACCTATAGAATCAAATGAGGATCCTATTGGACTAAGTCATCGAATTTTGGCAAGACAAGTACCACGATCTTTACAAATAGAAAACAAGCCTAATTTACCACTAAATACCACTGAAACAATCATTCATACATTTAGAACTGCCATTAAAGAAGTTATTTATCCTGCTATGGTAGCCCATATGATGGAAATGGATTTCAACGAACATCAACAACGAGATGAAACTGCGTATTCTTTCAACGATAAACTCTTTTTAGAAAAGATGAAGAACGGAATTCACCACAACGACGATAAACATTACCAAATGCCCTTGCCCTTGAAACAAGAACAATCCACGTTGCCCAACAACATTCCTCAAGCCCTACAACGTTTACGTAAACTTCGTGAAAGATTTCAGCGTGACGAGAGGTACAAGGGTCACTACGTTGAGTTTATGCGGCGAATCATTCAAGATGGGTTTGCAGAGAAAGTACCAGCGACTGATTTACTGAGAGACGATGGACGGGTTTGGTATATTCCACACCACGGAATATACCACCCTAAAAAACCGGACAAACTTCGTGTGGTATTCGATTGTAGTGCAAGATTCAATCAACATTCCCTCAATGATCATTTGTTACAAGGTCCCGACCTTACGAATTCCTTGGTTGGAGTACTTTGTCGATTCAGACAAGAGACAATTGCATTTACGTGTGACATTGAACAAATGTTCTTTCAATTTCAGGTAAATCCAGAACATCGAGATTTTCTGCGGTTCCTTTGGTGGGACAACGATACATGTTCTGGTCAGCCTATCGTTTTTAGAATGAAAGTGCATTTGTTTGGGGCTGCATCTTCACCCGCTTGCGCAAATTTGGGACTCAAGACTACAGCCAATGATCACGAGGCTCAGTACGGCCCTGAAGCTGCAAACTTTGTCCGCCAAAATTTCTACGTGGATGACGGATTAAAGTCGGTACCATCTGTGTCAGAGGCCATAGACCTCGTACAACGCAGCAAGGAACTTTGCTCAAAGGGTGGACTTAGATTGCACAAGTTTATGTCCAACAGTAAGGAATTGTTGGTGACCATACCACAAGAGGATCGAGCTAAAGGGATTGAAGAATTAGATCTACTTCACGACACTTTGCCTATTGAAAGGGTCCTTGGTATACAATGGTGTATTGAGATTGATGCATTCCAGTTTAGGATCGTGTTAAAGGATCAACCTCTGACTCGTCGTGGGATTCTTTCCACAGTTAGCTCGATATATGACCCCCTTGGTTTCGTGGCTCCGTTGGTTCTCGTGGGAAAGACTATTCTCCAGGCAATGTGTGCTGATCAACGAGATTGGGACGAGCCCTTACCAGAACAGCATAGACCAAAATGGGAACGATGGAGGAACAGCTTGATTAAGCTAGAAGCTATGAAAATACCTCGCTGTTTCAAGCCTGAGAATTTCGGCAAGGTCAAGGAAATACAGATTCACCACTTTTCAGATGCCAGTACGGTAGGATACGGACAGTGTTCCTATTTGCGGATTGTGAACGACAACAACGAAGTACATTGTTCTTTTATTATGGGAAAAGCTCGTGTCTGTCCTTTAAAACCAATTACTATACCTCGATTAGAACTGATGGCGGCTTTACTCTCTGTTAGGGTGAGCAAACTATTACGCAAGGAGCTCGAGTACGAAGAAGTTACAGAGTACTTTTGGACTGATAGTACTGTAGTACTTGGTTACATTGCAAACGACAGTAGAAGGTTCCACGTTTTCGTAGCAAATCGTGTGCAGCAAATACGTGACGTCACAGAACCATTGCAATGGAGACATATCTCAACGTCGGAGAATCCGGCAGACGACTCTTCAAGAGGAGTAACTGTTGACGAGTTCATCAACACATCTAAGTGGATTACTGGACCTGACTTTTTGAAGGCCACAGATATCCCGTCTTCTACCCAGACCATTGTTGATCCATCACTGGAAGATCCTGAAGTGCGTAAGTCCTGTGTCGCAGCAGTTACTGTTGATAATCCATCTGAGTCTTTCGACATGTCTAGACTAGAGTACTCAAGCTGGTACCGATTATGTAAAGCTGTAGCAGTCTGTCTTCGCTTCAAAAACTTGCTCAAGGCCCGGACTAAGCCATCCTTACAAAACACATCGAGCGTCTCACCCGTAGAAGATTTTCAAAATGCCTCCCAAGAAATCATAAAGTTAGTTCAGAATCAAACCTTCCATCAAGAGATCAAATTTCTTCAGAGACTTCTCCCTACAGAAGACGGCAGAATAGCAGAGAAAAGGGACAAGCAAGCTCTGAAACAGTCAAGTTCGATTCATCGTTTGGATCCATTTTTGGATAAGAATGGAGTTTTGCGAGTTGGAGGTCGACTGAAGCAAGCCGATATGGCTCTCAGTTTAAAACATCCTGTAGTATTACCTCAGAAACATCATGTGACTACTCTCCTTGTTAGACACTTTCACGAAAAGACAGGACATCAAGGTCGTGGAATGACCGTCAACGAACTTCGATCCAACGGCTTTTGGATACTCCACTGCAGTTCTGTTGTCTCTCAGTTCATCGCCAAATGTGTCACTTGTAGGAAACTACGTTCTGCCGTTCAAGAACAACGTATGTCAGATCTACCACCAGACAGACTAGAACCTGGTCCACCATTCACATATTGTGCAGTCGATCTGTTTGGGCCCTGGATAATCAAAGAAGGGAGAAAAGAAGTTAAACGTTGGGGAGTATTATTCACCTGTATGGCTTCAAGAGCCATCCATATAGAAACTGCAAATAGTCTGGACACGTCCTCTTTCATCAACGCTCTCCGTCGCTTTGTCAGCATTCGAGGTCCCATACGACAGTTAAGGTCTGACCGAGGAACCAATTTCGTCGGCGCAGAAAGAGAATTGCGAGAAGCTGCGTCGAAACTGGATACTAATAAGGTGGATGAATTCCTAAAACAACAAAATTGCGACAGCTTTCTTTTTAAGATGAATGTTCCCCACGCAAGCCACATGGGCGGAGTTTGGGAGCGCCAGATTAGGACTGTTAGGAGTGCACTTAGAACGCTGCTGTACCAGGAAGGTTCACAGCTTGATGACGAGTCCCTCCGAACTCTGATGTATGAAGCCATGGCTATTGTCAACAGTCGCCCCCTCACTACTGACAATCTACACGATCCACAGTCTCTTGAGCCATTAACGCCAAACCATCTGCTCACCATAAAATCCAAAGTTATCATGCCACCACCTGGAGACTTCCAACGGTCGGATATTTATTCACGAAAGAGATGGCGGAGAGTGCAGCACCTGGCAAACGTCTTCTGGTCAAGATGGCGGAAGGAATATATTCAAACTTTGCAGTCTCGCACGAAATGGGTTAAGCCCCGTCGTAACATTAAGCCAGGAGACATCGTTATCATTAAGGACAGCGACCTGCAGAGGAATCACTGGCCCATGGCCCGGGTTTTAGAGACACCCATCGAAGAGGATGGACTTGTTCGGAAAGCAAGGTTGGAGGTAGGCAGCCGAAGTTCAAAGCCAACGATTCTCGAACGCCCCATCCACAAGCTTGTCCTTTTGCTCGAACAATCAGACTAAGCATTTCCCTTCCTTTTTTTTATATCCTTCGAATGTTTCTTTGTTGTAAATTAGAAAACTCCAATTTAGGAGAGGTATGTGCTGACAGCTTGCAGCTCAGCTTTGTATTTTGTTGCACAGAGTAGCGTCCCTTGAGGGTCGATCTTTTAGCCAAACGAAAGGCAAACCACAAGTTTTGACGGCAACTATTTCAAGTGTTTTAACGCTTATAGAGGACCCATGGTGGTTAGTAGCATCATATATAATTTCCTCACAATACATAGATACGTAATAATTGTTTAGTTTCACTTTCTTAACGCCATACTCATAGTTTGTACGTAATAGCACGAAGTTTATTCCGTTATACTATAATATCACTGAAGGTCTAATTTTCGTTTTGCCATTATAATTTGATATGCGTAGTCTACGTAACGTCATAAGTTGTTTTATGTTGGCACTACAGCCTTTAGTTATTGGAAACTCTTTGTTCTTTCAGTTTTCACGGAGTCACTGTTCTTTGCGAGTCTCCACAACGTTTGGTGGAGTTGAATAAACTTCTGTATTGGAAACCATGACCTCATCGTTCCTGCGTTCGTTTTACCCACGTTAGTTTACACTTGGCTAACGTCACAGGCTGAATGGATAAGACAGCCGGCATTTAGTGCTGGCGATAGGTGCCATACTCTTGGACCTGGGTTCGATTCCCGTTTCGGGCGTCACCCAAAAATCGGTAGAAGAATTTCTACCATATTTTCAAGAAAGTGTTATCCCAAAATAACGAGAATACTGTTATACCCACTTTCTAAAAGACACTAATTAATTAAATTCATGCATTCAGCAATGGGAGCTGTGTCAATTACGTTACCAGAGAAGTACTAAATGTCCGCTGTAGTATCTACCAGTCAACTACCTCCTTTTTTAGAGGAGGCCGGTTGGCTGAATGGATAAGACAGCCGGCATTTAGTGCTGGCGATAGGTGCCATACTCTGGGACCTGGGTTCGATTCCCGTTTCGGGCGTCACCCAAAAATCGGTAGAAGAATTTCTACCATATTTTCAAGAAAGTGTTATCCCAAAATAACGAGAATACTGAGATTATAACCGTATTGTTTGTTAATTGTAGGTTATGAGATGGAGTTTATAACCGTTTTGTTTGTTGTTTGTTACATAGGTTTTTCTGTGCCGGGGGGGGGCAAAATGTATGGGGTTCAATCTCAGTCTACCGATGTTCTTGCCATAGTTAAGATGCGTAACCATTATAAATTTATTACAAAAGGATTGCAGAAAATTCTACTGACCAAGGCTAAGCTCCTGTCAGTCGTCAACCTATTGAAATATCATAGGTTTAGTTTATTACAAAACTTTATGGGGTATAAAGGTCTAAATGATATACCTCTTTTTAAGAGCACACAACGACACAACAAAGATCCCTCTTCCTACAACGTACAGCCGAGAAATAATGCCAGCTAACCGGTCACACATCCCCACTCCGGATATCGCCTTACGTTGGCCCCACCTGGAAAGGATTGCGAATGAAATTATGCCGTTAAGGGATATCGACGTTGGACTTCTGATTGGTTACAATTGTCCGCGTGCTTTGGTACCACGTGATGTTATTGCCACCATGGGAAACGAACCATACGGCCAAAGAACGGATTTAGGTTGGGGAATAGTTGGCATCATCGAACCTATAGAATCAAATGAGGATCCTATTGGACTAAGTCATCGAATTTTGGCAAGACAAGTACCACGATCTTTACAAATAGAAAACAAGCCTAATTTACCACTAAATACCACTGAAACAATCATTCATACATTTAGAACTGCCATTAAAGAAGTTATTTATCCTGCTATGGTAGCCCATATGATGGAAATGGATTTCAACGAACATCAACAACGAGATGAAACTGCGTATTCTTTCAACGATAAACTCTTTTTAGAAAAGATGAAGAACGGAATTCACCACAACGACGATAAACATTACCAAATGCCCTTGCCCTTGAAACAAGAACAATCCACGTTGCCCAACAACATTCCTCAAGCCCAACAACGTTTACGTAAACTTCGTGAAAGATTTCAGCGTGACGAGAGGTACAAGGGTCACTACGTTGAGTTTATGCGGCGAATCATTCAAGATGGGTTTGCAGAGAAAGTACCAGCGACTGATTTACTGAGAGACGATGGACGGGTTTGGTATATTCCACACCACGGAATATACCACCCTAAAAAACCGGACAAACTTCGTGTGGTATTCGATTGTAGTGCAAGATTCAATCAACATTCCCTCAATGATCATTTGTTACAAGGTCCCGACCTTACGAATTCCTTGGTTGGAGTACTTTGTCGATTCAGACAAGAGACAATTGCATTTACGTGTGACATTGAACAAATGTTCTTTCAATTTCAGGTAAATCCAGAACATCGAGATTTTCTGCGGTTCCTTTGGTGGGACAACGATACATGTTCTGGTCAGCCTATCGTTTTTAGAATGAAAGTGCATTTGTGGACTCAAGACTACAGCCAATGATCACGAGGCTCAGTACGGCCCTGAAGCTGCAAACTTTGTCCGCCAAAATTTC
Source organism: Lepidochitona cinerea (assembly GCA_963971465.1). NCBI lineage: Eukaryota > Metazoa > Mollusca > Polyplacophora > Chitonida > Tonicellidae > Lepidochitona > Lepidochitona cinerea. The sequence goes on along the minus strand of OZ020555.1, from coordinate 39,193,908 downwards.
TACGTGGATGACGGATTAAAGTCGGTACCATCTGTGTCAGAGGCCATAGACCTCGTACAACGCAGCAAGGAACTTTGCTCAAAGGGTGGACTTAGATTGCACAAGTTTATGTCCAACAGTAAGGAATTGTTGGTGACCATACCACAAGAGGATCGAGCTAAAGGGATTGAAGAATTAGATCTACTTCACGACACTTTGCCTATTGAAAGGGTCCTTGGTATACAATGGTGTATTGAGATTGATGCATTCCAGTTTAGGATCGTGTTAAAGGATCAACCTCTGACTCGTCGTGGGATTCTTTCCACAGTTAGCTCGATATATGACCCCCTTGGTTTCGTGGCTCCGTTGGTTCTCGTGGGAAAGACTATTCTCCAGGCAATGTGTGCTGATCAACGAGATTGGGACGAGCCCTTACCAGAACAGCATAGACCAAAATGGGAACGATGGAGGAACAGCTTGATTAAGCTAGAAGCTATGAAAATACCTCGCTGTTTCAAGCCTGAGAATTTCGGCAAGGTCAAGGAAATACAGATTCACCACTTTTCAGATGCCAGTACGGTAGGATACGGACAGTGTTCCTATTTGCGGATTGTGAACGACAACAACGAAGTACATTGTTCTTTTATTATGGGAAAAGCTCGTGTCTGTCCTTTAAAACCAATTACTATACCTCGATTAGAACTGATGGCGGCTTTACTCTCTGTTAGGGTGAGCAAACTATTACGCAAGGAGCTCGAGTACGAAGAAGTTACAGAGTACTTTTGGACTGATAGTACTGTAGTACTTGGTTACATTGCAAACGACAGTAGAAGGTTCCACGTTTTCGTAGCAAATCGTGTGCAGCAAATACGTGACGTCACAGAACCATTGCAATGGAGACATATCTCAACGTCGGAGAATCCGGCAGACGACTCTTCAAGAGGAGTAACTGTTGACGAGTTCATCAACACATCTAAGTGGATTACTGGACCTGACTTTTTGAAGGCCACAGATATCCCGTCTTCTACCCAGACCATTGTTGATCCATCACTGGAAGATCCTGAAGTGCGTAAGTCCTGTGTCGCAGCAGTTACTGTTGATAATCCATCTGAGTCTTTCGACATGTCTAGACTAGAGTACTCAAGCTGGTACCGATTATGTAAAGCTGTAGCAGTCTGTCTTCGCTTCAAAAACTTGCTCAAGGCCCGGACTAAGCCATCCTTACAAAACACATCGAGCGTCTCACCCGTAGAAGATTTTCAAAATGCCTCCCAAGAAATCATAAAGTTAGTTCAGAATCAAACCTTCCATCAAGAGATCAAATTTCTTCAGAGACTTCTCCCTACAGAAGACGGCAGAATAGCAGAGAAAAGGGACAAGCAAGCTCTGAAACAGTCAAGTTCGATTCATCGTTTGGATCCATTTTTGGATAAGAATGGAGTTTTGCGAGTTGGAGGTCGACTGAAGCAAGCCGATATGGCTCTCAGTTTAAAACATCCTGTAGTATTACCTCAGAAACATCATGTGACTACTCTCCTTGTTAGACACTTTCACGAAAAGACAGGACATCAAGGTCGTGGAATGACCGTCAACGAACTTCGATCCAACGGCTTTTGGATACTCCACTGCAGTTCTGTTGTCTCTCAGTTCATCGCCAAATGTGTCACTTGTAGGAAACTACGTTCTGCCGTTCAAGAACAACGTATGTCAGATCTACCACCAGACAGACTAGAACCTGGTCCACCATTCACATATTGTGCAGTCGATCTGTTTGGGCCCTGGATAATCAAAGAAGGGAGAAAAGAAGTTAAACGTTGGGGAGTATTATTCACCTGTATGGCTTCAAGAGCCATCCATATAGAAACTGCAAATAGTCTGGACACGTCCTCTTTCATCAACGCTCTCCGTCGCTTTGTCAGCATTCGAGGTCCCATACGACAGTTAAGGTCTGACCGAGGAACCAATTTCGTCGGCGCAGAAAGAGAATTGCGAGAAGCTGCGTCGAAACTGGATACTAATAAGGTGGATGAATTCCTAAAACAACAAAATTGCGACAGCTTTCTTTTTAAGATGAATGTTCCCCACGCAAGCCACATGGGCGGAGTTTGGGAGCGCCAGATTAGGACTGTTAGGAGTGCACTTAGAACGCTGCTGTACCAGGAAGGTTCACAGCTTGATGACGAGTCCCTCCGAACTCTGATGTATGAAGCCATGGCTATTGTCAACAGTCGCCCCCTCACTACTGACAATCTACACGATCCACAGTCTCTTGAGCCATTAACGCCAAACCATCTGCTCACCATAAAATCCAAAGTTATCATGCCACCACCTGGAGACTTCCAACGGTCGGATATTTATTCACGAAAGAGATGGCGGAGAGTGCAGCACCTGGCAAACGTCTTCTGGTCAAGATGGCGGAAGGAATATATTCAAACTTTGCAGTCTCGCACGAAATGGGTTAAGCCCCGTCGTAACATTAAGCCAGGAGACATCGTTATCATTAAGGACAGCGACCTGCAGAGGAATCACTGGCCCATGGCCCGGGTCTTAGAGACACCCATCGAAGAGGATGGACTTGTTCGGAAAGCAAGGTTGGAGGTAGGCAGCCGAAGTTCAAAGCCAACGATTCTCGAACGCCCCATCCACAAGCTTGTCCTTTTGCTCGAACAATCAGACTAAGCATTTCCCTTCCTTTTTTTTATATCCTTCGAATGTTTCTTTGTTGTAAATTAGAAAACTCCAATTTAGGAGAGGTATGTGCTGACAGCTTGCAGCTCAGCTTTGTATTTTGTTGCACAGAGTAGCGTCCCTTGAGGGTCGATCTTTTAGCCAAACGAAAGGCAAACCACAAGTTTTGACGGCAACTATTTCAAGTGTTTTAACGCTTATAGAGGACCCATGGTGGTTAGTAGCATCATATATAATTTCCTCACAATACATAGATACGTAATAATTGTTTAGTTTCACTTTCTTAACGCCATACTCATAGTTTGTACGTAATAGCACGAAGTTTATTCCGTTATACTATAATATCACTGAAGGTCTAATTTTCGTTTTGCCATTATAATTTGATATGCGTAGTCTACGTAACGTCATAAGTTGTTTTATGTTGGCACTACAGCCTTTAGTTATTGGAAACTCTTTGTTCTTTCAGTTTTCACGGAGTCACTGTTCTTTGCGAGTCTCCACAACGTTTGGTGGAGTTGAATAAACTTCTGTATTGGAAACCATGACCTCATCGTTCCTGCGTTCGTTTTACCCACGTTAGTTTACACTTGGCTAACGTCACAGGCTGAATGGATAAGACAGCCGGCATTTAGTGCTGGCGATAGGTGCCATACTCTTGGACCTGGGTTCGATTCCCGTTTCGGGCGTCACCCAAAAATCGGTAGAAGAATTTCTACCATATTTTCAAGAAAGTGTTATCCCAAAATAACGAGAATACTGTTATACCCACTTTCTAAAAGACACTAATTAATTAAATTCATGCATTCAGCAATGGGAGCTGTGTCAATTACGTTACCAGAGAAGTACTAAATGTCCGCTGTAGTATCTACCAGTCAACTACCTCCTTTTTTAGAGGAGGCCGGTTGGCTGAATGGATAAGACAGCCGGCATTTAGTGCTGGCGATAGGTGCCATACTCTGGGACCTGGGTTCGATTCCCGTTTCGGGCGTCACCCAAAAATCGGTAGAAGAATTTCTACCATATTTTCAAGAAAGTGTTATCCCAAAATAACGAGAATACTGAGATTATAACCGTATTGTTTGTTAATTGTAGGTTATGAGATGGAGTTTATAACCGTTTTGTTTGTTGTTTGTTACATAGGTTTTTCTGTGCCGGGGGGGGGGGGGCAAAATGTATGGGGTTCAATCTCAGTCTACCGATGTTCTTGCCATAGTTAAGATGCGTAACCATTATAAATTTATTACAAAAGGATTGCAGAAAATTCTACTGACCAAGGCTAAGCTCCTGTCAGTCGTCAACCTATTGAAATATCATAGGTTTAGTTTATTACAAAACTTTATGGGGTATAAAGGTCTAAATGATATACCTCTTTTTAACACAATTAGAAACTTGTCTCTATGTGTATTTTAGACAAGAAGATTTTCTCTGTGCTCGTGTGTTTTAGTCTTCATAAATATAATATTATGGTGAACAGTAGCCCGTATTATCGGTCTAACGGTGACTGGTATTATATGGCCGGTAATGTGTGTTATGCCTTATGACGAATACGGAGCCTAGATTTCTCGGCTCGGTGAACAGTATCAAAGGCTTTTGACAGATCGACAAAGGTTACTATATTAAACAGTTTGTTTTCTTTGTCTGATTCTGAAATAAGTATAATGCAGCGGATTGAGTTGAATGGTAAGCTCTAAAGCCATATTGATTAAGTTTCTATGGTGGCTGATTTGTGCCATTTCGCGTTCTCATGTTTTCGCTGCCAGAATAAGGAGGCGAAAACGCGAGAATACGAAATAAAACTAAAATCTCTCCGCGAGAATGCGAGAACACGAAATAAAACTAAAATCTAAAACACGATAACAAATATAATCTCGCAGCGAGAATGCGAAAACACGAAAATTATCCCAAAGTGCTTTATTTGTGCTATTTCACAATCTCGCCGCGAGAATGCGAGAAAAATAAAATCTCGCCGCGAGAACACGAAAACTAGTCAAAAGTGCACGTTTTGTGCCATTCATTTTCGCAGCGAAAACTCGAAATAATTCTAAATCTCGCCGCGAGAACAAGATAATAAACTTACTTTCGTTTTCTTATTCTCGCCGAGAAAACGAAAGTAGAGAGAGCGGAAGTAAACTGCAGACATGCGTATTGTGTCAATAATATAATGAGCCGATTACATTGAACAGATTAACTTCCCATCACTGAAAACTAGGAGCCGTCATATTATTCAGATGAATGAACTAAATCAAAACTCATTGCAGCTTATTTTATGACTCATATTTATTTGGTGTATAATGATCTACATTTTCTTACATTATAGAGAAACAACTGTATATATTAAAACAAACATTTCTTTTGTAAGAGTAGTCGGTGGGCTTATTTTCTTATTAGAAAGCCAATTTATGTTGCAAGATACATTGTTTAAAAAAGCAAAGTAAAGGACATTTGTATTCCTGAATTGACTGTGGCATGCACAGATTTATATATAGCCTAATAATAAAACCCTATATTCAAAAACCGGTGGGATAGAATGATCAGAGGGGGGAGATGATCATAAAAACATTCCCACACATATATCGTCAGTATGGCAATGGGCGAGTGTTTAACTTTTACTCGTAAGACTCGTATAACTCTCTGAAAAAAGCAGACCGTTCAGGCGGAAGTGTAAACAGTATGCTCGCAAATGTGCAAGCCACTTGCAAGTTACTTTCGTTTTCTTGTTTCGAGTTTTTGCGTTCTCGCGGCGAGATTATAGCGGCACAAAAAAGCAGTGGCACAAACAAATCGATGTTGGCTTATTTCTTGTTTTCGCACTCTCGCGGCGAAATTTAATTTATTTCTTGTTTTCGCGTTCTCGCGATGAGATTTAAAAAATGATTTCGCGTTTTCGCAAATAAAGCACTTTTTTGCTAATTCTCGCGTCAATGCCCAAGGCTTTGTTAGTCCCGCTAAAGTAGTCGTGATTTGCATAAACACGCGGACTCTTCACTGCTCTAAAAATTTCTCTCACTTAACCAAAATGTCGGGTCACAACACATAAGGCCAGTCTTGATATGCATAGATACCCGCGTCATCACAATTGTGCCGTGAATATAAGGAAATGGGACGTTTCACACATCCTCATTCATAGACTTCTTGTACAACACAAACCAAGTTTAGTCCAGATATCAATCTAAATTTAAACGTCACCCAAGTCCGAAAGTCCAAATGTAACCTCTACGGCCTAAAATCGCTGTTTTAATTGGAAAAATTTATTGGACTTGGGTTGGAGAGTTTACCCTGGAGAGCAGTTAATCATACGATCATAGCAACTATTTGAAACGCCCCGTAGAGTCTATAACAGTGGCCAGTTCAGGGTGAATCGAGTCGACAGGGAGCGTCGCCATCTTGCCTTGTTTCGTTAAAATGTGATTATTTCGTGAAATTGATGTGGATGGCTATCTTTTTCTCATGGGGTTTAAAATGTTATCCGAGCTGGCATGTGAAATTTTCTGCTCTATTTGGCGTATGAAGTCTATCATCTATAGCCTCTTCTAAAGGAGATCTCGCGAGAATACGATTGGTAAAGATATATGAGTAACCGCGAATATAACTATTGTGTTGCAGTTTGTTTACAACATAATACTTTGGCAATATCAGGGAGCTAGATAGTAATCGACAAAGTAACACTGAAAACTGTACGTTCACACTGAAACGACTTTTACTATACATACAGTTACAAATACACACACGTACATAACATCAATAACTGGCATTGCTCATCAGTCTATTGGCTGTCACAGAGTCGGATTTCCGGGCTCTGGTCTTCCAAATTAACTAACGTCCCAACTTTTATAGCACACAAATGAATAAGCATGGACTTGCAGAACAAGTCGTGTTTACTGCTTACGCGAGCAAACAAGTGCAGACCTGCAGAGCAAATCTGTCATCTTGTCTCTTCTAAATGGCATTGTACCATGTTACCTGGGATTGGATAATCCATAGCTCAGTGATATGGCTGACATCTAGTGAGACAGACTTAAATCCTAACATATACATTCAAATATGATATGACACAAACTTTAAAGTGGCACGGGCTACCAAAATGTTGATATTTTGACGTTAAAACAGAATGTTGAAATTATTGGCTATTTATCTCAAGACGTATAATTCAGAAGCTTTTTAGTGCTTCCAGTCTCGAAAATGTACGATATAGTATTGTTTTGGCTTAGAATGAATGAATGGTCGTCCCGGTTATTTAAATTTTATTTTCTTTTCGAACATGTTTTCGGTTCGTACAGGCCACATACTGTATGGATTTTCCTCATTCCAACGCCGATCATTTAGTTTTTCGATGGCCTTCAAAGCCTCTTACTGTCGTGACGATCAGAAATTATGGAAAAAGTTTGAATTTTGGCAGCTCATGCCACTTTAAAACACAATATAACCAAGTAAAACATTATAACAAATGATTGATTGTTTGGTGTTTTACGCCGCGCTCAAGATTATTTCACTTATATGGCGGCGTTGCCAGTTTTATTGTGGGTGGAAACCGGGCTCTATGCCCGGAGGAAACCCACGACCTTCCGTTGGTAGCTGGTAACCATCCCACATAAGGTGGTTCGAGTGAAAACTATAACAAATGAAAGCAGTTCAGTATATGACTGATTACTTACCTGGATAAAGATTGATGCTGTTTTCCCAAAGTCTTCGCCAAGCAAATGAGTTTGTACGTGTTAGTTTTCATTTCTTGTAACAGGTAGCATGAAATATGCAATTTAACTTAAAAGCTCTCGTACCAAGTGGGTCGTTTCTAGTGACACAAAAGTGTGACGTCTGAAATGCTAACCGTTACAGGTCGGCTTATATTCAAGAAATAAGATAAAGTAATTCTGTATTTGAAACTAAAACCAACTGTTCCATAGTTACTTCGACCAAATAATTTATGTTTATGTTTACGACTTCTTTGTCTGTCTTCTACATTGTGTGAGCCAGTTTATGCTGTAAACTCCCTGCGAGCGTCGAGCACACAAACAAGTGAATCGTATGTAGAAGCTTTGCTCGGCGGTCGTGAATTTTGGTAAATTGTGCTAATCTTTCAACATTTTTATACTTTTTGCTAAAGATATTTACTTTTCTGAATGCACAAAGACACGTAATTTGCATAGTCAAGCGTATGACAAACTTTTTAAGTATTGAATTGTACGATAAATACCACCCGATACAACCCACTCTAGATGCTTAACCTCTGCAACAAATTGGTATACGAAAGTCATTTTTATTGTGTTTTTTCATGATCTTTGCGTTAATTGATATACTGGTTTATGCAATCTATGTTAATTGGCCAGACTTCATATACCTTATTTACAATTACTATTATGATTTGTTATTATTTTATCTTTTCTATCACCCAGTTAGATAACTGAGTTACATTGGTAATTGTTGTTTTAATTCGCTATTTTTATGTTGGGATTGCAGATAACTTGTATTATCGTCCAGTCCTTGGGTTTTACCGAAGCTACCGTGGTCATTGTCGGTAGCGTAGGATAAAATTGAAGGTAAATTATTAAGTACCGTAATTGTATTTCCTAAGCTTTAGAAAACACATTCTTAAGCGAATATTAAAAAACAATAGTTATGTACCGGAGGTGTACTGGAAATAGTTCCTATAATTTTGTTTAGCTCAGTTTTTGCAGATACTTTTTTATATTGATAACTCGTAAAGTAATTGTTTTTCATCTAAATATCCTATTGAAGTTAATATTTTTGTTTTATTTTTAATAAGAGTTAAGTATTCGATTTAGATAGTTGCGACATGTTAGTTGTATTTAGATTTTTACTTAAATTAAATCTCATAAATTGCCAGGAGGTCGAAACTATACTCAAAGTTATGGTTAATAGACACAATGTAGACGAGACGTTTAATCACGCTGTCCAATCGCGTCTCAGCGGTCTAAATATGTCTTTGCTCAGGATTATTTTAAATATTACTAGTTATAATAGTAACCAAGTCTTAATAACTTATACTGTTATATATATTGTCTAATTACTGCTAGTAACCGTTTAACAACCACCAGCATATTTTGACGTAATGTTGTATACACGTAGACTGATAACGTGCTAAGGCTACTAATGGGTTTTCTTTGTGTCTGTTGTAGACTGGAGTTATCTCCCCTAAGTTTCCCTTTTTCCTTTTTGTCTTTTCTTCCTTTTACATTTTGGCATCTTCCTTGGATTATAGATGCCAGCATGAGGATCACCATATGGCTTTTGTAACTGTTTTCCTTAACCGAAAAATAAATTTCACCTCAACGGAATTATTTGTCTTTGTTCCTCTGCGTGGATCCAAAACGAATCTTAGACAAAGCCTAACATAAATAAAAGCCCAAACACAACTTTTAAAAACACCGGACCCCACAGAGAAGTTAGAGATGGGCTCAACCTACCTTGTTGACTAACACGTATCTCTGTATGAGTTTTTAACCCTGCATTTCTTCAGTAGTAGCTGAGGTTGTGTGGTATCGATTTAAGAAATAAGATACTGATTGACAATACACAAGGATTATACATTTAAAAAACAAGAGAGTCAATGTGGATTATAAAAGAAAAGAACCGTTAGGATTTACCACCAAGAGTCCGATACCGTCAGGTCAGTTTCCCGCGTCAAAATTAGGACACCATTGGCATTAAATTTTCCTGTACATTGTTTTCTCTAAGTTATGATTAGAGTAAAACTTTTTCTTTTGAATGAATGGATTAAAATGTTAAGCGAGGACAATCTCAGTTATTTTGAGATAAAATATTCTTTCACGATATATTTAATCATGTCTAATTGCGTCTAATTTCTTAGTTTAAAATCTTGTTGGAAATAAAATTGGAAAATCTTACCCCTACTTGTCAAACAGTGCTAACGGACAAAATGTGCTTTTTAAAAAATGATTTTTTTTTTCGAGAAACCCGTTATATACGACTATATATATATACGACTAGGACCATAGCCGAAGCGGAGATTTTATTTTAACAACAGAAAGCAATCAATCGGCTTCTAAATAGACAGTCCTATAATTATTCTAAGGAAATAAAAAGAAATCAAAATTTGTTAGAGATTGTTTTATTTACCCAACAAATCTTACAACAATAATTAACAGGCCAAAGATCTCATGCTGGGGGATTACTAGGCTATTAGCCTCAATATTTATTCGGACAGCAGGGGGTAAAGTACCTAGTCTCCTTTGGCTAACGGCGCTGCGAATCTGCCGTAGACTTTTTTATTGCGAAAAACGCCGTGATTTACCGTACTGACTTGCCGTAGACACTTACGTTGGAGCCGACAATTTACAAGATGAAATGACGTGAAGAATCACAGATGAACTTCTTGGTTAAAATACACATTCTTCAATTTATTGTAGAAGCATAATAGTCACAGAGTACAAATATATTTTGGTTGGGTGAAGTTACGAGGATCTGAGCTGATGAGGTATCTTGTAGATTGAATTAATTTTTGTGTCAGAATGGAAGATTTCTCTAAAGTCCGAAAGATATAAATTTTGATAACATGGCGACTGATGGAGAGACGCCTGCTGACGTGAAGGTATCGAGCCAAAACTGCCTCCCCGTTAGTTCATCTTCCAATGTTTTATAGGTTATTTACGAAAAAATATCAAAACAATGTCAACCATAGAGTATATGTTTGGACAAGGCTCAGAACTCCGTGACCGAGAACAGCAAACCTAGAAATACAATTATCACCAAATCATACTGAGGTGGTGTGAGAATTATATATTACTCTTATTTGTTAAATTAAACTCGGCTTACTTCAACCAGATGTTATGTCAGAGCTAAAAAGCATCCAATCGGTAACGTTCATCAGTTAGTGTAGGTGAATGTGAGTGCAATATCTGACATTTTAACAGGCTAAAATGTTTGGAGCGATTACAAAGGTCATTTGACTGTACAGTCATACATATATGTTATGATCTATTCTGAAAACATTTCTGATTTACTGAGCGGATGTTTCTATTCAATTGTGACATAACGGACTATATAGTAGAGATAAGTAGGAACAAAATGTCTTCGAGAAAATATATGTAGAATGCATGCATCAAATAGTAAAATGTATAATAAACATAACTAAGAATGACAAAGAAGATTTCATACAAATAAGCTAATAAAATTTCATAGAATCATTTTAATATTTAATACAACGGTAATCTATTGATTCACTAGAATTCAGCCTGATGGATTCCACGATTGGAATCAAAAAGTCGGAGTAGACTGCCCGCTTCTGATCGGGCAGTTTGCGGTCAGATTTAAACCGCAGTAAACAATATAACTAACTCGACTAGTGTCATTACATTATTCATGAATAATTTATCTTTTTTGTAAAGTGAATTTAACGTTTAAAAACTAAAAATGGCAGAGAGTTTGAGAGTGGAGAAGGCAAAAGTGAATTTAGGCGAAGAGTAACGTTTACCGGCCGATCCTGCTTGTCGGTATCACACGCTGCTAGGTAGCGAAATTATCCATGAACGCGATTTTGACCGTTTAGACACGATTTGATTTCATTTTCTAAATAGGACCACATACTGCCCGCGCAGAAGTGGACAGTCTACTCCGGCTTTTTACTACAATGAACCCTGACTCCAAAATATGGCCGTCAGTATACAAAAAATGAATTTTGGAGTCCGAAATCCGGACTATACGTCGGAGAAACTCTCTTCGACAAAGAGCAGCCAACTATTTATCTAGAATTAGACTTTAACATGATATTTCAACTCTCCGGGTCATTCGGTCAAGGACCATTTTTAAATCATACCCATTAAAAAAAAAATCTCTTTTCTCACTTCCTCCTCAGATAACAAGCCCATAAGTTTGGAAAGGGAAAGTTTTTGGATACAAATGTTAAAAACTTTTTATCGTGTGGGTTTCAACTTTGAACTTGGACCCAGGAAGTTGTCATGAAAAAACTATAATACCTTTTGTGTTTCAGTATAACAAGGCCAGCATGGTTATGGCCAAGATTATAGTAGAACTTGTAGAAGATTACAAACTACTTCAAAGTAAAATGGCTCGACCTTTGACCCAGAGTCCGGTTTAGGGTAAATACATATAATATACAGGCAAAGTTTAGTCCGGTTTAGGGTAAATACATTTAATATACAGGCAAAGTTTAGTCAGGTATAGGGTAAATACATATAATATACAGGCGAAGTCCAGTATAGGGTAAATACATATAAAATACAGGCGAAGTTTAGCCAGGTATAGGGCAATTACATATAATATACAGGCAAAGTTTAGTCAGGTATAGGGTAAATACATATAAAATACAGGCAAAGTTTAGTCAGTTATAGGGTAAATACAAATAATATACAGGCGAAGTTTAGTCAGGTGTAGGGTAAATACATATAATATACAGGCAAAGTTTAGTCAGGTTTAGGGTTAATACATATAATAGACAGGCGAAGTTTAGTCAGGTGTAGGGTAAATACATATAATATACAGGCAAAGTTTAGTCAGGTTTAGGGTTAATACATATAATATACAGTCGAAGTTCAGTCAGGTATAGGGTAAATACATATAAAATAGAGGCGACTTTTAGCCCGGTATAGGTTAAATACATTTACAGGCGAATTACATATAGTATATAGGTCTAAAGGTCTAATCATCTCCCGTTTCATCGTGACAAGTTATGAAGGTTGGGCCATTGTACGGAACAGCCGACAAGGAAGAATTTATCATAAAATACAGTCGAAGTTCAGTCAGGTTTAGGGTTAATACATATAATATACAGGCAAAGTTTAGTCAGGTATAGGGTAAATACAAATAATATACAGGCGAAGTTTAGTCAGGTTTAGGGTTAATACATATAAAATACAGTCGAAGTTCAGTCAGGTATAGGGTAAATACATATAAAATAGAGGCGACTTTTAGCCCGGTATAGGTTAAATACATTTACAGGCGAATTACATATAGTATATAGGTCTAAAGGTCTAATCATCTCCCGTTTCATCGTGACAAGTTATGAAGGTTGGGCCATTGTACGAACCAACCGACAAGGAAGAATTTATCATTGCAAGGAAAGAGGCTCTGGTATAGGGCTTTGTTCAGCCTCATTCCATTTTTCTGAATAAAATTGAAGCGATCGTTCAACATGACTTTCTCGCAAGAAAAAAACATGAGATTTAAGCGATCTTATCTCTTGTACAGTTTCTAATCTAAGTCCGCTGTGTTAAAATATAAGATGTACAATCTCATTTGTAGTCAGCTTGAGAGGAAACACTGAAGCTATCCCCCCCTTCCCCCCCCCCTCCCATCACCAACCCTTCAAAATGTGAAGTATGCTTACTTATCAGCGTCAGGATCATATGATGATAACAGTTTAAACGGATTTTGTGCGGTTACTTGCGGCTTGCTTTTGTTCTGTTTCGTTTTTGTTTTGTTTTGTTTTTTTTTCGTCGGGGATTTGGGTCCTGTTTGGCTTTCTTGATTAGATGTTTACATAGCTTAAAGCAGCTTAAAAGTTCTGTTCGGCTTTCTTGATTAGATGCTTACATAGCTTAAAGCAGCTTAAAGGTCCTGTTTGGCTTTCTTGATTAGATGCTTACATAGTTTAAAGCAGCTTAAAGGTCCTGTTTGGCTTTCTTGATTAGATCCTTACATAACTTAAAGCAGCTTAAAGGTCCTGTTTGGCTTTCTTGATTAGATCCTTACATAACTTAAAGCAGCTTAAAGGTCCTGTTTGGCTTTCTTGATTAGATCCTTACATAGCTTAAATCAGCTTAAAGGTCCTGTTTGGCTTTCTTGATTAGATGCTTACATAACTTAAAGCAGCTTAAAGGTCCTGTTTGGCTTTCTTGATTAGATCCTTACATAACTTAAAGCAGCTTAAAGGTCCTGTTTGGCTTTCTTGATTAGATCCTTACATAGCTTAAATCAGCTTAAAGGTCCTGTTTGGCTTTCTTGATTAGATCCTTACATAGCTTAAATCAGCTTAAAGGTCCTGTTTGGCTTTCTTGATTAGATCCTTACATAACTCAAAGCACTGAGAAAATGGGGAGACTTTAAGGTCCCGATCAAGTTGTGATCTCTCTGTCAAATCTTTACAAAGGTTGTACACAACGGTTCCATTATACAACATGGCTAAATCCACGTCTTCAAAAGGAAGGCCGATAACTTTGTTTAAATGTTTAGCAAAATATAGACACGATTGGAATTGTGCAAAACCGTGTATAACACTGATATCAAATGTTTCATGTTCAGAGGGAGCTCTGTGAAAATCAAAACTATCCAACTGGCATGTATCGATCCATTCATACACAGACTCTAAATTCTGATCGCTGTTTACCAATTCAGTTTCAAAGAGCGGTGAATTTTGGGGTTGTTTGAGGTTAAGATAAAACAAACACACCAAGACAGATTCCCAATGATGACGCGTAACAGCCGGGTTTGATTTCTTTACCCAGTAGATAATGGTGCTGATGTACAGCCTTAAATACGATGGTACTCTCTCAAGATCAACATCTTCTACTGATTAAATAAGGTGTTACGATGTAAGACTATGATGTTAAGTAAATACCCAGGTAACTCTGTTCGTCTCATTTTATCCATGAACCAAGCAGGAATATCACTACCATTGTATCCTTTCAAATGTGTGCGTTCAAAACTCTTACCCTGTTTGAAAAATTCCACCAGATCAAACTTCATGGATAATTTCTGATAACCATCAATCATCCTTAATATTCTGTTCCTTGTTTGCTCACTACAATCGCGAACTATCTGCTCTGGTGCCTTTTCGGGGTTTTCTAGGGAAGCCAACCAATTCAATGTTTTCGTCAATTTTGGGTCGAGAATGGTATTCTGCATCTCGTGCATTGGTAATTCATCTAAGAAAGGTTTCAATTCATCGTAATGTAGGTAATCATTCCCTAAAACCATTGCGACAGCTGGAAGGTTACCCTTTGTTAGTCCTTCAAAACGCCCAACAAATCTGTCAATATGATATTGTGTACAAGACAGATATTTTCCCGAACCTGACTCTTTGACCTGAAAATCCACTGTGCGGATCAACCCAGCTGTCAAATCAAATATGAAAAAATCGCTATGCTCAGAAAGAACGGGACATTTTAGCTGATTGGCCAGCAAAACGATCTGATCGTCCGCTTCTCCATCACAAGTCACATGGGGTATGTTCATTTCTTTCAAAACACTTACAAAAATTTCAACAGCCCAAAAAGGTAGAACTTTGTTTCTTTCACAGGATTTATTTGAAATTGATAACTCAATCTTTCTCTTAAATCTATCAAAACGTGTATTAAATATCCGATCATCTCTCCTATCAGCCCCGTCAAATACAACAAATGGTTCAATTTTGCACTCGCGGAACATATTTAAGACGTTGTGGGTCTTGAAGGTCATCAAATCATAATCACCGCCATATTGTGAAGCCAGATCAGAATATAAAGTATAATATAAACTGCCGGCATCTATAACAAGTTTTGTTCCTTGAAGGCGACGATTTTCCAAGATACCTATATTTTTAATATAACGACTCAACCCAAGAATCCTCATTTCTGTGGAAAAAAACGAGTTTCCGTAGATCAGTCTTTCTCGCCTTGTTTAGGCTATGGATCCTTTGTCTGCATTGTCAACCAGCTGTGGGAAAATAGAACAAAACGGCATCATAAAAAATATGTATCAAAATATGGAGCTTGTTAGACTAATGAGAATTAATTAATTATCCAATACACTCTTCGCACTGAGATATCCTTCTGAGAACCTAAGTTCGTATCATTTTTATTCACCACAATACAAACTAGCATATACAAAACTATTTAGGAAAAGTTGGCGGAAATAAAGTTTCTAAGAAATTTCTACCCCGTGCTATATTAGGCCTAATTCATTTGTAGAGTAAATGAAAATCAAAGATGGCGATAGTTGAACACTGATTAAAGAGAATAAAAAAAACTAAAAAACAAAAACAAACAAAAGATATATACATAATTCTAATGATGATAATTTAACGTCTTTGCCAAGTTAAGTTAGGAGGAAACCAAACTCTTTGCCCGAAGGAAACCTCCGACCTTCGGCTAGTAGGCCTGGCAACTCTTCCACAAATGGCGACCAAGTGAAAACCCCACTCAACTTTATTTGGTTTGAGTTGGATTCGAACCCACTATGCATCGATGGAAAGCCTGTGTCGGACTGAGAGGGACGATCATTCCTTCAAATGAGCCACCGAGGACCCCAAATGAAATGCGATTTGCCCTAAAACAAGCCCGCTCAATAAAACAAAATGCCTTGGGCCAATCACTAGGATTGAAATGTGATTTCCGGGATGAAATATCAAAATACTTAATAAATCAGTTGGAGATAGTCACTCAGTCCGACGTGTGCATTCCACCAATGGATCTTTTTACTCGGTCGCCCTTTGTGGAAGTCTTGCCAGGCCTTCTCGCCAGAAGGTCGGGGGTTTCCTTCGGGCAAAGAGTTAGGTTTCCTCCTAACTGAACCTGGCAAAGTCGCCACATAAGACGTGAAATAATCTATGGTGCAGCGTAAAACATCAATCAATCAGATCAATGTAAGACAGGTATATGCCGTGATAATATTAAAATCTTTCCACAATAATTAACCATACGATGTCCCCCCCCCCCCCTCCCTCCGCCTCAGGGTGTTGCCGTTTTAAAGGCTATAATTAAAATTCAAATGACAGATTTCTTTGTAAGATGAAATATACACTCTGCCTTGAAACCATGCCATTGAAAATGTGGAACATGTAACGATGTGATATTTGTAGAATGTATATATATGTGCAGGAAATAGTTACTTTTAATATGTTAGTTCTTAAAACTAGTATGAGCTAAGTTTGGTTAAAGTGGCAAAACCAGTTTTAGGGTGGGCGTGACATCCTTCAACTGAGACATGCATGCGTGGCACCTACAAGGGGGTTTTTCGGTTGGGACGTGTCAATCATCGCGTGGGTTGGTCTGCGTGGATAGAGACTTTAGGATTACGGTATAAAAAGGGGGGAAATTCGAATTATAAAAAACGATCATTGGAAAGGAAACAAGGGGGAGGACCGAAAGAAAAAACAGGAAAGAGAGAGAAGGGATATTCATAAGACTGAGGAAAGTACTGATAGTTATAATAGTAAGGGAATTTAGAGAGATTTATAAGTCTATTTTAAAGTCAGTAATTGATCAACAGGGGATTCTATTGCATTTTCGGGTTTCATTGAGATAAGTATAGTATTAGTGTTAAGATAAGCGAAAACCACCTTGGAGAGCCACTCGTGTATGTCTGAATGTAAGTAGACATTTATTTTATATTCATATTAATTAAGTATATACGTGTTTATATATAAAACTTATCATATATACTGAACGAGGAGTTGTGTTGTTTGGACTTATTACGATTCACTTTATTAGTAGTTTATTTAGTTATATTTAAGATACGTTCGTCTACGTGGGTTAATATATAATTTATGAGGGTTGGGCCCAGCTCGTGAATTGTATTGCGTAACTCTGGTTATTAAACGAGATAAGTTATCCTCTGGGTTGTAAGGTAATCGATGGTATTATAATATATTCAGTTAAGTTAAGAGAAGGGACACAGAAAAACTTTTATCGTATCAATTGGTAGCAGAGCGTGGTTTTTTAATAGGCCAAATAGTAAGCACAAGTCCTTGTTCAGTGTTTTTTTTATAGTTTTAGTAAATTTATATAGATATAAGTAAACTAGGAATATGTCTTTTAAGGGTGTGTTCTCCCAAGCAGCTATGGGCAAACAGCTACGGTCGACTAAAACTGTATCAGAGACAACAAAGCCACCAAGTAAACACTTGCCATCCCCAACAAACCAAGATACTCAAGCTGTACTTTTAGATATTATACGGCAAAACACTGAAGCTTTGAAAGCCATTAGTTTGCATATTCAGAGCAGCAACCCTCTTCAAAACTTACATGGCGGATTAGGATTGCCTAATCCCCCATCATTTACAGGTAAATCGGAGGATGATGTGGAGGATTTTTTTGCTAAACTTGATGAGTACGCTGATGTAACAGGATGGTCAGAATTGCATAGAGCAAAGATGATTCCATTGTTAATTCAGGGACCTGCACGAACGTTTTATTTAAAACTTTCGCCAGGTATTAAACATAATTATCAAGTTCTGAAACAAGTGTTTCTCAGGAAGTATGATCCTCCTGAACTAAGGTGGGCTAGAGATTCCATCATTTATTCCCGTCACCAACTTCCAGGCGAGAGTTTGGAAAATTATGCTAACGATGTGGTTGAACTTTGTCGTAAAGCTAAGAAAGATGACGATTTCACTTTTAGTATTTTCATGAACGGCTTGAACCCTATTCTCAAGTCACATGTCATCTTCCAAAAGCCAACCTCACTAGAAGATGCATTAGCGAAAGCAAATTTAGCCGAAGTCGCATATCCAGGATCTGTTCAACTATCAACGATGCAAATAGCAAATTTGAGGACTACAGCACCAAGTACGTTCTACCCTCGTCAAAAATCTATACCAAACAGAAGCAAATATGTACGAAGAAACTGTTACGATTGTGGAAAATCAGGACACATAGCGCGGTACTGCCCAGAAAAGAACCAAACAAAAGGTAAGAGAAATGTTCAAAGAATTATAAATTCAAAGTTACACTGTTGTGCTATTCGTACTAAACCAAATACATTTGTTAATAACCCCAAGGAAGATAGTATGATAAGGAAAGGTAAGATAAAGGAAGTGCCATTGAGACAAGCTGTTTTAAAATGTGAAACCGGTCAAATAAACCAAACAGGTTCAAAGTCAACACAAGTTAATGGTATACAACTCCGTTCAAATGGTAAAGCACCGACAACACGTCTACATAACACAATAGGGTATTCTTTAGATGGTGGGAACCGTCTTAATGATTGCGTAACAATCGAGACAAAACCTAAAACCTGTTACCAATCCATCCCATGTGGCACGTACCACGCCTTTTGTATGATTGTGTACCTCCTACTGGACGTGATTGGTCGTTTACGAAGTAACTTAGGTTGTATTTATACTAAGGGTAGTGAGACTCTATCCTCAATCGGAATTTTATTTCGACCTAGCTATTCGTTTCAGCCTAACTACGAAGCACCAAACAAGATGAACGCTAAGGTAATTTTAAATTCTGTAGCTAGCACTATACATGCTAAGGTTGGAAATCAAAAGGTTGATATTTTATTGGATTCAGGTGCTTTCATCTCAGTAATTAGCGAGGCATTTAGGAATCGTTCACCGGTTCTTAGTTCTCAACAATTGAATCAAACAGGACTTCATCCATTAGTGTCGGCATCTGGAACAAGTATTCCCACACTTGGTAAAGTTAATCTACCTGTCGAAATTGGGAAAAAGGTAGTGTTTGTTGAGGTATATGTAGCAAAAGAGTTATCTTATGATGTTATTTTAGGACTTGATTTTTTTATCGACAATGGGGGGATCTTGAACTTTGATGATTTAACTTTTAGCATGGAGGGTTCAGAGTCTGTAACTTTACAAAAACAAGTAGGTCTCCATCAAGGTGCTAAGGTTTGTGCATTTGAGTGTTTGACTCTTCCAGCTCAAAGTTGCTCCACATTTATGGCAAAGGTTCATGGTGTATTTCCTGATGGAACTAGTGGTATCTTCGAACCGAATAAAACGTTGTTTGCAAAACAGCAGGTTATGTCGGCCAAAGCTATAGTGTCAGTTTCAGATGGTTTAATCCCTGTTCAGGTGATTAATCCTAATAACGATGATGTTGTTATTAGAGATAAGTTGAACTTCGGGTACTTTTCAACGGACGGGTTTGAAATTGTGGCTCAATTAGAGGAAGATCATACGCCCCCTTCAGGTCAAATTAATAGGGAATTTCCAAATGTAGATCTTAGTGATAGCGATCTGACTCTTGAGCAGAAATCTCAATTATCACAGTTACTTTTTGATTACAAAGATATTTTTGCGCACAGTGACGCTCAACTGGGGCATTACACGGAAATCAAACACCGTATTGAAACGGGAGATGCCCAACCCGTTAGACAGAGAGCATATCGGGTCAGTCCTCATTCGAGACGGCTCATAGAGGATCACATAGATAAGTTGTTGGATGCGGAAATTATCAAAGAGAGTAAGTCGGCATGGAGTTCTCCGGTTGTTTTAGTGAAGAAGCCTGACGGCTCAACTAGGTTTTGTGTCGATTACAGGGCTGTTAATAAAGTAACTCAGAAGGATGCTTATCCTTTACCTCTAGTTGAAACAGCATTAGATAGTTTAGGAAATGGTAATGCTTGTTATTTTACAACTTTAGATATGAGACAAGGGTATTTTCAATTAGCCTTAGATCCAGAAACAGCAGATAGGACAGCATTTATCACTCATGCTGGTCTCTATGAGTTTCGTAGACTTGCTATGGGTCTTTCTAATAGCGCTAGTCTCTTCCAGAGAGTTTTAGAAAATGTCATGAGAGGTCTTAACTGGAAAGTTTGTCTTATTTATTTGGATGATATCATTGTATTTAGTCATTCTTTCGATGCACATTTGAAACATCTCACGGCAGTTTTTGATAGGTTGCGGGGTGCTAATTTACGCCTTAAGCCTACAAAGTGTCATTTTGCTCGGTCAGAGGTCAAATACTTAGGTCATGTTGTTTCAAAAAACGGAGTTCGTCCGGATCCTAAAAATTGTGAATGTGTTAGAAATTTCCCCGAACCAAAAACAGTCACTCAGGTACGTAGTTTTCTTGGTTTAGCTAACTATTATAGGAAATTTGTAAAGAACTTTGCTGAGATAGCTCTACCTCTTACACAGTTAACGAAGAAAGATCGTAAGTTTGAGTGGACAAAGGAATGTCAACAGTCGTTTGATGAACTCAAACGACACCTAACTAATCCACCTATACTAATCTACCCTAACTTTGAAGAGCCTTTTAAACTTATAACGGATGCAAGCGGGACTGCAATTGGTATGATATTAGCTCAGCGGGTAGGTAATAGAGAGTGTGTCGTTGCTTACGCAAGTCGTACTTTGAATCGCCATGAGGTAAATTATAGTGTCACAGAGCTGGAAGCTCTCGCCGTTGTGGAAGGAGTAAAACGTTTTCGACCGTATTTGGTTGATCGCCATTTTACCATAGTAAGTGACCATTTAGCTTTGAAGTACGTGTTAACTATGAAAGCTCCAACAGGTAGGTTAGCTCGATGGGGGTTAGCGTTACAAGAATATGACTTCGAAATTGTACATAGACCAGGGAAAATACATGGTAATGCTGATTGTTTGTCTAGGATTGTGCACCCACAAACGCCTAGTAAGGAAGAGTCCCTACCAATACAAGTGGGAGCAATAGGAATTACTCCTACAATGATTCCCACGAAAGATAAGGTAATTGAATGTCAAAGATCAGACCTAGAATTAACACAATACATTGAGTATATTGAGAACGGTGTGTTACCTCAAGATGATACTAAGGCTCGTAAGATTTTATTAGACAATGATAGGTATCACTTAGATCAAAATGGTATATTGTACCATGTGGATATCAAGGATTCGAAAAATAAAGGTGAGCTTAGTTTACGATTAGTGGTTCCCAGACCATTACGTGAAGAGATTTTGTTTTCATGTCATGACGACCTTCTTGGTGGCCATTTTGGTATTGCCAAGACCTACGGAAAGGTAAGTCAACAGTATTTTTGGCATGGTATGTTTACCGATGTGAAACATTGGGTAAATTCTTGTGGTAAGTGTAATAGGCTTAAATCTACCACGTACAGGCGAAGGGCGCCTCTACAACCTCTTCCTGTAGCAAGTAGGCCATTTGAAATGATAGCCATCGATTGTGTAGGTCCCTTGGTTAAATCTGACAAAGGTAACAGTTACATAGTTGTTATTACAGATTACTTAACGAGGTGGCCAGAGGCTTTTGCTGTCGAGTCTATCGACGCCCCGGTAATTGCCAGATTGTTGTTTGACGAGATTATTTGTCGTCATGGGGCCCCAGAGAAGTTACTATCTGACAGAGGTAGCAACTTTTTATCGCAATTGGTCGGCGAGATATGCAAACTGTTTGGCACGAAACAGTTAAGGACCAGTCCTTATCATCCTCAGACGGATGGGCTTACAGAGAAATTTAATGGAACTCTTGTTAAAGGTCTAGCAATGTTCACGAATGAATCTCAAACAGATTGGGATACATTTATTCCTGCTATCTTGTTTGCGTACAGGACCAGTCCAGTCAACGAAAGTACAAAATATACTCCTTTTCAATTATTGTACGGTCGAGAGGCAAGGTTGCCGTTAGATGTGACGATGAACTGGAATTCTGAACCGCCGTTAACGTTCAGCGAACATTTGGACCAAATCAAAGCTAATTTACAATTAGCTCAATCTTTGGCCAAATTAAACATCGAGCAGTCACAAGGTAAGATGAAGGAAAAGTACGACAGATCTGCCAAAGAACCTCATTACAAGGTAGGTGACTTAGTATGGCTACATAACCCTAAGATAAGGAAAGGGCTTAGTAAGAAGTTCGTCGAAAAATGGTCTGGACCATATTTAGTACAAGCATTGGAAGGTACGGTTAATTGTCGACTTCGAAAGGCAAACGGGAAAATGTTGCCAACTTCCATACACGTCAATCGACTAAAACCTTGTCTTCATCCAAATGACCGAGTTATAGGGGTAAGTCAAGCTTTTTCTCAAAACGAATCTCCTGATGTCGAGGGGGACGATTCAATATTCACTGTTGAAAAAATATTAGAGTCTAAAAAGGTAAGAGGAAAAATCTTTTATAAGATCCGATGGCTGGGTTTTGGATCTGAATATGATACATGGGAACCGGAAACAAACATACTCGATAAATCATTGATTCCGAATTTCAATATTTAAATTAATTTGTTTCAGACGAATCTCTGCCTGTTTGTTCTCTCTGTGATTCGACTTTGGAGTATCCAGGTTGAGGCGGCCCAGGATGGAGACCTGGTCATGCGACCCAACTACGGGACACTCTTCAGGCGTGTCGGTGCGGTAGACAATGGAGCAAGCTATTGGCTCCACACGTTTGCTTTACCCTGGATTAATCTGTCAACTCCTAACTTGATTATTCCAAAGTGTTATGATAGTTCATACCTGTGTGTTAAGCTAAGACAAATGCTCGGAGCTGTTAATAACCAGCATATGGCGTCTATTAATCGCATACGAGTTATTATTGATCAGGTGAAAGAAATGATTCCGTCAAAACACGGTAAGCAACTTTATAATAATGGGAATTTTAGACAGAAACGAGGGTTATTGAATTTCATTGGTGATATATCGTCCTCCCTTTTCGGTACGGCTACCAGCGAAGATATCTCGATACTGACGAAACATATCAGGAATATCGAGAAAAGGGAAAAAATAGCCACTCATGAAATCTCACGGCTAGGGTCGGAATTATCCTCCTATATAAACTGTACGGATGAAAGGTTGGGTAACGCCATTGAAGGCATGGTTATAACCAGGAAGGGACTAGAGAGTTTGAAAAAGACAACGAAAGCGGTCATAGATGCTGTCAGGCAGAATCGAAACCAAACCCATCAACTTAAGGAAAGAATGGAATTTCTTACTGACTATGTAATAGGTTTCATGAATTATGTAAATAGAGTTACTGAGATAGAGGACATTTTCCAATCTTGGCTTGGAGCAACCCAAGTCTTATTAGATGGCTATTTGCCTCTTTCCTTTGTACCTCCTCAGAAAGTACTTTTAGTCATTCATCAAATACAGACAGTTTTAAGAAATAATTTTCCTGCCTTTTCAGTTTCCCATCTGGAACCATCTTATTATTATAAAGTTCAAAATATTGCTTTCACTAAATCTGATAAATATTTGTATATTGCAATAAAGATTCCTTTACAGGCGAGTTCTACGTTTTTCAATTTATACAATGTCATTACCTTGCCTGTTCCAGTAAACAATTCTAGTCCACATACTACTTTGATAACGGGTATTCCTCGTTATTTTGGGGTCACGTCTGATAAGTTGTTTTATACACAGTTTGGAGAAGAATTTTTCAGTACTTGTAAGGGTTCTGAGGTAATAAGTTGTCCAACTAGTCAGGCGATGAGGTCCAGTACGACACTTACATGTTTAGCTGCTATATTTTATGACCGCCCGGA
This sequence comes from Lepidochitona cinerea, assembly GCA_963971465.1. Lineage (NCBI taxonomy): Eukaryota > Metazoa > Mollusca > Polyplacophora > Chitonida > Tonicellidae > Lepidochitona > Lepidochitona cinerea. The sequence goes on along the minus strand of OZ020555.1, from coordinate 39,170,100 downwards.
TGATGTATTGCGTCTATGTGATATAAGGTTTCAGTCAAATGGGTTATTTGAGGGAGCCATTGGATTAGACAATGGGCACCATTTAGTCAGTGGACATCAGAAATCTTGGACTATGACATGTATCAATGGTCATGTATCCCATGCAATTGATAGTTGTGTGTTTTGTATTATAGAAATTCCTTGTGGTTGTAGTGTGACCAGTAATACTTTTCAGATACCCTACCGGATAACAGGTTGTAACAATAGTTTGTCCGAACCTACGTATCTGCATACTGTTAACCTTCCAGTTCTCTTAAGTTTCTATCCTAATGATAAAAGGTCAAAATTGCGTGGCACTGCAACTTTTAGAGACATTCCTGAGGTTCAAATTCCTGAGATCAATTTATTATCTCAAAATTGGTCTTCCGTGGTTTCTGCGGACAAATCGTTTTCGGTAGATTTTAAGAAGTTGGCTCGACAGACAGCTTCGGAAGCTAAAGTGTACGCAACACAAGCTGATGTCCTAATGGATCAGGAAGAGGTTGGTATGTCTACTCATGAGGTATTTTCTTCTGTGTCTCCTTACGTGACGATGGGTTTTGCTGCGTTGTCATTTTTGGTTTCGATGTATACTTTATGTAAGGTACACAATACTTTAGGTCTGATACCCATCTCCACTCAAATACCCGGAGTTAAAGCATATAAGGATGTATTAGAAGAACCCCTTAAACCTTTGGTTATGACTACGGGTACTCCGACAACTACAGAGACGGTTATTTCTCATTTTAAAGTCAGTGCTCCAATTCATATGTTATATCTTTTGATTGTCCTGTTATTACTAGTACATCTTCCTCTTGTTTTGGTCAGTTTGTTCAAGTTTGTACGAGGTCTACATCGTTTTATTAGAGGAATTACTTTGTATACTCGGTGTCGCTCTAAGTTCATTTTAAGAGTATATAATGAACAACAATGTTGTTATTTAGATTTGAAGTCCGTCCCAGGCTGTCCATCCAATATTCTCCTAACCCAACAGACTGATAAGATTTACTTGTTTTTGCATTTTTCATATTTGGTAATTCCGTATGTTTATTTAGATTGGGATAGTACTCTGATGTTGTTCGATAATGTTAATAGTCGACCTTATCATTTACCTAAGTCTGTAAGGTTAGGTGTCAGACAGTATATGGTGTTACGACGACTATTAAAGACTACTCATGACGCTCGACTTCTCATAGAACACGACGGTATGATACAAACTTTGATCCCCATGAATCCTTGTCGTGTGGCGACGCCCACACCTATTACACCCAACGCCCCATATATGGATGTTTGATATGAAATACCACATGTCAAAGTTTTCTTTGAGTAATGGTACTCAAAGAAAATGTGAGAAAAAGAAAACTAAATACTTTCCGAAAGTAGTCCGTAAAGTATTTTTTTTTGACGGGTTGTGAACTGTACCACATGTAAGTTTAAGATAATGTAAATAGTATTATACGTGATGATGATATCTTGATGTTTAATTTTTTGTTTTTGAGTTTCTGTTGTAGGTTTACCGCTGGTCCACGATGTTATTAAATATGTATTAAGATAGGTTTGTTTATATCGAAATAGTATGTTCCTGTAAGTATGCGTTTTTGAAATCTATCATAAGTATAAAGAACTATATAAAATAGAGATTGTAAGTATCACCAATCATCTGTTTTTCCGTAAGTACGTTTTTTTTTTGTCCGGTGGTGGGATTTCTCCCAATGAAGACTAAACTTAAGTAATGTCCTGGATCTATCTATTAAAGAAGTTTTTATAAAGTCGAAATAAAAATAAAAGGAGGCTTTTAACACGAAGAGATAGAAATTGAAAAAGCCGAAGCCTCGATTCTTAATTTCCAAAAGTTTTTAAAATGGAAAATAGTCATGTTCCCGTATACGTCAGCTCCGCTAATGTTTGCTTATATTTTTTTATAAAATTTTTTGCTCACAGAAGATGTCATCGGCGGACTTAGTACAGCGTTGAGCGACAGGAGAACTGATTAGTTGAGAAAGTTTACCCCTCGTTAGGAACCAAAGTGCTTATTGGAAGGAATTCTCGGATATACAAGGATGTGACGGAACCTTCTTCATCGACATGGATCTTTTTATGGACTTTTATTCTTTAAAATCACTTAACGGACTTTCTTTAAACAAAATACAGCGACATATGGACTATGCGATTATATACTGGAACTTTTAATTTACAATTTGTGTGGACCGTGGACTTTCCTTCTTTTTTCAGGCGCGTTATATGTATTATAAATATGTTGTTGATTGAATTAGTATATGCAGATGTATGTATATATATATGTGTATGTTGTCGTAAAGTTACTTTTGTAGATTAGGGATATTAGGGTTTTAGCTTGATTTTGTGAAATCAAGTCATTAATAATTGGTATAAAATATTGTAGATAATTCATGTCACGCGGTAAAGCTTTCTCTTACGACCTTTCGATAATTTCGCATATGTCTACGAACACGTAAGAGTTTTGACGCCTACCAACGAAGAACGTTTATGTCTTCAAATGAATTAAAACTAGGGTTTTGTTTTGCCACTGTATGAAATAATTGTTTATTATGTATTTTATTGTTTAAATGTTGATCATCTCATGTGGGCATGAGAATACAAAGGGGGGAGTATTGTAACGATGTGATATTTGTAGAATGTATATATATGTGCAGGAAATAGTTACTTTTAATATGTTAGTTCTTAAAACTAGTATGAGCTAAGTTTGGTTAAAGTGGCAAAACCAGTTTTAGGGTGGGCGTGACATCCTTCAACTGAGACATGCATGCGTGGCACCTACAAGGGGGTTTTTCGGTTGGGACGTGTCAATCATCGCGTGGGTTGGTCTGCGTGGATAGAGACTTTAGGATTACGGTATAAAAAGGGGGGAAATTCGAATTATAAAAAACGATCATTGGAAAGGAAACAAGGGGGAGGACCGAAAGAAAAAACAGGAAAGAGAGAGAAGGGATATTCATAAGACTGAGGAAAGTACTGATAGTTATAATAGTAAGGGAATTTAGAGAGATTTATAAGTCTATTTTAAAGTCAGTAATTGATCAACAGGGGATTCTATTGCATTTTCGGGTTTCATTGAGATAAGTATAGTATTAGTGTTAAGATAAGCGAAAACCACCTTGGAGAGCCACTCGTGTATGTCTGAATGTAAGTAGACATTTATTTTATATTCATATTAATTAAGTATATACGTGTTTATATATAAAACTTATCATATATACTGAACGAGGAGTTGTGTTGTTTGGACTTATTACGATTCACTTTATTAGTAGTTTATTTAGTTATATTTAAGATACGTTCGTCTACGTGGGTTAATATATAATTTATGAGGGTTGGGCCCAGCTCGTGAATTGTATTGCGTAACTCTGGTTATTAAACGAGATAAGTTATCCTCTGGGTTGTAAGGTAATCGATGGTATTATAATATATTCAGTTAAGTTAAGAGAAGGGACACAGAAAAACCTTTATCGTATCAAACACAAGGGATGTGTGTTGCAACGAGTTTTGTCACAACGTACGAGTTTTATTCCAACTCACGAGATTTGTTATAATGTTGACGAGTTTTGTCACAAAAGGTTACGAGTTTTGTCACAAGAGCACCAGCTTTTGTTACATGTCCCAAGTTTTGTTCCAACCCTGCCGAGTTTTGTTACAAAATCAATGTTACGAGTTTTGATACAAACCGTCAACAGCTTTTGTAACAAATTTAATAGGACACGAGTTTTGATACAAAGAGTCGACAGCTTTTGTCCAAAAATGTCAGCTGTAGGCAATTTGATAGTGACTGGTAGCTTTGCTCTCCGAAAACTTTCGACAGAACATTTAGTTGCCACCTTGTCCGTCCGTGAGTCCGTCCGTCATGCTTTCTTGTCCTGACCATGTATCGGTTAATATTTAGAGGATTATTTTGAAACTTGGCTGGTACAAACTCACTACCAAGTAGTTGTGTCATGTCTCATTTTCCAGTGTTGTTGATATTTTAGAGTATTTCTCCTATTTTGTCAAATTTCTTGTGCGTATGTATGGGATAGGGTATCCTCGTCCTAATAGGCTTTAGATTGTGGGAGGTTTTCTCGTGGGACAAATTGTTACTCAACTAATACAAAACCCAGGACGTAGATTGGAAAAAAGCGCGATTTCACTATCAGCAAATAATATATGCATGCTCCCTATCCCGATCGATCATTAATGAGGGCGATCGTCATAACTTCAATATGAACAAACAAACCGTTCACTGTCCCGTTGGTAAAGCGATATTGCTACCTCTTTTTTAAACGTACACGAGATAAAACAGTGCATACGAGCTCATTTTCATTTCAGTTTACAGTTTCGTGGTTTCAACAGGAATTAAGCCTGGTTACAGACCTATAGGAACGTCTACGTATAGTTAAAATGTTCCACAATAAAACTATTTTACTTTAGTAAAGGTCTTACTCCGTTATTTATAATATCCAAACATAAATAAGGAGGTACCTGTAGACATTTAATGTTATTGAATTACATTATAAAACATGACACCCCCCCCCCCCCCCCCCCCGCCCACCTTTCTCAATTCACTACATAACATTGTTCGAGCGAATTTTATTTTAATTGAACGAACACAATACACTAGATATGGTTGGAAACAGTTTAATATAAACATATAACTCATGTTTTGCGTAAAATACTGTCCCAAATGTACTTCTTACTTGACAGTCTGATAACTTCGGGGATTTACGTGAGTGAAATGCCCTCTGATAGACTGCAGGTGGTTTTGAATGTGGCGACCGAAAAGGTAACCGTGAAACGTACAATTTTCATATCCTCTTAAGGGCACTACAGTTTCGGTACATTACAGAAATCCTCCAACGCTTCAATTATAAAACTGATCGAGCCCGACCGTTAACAAACAGAGTATTTCGGTCCCTTACATTATCACGAGGGCACTTTTTGGGGCCCTCCATACGGTATGGAAGTTGTTCATTACACGGCTATAGTATACCTATTTGGTATACCCTCTGATGGACTGCGGGTCATTTTGAATATGGCGACCAAATAAGTATACACCGTGAAGCGTACAATACCCAAATCCTCTTGAGGGCCCCACAAAAGTGTTCCCGTAATAATGTAAGGGGTCGAAACGCTCGGTTTGTTAACTTTCAGCCTCGATCAGTTATATAATTGAAGCATTAGAGGATTCCTGATATGTTCAGAAACTGCGTCTGACTACAACATGTGGTTTATCGGGATAAATTAAATATATAAACAAATATCTTTCTAAATGATATTAGCATTTAATAAATTTATAATTATTTTCTTTTTTCGTCTGTAGTAAAACATTTTGATATTTACTTTCGACGCCATTTTTATTCAGCCCAAAAATACGGTGATTTACCGTATAAAAAGCGCAGACTTTCCGAGGCATGTCAAAGCCGACCGGTAGCGAGCGAAGACAGCCGAAGGGAGTTCCGACTTGGTCCGAGGCCAATCTCATTCTCGCGAGATCCCCTGCTACTACGTGAACGCGACGGACCTCTCAGGCCGTTCCAAGCCATTTTACCCAAAATTTGGGTAATCAAACTTACTTCCAAAATTGATTTGTACGTGATCTTTACCTGATTCTATATGTTGGCTTGTATTTCGTTTTTGGTACACGCCCTTAAGTTTTGAATTATAGTTGAGGAAATACAGGGACTATATTTCTATCCTCCGCGATTGTGAACAGGCCAGCGTTCAACATGCTATTTTGTATGTCTACGTCACGTGATTGTAGTGAGAGTATTTCTCCGCAGCTCTGGCAAAAGGGGATTCCCCTTAGCAGACTAAGGCAAATGGCTTGTAACGGCCTGAGAGGTCCGTCGCGTTCACGTAGTAGCAGGGGATCTCGCGAGAATGAGATTGGGTCCGAGGCGTGTCAATGCAATCTCATTCTCGCGAGATCCCTTGCTACTACGTGAATGCGTCCGTCGCGCTCACGTAGTAGCAGGGGATCTCGCGAGAATGAGATTGGTGTCAATGCCGACCGGTAGCAAGCGGAGATAGCCGAAGCGTGTTCCGATTGCTTACTTGGCATCAACTTTTTTGTAACTTTCAACTGATACAAGTTTGATAAGATAGCCATGTAAATTGCAATGTACTTATTTGTAACATTGTTTCCTTTCAAACAAAACAAAAATCCAAAGAGTAATCTGGTCTCAAATTAACACTGATTATTTTACTAGTTTAAAGTAGCATGAGCTGCAAAACTGTTGATATTTTGACGTTAAAACAGAATGTTGAAATTAGTGGCTCTTTTTCTCAAGAAGTATAATTCAGAAGCTTTTTAGTTGTTCAAGTCTCGAAAATGTACGATAAAGTATTGTTTTGAATTAACTTTGGCTTAGAATGAATAAATGATCGTCCCGGTTATTTAAATTTTGTTTACTTTTCGAACACGTTTTCGGTGCGCACAGGCCACCTACTGTATGGATTTTCCTCATTCCAACGTCAATCATTTTTTTTTCAATGGCATGTAACGCCTCTTACCGTCGCGACGATCAGAAATTATGAAAACAGTGTGAATTCTGGCAGCTCATGCCACTTTAAGTAGAAATGAAACCGTGGTATGGTTTGCCTGCTACCCGGTACAATTATGTCGAATTACTCAAAATGAACGAAAAAAAGCTTTGCCTTAGATTGAACTTGACTTGTTAGCCTGTACATGTAGGCCTATGACGAATTGCCCAAATGACGACGATTTTACCCAAATGATTTATTATTCATCGTCGCGTTCCCAAGGCTTTATCAGGGAAATTTCACCGTTCCCCTTTTCCCATAATCTTAACCAGAAACATATATTTACGTACTGAAGTGGAATTAGAAGCCTCTTTGTGGTTTATCGGACAGCTATTGTAGGTATGCCAATCACAATTTCCCCCTATTGTTTTCCCCTTTATTTGGCTTGGCTTTATTTTGAAATTCAGCATACTAATACCGGCAATCAAAGTCGGCCTACACATCGCGGCTTCGAGTTCAATTCATGGGAAGGAATTTTTCGTTCTTTTGTTGAAAAGTTGTCTTCATGTCGGCATTTTTGTCTAAATTGGGTACCAGGTAATTCACATAGCCGGAAAAACAATAAAACCTATCGGCACTTCGAACTTTCCAGTGTCACCAGGATTAGGCCTATGTTATATATAACTGATTAGTCGATCAAATGAAAATCAATAATCAGCATTTGATTTTTTTCTTTGTGTTGATTTAACTACCTTTCCAAAATAAATTATAATAATCTGATTTACTCTTAACTCCATCTACTTTTTTAAAAAAGGTTATAAACATCAGCCCACATTTGTTACAAATCCTGTCGACAATTTGTATCAAAACTCGTGACATGTAAAATTTGGTACAAAAGCTGTCGACTGTTTGTATCAAAACACGTGACGTGTTTAGAACAAAACTGGTCAAGATTGGAACAAAACTCGTGAGTTGTGACAAAACTCGTCGACCTTGTGACAAAACTCGTGAGTTGGAATAAAACTCGTACGTTGTGACAAAACTCGTTGCAACATGTGTCTGTTTTGGACAGGCAAACTTCTTATTTTCCAATAAACTGTAAGAAAATTGAAACATGGAAAAAATAATCTATTTGATTCGAACCTGTGCCGGTCTGAGAGACTACCGACATCCCGCTGCCGACTGAGCCAGATTAGTTGACAAAGGGAGGTACCATATAACATTATGGGGATCAACTTTTACTTTTTTTTATTTCTTTTTTTTTAATTTAAATTTCTATTTCTTTCTATTTCAGACTTCAGTTTATCGAACACCCACTCACTCAGATCAGTACATTCACTACAAATCTAATCATCCGCCACACATTAAGACAGGTACCATAGCTACACTAACAAGAAGAGCTAAAGCCATCTGCAGCACAGGCCTTGATAAAGAAATCCATCACATCAAAACTGTCTTCACCACCCAAAATGGCTTTCCAACCAAGTTCGTTGACTCAATCATGAAACAAACACTTAATAACTCTTCAGATAAACAGCCCAGACCAAGAGAAGAAGGCCCGTCTGATTAAAACTAAAACAGGTATTAATACTACATTTAAATCAACCAAAACACTTGAAACACATATGCCAGCCACGGGAAGAGGAATTTCATCAACAGGAACAGAACCTAAAGGAGTAGTGTACAGAATTAATTGTAGTTGTAATGCTCATTACATTGGAGAAACATGTAGACCCCTCAACATTAGACTAAAAGAACACCAAACATCTGTTAATAAACTTGATTAGGAAACCACTTCAACACTATCTGTCAACCAGCACCATTGGGAGAATATAGCCTAAAACTACAGGAAGCCATCCACATCAGGAAAACCAAGCCCAGCATGAACATAGACCAAGGATTATATATCCCCAACTGCTATGACCTTTTGATCCTCCAAGACAACCTTCAGCGATCTTAACTCACCATACTCCATTGTTACTTTTCTTAATTAATTTATACTATTACGTACCTGCCCCAACTTGTAATTCTCAACTACATCGAAACGTCGTCACCCAATAAACCAAGAAGTTGTTATACATAAGTAATTCTTCACAGCCTAAAACTACAGGAAGCCATCCACATCAGGAAAACCAAGCCCAGCATGAACATAGACCAAGGATTATATATCCCCAACTGCTATGACCTTTTGATCCTCCAAGACAACCTTCAGCGATCTTAACTCACCATACTCCATTGTTACTTTTCTTAATTAATTTATACTATTACGTACCTGCCCCAACTTGTAATTCTCAACTACATCGAAACGTCGTCACCCAATAAACCAAGAAGTTGTTATCCATAAGTAATTCTTCACCTTATTACAATATAACCAAGTGAAACATTATAACAAATGATTGATTGTTTGGTGTTTTACGCCGCGCTCAAGATTATTTCACTTATATGGTTGCCAGGTTTGTGCCCGGAGGAAACCCACGACCTTCCGTTGGTAACTGGCAACCATCCCACATAAGGTAGTTCGAGTGAAAACTATAACAAACGAAAGCAGTTCAGTATATGACTGATTACTTACCTGGATAAAGATTGATGCTGGTTTCCCAAAATCTTCGCCAAGCAAATGAGTTTGTATGTGTTAGTTTTCAGTTCCGGGAACAGATATAGCATGAATTATGCAATTTAACTTAAAAGCTCTCGTACCAAGTGGGTTGTTTCGAGTGACACAAAAGTGTGACGTCTGAAATGTTACCCTTCACAGGTCAGAGCACCAGTCTTTATATGATTGGTTATCAGGCATTTGATACAGTGAATGATAAAATCCTTTGAAACAATCAAACTAGATTACTATGGTGTCAAAGGTATTACTTTCAACTGCTTCAAAAGTTATCTGTCGTCGAGATCTCAATCAACTTTCATTTCTGGTAAACTCTATAACATGCTGTGTACCTCAAGGTTCGATATTAGGTCTAATTCTGTTCCTGATCTGCATCAATGATATATCCACTGTATCTTATATATTTAATACAATCCTATTTGCTGATGACACCTGTCATCATAATGAAGGAGAAGATCTAAACACATTTTTACAAACAACTTATGAAGAACTAAAAAAACACACCATTGGTTAATTGCAAATATCTATCTCTATCTCTAAATGTACAAAAGACTAAATTCGTGTTAATTAAGCCATCTCGTGGTGCACTTGGTAACTTATCCACGACTATTATCATTAATGGCATACTGGTCGAACGCGTAAAAACCTTTAAATTTTAAGGTGTATTCATAAATGATACCTTCAATTGGAAAACTCACATTGAATATATATGTTTAAAACTATCTCGCAACATCGGAGTCATTAAACATATTAAGCACTTGTTTAATATGAAACCCATTTTTACACTATTAGGCCGTACGCCGAACTCTGAAAGACGCTTATACTACCTTTATTTTCCCAATATAAATTACTGCCTCTAGAACAATTACATGAATTCCAGGTACTGATATTCGTCCACAAATTCATACATCATCTTTATAAGATGCCCATTGCATTGGGATGTCTGTTCCAGAGAATTGACTCTGTTCACTCATATTCAACAAGACAATTCCAATTAAACTTTTATCTCAGTGACGCCAATCGTCTTTCCATCGGCGTAGATTGATTGATTGATTGATTGTTTGGTGTTTTACGCCGCGCTCAAACTCAAGATTATTTCACTTATATGGCGGCGTTCCCAGTTTTATTGTGGGAGGAAACCGGGCTCTATGCCCGGAGGAAACCCACGACCTTCCGCTGGTAACTGGCAACCATCCCACATAGGTCGTTCGAGTGAAAACCCAGTCAGAAAATTTTCCAATGTTTTTTTTTTTGGACTGCGTGGGATTCGAACCCGCGACCTTTTGGTGGAAGGCTGTTCGGATTGAGCGACCAACGCTCTACCTACTGACCCAATTTTCTGACTGGGTTTTCACTCGAACGACCTATGTGGGATGGTTGCCAGTTACCAGCGGAAGGTCGTGGGTTTCCTCCGGGGCACAGAGCCCGGTTCCCTCCCACAATAAAACTGGCAACGCCGCCATATAAGTGAAATAATCTTGAGCGCGGCGTAAAACACCAACAATCAATCAACCTTATATATTGTAAAATCAAATTATTCTTCACCTCAGCCAGTAAACTATATGTTTATGCTATTCAGGGATAAAACAAACCCTCTGGGGTTTTATTCCCGCCGATGTTATTCTTCATTAAATATATGTTCTGTTCTAAAATGCATTGGTGAATAAAACTGAAACTGAAACTGAAAGAAGATCTCTCTAGAATTCCCAGAAAGTGTTTCTTTTTGTGTCTTTAATCGCACATAACCTCAAATAGAAACCAAGTGAAACATTATAACAAATGATTGATTGGTTGATTTTGATTGATTGATATTTTGGTGTTTTACGCCGAGCTCAAGATTATTGATTGATTGATTGGTTGGTTGGTTGGTTGATTGGTTTAAATATATTTATTTTCAATAGGAGCGCTATAAGCCGAAGCTTGGAAGTGCGTCTCCTTACATAGATGGAATTATTTTGCAGTTATAATAAACATAAATCTTAAAAAAGGAAATAGCAAGTAGTAAAAACAGAACATATGCGTAAATAGAAGATTGGAGTGACGTGAATATGAATGGCATTTAATTTTAATCGATATGTAACCATGAAGCTTAATACTGCGTTTGTTTTTCACGTCTATGACTGGGCAAATCGTTGGAGCTGAAGTCTTTAGGTCACTGCAGGTTAGAACTTTAACAGGTGGGGATTGTAAATAATATTACTCTTAGAGATCGTACAAGAATCAACGGATTTCTGCACAGAATGGAAGAAAAAATTAGAAACGATTTAAAGCGACTATGTAATTGGCTAAGGCTTTTTGTATCTCAATGTTTTGAAAAATTGTTTTGTTAAGGTCACCTAGTAATAGATGAATAATGTCTATTGCTTCCCAAACAGTGTATATATTTCCTAGTTCTGTTTTTAGAACTGTTCTTTGGTATAGTAATTTGGGCAATTAAAGAAAAAATGCTCAGCAGTCTCTTCGTGATAACCGCATTTGCAGTCTGGTGATGTAGAGATGAAATTATCGAAAAGGTCTTTATTAAGGAAACTACAGCGATTACACGGGCGACAGAGTATAATATTAGTGGAACGTTGACTAACATTATTATTAACAGGGGGGGATACGGAAATATATGGGGTCAGTAAACGAATATTGGGCGAGGCGTTAGCCCACCGAAGACCTAACTTGTACGATATTCTACCCTTCTTTCTCAAACTTGACTTTCATAAAACGCAGAAAATGAACTCCGAAAGCTATTTTCTCATATGTATGTAGACTTGACTGACAAGTGTCTAAACATGACGTCACAAGTCATATATGGCATCAAACCATCCTCTGCTTAGTGTCCTTAGGAACCTCCAACCATCCTCTGTTAAGTGTACACAGGAACCTCCAACTATCCTCTAGTAAGTGTACAGAAGAACCTCCAACCACCCTCTGGTAAGTGTACACAGGAACCTTCAACCATCCTCTGGTAAGTGTCCCCAGGAACCTCCAACCATCCTCTGCTTAGTGTCCATAGGAACCTCCAGCCATCCTCTGTTAAGTGTACACAGGAACCTCCAACTATCCTCTAGTAAGTGTACAGAAGAACCCCCAACCATCCTCGGGTAAGTGTCCCCAGGAACCTCCAACCACCCTCTGGTAAGTGAACACAAGAACCTCCAACCACCCTCTGGTTAGTGTCCCTGGAACCCCCAACCATCCTCTGGTAAGTGTCCCCTGGAACCTCCAACCATCCTCTGGTAAGTGTACACAGGAACCTCCAACCACCCTCTGATTAGTGTCCCTGGAACCCCTAGCCATCCTCTGGTAAGTGTACACAAGACCCTCCAACCATCCTCCGATTAGTGTCACCAGGAACCTCCAACCATCCTCTGGTAAGTGTCCCCAGGAACCTCCAACCATCCTCTGGTAAGTGTCCCCTGGAACCTCCAACCATCCTCTGGTAAGTGTACACAGGAACCTCCAACCATCCTCTGGTAAGTGTCCCCAGGAACCTCCAACCATCCTCTGGTTAGTATCCCCAGGAACCTCCAACCATCCTCTGGTTAGTGTCCCCAGGAACCTCCAACATTCCTCTGGTAAGTGTCGCCAGGAACCTCCAACATTCCTCTGGTAAGTGACCCCAGGAACCTCCAACCATCCTCTGGTTAGTGTCCCAAGAAACCTCCAACCATCCTCTGGTAAGTGTCCCCAGGAACCTCCAACCATCCTCTGGTTAGTGTCCTTAGGAACCTCCAACCTTCCTCAGGTTAGTGTCCGCAGGAACCTCCAACCTTCCTCTGGTAAGTGTCCCCAGGAACCTCCAACCATCCTCTGGTTAGTGTCCCCAGGAACCTGCAACCTTCCTCTGGGAAGTGTCGCCAGGAACCTCCAACCTTCCTTTGGTAAGTGTCCCCAGGAACCTCCAGCTATTCCCTGGTTAGTGTCCCCAGGAAAATCCAACCATCCTCTGGTTTGTGTCCTTAGGAACCTCCAACCATTCTCTGGTAAGTGTACAGAAGAACCTCCAACCATCCTCTGGTAAGTGTACACAGGAACCTCCAACCTTCCTCAGGTTAGCGTCCGCAGGAACCTCCAACCTTCCTCTGGTTAGCGTCCCCAGGAACCTCCAACCATCCTCTGGTAAGTGTCCCCAGGAACCTCCAACCTTTTTCTGGTTAGTTTCCCCAGGAACCTCCAACCTTCCTTTGGTAAGTGTCCCCTGGAACCTCCAACCATCCTCTGGTTTGTGCCCTTAGGAACCTCCAACCTTCCTCTGGTTAGTGTCCACAGGAACTTTAAACGATCCTCGGGTTTGTGCCCACAGGAACTTCGAACCATCCTTTGGTTTGTGCCCTTAGGAACCTCCAAGCTTCCTCTGGTAAGTGTACACAGGAACCTCCAACCATTGCCTGGTAAGTGTACACAGGAACCTTCACCCATCCTCTGGTAAGTGTACACAGTAACCTCCAACCATCCTCTGGTTAGTGTCCCCAGGAACCTCCATCATCTGGTAAGTGTCCCCAGGAACCTCCAACAAACCTCTGGTAAGTGTCCCCTGGTACCTTCATCCATCATCTGGTGTCCCCAGGAACCTTCAACCACCCTCTGGTTAGTGTCCCCAGGAACCTCCCTCCTCTGGTAAGTGTCCCCACAAACCTCCAACTAACCTCTGGTAAGTGTCCCCTGGTACCTTCATCCATCATCTGGTGTCACCAAGAACCTCCAACTAACCTCTGGCAAGTGTCCCCTGGTACCTTCATCCATCGTCTGGTGTCACCAGGAACCTCCAAACATCCTCTGGTAAGTGTCCCCTGGTACCTTCATCCATCGTCTGGTGTCACCAGGAACCTCCAAACATCCTCTGGTAAGTGTCCTCTGGTACTTTCATCCATCGTCTGGTGTCACCAGAAACCTCCAACTAACCTCTGGTAAGTGTCCCCAGGAACCTCCAACCATCCTCTGGTAAGTGTCCCCAGGAACCTCCAACCATCCTCTGGTAAGTGTACACAAGAACCTCCAACCATCCTCCGATTAGTGTCCCCAGGAACCTCCAACCATCCTCTGGTAAGTGTATACAAGAACTTCCAACCATCCTCCGATTAGTGTCCCCAGGAACCTCCAACCATCCTCTGGTTAGTGTCCCCAGGAACCTCCAACCATCCTCTGGTAAGTGTACACAAGAACCTCCAACCATCCTCCGATTAGTGTCCCCAGGAACCTCCAACCATCCTCTGGTAAGTGTACACAAGAACCTCCAACCATCCTCCGATTAGTGTCCCCAGGAACCTCCAACCATCCTCTGGTTAGTGTCCCCAGGAACCTCCAACCATCCTCTGGTAAGTGTCCCCAGGAACATCCAACCTTCCTTTGGTTAGTGTTCCTAGGAACCTCCAACCATCCTCTGGTTAGTGTCCCCAGGAACCTCCAACCATCCTCTGGTAAGTGTCCCCAGGAACATCCAACCATCCTCTGGTTAGTGTCCCCAGGAATCTCCAACCTTCCTTTGGTTAGTGTTCCTAGGAACCTCCAACCATCCTCTGGAAAGTGTCCCCAGGAACCTCCAACCATCCTCCGATTAGTGTCCCCAGGAACCTCCAACCATCCTCTGGTTAGTGTCCCCAGGAACCTCCAACCATCCTCTGGTAAGTGTCCCCAGGAACATCCAACCATCCTCTGGTTAGTGTCCCCAGGAACCTCCAACCTTCCTTTGGTTAGTGTTCCTAGGAACCTCCAACCATCCTCTGGAAAGTGTCCCCAGGAACCTCCAACCATCCTCCGATTAGTGTCCCCAGGAACCTCCAACCATCCTCTGTTAGTGTCCCCAGGAACCTCCAACCATCCTCTGGTAAGTGTCCCCAGGAACATCCAACCTTCCTTTGGTTAGTGTTCCTAGGAACCTCCAACCATCCTCTGGTTAGTGTCCCCAGGAACCTCCAACCATCCTCTGGTAAGTGTCCCCAGGAACATCCAACCATCCTCTGGTTAGTGTCCCCAGGAACCTCCAACCTTCCTCTGGTTAGTGTCCCTAGGAACCCCCAACCTACGTTTGGTAAGTGTCCCCAGGAACCTCCAACCTTCCTCTGGTAAGTGTACACAAGAACCTTCAACCATCCTCTGGCAAGTGTACACAGGAACCTCCAACCATCCTCTGGCAACACAGGAACCAACCATTCTCTGGTAAATGTACACAGGAACCTCCAACCATCCTCTGGTAAATGTACACAGGAACCTCCAACCATCCTCTGGTAAGTGTACACAGGAACCTCCAACCATCCTCTGGTAAGTGTACACAGGAACCTCCAACCATTCTCTGGTAAGTGTACACAGGAACCTCCATCCTCTGGTAAATGTACACAGGAACCTCCAACCATCCTCTGGTAAGTGTACACAGGAACCTCCAACCATCCTCTGGTAAGTGTACACAGGAACCTCCAACCATTCTCTGGTAAGTGTACACAGGAACCTCCATCCTCTGGTAAATGTACACAGGAACCTCCAACCATCCTCTGGTAAGTGTACACAGGAACCTCCAACCATCCTCTGGTAAGTGTACACAGGAACCTCCAACCATTCTCTGGTAAGTGTACACAAGAACCTCCAACCATTCTCTGGTAAGTGTACACAAGAACCTCCAACCATCCTCTGGTAAGTGTACACAGGAACCTCCAACCATCCTCTTGTAAGTGTACAGAAGAACCTCCAACCATCCTCTGGTAAGTGTACACAGGAACCTCCAACCATCCTCTTGTAAGTGTACACAAGAACCTCCAACCATTCTCTGGTAAGTGTACACAAGAACCTCCAACCATCCTCTGGTAAGTGTACACAGGAACCTCCAACCATCCTCTGGTAAGTGTACAGAAGAACCTCCAACCATCCTCTGGTAAGTGTACAGAAGAACCTCCAACCATTCTCTGGTAAGTGTACAGAAGAACCCCCAACCATCCTCTGGCAAGTGTACACAGGAACCAATCATCATCTGGTAAGTGTCCCCAGGAACCTCCAAACATCCTCTGATAAGTGTCCCCAGGAACCTCCAACCATCCTCTGGTAAGTGTACACAGGAAACTTCAACCACCCTCTGGTAAGTGTACACAGGAATCTCCAACCATTCTCTGGTTAGTGTCCCCAGGAACATCCAACCATTCTCTGGTCAGTGTCCACAGTAACTTCCAACCACCCTCTGGTAAGTGTACACAGGAACTTCCAACCACCCTATGGTAAGTGTACATAAGAACCTCCAACCACCCTCTGGTAAGTGTCCCCAGGAACCTCCAACCACCCTCTGGTCAGTGTACATAAGAACCTCCAACCACCCTCTGGTAAGTGTCCCCAGGAACCTCTAATCATCCTCTGGTACGTGTCCCCAGGAACCTCCAACCATCCTCTGGTAAGTGTCCCCAGGAACCTCCAACCATCCTCTGGTAAGTGTCCCCAGGAACCTTCAACCATCCTCTGGTCAGTGTCCCCAGAAACCTCCAACCATCCTCTGGTACGTGTCCCCAGGAACCTCCAACCATCCTCTGGTAAGTGTCCCCAGGAACCTCCAACCATCCTCTGGTAAGTGTACACAAGAACCTCCAACCATCCTCTGGTACGTGTCCCCAGGAACCTCCAACCATCCTCTGGTAAGTGTCCCCAGGAACCTCCAACCATCCTCTGGTAAGTGTACACAAGAACCTCCAACCATCCTCTGGTAAGTGTCCCCAGGAACCCCCAACCATCTTCTGGTATGTGTCCCCAGGAACCTCCAACCATCCTCTGCTAAGTGTACACAAGAACCTCCAACTATCCTCTGGTTAGTGTCCCCAGAAACCTCCAACCTTCCTCTGATTAATGTCCCCAGGAACCTCCAACCTTCCTCTGGTTAGAGTCC
Source organism: Lepidochitona cinerea (assembly GCA_963971465.1). Taxonomy (NCBI): domain Eukaryota; kingdom Metazoa; phylum Mollusca; class Polyplacophora; order Chitonida; family Tonicellidae; genus Lepidochitona; species Lepidochitona cinerea. The sequence continues at coordinate 39,153,136 of OZ020555.1, read as the reverse complement.
CCAGGAACCTCCATCCTTCCTCTAGTAAGTGTACACAGGAACCTCCAACCATTCTCTGGTAAGTGTCCCCAGGAACCTCCAACCACCCTCTGGTTAGTGTACCCAGGAACCTCCAACCACCCTCTGTTTAGTGTACCCAGGAACCTCCAACCACCCTCTGGTAAGTGTACACAGGGACCTTCAACCTTCACCTGGTTAATGTCCACAGCTAGGAACCTCCAAACATCCTCTGGTAAGTGTCCCCTGGTACCTTCATCCATCGTCTGGTGTCACCAAGAACCTCCAACTAACCTCTGGTAAGTGTTCCCTGGTACCTTCATCCATCGTCTGGTGTCACCAGGAACCTCCAACTAACCTCTGGTAGATGTCCACTGGAGCCCTCTCCTTAGATTATGTATAGATTTCCATTTTATTCTATAACTTCTATATATACAGTAAACCCATTCAACCTGATGTCTCTACAAACAGAAATGGTGTCCGAATAGAAGAAGAAAAGACAAACATTCATTTAAACTAGGCCTAATTATGTTAGTTTAAATCACTTCTTTATCGTTCATTCTCAAGACAAGCTTTAGATGTGTATGTCTTGGAAAGTTTAGTCCAGTCTGATGTTGATGCTAGTAGGTCATAGAACTGCTCACCTGAATGTCTCAAACATACTTGAGCAATTGACATCATCAACATTCAACCTATTATCATATTCTTAACATCTTATTCTACTTGACTATGAATTAGCAAGAAGTAGTTAAAAACAGAAAAGAATGGTAACATCATACAGTCACACTGAACAATTGCATTAACTTAGAATTGAAATAATTGGTGAACAGTCTTGACAGAGCATAATTCTGAAGACTAAAGAAAGAAAAAAAGAAAATATTGGTTTGAATCTAGCACACCTGTCATTTTGCTGATAAAAAGTAGTCCCTGGAGGTCTCCGGACATTATAGAAATTATATAATATTGGAGACAAATATCCAAGTTCATTAAAACAAAATAAAGTTAATCAACTTGTCAACTGCATTATCATGGTTAATTTCTTAGAATAGAAATAATGGTTTGATAGTCTGTGTGTAATCTGTGATAGCTGCAAATGAAAGGAAAATGTTGAACTCTGGCCTTTGTTCAAAAACAATTGACTTGTTCTTTTAGTACAGTTATAACTGTATACACAGAAAACCAATGCAGTATTTCTTAAACATATGATTGATTGATTGTTTGGTGTTTTACGCCGCGCTCAAGATTATTTCACTTATCTGGCGGCTTTGCCAGTTTTATTGTGGGAGGAAACCGGGCTCTGTGCCCAAGGGAAACCCACGACCTTCCGCTGGTAACCATCCCAAATAGCTTAAAAATATGAATTGTTAAGAAAAAAAAAATTTCTTTTCCGTTTTATTTTAACATCAAATTGAACAGAATTTGGGAGAAAAACAGTAGCCAGGTATAAACACTTCTCATATCTACAAATATTGCTCGGTGATATATTAAATGGGAACCCAGGGGGGAGTTGTAAAATTATACAACGATGGGTGGCCTTAACTTTTTATCCATCTATTAAATTGTGAGAAGGGTGCAATTTAGTATACTCTGAATCGAAAAATATCACTGTTATTGATATATCATCACGATAATTCCGAACTACTTTTTTGGGCAAAGACAAAATTGCAGATAACCTGGTGTGGTCAGGCCCAAGTGCATTACGTAATAAGTGTGTCGAAACATTAGAATCAATCGTCCTATTTGCTAAAGATTGTTTCCTTTTTAGCAAAAGCTTATTGACCTCTCTCAAATTAAGGTCATCAGGGGGATAAAACTCTTCCAGTACTTGCTCTCCATCAAGGTGACCAGCTACTAAACGAACGGCTTTTTCAGGGGAGAGCATCTCCCACAAGCCATCAGAGGCAAGAATGAGAAATTTGTCTTTAGGTGTCAGCCTATGATGGGTGACTTCAGGCTCAGCAGTTAGGTATGGTGGGGTTCTGTAATTTGGAGGTATTAACTGGTCCCCATATTGCTGAATCAAAGGTTGACTTTGTATGCCTGCTTTTAATACATGTTTCAAGTCTTTAACGGCCCATTTGTATCGAACGTCTCCAAAGGCTCTGAGAGGAATAAGTTGACCCAACAATCGTCCACCTCTAATTAATGAGGTAGATTCATTTGGATGAGAAGCTAGAAGGCGTGTAACTTCTTGCTCATTATCCGCGTTGTGCTCATTTGTCAATTCCAATGCTTTCCATTCTTCATGTTCAGAAAACACTCCTAAAACTGCCTTGCAATCTCCTACATTTGCAACATGAAGATTGCTGCCATTAACATAAGCCACACACGCACAAGACCCTGAGAATGCTACATCAAACATGTGATCATTTTGAATGGTGTTAGTAGATGATGGTAAAGCCTCAGTGATGATATCTTGATCAAGTCTCATAAAGGCACTAATAATCTTTTCTCCTGTGCTAAGTTCATCTTCCCCAGGTCCGTCCAACTCTGTTATTAGCTTGGATAAGCCATATTTATACACACTGTCCAGTGACTCTTCCACAAAATCAGTATCTTTCAGATACTTCTGGATCAGCTCTGGCTGAACAATATCGTACGCTTCTCCTTGCTTCAAACATTTTGCATAGGATTCTATCACTTCTGATGGTGAGAGAAAAACTGAGAGGTAATCAAATAAACGTTCAGATAGAGCTTGTGCACATGCTGCCCCTGCATGGCCATCAAACACACCAAATAAGAAGGACTCATTTGGTAACACCTTAGCCTCAGCCAATCGATCTTCTATGGGGCTGTTTGAAGCCAACTGATTCAACTCAAACCCTTGCACAGCCCCCTCGTAAATTTCGACTGATACTTCATTCAATCTTAAAATTCTACTGACTTCAGACGGAGTTAGCCGAGCATATTCTGGTCCGGTCGGAGCGTATCGTCTGCTTTGTTTGGTCTGAAAACCATAACCTACATTCCAAAATAACCGTTTGGGAGCAGTTCTTCTGGGAAGGCTGGAGTGAAAGTTGTGAAGCAAAAGCAGACGATTTTCAGCTTTCAAAAACGAGAGTCGGTGTTTGGTTTTTGTCCGAGTGTTGCCGAGAACGTACCATTTGCTAAAAATTGCTGACATTTCAACGTCCGCTCCAAGTTCGTCTTATGAATAACTCCTTCACTATCATTTCCTTAGTGATCAATTTATTCGCCGAACTCTTGTTATCGTCGGAGATTAACTTGTGGTTGGTTGGGTGCCAAGCGACTTTCTTTCGTAATACAACAACACGGCCTAAACTCGAAATGACATTAGTTTCGTAAAAAGATTTTTGTTGAATTTGCTATGTAAAATCGCCTGAAACATCACACTTTCTTCTAAGAAAATAAAATATTACAAAAAGTTCAGGAAAAGGTATTTCCAGAACATTTCTGAATTTCTTAAGATCGGTCAAGTTTCTTCAAAATACGGCTAGGAATAAAGTTGTGCGGAAGTCAGACTGATCATAAGCGAACGTTTCGTCCAATGATTATTGAATAGTTCATAGATTTCGTCTCACATGCTTTAATTCATTAAAACTTGAGTTCATAATTTTTTTTAATCTTGTCATATAGCAAACAGTTTGTTTAATGCCCTTCAACTACACACACACATTATCTTAGCTCTGTGATTAAAGTTAAAATCCGTTTGAAAAAATGTTGGATGTCAATTATACTTTATAGGCATACAAATGATGCAATTGTTAATTCTTTGCAATACTGTCAAAAGTATCAAACGTTCATGCCAATATAATTTATTATAAATATCTGTTATATTTCAATCTGTGAAATATGACTTTCAGTCTTGATGTGAGATGGAAAAACGCGAGTTTAGTTTGAGATGACACAGTAAACTTCGGATTACTCGTTTTTCACTCAACTAGGTCGCGGTGACATTTCACTGCAGGTCTATGGTTTGTTTTCGCGTGTTTGTGAAAGTAGGTCGTTAAAAGTCAAAATATTATCATAAACAATGTTGCCAATATTTTCGAGAGGTAGTAGCAGATTCATACGAGATGGGAAAAAACTTTTAATTCGTGGTATCCAGTCTAAATCGGCTGACAACTCATCACAAGCTTCAGGTTCGTGTCTGATTTTGTTTCGTAAGAAAAGGTCATGCCGAAAACAACAACAACATGACTTAAGATCTAGACTAGATGGAAATATCTAATCAGTATTTTGGAGTCCGGATTCATTGCAATCAAAAAGCCGGCGTAGACTTAATTCAATAACATTAAATGTCTACAGGTACCTCGTTATTTATGTTTGGATATTTATTGATCCAATAAATGTCAGAAATTATAAATAACGGAGTAAGACCTTTACTAAAGTGAAGTAGCGTAGACTGGCCACTTCACATACTCGAATTGTCTACTAACGGCCATAAACTCATAATCACGTTCACGAATAATTTACTGGGATTTTAGCTTCCTACCACTACCAGTACCAGTAGGCCTACCACTGTAGCCTAGGGGTACCACTACCAGTACCAATTATCGAGGGGTACCAGTTATCGAGGGTTAGGTACATTATTTTACTTTTGACTAAAAAAGTTAGTTATGATTGATTGTTATTATCTCTTCCTGGCAACTTATTGGATTTTATTTTCAAGTCAATATTGCACTGTCAGTGTGCTAATTCTTGGATCTTCGTTATCAGAAGTGGCCCTCTGAACGCCAATGGGATGTCACATGATCTTACTATCTTGAACCATTGAAATAGAACTTCTCCGATGTCCTCTGCTTTCTTTTTAAATTTCATTTTCTATTATAAAGTCATTTTTACTAAATAAGCTTCTTTCGAGTTTGGCTAAAACCCCACAAGATCACGCGAGAAATGAGTTTAGGGGTATAACGCTCACTGACCAGCCGTTCATTTAACATTAGCGTCTATGGTGATCAACGGTTATCGTGTGATTTTGTCTTTGATTCTTTATTTCTAAATCATTTCTTTAATCCAATTGTTTTTGTGAAACACACCAGAAGCTACCAGTTGCATTTTTGTCAGTTGACTGTCAGTAAAAATATTTATATCGTGTGGATACGCTTGGAAGTTGTCAAAAACCAACGGTGAAAACACAACTACGACGTGTTATTTTTGTGTTAGAAATAATATTTTTTTGTCCATCAAAAAGAAGTATCTAATGGCTTTGTATATATCTTGATGTGTCTCACAAAAAGACTTTTGTAAAAAGTATAGATTGTAAGTTGAGAATCACAGAAATAACAACAGGGTTACAACCGATCTCCATAAGCACTAATGGTAATCGGACAGCCGATCGGTGAAAGTTATACCCCTAAACTCATTTCTCACGTGATCTCGCGGGGTTTCAGCCAAACTCGAAAGAGGCTTATTGATCTTGCTTTAGAATCTCTGCACATTTGTGACTATTAAGATACAGCTGTATGCCACTTATCCCACCTCACACTGAATACTTTCTGTTCATTGGTTCAAACGTGTCACGTGGAGACCCTGTATATTCCATGTTACGTCACAGTGCTGATCCATACAGGGCGACTACCATATATGGTTCGTGACGTCGTGTCTAGACACTTGTCAGTCAAGTCTGGTCGCGCCATACATATGAGAAAATAGCTTTCGGAGTTCATTTTCTGCCTTTTATGAAAGTCAAGTTTGAGAAAGAAGGGTAGGATATCGTACAAGTTAGGTCTTCGGTGGGATAAATTTGTTACAGGGAGTGTTTGAGGGGGGATACGGAAATATATGGGGTCAGTAAACAGTAGATTGAGCTCGCCTAAGGCCTCATCCAATATTCGTTTACTGACCCCATATATTTCCGTATCCCCCCTCGAACAAACCCTGTAACTAATAATCTGCCTTTCATTTTACAAACAGCAATGATCCTAGGCCTTTATTTACTTGAAATGTAGGGTTTTTTAGTTTATGTTTTCTCCAAATGAACCATAGGATGTAAGCCATTGTCAGCAAGCGGATTAATCCTATAATTGCAATTAAGTTTGTCTTGCTGTATATATAAACTTTTACTTTCTATAAAACATTTTTACATGTTAATGATAAAAAATTAAAGACATCACCACGTCCTCAGTTGTTTTTAACAACACGAGCTTTCGGCACCTGTGCCGGTGCCTTCGTCAAGTGTAACTGAATTCCCTGATTGGCCACTTAACACATTTGTTCTTTTCTTTTGTATATATGTCAATATTTTGAAACATTAAATTCAGTTACACTTGACGAAGGCACCGGCACAGGTGCCGAAAGCTCGTGTTGTTAAAAACAACTGAGGACGTGGTGATGTCTTTAATTTTTTATCATTAGTATGGAACCCACGTTTAAAGAGAGTTTCAAACATTTCTTATTTTTACATGTGTTATAATAAAATGATTTACAAACTTTAATGTATGTTGCAGCTGCCTTTAAGATAGTGGACAGCCAATGTAAACATTTTTACATGTGTTATGATAAAATTATTTACAAACTTTAATGTATGTTGTAGCTGCCTTTAAGATCGAGGACAGCCAATGTAAACATTTTTATATGTGTTATAATAAAATGATTTACAAACTTTAATGTATGTTGTAGCTGCCTTTAAGATCGAGGACAGCCAGATTCCTCGACCCAAAGAGATGGGTGGAGATGTTGAATTCCAACCTCTATATCTGGATGCCCAGTCAACTACCCCCATGGTTGGTATTTAAATCAGAAATATTTGAACCCTACAGGGACTGATCCAGGAAAAATTTGGGCATACCATTTCAGTTCAAAATGTTAAGACAAAAACAACATCTCTGGCCCAAAATTCAATATTAAATGCTATTTTGACATTAAAATCTGTTGGTTTTAAGAATTTGGGCGGATTTTTTGCTTGTGAGTTTGGGCGCCCATACCTGTATACAGGTATCAAAATGTCTCTGGATCAGTCTATGCCCTATAAAGCTCTGTATTGAGGGGTTTTGAATGCCATAATTTGGGTATAACCCGGATGCCCAATCAACTACCGCCATGGTTGGTATTTAAATCAGAAATATTTGAACCCTATAAAGATCTGTATTGAGGGGTTTTGAATGCCATAATTTGGGTATAACCCAATCCCCCCCCCCCAAAAAAAAAAAAACTTGAAATTGCTTTATTATTTTGTTCTTTCAGGACCCTAGAGTACTGGACTATATGTTACCGTATCTAACGTCATTCTATGGCAACCCTCATTCACGGACACATGCTTATGGCTGGGAAAGTGAAGCTGGTGTGGAAAAGGCAAGGAAGGTATCCCAGTAATACTTTCAAATCTTAAATTTCTGTGACAAGAATAAGCGGTTTTGGTTGAAAATGTCAATCACGCACAAACATATTTAACTTTTCATCATGACGAAAGCCAGTTTCAACTCATGATTCTTGTTTTCACATAAATGTCAAATGTCAATCATGCACAAACATATTTAACTTTTCATCATGACGAAAGCCAGTTTCAACTCATGATTCTTGTTTTCACATAATTGCCAAATGTCAATCATGCACAAACATATTCAACTTTTCATCATGACGAAAGCCAGTTTCAACTCATGATTCTTGTTTTCACATAATTGCCAAATGTCAAATGTCAATCATGCACAAACATATATAACTTTTCATCATGACGAAAGCCAGTTTCAACTCATGATTCTTGTTTTCACATAATTGCCAAATGTCAAATGTCAATCATGCACAAACATATTCAACTTTTCATCATGACGAAAGCCAGTTTCAACTCATGATTCTTGTTTTCACATAAATGTCAAATGTCAATCATGCACAAACATATTCAACTTTTCATCATGACGAAAGCCAGTTTCAACTCAAGATTCTTGTTTTCACATAATTGCCAAATGTCAAATGTCAATCATGCACAAACATATTTAACTTTCCATCATGCCGAAAGCCAGTTTCAACTCTTGATTCTTGTTTTCACATAATTGCCAAATGTCAAATGTCAATCATGCACAAACATATTTAACTTTTCATCATGACGAAAGCCAGTTTCAACTCTTGATTCTTGTTTTCACATAATAGCCAAATGTCAAATGTCAATCATGCACAAACATATTTAACTTTTCATCATGCGAAAGCCAGTTTCAACTCTTGATTCTTGTTTTCACATAATTGCCAAATGTCAAATGTCAATCATGCACAAACATATTTAACTTTTCATCATGACGAAAGCCAGTTTCAACTCTTGATTCTTGTTTTCACATAATTGCCAAATGTCAAATGTCAATCATGCACAAACATATTTAACTTTTCATCATGACGAAAGCCAGTTTCAACTCTTGATTCTTGTTTTCACATAATTGCCAAATGTCAAATGTCAATCATGCACAAACATATATAACTTTTCATCATGACGAAAGCCAGTTTCAACTCTTGATTCTTGTTTTCACATAATTGCCAAATGTCAAATGTCAATCATGCACAAACATATTTAACTTTTCATCATGACGAAAGCCAGTTTCAACTCATGATCCTTGTTTTCACATAATTGCCAAATGTCAAATGTCAATCATGCACAAACATATTTAACTTTTCATCATGACGAAAGCCAGTTTCAACTCATGATTCTTGTTTTCACATAATTGCCAAATGTCAATCATGCACAAACATATTTAACTTTTCATCATGACGAAAGCCAGTTTCAACTCATGATTCTTGTTTTCACATAATTGCCAAATGTCAAATGTCAATCATGCACAAACATATTTAACTTTTCATCATGACGAAAGCCAGTTTCAACTCATGATTCTTGTTTTCACATAATTGTCAAATGTCAATCATGCACAAACATATTTAACTTTTCATCATGACGAAAGCCAGTTTCAACTCATGATTCTTGTTTTCACATAATTGCCAAATGTCAAATGTCAATCATGCACAAACATATTTAACTTTTCATCATGACGAAAGCCAGTTTCAACTCATGATTCTTGTTTTCACATAATTGTCAAATGTCAATCATGCACAAACATATTTAACTTTTCATCATGACGAAAGCCAGTTTCAACTCATGATTCTTGTTTTCACATAATTGTCAAATGTCAATCATGCACAAACATATTTAACTTTTCATCATGACGAAAGCCAGTTTCAACTCATGATTCTTGTTTTCACATAATTGCCAAATGTCAAATGTCAATCATGCACAAACATATTTAACTTTTCATCATGACGAAAGCCAGTTTCAACTCATGATTCTTGTTTTCACATAATTGCCAAATGTCAATCATGCACAAACATATTCAACTTTTCATCGTGACGAAAGCCAGTTTCAACTCATGATTCTTGTTTTCACATAATTGCCAAATGTCAATCATGCACAAACATATTCAACTTTTCATCATGACGAAAGCCAGTTTCAACTCATGATTCTTGTTTTCACATAATTGCCAAATGTCAAATGTCAATCATGCACAAACATATTTAACTTTTCATCATGATGAAAGCCAGTTTCAACTCATGATTCTTGTTTTCACATAATTGCCAAATGTCAAATGTCAATCATGCACAAACATATTTAACTTTTCATCATGACGAAAGCCAGTTTCAACTCATGATTCTTGTTTTCACATAATTGCCAAATGTCAATCATGCACAAACATATTCAACTTTTCATCATGACGAAAGCCAGTTTCAACTCATGATTCTTGTTTTCACATAATTGCCAAATGTCAAATGTCAAACATGCACAAACATATTTAACTTTTCATCATGACGAAAGCCAGTTTCAACTCATGATTCTTGTTTTCACATAATTGCCAAATGTCAAATGTCAATCATGCACAAACATATTTAACTTTTCATCATGACGAAAGCCAGTTTCAACTCATGATTCTTGTTTTCACATAATTGCCAAATGTCAATCATGCACAAACATATTTAACTTTTCATCATGACGAAAGCCAGTTTCAACTCATGATTCTTGTTTTCACATAATTGCCAAATGTCAAATGTCAATCATGCACAAACATATTCAACTTTTCATCATGACGAAAGCCAGTTTCAACTCATGATTCTTGTTTTCACATAATTGCCAAATGTCAAATGTCAATCATGCACAAACATATTCAACTTTTCATCATGACGAAAACCAGTTTCAACTCATGATTCTTGTTTTCACATAATTGTCAAATGTCAATCATGCACAAACATATTCAACTTTTCATCATGACGAAAGCCAGTTTCAACTCTTGATTCTTGTTTTCACATAATTGCCAAATGTCAAATGTCAATCATGCACAAACATATTTAACTTTTCATCATGACGAAAGCCAGTTTCAACTCAAGATTCTTGTTTTCACATAATTGCCAAATGTCAAATGTCAATCATGCACAAACATATTTAACTTTCCATCATGCCGAAAGCCAGTTTCAACTCTTGATTCTTGTTTTCACATAATTGCCAAATGTCAAATGTCAATCATGCACAAACATATTTAACTTTTCATCATGACGAAAGCCAGTTTCAACTCTTGATTCTTGTTTTCACATAATAGTCAAATGTCAATCATGCACAAACATATTTAACTTTTCATCATGCGAAAGCCAGTTTCAACTCTTGATTCTTGTTTTCACATAATTGCCAAATGTCAAATGTCAATCATGCACAAACATATTTAACTTTTCATCATGACGAAAGCCAGTTTCAACTCTTGATTCTTGTTTTCACATAATTGCCAAATGTCAAATGTCAATCATGCACAAACATATTTAACTTTTCATCATGACGAAAGCCAGTTTCAACTCTTGATTCTTGTTTTCACATAATTGCCAAATGTCAAATGTCAATCATGCGCAAACATATATAACTTTTCATCATGACGAAAGCCAGTTTCAACTCTTGATTCTTGTTTTCACATAATTGCCAAATGTCAAATGTCAATCATGCACAAACATATTTAACTTTTCATCATGACGAAAGCCAGTTTCAACTCATGATCCTTGTTTTCACATAATTGCCAAATGTCAAATGTCAATCATGCACAAACATATTTAACTTTTCATCATGACGAAAGCCAGTTTCAACTCATGATTCTTGTTTTCACATAATTGCCAAATGTCAATCATGCACAAACATATTTAACTTTTCATCATGACGAAAGCCAGTTTCAACTCATGATTCTTGTTTTCACATAGTTGCCAAATGTCAAATGTCAATCATGCACAAACATATTTAACTTTTCATCATGACGAAAGCCAGTTTCAACTCATGATTCTTGTTTTCACATAATTGTCAAATGTCAATCATGCACAAACATATTTAACTTTTCATCATGACGAAAGCCAGTTTCAACTCATGATTCTTGTTTTCACATAATTGCCAAATGTCAAATGTCAATCATGCACAAACATATTTAACTTTTCATCATGACGAAAGCCAGTTTCAACTCATGATTCTTGTTTTCACATAATTGTCAAATGTCAATCATGCACAAACATATTTAACTTTTCATCATGACGAAAGCCAGTTTCAACTCATGATTCTTGTTTTCACATAATTGTCAAATGTCAATCATGCACAAACATATTTAACTTTTCATCATGACGAAAGCCAGTTTCAACTCATGATTCTTGTTTTCACATAATTGCCAAATGTCAAATGTCAATCATGCACAAACATATTTAACTTTTCATCATGACGAAAGCCAGTTTCAACTCATGATTCTTGTTTTCACATAATTGCCAAATGTCAATCATGCACAAACATATTCAACTTTTCATCGTGACGAAAGCCAGTTTCAACTCATGATTCTTGTTTTCACATAATTGCCAAATGTCAATCATGCACAAACATATTCAACTTTTCATCATGACGAAAGCCAGTTTCAACTCATGATTCTTGTTTTTACATAATTGTCAAATGTCAATCATGCACAAACATATTTAACTTTTCATCATGCCGAAAACCAGTTTCAACTCATGATTCTTGTTTTCACATAATTGCCAAATGTCAAATGTCAATCATGCACAAGCATATTTAACTTTTCATCATGACGAAAGCCAGTTTCAACTCATGATTCTTGTTTTCACATAATTGCCAAATGTCAAATGTCAATCATGCACAAACATATTCAACTTTTCATCATGACGAAAACCAGTTTCAACTCATGATTCTTGTTTTCACATAATTGTCAAATGTCAATCATGCACAAACATATTCAACTTTTCATCATGCCGAAAACCAGTTTCAACTCATGATTCTTGTTTTCACATAATTGTCAAATGTCAATCATGCACAAACATATTTAACTTTTCATCATGACGAAAACCAGTTTCAACTCATGATTCTTGTTTTCACATAATTGTCAAATGTCAATCATGCACAAACATATTTAACTTTTCATCATGACGAAAACCAGTTTCAACTCATGATTCTTGTTTTCACATAATTGTCAAATGTCAATCATGCACAAACATATTTAACTTTTCATTATGACGAAAACCAGTTTCAACTCATGATTCTTGTTTTCACATAATTGTCAAATGTCAATCATGCACAAACATATTCAACTTTTCATCATGCCGAAAACCAGTTTCAACTCATGATTCTTGTTTTCACATAATTGTCAAATGTCAATCATGCACAAACATATTCAACTTTTCATCATGCCGAAAACCAGTTTCAACTCATGATTCTTGTTTTCACATAATTGTCAAATGTCAATCATGCACAAACATATTCAACTTTTCATCATGCCGAAAGCCAGTTTCAACTCATGATTCTTGTTTTCACATAATTGTCAAATGTCAATCATGCACAAACATATTCAACTTTTCATCATGCCGAAAGCCAGTTTCAACTCATGATTCTTGTTTTCACATAATTGCCAAATGTCAATCATGCACAAACATATTTAACGTTTCATCATGATGAAAGCCAGTTTCAACTCATGATTCTTGTTTTCACATAATTGCCAAATGTCAAATGTCAATCATGCACAAACATATTTAACTTTTCATCATGACGAAAACCAGTTTCAACTCATGATTCTTGTTTTCACATAATTGTCAAATGTCAAATGTCAATCATGCACAAACATATTTAACTTTTCATCATGACGAAAACCAGTTTCAACTCATGATTCTTGTTTTCACATAATTGTCAAATGTCAAATGTCAATCATGCACAAACATATTTAACTTTTCATCATGACGAAAACCAGTTTCAACTCATGATTCTTGTTTTCACATAATTGTCAAATGTCAAATGTCAATCATGCACAAACATATTTAACTTTTCATCATGACGAAAACCAGTTTCAACTCATGATTCTTGTTTTCACATAATTGTCAAATGTCAATCATGCACAAACATATTTAACTTTTCATCATGACGAAAGCCAGTTTCAACTCATGATTCTTGTTTTCACATAATTGCCAAATGTCAATCATGCACAAACATATTTAACGTTTCATCATGATGAAAGCCAGTTTCAACTCATGATTCTTGTTTTCACATAATTGCCAAATGTCAAATGTCAATCATGCACAAACATATTTAACTTTTCATCATGACGAAAACCAGTTTCAACTCATGATTCTTGTTTTCACATAATTGTCAAATGTCAAATGTCAATCATGCACAAACATATTTAACTTTTCATCATGACGAAAACCAGTTTCAACTCATGATTCTTGTTTTCACATAATTGTCAAATGTCAATCATGCACAAACATATTTAACTTTTCATCATGACGAAAACCAGTTTCAACTCATGATTCTTGTTTTCACATAATTGTCAAATGTCAATCATGCACAAACATATTTAACTTTTCATCATGACGAAAACCAGTTTCAACTCATGATTCTTGTTTTCACATAATTGTCAAATGTCAATCATGCACAAACATATTTAACTTTTCATCATGACGAAAACCAGTTTCAACTCATGATTCTTGTTTTCACATAATTGTCAAATGTCAATCATGCACTAACATATTTAACTTTTCATCATGACGAAAACCAGTTTCAACTCATGATTCTTGTTTTCACATAATTGTCAAATGTCAATCATGCACAAACATATTCAACTTTTCATCATGCCGAAAACCAGTTTCAACTCATGATTCTTGTTTTCACATAATTGTCAAATGTCAATCATGCACAAACATATTTAACTTTTCATCATGACGAAAACCAGTTTCAACTCATGATTCTTGTTTTCACATAATTGTCAAATGTCAATCATGCACAAACATATTTAACTTTTCATCATGACGAAAACCAGTTTCAACTCATGATTCTTGTTTTTACATAATTGTCAAATGTCAATCATGCACAAACATATTTAACTTTTCATCATGACGAAAACCAGTTTCAACTCATGATTCTTGTTTTCACATAATTGTCAAATGTCAATCATGCACAAACATATTTAACTTTTCATAATGCCGAAAACCAGTTTCAACTCATGATTCTTGTTTTCACATAATTGTCAAATGTCAATCATGCACAAACATATTCAACTTTTCATCATGCCGAAAACCAGTTTCAACTCATGATTCTTGTTTTCACATAATTGTCAAATGTCAATCATGCACAAACATATTCAACTTTTCATCATGCCGAAAACCAGTTTCAACTCATGATTCTTGTTTTCACATAATTGTCAAATGTCAATCATGCACAAACATATTCAACTTTTCATCATGCCGAAAACCAGTTTCAACTCATGATTTTTGTTTTCACATAATTGTCAAATGTCAATCATGCACAAACATATTTAACTTTTCATCATGACGAAAACCAGTTTCAACTCATGATTCTTGTTTTCACATAATTGTCAAATGTCAATCATGCACAAACATATTTAACTTTTCATCATGCCGAAAACCAGTTTCAACTCATGATTCTTGTTTTCACATAATTGCCACTGACCAGCAGGGTTTCTGTACAACAAAAAGGATTATCTTTAATAGCATTTGTACAATGTTACAAAGTATTCCAGAAAATCCACTGACTAAAGACTAAACTCTTGGCTGTCTTCAAACTTCATGGGTTTTATTTTATTGCAACAACCTACGACTGGGTATAAAGGTCTAAATGACATAGCCTCTTTCAAGACAATTAGAAACTTGCCTCCATGGTTATTTTAGTCAAGAAGATTTTCCCTGTGCCCATGTGTTTCAGTGTTCATATTTATCTACCCAAAGCCCAGATTGTCTGTAGGTTTGGAGGGGGCTCGGTGGTCCAGTGGGTTAGAGTGATCGTCCCGTACAGACCTTCCATCGATGCGGTGCGGGTTCGCATCACACTCAGACCAAATAAAAATTGACAAAATTTCTGCGTGGATTTTCACTTGGTCGCCCTATGTGGAAGAGTTGGCAAGTACTTGCCAAACTAAACCCACTAAACCTGGCAGCGCGTCATATAAGTGAAATAATCTTGAGTGCGCCGTAAAACATCAATCAATAAATCGGTTTAGAAACAATAAACCAGAGTGGTATTAATAACTTGCATCCCTTTATTGGGTATTTTTTCTCTTCAGATTGAGCCATCTACTCAGCACTTAAATTTAAAAGGGGCCTCCGTAGCTCAGTAGGTAGAGCGTTGGACGCTCAATCCGAACAGCCTTCCACCAATGGGTCGCGGATTCTATTCCCACTCAGTCCAAAAAAAATTGGAAAATTTTCTGACTGGGTTTTTACTCGAACGACCTATGTGGGATGGTTGTCAGTTACCAACAGAAGGTCGTAGGTTTCCTCCGGAGCCCGGTTTCCTCCCACAATAAAACTGGCAACGCCGCCACATAAGTGAAATAATCTTGAGCGCGGCGTAAAACACCAAACAATCAATCAATTAACCTAAATTTAAAATAGAAATGCTTTTCAATAAATTTGTTGGTTCTGAATGATATCATTGTTTAATTTCAGCAAGTTGCAGATTTGATCGGAGCTGATCCTAGAGAAATTATTTTTACCAGTGGGGCGACGGAGTCTAACAATATAGCTGTAAAGGGTGTAGCCAGATTTTATAAAAGCAAAAAAAAGCATATTATAACAACACAAACGG
The DNA here is from genome assembly GCA_963971465.1 of Lepidochitona cinerea. Lineage (NCBI taxonomy): Eukaryota > Metazoa > Mollusca > Polyplacophora > Chitonida > Tonicellidae > Lepidochitona > Lepidochitona cinerea. The sequence continues at coordinate 39,137,103 of OZ020555.1, read as the reverse complement.
TAAGTAGAAAAGTCCCCAGTCATTGCAACAGGGGGTTGTTTCTCAACAAAGTTACGACCGACGTAAGTCCAATACAAGGCGTAACTACCATGGCAACATATACCCTCAACATTACGTTACGACCAGGCGCAAAGTTACGACGGGCGTAAGTGTGTTGAGAAACCGCCCCCAGGTTTATACACATAGAAAAAGATAAAGTCGTTAATTGTGTGTCTTGATTTCAGATATTAACAGTAAGGCTTGTCATTTTCCTATGTATACTAAACTTCTAATTTTATCATCAACATTTAGAAGGAAGTAATTAAACAAAAACACTTTTAATGAATAACATGAATCGTCAACTACTCCGCTAAGCAGGGATTCATAGAAGTCCCAAATTTACGAACCGAAATCGAAAAAGTCAGCTTCTTAGAAGGCGAATTATTACGATTATTGTGCTTAATACTCCCCAAAATGTCTCAGTTCATCAAAATCAGCTTATTTTAGAAATGTTTAGGTAATTAAAAAGACTTCCAACGTTCAAAATAAGCCATGTTGTAGAGACACTGAAAACGGGGCTGTATGTTTCTCAGTATCTAAACAACAACAACAAGAGAATGACGGCGGTTTCTAAATAAACTTTTCCCTTGAAATTTTTTCATCATAAACAGTGGATATCAATCAAACAATATTCAGTTTTTCACGGCCAAATTGAGTTTGGAAATTTAAGTTTTCAAAAGGAAATTTTAAACTGAAAATATTGAGTTTTTCAACACCAAATTCAGTTTTAAACTCAATTTTACGAACCGAATATCGGTAAGTAAATTGGACGTGTATGAATCCCTGCTAAGGTGGGCGTTTCCTCGCCTCGAAGTGTGTGGTGTAAAACATCAATGAATCAATATTGAACTCAACGTTTCAATTGCGGCAGTAGAATGATATATTTATACAGAAGGGGACATATGAATGATTTCCATACATGGTTAAAACATAAAAGACCATGAAAACATGAAGGCAATGATATTAAAATTATAAAAGTTGTTCTGTAATTTAATTTAAATCTATTTGGCCCTTTTTTCCACATACAAGACATTTGCTTAAAGAAAATTTTCTTAATTGTAGCACCGTAAAAATGAAATCCAATGTTATTCTTTATGTCTTCATTTTTCTTTGTGACAGGAACATAAATGTGTATTAGATTCTTGTCGGTCATTGGAAGCCGATGGTTTTGACGTCACTTACTTGCCAGTTCTGAAAAATGGCCTTGTTGACCTCAAGGTAAAGTGGGAAACTTTGCATCTGTTTTTTGACAGTACTTATTTCTCAAAATCCCAGTAATATCTTGCCTTTGCATAGTATAAAATACACTGTTCTCACAAATCACACTAAATAACTAAGACCGTTTAAACCCATACAAAAGTTCTAGAGATTAGCAATAAAATTATCGAGGCTTGAGATTATGCCATTCCAGTTCTGAATGGATCAATGATATCAAAGTTTACCAATTAATATCACATTGTTGTTAATTATTTTGATAAATATTTGTACATTTAGGTGAAATTGTACATATAAATAATTGATACCTTCTTTGTTCATACAGAAAAAGGTTCTCTTACTAGGACTTATGAAACATTCTCTTTGCTAGAAATGTTTGAAACTCTCTTTAAACGTGGGTTCCATTTGAATTGCATTGAACGAAATTGCATTTGCAATTGCATTGAATGCAAATTGCATTTGCAATGCGCATGTGACTGAGCGTTTTTCTTTCGAAAATGACGTTTAAATCTGACGTTATGGAACAAAATACGTCAAATGGAATTGCAACGTCATCAAAAACGTTCTTAATGGCGTCATCTGTCACCGGATATCACAAAATCTTCTCGTGTTGTTAAAAAACAACTGAGGATGTGGTGATGTCTTGAATTTTTTATCATTATTCTCTTTGCTTTCGTGGGGCCTCCGTGGCTCAGTAGGTAGAGCGTTGGACACTCAATCCAAACAGCCTTCCACCAATGGGTCGCGGGTTCGAATCCCACTCAGTCCAAAAATTTGAAAATTTTCTGACTGGGTTTTCACTCGAACGACCTATGTGGGATGGTTGCCAGTTACCAGCGGAAGGTTGTGGGTTTCCTCCGGGCACAGAGCCCGGTTTCCTCCCACAATAAAACTGGCAACGCCGCCATATAAGTGAAATAATCTTGAGCACGGCGTAAAACACCAAACAATCAATCAATCTTTGCTTTCGTAAATTTAATCTTGACAAATTATGTATCTTACAATTTTCAGGGAAGCAATTTTGTTATTGCAGCATTATAGGGAGCGCAAGTCACGTGTGAATTCCACAAATTTCCTGTCACCGGCACTGCATTGCGCATGTGACTGAGCGTTTTTCGTTCGAAAATGACGTTTAAATCTGACGTTATGGAACAAAATATGTCAAATGGAATTGCAACGTCATCAAAAACGTTCTTAATGGCGTCATCTGTCACCGGATATCACAAAATCTCGTAATAATTCTTATGAGACGCGCTCCCTATAAAATCTTCAAATAAAATACACAAATGTAAATAAATATCAATTAAAATGAGCGGTTTGGCTGCCCCGTCTGACAATTTGAATTTACTAAAACTTGTACACATCTTGAAGATTCAAGCATAATGTTTACATGTACACCAACAAGTTACAGCTTGTACCACTTCTATTTTCATATTAAAAACAAAAGCCTTCCATTGATAAGAGGCTGTTATCCATCGTAAAAAAAACTAAACAATTTATCAAACTTGTAAAAGATGATTAGGTCCACAATCTTCACCATCAAATCACTTTGATCTGTTAACTGTTCCTGTTATTGGCATGGTGTAAGACTATAATCAAATAATCAAATCTATCTGGGGAAGTATTGGGTAATTATGATTAATCAAATCTATCTGGTGAAGTATTGGGTCATTAGGATTAATCAAATCTATCTGGTGAAGTATTGGGTCATTAGGATTAATCAAATCTATCTGGTGAAGTATTGGGTCATTAGGATTAATCAAATCTATCTGGTGAAGTATTGGGTCATTAGGATTAATCAAATCTATCTGGTGAAGTATTGGGTCATTAGGATTAATCAAATCTATCTGGGGAAGTATTGGGTCATTAGGATTAATCAAATCTATCTGGTGAAGTATTGGGTCATTAGGATTAATCAAATCTATCTGGTGAAGTATTGGGTCATTAGGATTAATCAAATCTATCTGGGGAAGTATTGGGTCATTAGGATTAATCAAATCTATCTGGTGAAGTATTGGGTCATTAGGATTGATCAAATCTATCTGGTGAAGTATTGGGTCATTAGGATTAATCAAATCTATCTGGTGAAGTATTGGGTCATTAGGATTAATCAAATCTATCTGGTGAAGTATTGGGTCATTAGGATTAATCAAATCTATCTGGTGAAGTATTGGGTCATTAGGATTAATCAAATCTATCTGGTGAAGTATTGGGTCATTAGGATTAATCAAATCTATCTGGGGAAGTATTGGGTCATTAGGATTAATCAAATCTATCTGGTGAAGTATTGGGTCATTAGGATTTATCAAATCTATCTGGTGAAGTATTGGGTCATAAGGAAAGTCATGTTTTGGGGTTAATTGATTGCTTACTTAGCCCTAGTAATTAGTGGTCAACAACATTCTACAAAAGCTGTCCTCATCAGCAGTTTCAATGCCGTCCTCAACAAGATAAAAGTACATGTAAATCTCCGTGATAACTGCTGTCGCAAAACCAATCTAGGTCAGCATTTTTTTTTTCTGTGGCAAATCTTTCTAATTACTAGGGCTGCTTACTTCATGTTTTGGGGGCCTTCGTGGCTCAGTAGGTAGAGCTCAATCCGAACAGCCTTCCACCAACGGGTCGCGGGTTCGAATCCCACTCAGTTCAAAAAATTTGGAAAATTTTCTGACTGGTTTTTCACTCGAACGACCTATGTGGGATGGTTGCTAGTTACCAACGGAAGGTTGTGGGTTTCCTCCGAGCATAGAGCCCGGTTTCCTCCCACAATAAAAACTGGCACTGCCGCCATATAAGGGAAATGATCTTGAGCGCAGCAGAAAACACCAAACAATCAATCAACTTCATGTTTTAAGCTGTACTAAGTGATCAACTAAAATATCAATTTTCTGCTGACAGTGCAAATGCTAAATTGATAGACTTAATACGTTCTTAATTTTTCTCATAGGTGTTAGAAGATGCCATAAGAGAGGACACTAGTCTGGTGTCTGTCATGACAGTGAACAATGAGATTGGAGTAAGACAACCTGTTGAAGAAATAGGTATAGCTCTCTCCTGCTTTGTAAATGTGGCAGGGTTTGTTTTTGGGGTTTTTTTTTTTTGGTTTTTACCCCTTTGCCCGAAGGGTATTGTCGTTGCCTCCGTCATCCGTCTGTCCATTGGTCCTTGTAAACACATTATCTAAAAAAGTCTTTAACTTACAACTTTGAAACTTCACACATTTATTCAATACAGTAAGTACAAGAAGCCTATTGAAAATCAACGCGCTCGGATGTTTTTTCAAGAGTTATGCCCCCTTACATTACCGCTGCTATAAAAAGCCTTGTAAACACATTATCTAAAAAAGTCTTTAACTTACAACTTTGAAACTTCCTACATTTGTTCAATACAGCAAGAACAAGAAGCCTATTTAAAATCGATGTGCTCGGACATGTTTTTCAAGAGTAATGCCCCTTACATGACTATCAGCCAAAAACCTCCTTGTAAATGTGATGCATGTATGTGGAGTAGTTTTTCACTCACAACAAATTGTCTGGAAAATAAATATATCTTCGGTTTCTTTGGCCCAGACCCGAGGGGTCCTGATGGCGACAGCCACTTATTTTAATACTTAGGAGTTATTGCGTTTGACTTGATAGGTCATCCAAAACTGGCAAATAATCTTGAGTGCGGCTTAAAACACCAAACAATCAATATATACAAGAGATAAAGTAACAAACAGTGACTGATGATTGATTGATTGATTGTTTGGTGTTTTACTATATGGCGGCGTTGCCAGTTTTATTGTGGGAGGAAACCCATAACCTTTCGGGGTAACTGGCAACCATCCCTCATAGGTCGTTCGCGTGAAAACGCAGTCAGAAAATTTTCACATTTTTTTTGACTGAATGGGATTCGAACCAACGACCCATTGGTGGATGGCTCTACCTATTGAGCCACAGAGGCCCCCATTGGCTGTTGAAAAACAAAACAAATTGACCAATCAATTCAGTCCTCGAGCAGGTCTACTTTCTTCCGTTCTTTGCATTGGTAACGCAGTAAAAAAAAACCCAAAAACTGACTTTATCGGCACGTCAAAAATAGGCTTGTAACCCACTGCAGGGGCCTGTTTCACAAAGCGGCGTAGATGTATTTTTTGCGTAGGTTCCATACTATCGTATCTCTACAGTATGGGTTGCTAGGCATTTACGTAAAAACTTACGCTACGCCGCTTTGTGAAACAGGCTCCAGGTGTCTAACTAAGTTGAAAAGTAACATGCATACTATACTTTTTTTTATTTATTTCATCATTTGTTTTTATTGCAGGTTCTCTGTGCAGAGATAGGAAAGTATTTTTCCACACAGATGCTGCGCAGGCCGTGGGCAAAATACCAGTTAGTGTTCAGAATATGAAAATAGACTTGATGTCAATCAGCGGTCATAAGATATATGGACCAAAAGGTAAAGTAATTAGTACCCTGCAATGCTATGAATTCTGGGGGTTCCATCTCCAAGTTTCCAAGGCAACCAGTAATTTATATCTTTAGTTATGTAGGGATAAGTACAAATAAGTATGGTTATGGATAATAACTTCTTGATTTAGTCGTTGGTCATGTCTTGATTTAGTTATTACATCATTATTCCAGTTGGCTATTTGATTGATTGATTGTTTGGTGTTTTACGCCGCGCTCAAGATTATTTCACTGTTCGGATTGAGCATCCAACGCTCTACCTACTGAGCCAGGGAGGCCCCCCCCCCATTTGGCTATTTGAAAAATTTGATAAATGCCCAACCCATATCTTGATAAAAGTTAATTTTTCAGTACCTGTCAATGAACCCATTTGACATGTAGAACTATTTTTAAGTATGTGGGAGCGTTGCCATGCAGGTACTCGCCAAAGGTTGGGGGTTTCCTCAGGATGATGATCCCAGTTTCCTCCCCCACTAAAACTGGCAACGTCGCCATGTAAGCGAAAGAGTCTTGAGTGCAGCGTAAAACATCAATCAATCAACCTTAAACTGATTCGAGGGTCTTTGTTGCACTTCTATGGCAAACGTTGCAAGGTTTAGTGAAGGAGGAAAACTGGGATCTTTGTCTGTAGGAAACGTCGAGCTAGTGCCTCGCAACTCTTCCACATGTATACGGCGATAAAGTGAAAAATCCGCTCAGAAATATTTCAATTAACTATTTGGTCCGAGTATAATTTGATCCTGCGTCGCATCGATACAAGGCCTGTGTGGGACTGAGAGACTATCGGACTAACCAACTGAACCACCGAGGCGCCCCGCGGCCCCCGCCCTTTTTGGGTGACATTATTAGAGCCCAAGTCTATTATTGACATATTTTAAGATTGATTGTACAGTCATGATAGGAACGGTTTGTCAAAGTAGACCCATTGTTCTATGGGCTATATTATGCTTGTAAAAATGATAAATTAGAACAGTTACAGTCAGCGGGTTCCTTTTTTGTAAACAGGTATATACTTGAGATACCTCGGTCGTGTTTGGTTTTCTGGGGATGTTTAACCTATATTTATAGATCATTGGGGTCAAAGTCTACCAGAGAAGTCAATTCAATTGGGACTTTAGTATTGGACATGTATATGTATACTGAAAATTCTACTGACTAAGGCCAAGCTCCTGTCAGTCGTCAACCTAATGAAATATCATAGGTTTACTTTATTACAACAATTTATGATGGGGTGTAAAGGTCTAAATGATTTACCTCTTTTTAACACAATTAGAAACTTGTCTCCATGGTTATTTTAGACAAGAAGATTTTCCCTGTGCCCTTGTGTTTTAGTGTTCATAAATATATATGTATACAATATCTATTCTGCCTCATCTCAATTTTGATTTTCATTACAATTCTTGAATCTCACAATATTGATGCAAATTTCTCGGTGATTACTCTTACATATATATATGTATGTAGTCATATAAACACCAAGTACCACATCTGCGGCATTCAAAGTATGTATGTATTTGGCGGGGGGGACCTTCTTGCTACTCAGCTTGTTTCACTTGCCTGACAGTCGGTGTGTAATTTGTAGTTGCCCTAAAGAATTGTTAGTCAGGGCTATCATTAAAGGGAGAGTGATTGCTCTCCTTCCCCTCCACACAGCCCCAGAGGGATCTGAGGATACCTGTTTATCACCCCCCCCCTAACTCTCCCTACTGGTTTCAGGCGAGTCTTTATGTTTTTCACTCTCCCAAGATAAAACTATTCTCCAACCCTTTCATGTCCTTTTTTCTCCAGAATTTGCACAACAATTCTGACATAGATAAATATACCAAAATAAAAAATATACCTTTTCTGTAACTTCAAGATGCTTTTATTTCATCATGATCGTGTTCTCTCTCTGAAAAACATGGGAGAAGAAGTGCACTCGCATTGATTTTGGTGAAACAGGTCATCCCGACAGTTTTGGGAGAGCATATTGTAACTCTCTCAGTCTATTCTTAATGACAGGCCTGTCATTTGTTCCAGGAGCCCTTCATTTAATTCCATCTTATGATATATTTGTACAGGTATAGGAGCACTTTATGTTCGTAGAAGGCCACGAGTGCGTGTGGAACCTGTACAGAGTGGCGGAGGACAGGAGCGGGGGATGAGAAGTGGGACAGTTCCCACCCCTCTTGTCGTTGGATTGGGGGCCGCCTGTGAACTGGCGGCCGAAGAAATGGAGGTTGGGAACTCTAATCTCCACAAGGAATTATTTTACTTGTGTTGATTGAAAGATAATTACATTAATTAGTCTGTATGGCTTTTAAGATCAGTTTCATTGAAAGGCTTTTCTTAGACATTTTAAAAACAGCTTGTGAAAAAAGTTTGGGCTTTGAATTAGTCCATAGTATTTGCTTCGAACCTCTTGGATGGCTGTAAGATATGTCTGTAATGCTAGCAGTTGAAAATTTTCCAATCAATGGTTGACATGCCTCAATCGTTTTAGTCTGTATGGCTTTTCAGATCGGTTTGATTGAAAGGCTCTGAAAATAACCATCAATTTTCGACGTTACGCTCAACCAGTCGGTCTCTCACTAAAACACAAACCTTCCATCAATATATCGGAGATTTAGAAATAACTTGATCCATAAAATTGTATGTGATAGTGAGGAATGTCAGCGGTTTAGGCTGGTCAAAAATAAGAGTTATTTTTCTTCCCCCCACGAAACCTTAAAATATAAATCAACCAATGGCTGATGCACCAAATAAAGCACTTCAAAATCAAAACACAAAATTCTACTGACTAGGGCCAAACTCCTGCCTGTCGTCAACCTAATGAAATATCAGGGGTTTTGTTTATTACAACAACTTATGATGGGGTATAAATGTCTAAATGATATGCCCCTTTTTAAACACAGACTATTAAAAGGCCAAACTCCTGCCTGTTGTCAACCTAATGAAATATCATGGGTTTTGTTTATTACAACAACTTATGATGGGGTATAAACGTCTAAATGATATGCCCCTTTTTAACACAATTAGAAAACTTGTCTCTGTGGTTATTTTAGACAAGAAGATTTTCCCTGTGTCTGTGTGTTTTAGTTTTCATAAATGTACATTTCAGTATGATCACAAGAGAGTCTGTAGTTTGTCTGAGCGACTGATTGAACGAATAACCTCTCGAATTCCCCATGTTATAAGGAATGGTGACCCTGACAAGACATACCCGGGTGAGTGGTCTATAAAACAATCATATTCACCAACTATCCTTGGCATTTAGTGTCAATTTATTTACCGTATTTCTTCTAAAGATTCAGCCACTTTTTTCCTCATAAGGATTCGACCATCAAAAAAGAAATATGCTAAATGAAGCCAGACAAATTTGCCCATTACAGGGAATTTAAAGCAAAATGACCCACCGTGCAGTGTGTGAAAACGGTTATCCTTAAACACAACTTCACAACTCAATTTTTGTCTGACTCAATGGAAAATTTAGGCCATTAGAATGGCTGAATATTTTGAAGAAAAACGGTATGTTTTGAGGCATTGAACATTGACGTTGAGTTTAAATATTTTATATAAATTCACAGTTTTTGTTCAACTAACATAATTTTGTTTAGATAACCAACCACTACAATATATCGTACCTATAAAAGGGTGTGTACTGCAAGTATATGTATACTATAACAGGCTATAGTTAATTATCAAAGTATATAGCATTGTATAAGTTACAACATCATACTCATGGGAAAATGATCACACGTTGACCTCATCTGGATCACGGAGACAATGTTAATAAGAAAATATTGATTACCTCCCTTTACTTCCCCTAATACCACCCGTTGAAAATACTTTGCAATCATAGTTAAAATACAGTGAGATGTGTGTAAACCGACATCTTCAACTCTGTCCAAATCTACAGTATCGTCAATGTCCGTCTGCATTTAAATACTTGTTACATGGGTTACCCATAATAAACCAGCAAATGTCTTAACCAAGGTTGTTTTCCCCAGGCTGTGTGAACCTATCATTTGCATTTGTGGAGGGAGAAAGTCTTCTCATGGCCCTGAAAGACGTCGCTCTCTCATCTGGAAGGTAATATTACAGACTCCAGTTATAATTACATTTTTATGTCCTTGTCCATAAGTCTTAGTGGAAAGGGGGTGTGCGCGTACCTCCGCTAAACTTCTGAGACAAATGTTTTTATCTTTGTGTATGTTTGTAGTGCGTACCTCCGCTCAACTTCTAACTGCCTGTACCTCCGCTCAACTTCTAACTGCCTGTACCTCCGCTCAACTTCTAACTGCCTGTACCGCTGCTCAACTTCTAACTGCCTGTACCTCCGCTCAACTTCTAACTGCCTGTACCTCTGCTAAACTTCTAACTGCCTGTACCTCCGCTCAACTTCTAACTGCCTGTACCTCCGCTCAACTTCTAACTGCCTGTACCTCTGCTAAACTTCTAACTGCCTGTACCTCCGCTCAACTTCTAACTGCCTGTACCTCCGCTCAACTTCTAAGTCAAATGGTTTTATCTTTGTGTATGATTGTAGTGCGTGTACCTCCGCTCAACTTCTAACTGCCTGTACCTCTGCTCAACTTCTAACTGCCTGTACCTCCGCTCAACTTCTAACTGCCTGTACCTCTGCTCAACTTCTAAGTCAAATGGTTTTATCTTTGTGTATGATTGTAGTGCGTGTACCTCCGCTCAACTTCTAACTGCCTGTACCTCTGCTAAACTTCTAACTGCCTGTACCTCTGCTCAACTTCTAAGTCAAATGGTTTTATCTTTGTGTATGATTGTAGTGTGTGTACCTCCGCTCAACTTCTAACTGCCTGTACCTCTGCTAAACTTCTAACTGCCTGTACCTCTGCTCAACTTCTAACTGCCTGTACCTCCGCTCAACTTCTAACTGCCTGTACCTCCGTTCAACTTCTAAGTCAAATGTTTATATCTTTTGGTATGTTTGTAGTGTGTGTACCTCGGCTCAACTTCTAAGACAAATGTTTTTATCTTTGTGTATGTTTGTAGCGCATGTACCTCCGCTCAACTTCTAACTGCCTGTACCTCCGTTCAACTTCTAAGTCAAATGTTTATATCTTTTGGTATGTTTGTAGTGTGTGTACCTCCGCTCAACTTCTAAGACAAATGTTTTTATCTTTGTGTATGTTTGTAGTGTGTGTACCTCGGCTAAACTTCTAACTGCCTGTACCTCCGCTCAACTTCTAACTGCCTGTACCTCTGCTCAACTTCTAAGACAAATGTTTTTATCTTTGTGTATGTTTGTAGTGTGTGTACCTCGGCTAAACTTCTAACTGCCTGTACCTCTGCTCAACTTCTAACTGCCTGTACCTCCGCTCAACTTCTAACTGCCTGTACCTCCGCTCAACTTCTAACTGCCTGTACCTCTGCTCAACTTCTAACTGCCTGTACCTCCGCTCAACTTCTAACTGCCTGTACCTCCGCTCAACTTCTAAGACAAATGTTTTTATCTTTGTGTATGTTTGTAGTGCGTGTACCTCCGCTCAACTTCTAACTGCCTGTACATCTGCACAACTTCTAACTGCCTGTACCTCCGCTCAACTTCTAACTGCCTGTACCTCCGCTCAACTTCTAACTGCACGTACCTCCGTTAAACTTCTAACTGCCTGTACCTCCGCTCAACTTCTAACTGCCTGTACCTCCGCTCAACTTCTAACTGCCAGTACCTCTGCTCAACTTCTAAGACAAATGTTTTTATCTTTGTGTATGTTTGTAGTGCGTGTACCTCCGCTCAACTTCTAACTGCCTGTACCTCTGCACAACTTCTAACTGCCTGTACCTCTGCTCAACTTCTAAGTCAAATATTTTTATCGTTGTGTATGATTGTAGTGCGTGTACCTCTGCACAACTTCTAACTGCCTGTACCTCTGCTCAACTTCTAAGTCAAATATTTTTATCGTTGTGTATGATTGTAGTGCGTGTACCTCTGCTAAACTTCTAACTGCCTGTACCTCTGCTCAACTTCTAAGTCCAATGTTTTTATCTTTGTGTATGTTTGTAGTGCGTGTACCTCGGCTTCATTGGAACCATCTTATGTGTTAAGAGCTATAGGAGCAGATGAAGACTTGGCACACTCATCAATTAGGTTTGTTGATCTATCTTTTGTTGCATTATTCAGTGCGGCATAGAACATCAATCAATCTTTGGTAGCTCAGTGAGTAATGCTATAGATCCTCGTGCTGATACAAACATTCCATGGATGTGTCGGTCAATCAATCAATCAATCAATCATTGGTATCTCAGTTGGTGATGCTTTTGATGCTCATGCTGATACAAACATTCCATGAATGTGTCAGTCAGTCAATCAATCAATCCTTGGATGTGTCGACGGCTCAAATCCAAAATATACCAAACAAAAAATTTACAAAAATCCAATAATTGTCTCCTTAATTGATGTTTACTGTTAACCACCAATCACCAACACTCTCTGGCTGGTTGAAGTCTTGGTTTTCTTGCATTCCGGTTCCATCAACTTGGTTGCTAGGTGACCTTGTTGAAGAGCCTTATATTCCCGAGACTCTCTGTCTATGTTCTTATTTGAGAGGTTTTCACTCTATCAGCCCTGGGATGAATATGAAAGGGATATGAAACACCTTTGTGTTATAGTCAGTCTACTGGCAGCCTGCTTTTGTTTGTCCCAGACACCCCGTGACGGCATTCCGATCCGCCCCGAGAATAGCCGAAACCCGTTTTGTGTATTCCTATTCATTCCGAACCTTACTGATGTCGTGGATATATGGGCCGGAGATAATTGATCGAAATGTCAAAATATTCAAAATGGCGATTGTTTTCTGTTGCTACATGTAGCTTACAAATAGGCATGCACAGTCAATATATCCACGAGATCGGTAAAGTTCGGAATGAATCGGAATACACAACACGGGTTTCGGCTAATGCCGTCACGGGGTGTCTGGGACAAACAATAGCGAGCCAAACAGGCTACTAGTAGACTGACTATAACACAAAGGTGTTTCATATTCATCCCAGATCAGCCTAATAAGACAGATGAGTAACAAAGCATCCTGTTTTACATCTGAACAAAGGGTCTTGTTTTCTCTATCATTGAACCATGGTTGATGATGGCCACCGTTGTATGTGAAATGATCAGGGCCCTGTCTTACAAAGCTGGCGTAAGTTACGTCGGACTTAAATCAGTGAATGAACTTACGCTCTAGTCACAACTGGTCCATGTTGTAGGCCTATGCGCAACTTTACGCCAGCTTTGTAAGAGAGGGCCCTGGAGTCCAAATACAAAGTAACTGGACTAAATTATTATTATTATTTATTATTCTCTTTTATTCAGACATTGACGTCTATGACATATACAGTCAACAATTGATCTTCAGTATACAAAAGTTACATGGGATGGTTGCCAGTTACCAGCGGAAGGTCGTGGGTTTCCTCCGGGCACAGAGCCCGGTTTCCTCCTACAATAAAACTGGCAACGCCGCCATATAAGTGAAATAATCTTGAGCGCGGCGTAAAACACCAAACAATCAATCAATCAACAAAAGTTACATGTACAAGGGGAAGAAATAATGACATAATTTAAAACATCATTTGTACAAAACCATTGTCTGGCTATTGAAGAACAGACAAAATCATCAGAATGTAACAGCAAGCCCAATTATGATGTACTTATTTCAAGGATATATGTCTAGTGTTTTCTGAACATCTAAATATGACCTGTTACTGTAATTTGACTGAGTATGTCTGTAAAAAAACATATTGAGGAAACAAAACAAGCTTCCTGTAAGATCCTTGGGCATCAAAGAAAAAGCAATTGAAAATATGTCCCCACTTGTAAATATCTTCAAATTTAGCATCATTTTTATACGCCTGACTTAAAAAAAGTCGGTCATATTATGGTATCACCAGTGCCGGACGTCCATCCCGGATTCCCTTCCGCTCCATAGCTTTAAGAGTTTTGATTTAATCTTTACGATTCTTTCACAACATATACTTTAGGGGTAGAAGGTGTATCATGAAGCATTTATGACATCGTCGATTGCATAATGTGGCTTCTACATTGGATTATGTAATATTCTGTCTTAGTCTATATCTTCGTTCCCTTCCGCTCCACAATTTGAAGAGTTTTGATCCGACCTTTACAAATTTTTTTCCAACATATACTTTAGGGGCAGAAGGTGTGTCATGAAGCATTTATGACATCGTCGATTGCATAATGTGGCTTCTACATTAGATTATGTAATATTCTGTCTTAGTCTATATCTTCGTTCCCTTCCGCTCCATAACTTGAAGAGTTTTGATCCTACCTTTACATTTTTTTTCCAACATATACTTTAGGGGCTGAAGGTGTGTCATGAACCATTTAGGAAACTGTAGATTGCATAATATGGCTTCTGCATTGGATTATGTAATATTTTGTCCTAGTCTATATCTTGCGTTCCCTTCTGCTCCATAACTTGAAGAGTTTTGATCCGATCTTGACAATTCTTTCAGAGTATATACCTTACGGGCAGACGGTGTTTCGCATACCATTTCTGACATCACCTGTTGCATAATATGGCAGCCATATTGGATTATGAAATATTCCCTTTCGACTCCAGAGTTTCTTTCGTTTTGATATAATTTCTCAAATTCTTTTAGAGTATATATACCTTATAGATAGATGATGTGTCGCATACCAAATTTGATTTAGGTCCACATATTTTTTGTGTGTTTTCAAGAGTTTTTTATCAGAAATGTGTACCTGATGTTTAATATATATATATTAATATATATCAATGCTTTTTTTAGTACACTTGGTCCAGAGTAATACTGGAAACCAATTCATTTATACATTCTGAGACTGTTTTCTTGGATAGTTTAATGTGCGCTACAATAACCCAAAAAGACCGTTTTCACAGCTTTATTACCCGTCTGGTATTTATGAGAGTGGCTGTTTAAATAGAGATCAGGGGACAATGAGCCAGCCTGAAGATTGTTTGCTTTGTACTAAAACTATTACAGCCAAGTCCAATAGAACAGTGTCAAAACTGTTAAAATTGTAAGCTATTGTCAAAGCAATGTCAATTCACAATATTTCAGTTTTTGCAATTAAAATGTGATTGAATTACCTGAACAGATAACATATGTTTACTAAAACGTACTGGTATTTAGTTGCAGCTTCATCAAATTCAGAAAAGAAAAACTTCTAATGTGAACAAGAAATTTCAATTGATGAAATTAATACAAATGTTATATTAAATGTAAAGTTGTTAATCGTAGCGGTTCGACTTTGCCACGGCGGGCGTATGTTGAGTTTACTAAAACTCTTGTTTACTTTTGCACACCATTCTTTCCGTTTCTGGAAGACACAATGAGGTAGGTTGTGTATGACGGATGTCATATCAGATGTACATGTATGACAAGAAGGTTGCAGAAAGTAAAAGAATGGCTTGGTTTTTGTTAGGCTTTGCCCTAAAGATTTCATTTTCATTTTGACCGAGTTTGTACAGTACATTTTCTTAAACAAATTGATTTCAAAATACAGGGGTGTGAATTTTCCTCTTTTTTTTTCGGGCCGACTCACACACCCCTGAAAATAGTTTACTTCAAGTTTTCATTTATTCTTTAAATTTATCAGGTATTCAGTTTCCCAAAATAAATATTCTGTAATTTGTGTTTATTTTTTCCCCAGGTTTGGAATTGGTCGGTTTACAACGGAGGCTGAGATTGATTACACTGCTGATAGCTGTGTCAGTCATGTGACCAGACTCCGAGAAATGAGGTCAGCCATAATACCCCATGTTCCTATTCATCAAACTTTTAAAATAAGGGTCAAAAAAAAATTCGGAGCTGTGTTTTCATTCGTTTGCCCTATGTGGAAGAGTTGCCAGGTACTCTCTGACGATCAGCTGTTTCCTCGTGGCAAAAATCACGGTTTCTTCCCACAGTAAAACTGGCATCTCTGACATATCAGGGCCGTTTCTAGAAAAAAAATCAAGCTTCCGATCCCAAACTCATATAAAGAAAAATTCCCCCCCCCCCCCCTCTCTCAACCAGTGTAAGACATTATTTTCAATATGAATTCTAGTAAATGATTCTCTCGCAGAGCTTTGTCGTTTGAGCCGTTTGTACATGCCATATTTTTCCCAAAGGACGTACAAAACGCTGTTTTTGAGAAAACTCAATGCCGAGCCGTATGGCCGTACCAGCTTCGCTTAAATAATGTTATTTTTTTTACAAATATTGGTCAAGTTACAACAAAAAGTAGTTCCAAAATCTAACCTTTTCAAAGAAACAAACATTTAAATAACATATCGGACCTTCAGTCTTCAGTTTAGTCGACGATGGGCCTTCGCGCGAAAGCAGATCACGTGCTACAACCACTTACTATACAGAGCAGTCAGAAGACTGTACGCTTATTTTCGTAAATTAATTTTATTTCTTTTGATAGTTTATTATATGTTTGAGATTGCTGCTATCCACATAGTCTGTGCAACTGGTAAAATCATTGTCTATGGTCTTTTTCGAAAGCACAATCTCTCCTGCGTTTCCGGAGCCTCTGGTACTAAAACTTTGCAGCACTCTGCAGAATATCAGTGAATAAGGCCCAACGGGAAACTAGCAAATCAATTGGTCCTAATACTTAATTGGCCCAGCCCACCAACAGTCAATCAACCCAACAGCTATGATTGACATCTTTATAAGCGTTGTAAAGCGTATGAACATTTAAGAGTGGACGAATACATAGCATGTCATTCATTGTCACGTGATATAACTTGGTTGAGATGGCTGGTCCGGAGATTTCATTTTGACAGACGTTCTTTCCTGCCATTTTCTTTAAAAACTGTGACACAGACACTGTTGGTAGTCTTGATTTTTGAGGCCACCTGAGTGATAAATGCGTCTGCCTATTCATATTTAAAAAAATATACACGATACAAGAGGGGCATTCAAATGACACGGATCGCAGAATGAGAATGTTCAAGAATCGGGTGGAGTTGTGGTCAAGTCAGACAGTGTATCCACGCTGACGACGTATGTAGACCAATCGGAAACTTCACTAAAGTCAGGTGACCACTTGGCAAACTAACAACATCGGAGCAATTTCTTTTCGTTCGTCCCGCTGACTACAGTTCATTGCGTGCCGGCCGTAGCTGTGTGTGTACCGATGCAACTCAAACGGACTGAATACGGAGTCTCTAGTCGCCTTGTGTTAGGCCATGCGCAAAACGTTCTTAAGGGCCTATTTTTTTTTTTCCTTTTTCATAAAATAAAGCCCCCATTTATTTTTTCTTCATTTAGTTTGGACGCCCGACCGTTTGGGCGCCCGACCGTTTGGGCGCCCTATCGTTTTCCGGAAGCAAAATGGTCCTAGATACGGCCCTGCATATAAGTGAAACCATTTGAGCATCAGTGCGACATAAAACATTTATCAGCCATTGAAATTGGGGGTGACTTGTATGGTATCTGTTTACCATTATCATAATGTCACTCAGCTGAGCCAGAATCCATCAGTGGAATATGCATGCGCGTCCTTAAATGGATTGCGTGTTTGAATCACAGACGGTTTAAAGACAAAATTTGAACATTTATTGAGTTTTTTTTATCGCAACACGGGGAAAGATGCCGGTTTCCTCTACTCTAAACGAGGCCATATAAGTGAAATAATCTTGAGTATGGCAAAAAGCATCAACCCTTGGTTCACTTTGTAAAGTCTGACATTAATTCCACCCACCTCCTCTCCCCTCCCCTGAACAAACAAAATGGACATTCATCTGATTGACCTATGTAAGGTACTAGCCGAAGGCTATGGGCTTTCCTCCAGATTTGGATCCTGTTTCACAAAGCGGCGTAGATGTAATGTTTGCGTAACTTTCATACTAACGTATGTCTGCAGTTAGGGTTGCTTTGGCAGTTCCGTGAAAACTTCCGCTACGCCGCTTTGTGAAACAGGGCCCAGTAGCCTGGTTTCTTGCCCAATAAAGCTTGCTATACTTGAATCTGGCCTAAAAGGCCCCAGAAGGCCCCAGAAACTAAACCCAATATGACAACTGTTACTGTATTGTACAATATGGTGTATATTTATTAGCTTGCGAGAGTAGCTACTCTCATCATCAGATATTAAAACACAATATAGTACGAGTTGTCCTATGTGTTTTGGCCTTAGTAAAACCTCTCCATAGTAGAATTTAACAGTTGACTCCTTTTGTGAATTTCAGAAAGAATCTTCTTTTCTTAACAAGTATATTACGGTTTGTTTGTTCTTTTGTTTTTCCAGCCCTCTGTGGGAGATGGTACAAGAAGGCGTTGATCTTAAATCTATTAAATGGTCCCAGCACTGAGAATTCAACATTGTCTGAATTACCGTATTTCTTCTAAAGATTCAGCCACTTTTTTCCTTTAGGCCATTAGAATGGCTGAATATTTAGAAGAAATACGGTACTAAATCCTCGTGAATTTTTATTGTCGTTAAGCTGTGCTTAATTCATTCTCTTTGTGTCAAGATGTTTGTATTAGTTTGTATTCGAGAATCATTTTAAAAAAATGGAAATTGTGTGCCCCAAGGATCAATAATGTTAATTGAATTGTTAATAATTTAGAAAATATGGATAGAATAAAAAAAATATCTGTGTAAATAACTCTGCTACCTCAAAATGCCTTGATGAGACAAAAAGTAAGTCAATGCCTCATTGGCTCTGGCTTTATAATTAGACTTCATTGTATGGTTTATTAAAATGGGGAGTTGGCATGGAAGTCTGGCAACTCAATAACCATAAGAAAGCGGCATAAGCCACCCAAATTCAGAATTTTTTTTTTTGAAAATTCTGATAGTCAAGTGAACTTCAGTATTTCAAGTACCTTGAGTCAGTAAAGGATTAATGTTGAAATAAAAATTATTGCTAAATTCAGTAAAGAATTAGCGTTGAAATAAAAATGATTGCTAAATTCAGTAAAGGATTAGCATTGAAATAAAAATGATTGCTAAATTCAGTAAAGGTTTAGCGTTGAAATTAAAATGATTGCTAAATTCAGTAAAGGTTTAGCGTTGAAATAAAAATGATTGCTAAATTCAGTAAAGGTTTAGCGTTGAAATAAAAATGATTGCTAAATTCAGTAAAGGTTTAGCGTTGAAATTAAAATGATTGCTAAATTCAGTAAAGGTTTAGCGTTGAAATAAAAATTATTGCTAAATTCAGTAACCGGAAAACGAACGAACTTTGATGGTTTTGTTGCTGATAAAACTACTTAAACGTACATCTTCCAAGATTGGTATCTACGAAAAGCACTTATTTTGTACTGTTTGATAAAAATTACCTACAATTAGGAGTTTTAACAGTATTTACCAAAATTTTGCAACTCGTACCACTTTAATGAATTGAACTTCTATTTGGATTCAATCTCTCATGCCGAAAATTACCTACAATTAGGAGTTTTAACAGTATTTACCAAAATTTTGCAACTCGTACCACTTTAATGAATTGAACTTCTATTTGGATTCAATCTCTCATGCCGAGATGTGAGTTCAAATCAGTCCAAAGAACAATTTCTGAGGGAATTTTTGCACTTAGATTGTTGTAAGTGGAAGTGTTACCAGGTACAAATTTGGGGTTTCCTCTTTCCAGAGTGCCAACACTAAACCTGGTAATCGCACCGTATAAGTGAAATTATCTTGGGTGTGGCTTAAAACATCAATAATTAATAATAATAATAATAATATTTCTCATTTGAATAAATTGAATTGTTATTCAAAATAATTAACGTACCTTCAGCATTACAAGACACTGTTAGGAACTTGTCTGTATTCTGTCTTTTTTTGTTTTTGTTTGTTAATACTTAATGTCAGAGCAGTTTAACTTCAGAAAAATCCTGTTTTATTACAGTCTGTGTGAACACACTCAACTTGTAGAACAATATAATCAAATTAAAGTGGCATGAGCTGCCAAAATTGTGATATTTTGACGTAAAAACAAAATGTTGAAATTATCGGCTATTTTTCTCAAGACGTATAATTCGGAAGCTTTTTAGTGCTTCTAGTCTCGAGAATGTACGATAAAGTATTGTTTTGAACTAACTGAATGAATGGTCGTCCCGAACACTATTCCGGTTTGTATAGGCCACATACTGTATCGATTTTCCTCGTTCCAACTTAAATCATTTAGTTTTTCGATGGCCTTCAAAGATTCTTACTGTGGTGACGATTATGAAAAAAATTTAAATTTTGGCAACTCATGCCCCTTTAATGAACATACCTACAGTATTTCAAAGCACTGTTAGCAACTTGTCTGGCTTTTTTGTTAATACCCGGCTTCATTTTGTTCGAGCAGTTTAACTTCAGAAAAACTCTGTTTTGTTACAGTCAGTGTGAACACACTCAACTTGTAGCTCATTATAACTCTTATTCAGTGTATATATTATGCATGCTCGTCTAGGTTTATATTTTTATCTACATTGCAATGAACATAAGAGATTGATTGTTATCAGTTTCTGCTGAATTACTACGGGTGAAGTACTGGGGCCGGTTGCTGTATTAAGCTTAAGTCAGGCTTAAATACGTCACGTCACAAAGGAATTTGATTGTATTCTCGTTATTTTGTGATTACACTTTCTTGAAATTATGGTAGAAATTCTTCTACGGATTTTTGGGTGATGCCCGAAACGGGAATCCACCCGGGTCCCAGAGTATGGCAACTATCGCCATTGAATTTGATTGTGACTTTGCCTAGATAAATCAGACTTAAGCTTAATACACCTTTGTGCAACCTGCCCCTGATGTCTCTATTAAGTTCTGTAGACAAGGCACTACCACTTACATTTACTCCACTGTATTTAACTCGCAAAGCACATTTACACAAAATAATCTTGACAGATTGTCAGGATGCTGACTAATAAGTGCTCAGCAACTATTGTGAGCAGGAGTATCGTGGCCATTCCACAAATTTCCAGTCACCGGCGTTCTCTGCGCATGTGAGGAGCCTTTATCGTTCGAATAGGACTCTCATTTATGATGTTTTAGAACAAAAAACGTCAAACGAACTGATAACGTCCTGAAAAAACATCATCTGCCACCTGATATCGCGAAATCTCTGGGTAGACTCCCAGGCCCTATTCCATATTTCCAATGATCCCATAGTACAATACTGTTCAGTCTGACAATTAACAAGAGGTATAGTAGTTAGAAATATCAAGCAAGCTGGTTATTTTTCTACCCCCCTATACCTCTGCATGCAGTCCAGGCCCTGTTTCACAAAGCGGCGTAGATGTATTTTGCCTAACTTTCATACTAACGTATCTCTACAGTATGGGTTGCTATGCCAGTTCATGAAAACTTACGCTACGCCGCTTTGTGAAACAGGCTCCAGACAAGGTGACATTGAAAGTAAATAAATCTTGAAGATATTCCGCTCCATTCACCTGTGATCCAATCAAATAAATCTCTAGGTTCGATATACAACAATGCATTCTGGGAAGGTACTAGTGAGGCAGTTATAAGAGCTAGTGCCTTGTCTATAGAAGTTGATTTCTCCACATTCAATTGTATTAACTAAATCATCGTATATAGTGGAATATACTATTACAGTCTTAAAATATAACAATGTTCTTATTGGATTTTTATTTTGAATTAGATAACTTCATGTTTTGAAAGTAATCTGTGCTTTTGCTTGAGAAGGTGGTTATATTTGTAAAATACAAAATCATTTTTTTTTATTTAAATGTTAATTTAAAGATTAGCTTACATGTTGAAATGTCTATTATTCATATACCCTCTAAACTAATCTTCAACAGTCAAATATAATTAACCATTTTTTTTTTTTTTTTTCACTGGTTTTGTTTTGATTAAACACTTATTATTGTACTGGACTGATTTCTGTTTTACTGAAGATAGATGTTTAGATTCAAAACCATATTAAAAAAATACAGGAAAAATTAAAATTCCTCCTGTTAAAATAGATTGATTTTTGCTTACGTTTTAAAACAATTTTTAAAACATGGTTTTCAGTAAGACAAGCTTTTCTCTTTAATAAGCAATGTTATTTTGTCACCAGGTTCTAGTATGATTTACCTAAGTGGGCGGCAACCACTCGTGTGGGTAACGGTTACATTTCAGAGAAAGACCCCGCCCACATACAACACCCACATATGAAACTTCCATCTAATTTCACTTGCTCAGTTGATTGTATTATTAGTAAAAGTATACATGTTTTGTTAATACTGAATTACCTGTAATCATGTATGCACATTTTGTGATGAATATCTGGTCTCCTGTAAAATTACTGCAAAATAAACACAATAAAAAAACCTGACGTTAAATGTCTTTTATTGTTGTCCTGTTATAAAACCAGTAGATTTGTGTAATGGCCCCACTGAAGAATAAAATTTCCCAAATTTGTGACGGTATCGAAATATACAGAAAATAAAACCGTTGCTGTAGGATGGGTTGGCGGACTGACAATGTCTTTGGAGTTTTTGTTTTTATACGCCCGGCTTGAAAAGCGGGCTGTATTATGGTATCATCTCCGGCAGTCCGCCATCGGCTTTCCCCTTCCGCTCTATAACTGAGTATATACCTTATGGGTAGACATCACTGGTTACATAATATGGGAGTTATATTGGGTTATGTAATATTCCCTTTTCGCTCCATAACTTCGAAAGTTTTGATTCCATCTGCACCATTTTTTCTGAGTATATACCTTATGGGTGGAAGGTGTGTGGCAAACTATTTTTGACATCATACATTGCGTAATATGGCAGCCATATTAGGTTATGTAATATTTACTTTTTCTCTCCATAACTTTAACAAATATGATCCAATGTTTTCAAATCTTTCATGTTACATACCATATTAACAGACAGTGTGTAAAAAATTGTTTATGATATCAACTATTGCAAACTATTGGATTATGTACATTCCCTTTTATTCTTACTTTCATTTTCATGAAAATAACCTTTAAATTATAAAATGGCTTCTACTTTTCTGATTCTCATCAAAAAAGGATTTTTTCAAATTGCAATAATGTTTCTAAATTGATTAAAACTATTCTTAAATCAATATGTAAGGTTTTAATCAAATGAAAAATACATATAAGGATTAAAGTTTTATCTACAGACAAATAGATAAGTAACCCAGCCTTGTTCTATTTACTCTAAAGCTCTAAGCCTCTTATCACTACAAGTTTTATGGTCCTCTATACCACATGGCCCCAATAAAATTAAATGTAGGCTTTGCCTTTTCATAGCCATGCTTAACTGTTGTTTTTTTTGTAGCCAAATAATATAGAAAAATGATATGAGAAAAATTTTCAAATCTACTTGAATTGGTGTGAGCTGTGAAATTGCCAATTAATTGCATTTGTTTAAGTATGATTAGTAAATTATAAACTGCTCTTCTAAAAAATTTAAACATTTTAGTCCAAACTATATTGACAGCAAACAATGTTTAACATCACGATTTAACAGCAGCGAGAATCGATGACTTGTACCGAGTACAAATCCTGTTAATAATCTTTGATCCAAATAGCCCATTTTAAATTTGAAACAGATGGATTTTAAAGGTTTTAGTGGTAAGATTTCATTTTGATGACATTACATCACCATTTACCAAGCTTCAACCTCCTTCCTCTGAATTTTGAAAATTAAATTCAAATAAATATGGAAGGATTTGTTTTGGTATGGCCGCAGTTACTGTGCCTTTCCGGGCGTATTTTGGGTTTCCCGAAACTCTTGTTGAAATTCAGATAAACCCGTTGCTGTAGGATGCGCATGGTGAACTGACAATCTCTTTGGAGTTTGATTGATTAATATGGATTTGTACGCTGGTTAGGGTGTGTAGGTTGATTGATCGGTTGGTTATGGGTGTGTAAACTGGTTCATTGGTTGTGGGTGTGGATGCTGGTTTATTGATGTGGGTGTGAATACTGGTTTATTGATTTGGGAGTGAATACTGGTTTATTGATGTGGGAGTGAATACTGGTTTATTGATGTGGGTGTGAATGCTGGTTTATTGATGTGTGAGTGAATGTTGGTTTATTGGTGTGGGTGTGAATGCTGGTTTATTGATGTGGGTGTGAATGCTGGTTTATTGATGTGGGTGTGAATGCTGGTTTATTGATGTGGGTGTGAATGTTGATTTATTGATGTGGGTGACAGTGAAAATTACCCCATCCCCCCCCCCCATACCCCTTTCCCAGAAAACCTAGGTAGAAGGCAGACAGGGGAGTTTAGCCCTGACCAGTATGTCTTTCAAACTCTTGTTCTTTTTATAAGCAATGACTGGCCTTTGGGTCAGAGGTCGAGCAAGTTTACTTTGAAGTAGTTTGTATTCTTCTACTATAATCTTGGCCATAGCAATGCTAGCTTTGTTATACTGAAACACAAATGGTATTATAGTTTTTTCACGACATCTCCCGGGGTCCAAGTTCAAACCCAAAGGATAAATAGTTTGTAATGTTTGAATCCAAAAACTTTCCCTTTCCAAACGTTTGTGCTTGGTATCTGCAGCGGAAGTGAGAAAAGGGATTTTCTCAATAGGCATAATTTCAAAATGGTCCTTGACCGAATGACCTTGAGTATTGAAATGTTGTGCCACGGGTACATCATGTTTAAGTCTTATACTAGATAAATGGTTGGCTGCTCTTTGTCGTAGAGAATTTTGAGTTTCTCCGACGTACTGTTTGCAACATTTTTTGCACGTGATTACATACACGATATTAGAGGAGTCACAATTAAGATTCTCTGCCATTTGATATTTGTCGCGAGTTTGTTCTCCGAAAAAGGTACCGCGATCGGGTACGTATATATCGAGTTTGCATCGCGTCTTAAGGCATTTCATTGATGTACCTGAGAGAAATGTTGGACGGTAATGGTACACTCGAGAAGGGGAGGTAAGCGTATCGGGGGATGAAGGGGGAAACATGATTTGTCTTACTGTGTTAGATTTAATCCTTCGGAGTAATCTAATAGAATAAGCCTGGTTTAAAAAATCTAGTGAACTACAGTTTCTATAGAATCTAAATATCTGAGATTTAATGACTCCCTTGAAAGTGTGAGGAGGATGGTATGACCCAGCATGTAGCAGCTGATGCGTGTCAGTAGGTTTGAAGAATACTTTGTAATCTAGTTACATCCAAAAAATCCACAGAAGTGTGATCAATAGTAGGCTGTAATTTAATGCTTGAGTCGTGAGAATTAAGAGTATCAATGAAAATATGAAGGTCTTCCAACGTATGTTGCCAAATGATAAAAATGTCATCCAGATACCGAAGGTAAATAAAAGGTTGTTTGTGACATTTGTGAAGAATGTCACTCTCCCACTCAGCCATAAAAATAGAGGCAAAGTTAGGACTAAAACGTTTCCCCATAGCACACCCTTTAATTTGCTGAAAGATCTCCCCATTGAATTCAAAATCGTTTCCTTTTAAGCTGAGTTCCAGCAATTCTAAAATGTCTTTATCCGGACGACGGTGGTCAGGATATCTTTGGAATGCTGATTTTATGTTGATTTATTGATGTGGGTGTGAATGCTGGTTTATTGATGTGTGAGTGAATGTTGATTTATTGATGTGGGTGTGAATACTGGTTTATTGGATGTGGGTGTGAATACTGGTTTATTGATGTGGGTGTGAATGCTGGTTTATTGATGTGTGAGTGAATGCTGGTTTATTGATGTGAGTGTGAATGCTGGTTTATTGATGTGGGTGTGAATACTGGTTTATTGATGTGGGAGTGAATACTGGTTTATTGATGTGAGTGTGAATGCTGCTTTATTGATGTGGGTGTGAATGCTGGTTTATTGATGTGGGTGTGAATGTTGGTTTATTGATGTGGGTGTGGATGCTGCTTTATTGATGGGGGTGTGAATGCTGGTTTATTGGTTGTGGGTGTGGATGCTGGTTTATTGGTTGTGGGTGTGGATGCTGGTTTATTGGTTGTGGGTGTGAATAGTGGTTTATTGGTGTGGGTGTGAATGCTGGTTTATTGGTGTGGGTGTGAATAGTGGTTTATTGATGTGGGTGTAAATGCTGGTTTATTGATGTGGGTGTGAATGCTGGTTTATTGATGTGGGTGTGGATGCTGGTTTATTGGTTGTGGGTGTGAATACTGGTTTATTGGTGTGGGTGTGAATGCTGGTTTATTGGTGTGGGTGTGAATGCTGGTTTATTGATGTGGGTGTGGATGCTGGTTTATTGATGTGCATGTGAATACTGGTTTATTGATGTGGGTGTGAATGCTGGTTTAATGATGTGGGTGTGGATGCTGGTTTATTGACTGTGGGTGTGAATGCTGGTTTATTGATGTGGGTGTGGATGCTGGTTTATTGATGTGGGTGTGAATGCTGGTTTAATGATGTGGGTGTGGATGCTGGTTTATTGACTGTGGGTGTGAATGCTGGTTTATTGATGTGGGTGTGGATGCTGGTTTATTGATATGGGTGTGGATGCTGGTTTATTGGTTGTGGTTGTGAATACAGGTTTATTGGTTGTGGTTGTGGATACTGGTTTAGTGGTTGTGGGTGTGAATGCTGGTTTATTGGTTGTGGTTGTGAATGCTGGTTTATTGATGTGGGTGTGATTGCTGGTTTATTGATGTGGTTGTGTATGCTGGTTTAGTGGTTGTGGGTGTGAATGCTGGTTTAGTGGTGTGGGTGTGAATACTGGTTTATTGATGTGGGTGTGAATACTGGTTTATTGGCTGTGGGTGTGGATGCTGGTTTATTGACTGTGGGTGTGGATGCTGGTTTATTGGTTGTGGTTGTGAATGCTGGTTTATTGATGTGGGTGTGAATGCTGGTTTATTTATGGACACTAAAACACAGGGAAAATCTTCTTGTCTAAAATAACTGGTTTATTGATGTGCATGTGAATACTGGTTTATTGGTGTGGGTGTGAATGCTGGTTTATTGGTGTGGGTGTGAATACTGGTTTATTGATGTGGGTGTGAATACTGGTTTATTGGCTGTGGGTGTGGATGCTGGTTTATTGACTGTGGGTGTGGATGCTGGTTTATTGGTTGTGGTTGTGAATGCTGGTTTATTGATGTGGGTGTGTATGCTTATTTATTGGTGTGGGTGTGAATACTGGTTTATTGATGTGGGTGTGGATGCTGGTTTATTGACTGTGGGTGTGGATGCTGGTTTATTGGTTGTGGGTGTGAATACTGGTTTAGTGGTATGGATGTGAATACTGGTTTAGTGGTATGGATGTGAATGCTGGTTTATTGATTTGGGTGTGAATGCTGGTTTATTGGTGTGGGTGTGAATGTTGGTTTATTGGTGTGGGTGTGAATGCTGGTTTATTGATGTGGGTGTGAATACTGGTTTAGTTATGAGCACTAAAACACACGGGCACAGGGAAAATCTTCCTGTCTAAAATAACCACGGAGACAAGTTTCTAATTGTGTTAAAAGGAGATATCATTTAGACCTTTATACCCCATCATAAATTGTTGTAATAAAGTAAACCTATGATATTTCATTAGGTTGACGACTGACAGGAGCTTGGCCTTAGTCAGTAGAATTTTCTGGAACACTTTGTATTGCATTGACAATGCTTATGCATCTTAAGCTATAGTAAGAATATCGTCAGACTATATATTATGGGGTCATGGGAAAAGACAGTGAAAATTCCCCCATCCCCCCCCCCCCATACCCCTTTCCCAGAAAACCTAGGTAGAAGGCAGACAGGGGAGTTTAGCCCTGACCAGTATGTCTTTCAAACTCTTGTTCTTTTTATAAGCAATGACTGGCCTTTGGGTCAGAGGTCGAGCAAGTTTACTTTGAAGTAGTTTGTATTCTTCTACTATAATCTTGGCCATAGCAATGCCAGCTTTGTTATACTGAAACACAAATGGTATTATAGTTTTTTCACGACATCTTCCGGGGTCCAAGTTCAAACCCAAAGGATAAATAGTTTGTAATGTTTGAATCCAAAAACTTTCCCTTTCCAAACGTTTGTGCTTGGTATCTGCAGCGGAAGTGAGAAAAGGGATTTTCTCAATAGGCATAATTTCAAAATGGTCCTTTACCGAATGACCTTGAGTATTGAAATGTTGTGCCACGGGTACATCATGTTTAAGTCTTATACTAGATAGATGGTTGGCTGCTCTTTGTCGTAGAGAATTCTGAGTTTCTCCGACGTACTGTTTGTTGGTTTATTGATGTGGGTGTGAATGCTGGTTAATTGATGTGGGTGTGAATGCTGGTTTATTGATGTGGGTGTGAATACTGGTTTATTGATGTGGGTGTAAATGCTGGTTTATTGATGTGGGTGTGAATGCTGGTTTATTGATGTGGGTGTAAATGCTGGTTTATTGATGTGGGTGTGAATGCTGGTTTATTGATGTGGGTGTGGATGCTGGTTTATTGATGTGCATGTGAATACTGGTTTATTGACTGTGGGTGTGAATGCTGGTTTATTGACTGTGGGTGTGAATGCTGGTTTATTGGTGTGGGTGTGGATGCTGGTTTATTGGTGTGGGTGTGAATGCTGGTTTATTGATGTGGGTGTGAATGCTGGTTTATTGATGTGGGTGTGGATGCTGGTTTATTGATGTGGGTGTGGATGCTGGTTTATTGATGTGGGTGTGAATGCTGGTTTATTGATGTGGGTGTGGATGCTGGTTTATTGGTGTGGGTGTGAATGCTGGTTTATTGATGTGGGTGTGAATGCTGGTTTATTGATGTGGGTGTGAATACTGGTTTATTGGTGTGGGAGTGAATGCTGGTTTATTGACTGTGGGTGTGGATGCTGGTTTATTGATGTGGGTGTGAATGCTGGTTTATTGATTTGGGTGTGAATGCTGGTTTATTGACTGTGGGTGTGAATACTGGTTTATTTATGAGCACTAAAACACACGGGCACAGGGAAAATCTTCCTGTCTTAAATAACCACGGAGACAAGTTTCTAATTGTGTTAAAAGGAGATATCATTTAGACCTTTATACCCCATCATAAATTGTTGTAATAAAGTAAACCTATGATATTTCATTAGGTTGACGACTGACAGGAGCTTGGCCTTAGTCAGTAGAATTTTCTGGAACACTTTGTATTGCATTGACAATGCTTATGCATCTTAAGCTATAGTAAGAATATCGTCAGACTATATATTATGGGGTCATGGGAAAAGACAGTGAAAATTCCCCCATCCCCCCCCCCCATACCCCTTTCCCAGAAAACCTAGGTAGAAGGCAGACAGGGGAGTTTAGCCCTGACCAGTATGTCTTTCAAACTCTTGTTCTTTTTATAAGCAATGACTGGCCTTTGGGTCAGAGGTCGAGCAAGTTTACTTTGAAGTAGTTTGTATTCTTCTACTATAATCTTGGCCATAGCAATGCTAGCTTTGTTATACTGAAACACAAATGGTATTATAGTTTTTTCACGACATCTTCCGGGGTCCAAGTTCAAACCCAAAGGATAAATAGTTTGTAATGTTTGAATCCAAAAACTTTCCCTTTCCAAACGTTTGTGCTTGGTATCTGCAGCGGAAGTGAGAAAAGGGATTTTCTCAATAGGCATAATTTCAAAATGGTCCTTTACCGAATGACCTTGAGTATTGAAATGTTGTGCCACGGGTACATCATGTTTAAGTCTTATACTAGATAGATGGTTGGCTGCTCTTTGTCGTAGAGAATTCTGAGTTTCTCCGACGTACTGTTTGTTGGTTTATTGATGTGGGTGTGAATGCTGGTTAATTGATGTGGGTGTGAATGCTGGTTTATTGATGTGGGTGTGAATGCTGGTTTATTGATGTGGGTGTGAATACTGGTTTATTGATGTGGGTGTAAATGCTGGTTTATTGATGTGCATGTGAATACTGGTTTATTGATGTGGGTGTAAATGCTGGTTTATTGATGTGGGTGTGAATGCTGGTTTATTGATGTGGGTGTGGATGCTGGTTTATTGATGTGCATGTGAATACTGGCTTATTGACTGTGGGTGTGAATGCTGGTTTATTGGTGTGGGTGTGAATGCTGGTTTATTGATGTGGGTGTGAATGCTGGTTTATTGGTGTGGGTGTGAATGCTGGTTTATTGATGTGGGTGTGAATGCTGGTTTATTGATGTGGGTGTGAATACTGGTTTATTGATGTGGGTGTAAATGCTGGTTTATTGATGTGCAATTGAATACTGGTTTATTGATGTGGGTGTAAATGCTGGTTTATTGATGTGGGTGTGAATGCTGGTTTATTGATGTGGGTGTGGATGCTGGTTTATTGATGTGCATGTGAATACTGGTTTATTGATGTGCATGTGAATACTGGTTTATTGACTGTGGGTGTGAATGCTGGTTTATTGACTGTGGGTGTGAATGCTGGTTTTTTTATGTGGGTGTGAATGCTGGTTTATTGACTGTGGGTGTGAATGCTGGTTTTTTGATGTGGGTGTGAATGCTGGTTTATTGACTGTGGGTGTGAATGCTGGTTTTTTGATGTGGGTGTGAATGCTGGTTTATTGACTGTGGGTGTGAATGCTGGTTTTTTGATGTGGGTGTGAATGCTGGTTTATTGGTTGTGGGTGTGAATACTGGTTTATTGGTGTGGGTGTGAATACTGGTTTATTAATGTGGGTGTGAATGTTGGTTTATTGATGTGGGTGTGAATGTTGGTTTATTGGTTGTGGGTGTGAATGCTGGTTTATTGATGTGGGTGTGAATGTTGGTTTATTGATGTGGGTGTGAATGTTGGTTTATTGATGTGGGTGTGAATGTTGGTTTATTGGTTGTGGGTGTGAATGCTGGTTTATTGATGTGGGTGTGAATGCTGGTTTTTTTATGTGGGTGTGAATGCTGGTTTATTGGTTGAGGGTGTGAATGTTGGTTTATTGATGTGGGTGTGAATGCTGGTTTATTGATGTGGGTGTGAATGCTGGTTTATTGATGTGGGTGTGAATGCTGGTTTATTGATGTGGGGGTGGATGCTGGTTTATTGGTGTGGGTGTGAATGCTGGTTTATTGGTGTGGGTGTGAATGCTGGTTTATTGGTTGAGGGTGTGAATGCTGGTTTATTGGTTGAGGGTGTGAATGCTGGTTTATTGGTTGAGGGTGTGAATGCTGGTGGATATGTTGTGGGTGTGAATGCTGGTTTATTGATGTGGGTGTGAATGTTGGTTTATTGATGTGGGTGTGAATGTTGGTTTATTGATGTGGGTGTGAATGTTGGTTTATTGGTTGTGGGTGTGAATGTTGGTTTATTGATGTGGGTGTGAATGCTGGTTTATGGATGAGGGTGTGAATGCTGGTTTATTGGTTGTGGGTATGAATGCTGGTTTATTGATGTGGGTGTGAATGCTGGTTTATTGATGTGGGTGTGAATGTTGGTTTATTGATGTGGGTGTGAATGCTGGTTTATTGATGTGGGTGTGAATGCTGGTTTATTGATGTGGGTGTGAATGTTGGTTTATTGATGTGGGTGTGAATGTTGGTTTATTGGTTGTGGGTGTGAATGTTGGTTTATTGATGTGGGTGTGAATGCTGGTTTATGGATGTGGGTGTGAATGCTGGTTTATTGGTTGTGGGTATGAATGCTGGTTTATTGATGTGGGTGTGAATGTTGGTTTATTGATGTGGGTGTGAATGTTGGTTTATTGATGTGGGTGTGAATGTTGGTTTATTGGTTGTGGGTATGAATGCTGGTTTATTGGATGTGGGTGTGAATACTGGTTTATTGGATGTGGGTGTGAATGCTGGTTTACTGATGTGGGTGTGGATGCTGGTTTATTGATGTGGGTGTGAATGCTGGTTTATTGATGTGGGTGTGAATGCTGGTTGATGTGTTGTGGGTGTGAATGCTGGTTTATGGATGTGGGTGTGAATGCTGGTTTATGGATGTGGGTATGAATACTGGTTTATTGATGTGGGTGTGAATACTGGTTTATTGGTTGTGGGTGTGAATGCTGGTTTATTGGTGTCGGTGTGAATACTGGTTTATTGGTTGTGGGTGTGAATACTGGTTTATTGATGTGGGTGTGAATACTGGTTTATTGGTTGTGGGTGTGAATACTGGTTTATTGGTTGTGGGTGTGGATGCTGGTTTATTGATGTGGGTGTGAATGCTGGTTTATTGGTGTGGGTGTGAATACTGGTTTATTGATTTGGGAGTGAATACTGGTTTATTGATGTGGGAGTGAATACTGGTTTATTGATGTGGGTGTGAATGCTGGTTTATTGATGTGTGAGTGAATGTTGGTTTATTGGTGTGGGTGTGAATGCTGGTTTATTGATGTGGGTGTGAATGCTGGTTTATTGATGTGGGTGTGAATGCTGGTTTATTGATGTGGGTGTGAATGTTGATTTATTGATGTGGGTGACAGTGAAAATTACCCCATCCCCCCCCCCCATACCCCTTTCCCAGAAAACCTAGGTAGAAGGCAGACAGGGGAGTTTAGCCCTGACCAGTATGTCTTTCAAACTCTTGTTCTTTTTATAAGCAATGACTGGCCTTTGGGTCAGAGGTCGAGCAAGTTTACTTTGAAGTAGTTTGTATTCTTCTACTATAATCTTGGCCATAGCAATGCTAGCTTTGTTATACTGAAACACAAATGGTATTATAGTTTTTTCACGACATCTCCCGGGGTCCAAGTTCAAACCCAAAGGATAAATAGTTTGTAATGTTTGAATCCAAAAACTTTCCCTTTCCAAACGTTTGTGCTTGGTATCTGCAGCGGAAGTGAGAAAAGGGATTTTCTCAATAGGCATAATTTCAAAATGGTCCTTGACCGAATGACCTTGAGTATTGAAATGTTGTGCCACGGGTACATCATGTTTAAGTCTTATACTAGATAAATGGTTGGCTGCTCTTTGTCGTAGAGAATTTTGAGTTTCTCCGACGTACTGTTTGCAACATTTTTTGCACGTGATTACATACACGATATTAGAGGAGTCACAATTAAGATTCTCTGCCATTTGATATTTGTCGCGAGTTTGTTCTCCGAAAAAGGTACCGCGATCGGGTACGTATATATCGAGTTTGCATCGCGTCTTAAGGCATTTCATTGATGTACCTGAGAGAAATGTTGGACGGTAATGGTACACTCGAGAAGGGGAGGTAAGCGTATCGGGGGATGAAGGGGGAAACATGATTTGTCTTACTGTGTTAGATTTAATCCTTCGGAGTAATCTAATAGAATAAGCCTGGTTTAAAAAATCTAGTGAACTACAGTTTCTATAGAATCTAAATATCTGAGATTTAATGACTCCCTTGAAAGTGTGAGGAGGATGGTATGACCCAGCATGTAGCAGCTGATGCGTGTCAGTAGGTTTGAAGAATACTTTGTAATCTAGTTACATCCAAAAAATCCACAGAAGTGTGATCAATAGTAGGCTGTAATTTAATGCTTGAGTCGTGAGAATTAAGAGTATCAATGAAAATATGAAGGTCTTCCAACGTATGTTGCCAAATGATAAAAATGTCATCCAGATACCGAAGGTAAATAAAAGGTTGTTTGTGACATTTGTGAAGAATGTCACTCTCCCACTCAGCCATAAAAATAGAGGCAAAGTTAGGACTAAAACGTTTCCCCATAGCACACCCTTTAATTTGCTGAAAGATCTCCCCATTGAATTCAAAATCGTTTCCTTTTAAGCTGAGTTCCAGCAATTCTAAAATGTCTTTATCCGGACGACGGTGGTCAGGATATCTTTGGAATGCTGATTTTATGTTGATTTATTGATGTGGGTGTGAATGCTGGTTTATTGATGTGTGAGTGAATGTTGATTTATTGATGTGGGTGTGAATACTGGTTTATTGGATGTGGGTGTGAATACTGGTTTATTGATGTGGGTGTGAATGCTGGTTTATTGATGTGTGAGTGAATGCTGGTTTATTGATGTGAGTGTGAATGCTGGTTTATTGATGTGGGTGTGAATACTGGTTTATTGATGTGGGAGTGAATACTGGTTTATTGATGTGAGTGTGAATGCTGCTTTATTGATGTGGGTGTGAATGCTGGTTTATTGATGTGGGTGTGAATGTTGGTTTATTGATGTGGGTGTGGATGCTGCTTTATTGATGGGGGTGTGAATGCTGGTTTATTGGTTGTGGGTGTGGATGCTGGTTTATTGGTTGTGGGTGTGGATGCTGGTTTATTGGTTGTGGGTGTGAATAGTGGTTTATTGGTGTGGGTGTGAATGCTGGTTTATTGGTGTGGGTGTGAATAGTGGTTTATTGATGTGGGTGTAAATGCTGGTTTATTGATGTGGGTGTGAATGCTGGTTTATTGATGTGGGTGTGGATGCTGGTTTATTGGTTGTGGGTGTGAATACTGGTTTATTGGTGTGGGTGTGAATGCTGGTTTATTGGTGTGGGTGTGAATGCTGGTTTATTGATGTGGGTGTGGATGCTGGTTTATTGATGTGCATGTGAATACTGGTTTATTGATGTGGGTGTGAATGCTGGTTTAATGATGTGGGTGTGGATGCTGGTTTATTGACTGTGGGTGTGAATGCTGGTTTATTGATGTGGGTGTGGATGCTGGTTTATTGATGTGGGTGTGAATGCTGGTTTAATGATGTGGGTGTGGATGCTGGTTTATTGACTGTGGGTGTGAATGCTGGTTTATTGATGTGGGTGTGGATGCTGGTTTATTGATATGGGTGTGGATGCTGGTTTATTGGTTGTGGTTGTGAATACAGGTTTATTGGTTG
Source organism: Lepidochitona cinerea (assembly GCA_963971465.1). Classification (NCBI taxonomy): domain Eukaryota; kingdom Metazoa; phylum Mollusca; class Polyplacophora; order Chitonida; family Tonicellidae; genus Lepidochitona; species Lepidochitona cinerea. The sequence continues at coordinate 39,102,799 of OZ020555.1, read as the reverse complement.
TGGTTGTGGATACTGGTTTAGTGGTTGTGGGTGTGAATGCTGGTTTATTGGTTGTGGTTGTGAATGCTGGTTTATTGATGTGGGTGTGATTGCTGGTTTATTGATGTGGTTGTGTATGCTGGTTTAGTGGTTGTGGGTGTGAATGCTGGTTTAGTGGTGTGGGTGTGAATACTGGTTTATTGATGTGGGTGTGAATACTGGTTTATTGGCTGTGGGTGTGGATGCTGGTTTATTGACTGTGGGTGTGGATGCTGGTTTATTGGTTGTGGTTGTGAATGCTGGTTTATTGATGTGGGTGTGAATGCTGGTTTATTTATGGACACTAAAACACAGGGAAAATCTTCTTGTCTAAAATAACTGGTTTATTGATGTGCATGTGAATACTGGTTTATTGGTGTGGGTGTGAATGCTGGTTTATTGGTGTGGGTGTGAATACTGGTTTATTGATGTGGGTGTGAATACTGGTTTATTGGCTGTGGGTGTGGATGCTGGTTTATTGACTGTGGGTGTGGATGCTGGTTTATTGGTTGTGGTTGTGAATGCTGGTTTATTGATGTGGGTGTGTATGCTTATTTATTGGTGTGGGTGTGAATACTGGTTTATTGATGTGGGTGTGGATGCTGGTTTATTGACTGTGGGTGTGGATGCTGGTTTATTGGTTGTGGGTGTGAATACTGGTTTAGTGGTATGGATGTGAATACTGGTTTAGTGGTATGGATGTGAATGCTGGTTTATTGATTTGGGTGTGAATGCTGGTTTATTGGTGTGGGTGTGAATGTTGGTTTATTGGTGTGGGTGTGAATGCTGGTTTATTGATGTGGGTGTGAATACTGGTTTAGTTATGAGCACTAAAACACACGGGCACAGGGAAAATCTTCCTGTCTAAAATAACCACGGAGACAAGTTTCTAATTGTGTTAAAAGGAGATATCATTTAGACCTTTATACCCCATCATAAATTGTTGTAATAAAGTAAACCTATGATATTTCATTAGGTTGACGACTGACAGGAGCTTGGCCTTAGTCAGTAGAATTTTCTGGAACACTTTGTATTGCATTGACAATGCTTATGCATCTTAAGCTATAGTAAGAATATCGTCAGACTATATATTATGGGGTCATGGGAAAAGACAGTGAAAATTCCCCCATCCCCCCCCCCCCATACCCCTTTCCCAGAAAACCTAGGTAGAAGGCAGACAGGGGAGTTTAGCCCTGACCAGTATGTCTTTCAAACTCTTGTTCTTTTTATAAGCAATGACTGGCCTTTGGGTCAGAGGTCGAGCAAGTTTACTTTGAAGTAGTTTGTATTCTTCTACTATAATCTTGGCCATAGCAATGCCAGCTTTGTTATACTGAAACACAAATGGTATTATAGTTTTTTCACGACATCTTCCGGGGTCCAAGTTCAAACCCAAAGGATAAATAGTTTGTAATGTTTGAATCCAAAAACTTTCCCTTTCCAAACGTTTGTGCTTGGTATCTGCAGCGGAAGTGAGAAAAGGGATTTTCTCAATAGGCATAATTTCAAAATGGTCCTTTACCGAATGACCTTGAGTATTGAAATGTTGTGCCACGGGTACATCATGTTTAAGTCTTATACTAGATAGATGGTTGGCTGCTCTTTGTCGTAGAGAATTCTGAGTTTCTCCGACGTACTGTTTGTTGGTTTATTGATGTGGGTGTGAATGCTGGTTAATTGATGTGGGTGTGAATGCTGGTTTATTGATGTGGGTGTGAATACTGGTTTATTGATGTGGGTGTAAATGCTGGTTTATTGATGTGGGTGTGAATGCTGGTTTATTGATGTGGGTGTAAATGCTGGTTTATTGATGTGGGTGTGAATGCTGGTTTATTGATGTGGGTGTGGATGCTGGTTTATTGATGTGCATGTGAATACTGGTTTATTGACTGTGGGTGTGAATGCTGGTTTATTGACTGTGGGTGTGAATGCTGGTTTATTGGTGTGGGTGTGGATGCTGGTTTATTGGTGTGGGTGTGAATGCTGGTTTATTGATGTGGGTGTGAATGCTGGTTTATTGATGTGGGTGTGGATGCTGGTTTATTGATGTGGGTGTGGATGCTGGTTTATTGATGTGGGTGTGAATGCTGGTTTATTGATGTGGGTGTGGATGCTGGTTTATTGGTGTGGGTGTGAATGCTGGTTTATTGATGTGGGTGTGAATGCTGGTTTATTGATGTGGGTGTGAATACTGGTTTATTGGTGTGGGAGTGAATGCTGGTTTATTGACTGTGGGTGTGGATGCTGGTTTATTGATGTGGGTGTGAATGCTGGTTTATTGATTTGGGTGTGAATGCTGGTTTATTGACTGTGGGTGTGAATACTGGTTTATTTATGAGCACTAAAACACACGGGCACAGGGAAAATCTTCCTGTCTTAAATAACCACGGAGACAAGTTTCTAATTGTGTTAAAAGGAGATATCATTTAGACCTTTATACCCCATCATAAATTGTTGTAATAAAGTAAACCTATGATATTTCATTAGGTTGACGACTGACAGGAGCTTGGCCTTAGTCAGTAGAATTTTCTGGAACACTTTGTATTGCATTGACAATGCTTATGCATCTTAAGCTATAGTAAGAATATCGTCAGACTATATATTATGGGGTCATGGGAAAAGACAGTGAAAATTCCCCCATCCCCCCCCCCCATACCCCTTTCCCAGAAAACCTAGGTAGAAGGCAGACAGGGGAGTTTAGCCCTGACCAGTATGTCTTTCAAACTCTTGTTCTTTTTATAAGCAATGACTGGCCTTTGGGTCAGAGGTCGAGCAAGTTTACTTTGAAGTAGTTTGTATTCTTCTACTATAATCTTGGCCATAGCAATGCTAGCTTTGTTATACTGAAACACAAATGGTATTATAGTTTTTTCACGACATCTTCCGGGGTCCAAGTTCAAACCCAAAGGATAAATAGTTTGTAATGTTTGAATCCAAAAACTTTCCCTTTCCAAACGTTTGTGCTTGGTATCTGCAGCGGAAGTGAGAAAAGGGATTTTCTCAATAGGCATAATTTCAAAATGGTCCTTTACCGAATGACCTTGAGTATTGAAATGTTGTGCCACGGGTACATCATGTTTAAGTCTTATACTAGATAGATGGTTGGCTGCTCTTTGTCGTAGAGAATTCTGAGTTTCTCCGACGTACTGTTTGTTGGTTTATTGATGTGGGTGTGAATGCTGGTTAATTGATGTGGGTGTGAATGCTGGTTTATTGATGTGGGTGTGAATGCTGGTTTATTGATGTGGGTGTGAATACTGGTTTATTGATGTGGGTGTAAATGCTGGTTTATTGATGTGCATGTGAATACTGGTTTATTGATGTGGGTGTAAATGCTGGTTTATTGATGTGGGTGTGAATGCTGGTTTATTGATGTGGGTGTGGATGCTGGTTTATTGATGTGCATGTGAATACTGGCTTATTGACTGTGGGTGTGAATGCTGGTTTATTGGTGTGGGTGTGAATGCTGGTTTATTGATGTGGGTGTGAATGCTGGTTTATTGGTGTGGGTGTGAATGCTGGTTTATTGATGTGGGTGTGAATGCTGGTTTATTGATGTGGGTGTGAATACTGGTTTATTGATGTGGGTGTAAATGCTGGTTTATTGATGTGCAATTGAATACTGGTTTATTGATGTGGGTGTAAATGCTGGTTTATTGATGTGGGTGTGAATGCTGGTTTATTGATGTGGGTGTGGATGCTGGTTTATTGATGTGCATGTGAATACTGGTTTATTGATGTGCATGTGAATACTGGTTTATTGACTGTGGGTGTGAATGCTGGTTTATTGACTGTGGGTGTGAATGCTGGTTTTTTTATGTGGGTGTGAATGCTGGTTTATTGACTGTGGGTGTGAATGCTGGTTTTTTGATGTGGGTGTGAATGCTGGTTTATTGACTGTGGGTGTGAATGCTGGTTTTTTGATGTGGGTGTGAATGCTGGTTTATTGACTGTGGGTGTGAATGCTGGTTTTTTGATGTGGGTGTGAATGCTGGTTTATTGGTTGTGGGTGTGAATACTGGTTTATTGGTGTGGGTGTGAATACTGGTTTATTAATGTGGGTGTGAATGTTGGTTTATTGATGTGGGTGTGAATGTTGGTTTATTGGTTGTGGGTGTGAATGCTGGTTTATTGATGTGGGTGTGAATGTTGGTTTATTGATGTGGGTGTGAATGTTGGTTTATTGATGTGGGTGTGAATGTTGGTTTATTGGTTGTGGGTGTGAATGCTGGTTTATTGATGTGGGTGTGAATGCTGGTTTTTTTATGTGGGTGTGAATGCTGGTTTATTGGTTGAGGGTGTGAATGTTGGTTTATTGATGTGGGTGTGAATGCTGGTTTATTGATGTGGGTGTGAATGCTGGTTTATTGATGTGGGTGTGAATGCTGGTTTATTGATGTGGGGGTGGATGCTGGTTTATTGGTGTGGGTGTGAATGCTGGTTTATTGGTGTGGGTGTGAATGCTGGTTTATTGGTTGAGGGTGTGAATGCTGGTTTATTGGTTGAGGGTGTGAATGCTGGTTTATTGGTTGAGGGTGTGAATGCTGGTGGATATGTTGTGGGTGTGAATGCTGGTTTATTGATGTGGGTGTGAATGTTGGTTTATTGATGTGGGTGTGAATGTTGGTTTATTGATGTGGGTGTGAATGTTGGTTTATTGGTTGTGGGTGTGAATGTTGGTTTATTGATGTGGGTGTGAATGCTGGTTTATGGATGAGGGTGTGAATGCTGGTTTATTGGTTGTGGGTATGAATGCTGGTTTATTGATGTGGGTGTGAATGCTGGTTTATTGATGTGGGTGTGAATGTTGGTTTATTGATGTGGGTGTGAATGCTGGTTTATTGATGTGGGTGTGAATGCTGGTTTATTGATGTGGGTGTGAATGTTGGTTTATTGATGTGGGTGTGAATGTTGGTTTATTGGTTGTGGGTGTGAATGTTGGTTTATTGATGTGGGTGTGAATGCTGGTTTATGGATGTGGGTGTGAATGCTGGTTTATTGGTTGTGGGTATGAATGCTGGTTTATTGATGTGGGTGTGAATGTTGGTTTATTGATGTGGGTGTGAATGTTGGTTTATTGATGTGGGTGTGAATGTTGGTTTATTGGTTGTGGGTATGAATGCTGGTTTATTGGATGTGGGTGTGAATACTGGTTTATTGGATGTGGGTGTGAATGCTGGTTTACTGATGTGGGTGTGGATGCTGGTTTATTGATGTGGGTGTGAATGCTGGTTTATTGATGTGGGTGTGAATGCTGGTTGATGTGTTGTGGGTGTGAATGCTGGTTTATGGATGTGGGTGTGAATGCTGGTTTATGGATGTGGGTATGAATACTGGTTTATTGATGTGGGTGTGAATACTGGTTTATTGGTTGTGGGTGTGAATGCTGGTTTATTGGTGTCGGTGTGAATACTGGTTTATTGGTTGTGGGTGTGAATACTGGTTTATTGATGTGGGTGTGAATACTGGTTTATTGGTTGTGGGTGTGAATACTGGTTTATTGGTTGTGGGTGTGGATGCTGGTTTATTGATGTGGGTGTGAATGCTGGTTTATTGGTGTGGGTGTGAATACTGGTTTATTGATGTGGGTGTGAATGCTGGTTTATTGGTTGTGGGTGTGAATACTGGTTTATTGAAGTGGGTGTGAATGCTGGTTTATTGATGTGGGTGTGAATGTTGGTTTATTGATGTGGGTGTGAATGCTGGTTTATTGGTTGTGGGTGTAAATGCTGGTTTATTGAAGTGGGTGTGAATACTGGTTGATGTGTTGTGGGTGTGAATGCTGGTTTATTGGTTGTGGGTGTGAATGCTGGTTTATTGGTTGTGGGTGTGAATGCTGGTTTATTGGTTGTGGGTGTGGATGTTGGTTTATTGGTTGAGGGTGTGAATGCTAGGTTATTGATGTGGGTGTGGATGTTGGTTTATTGGTTGAGGGTGTGAATGCTAGGTTATTGATGTGCATGTGAATGCTGGGTTATTGGTGTGGGTTTGAATGTTGGTTTATTGGTTGAGGGTGTGAATGCTGGGTTATTTATGGACACTAAAACACACGGGCACAGGGAAAATCTTCTTGTCTAAAAAAATGCTGGGTTATTGATGTGCATGTGAATGCTGGTTTATTGATGTGGGTGTGAATGCTGGTTCATTGGTTGTGGGTGTGTATGCTGGTTGATGTGTTTTGGGTGTGAATGTTGATTTATTGGTGTGGGTGTGAATGTTGATTTATTGGTGTGGGTGTGAATGCTGGTTTATTGATGTGGGTGTGTATGCTGGTTGATGTGTTGTGGGTGTGAATGTTGGTTTATTGATGTGGGTGTGAATGTTGGTTTATTGGTTGTGGGTGTGAATGCTGGTTTATTGGTTGTGGGTGTGAATGTTGGTTTATTGATGTGGGCGTGAATGCTGGTTTATTGATGTGGGCGTGAATGCTGGTTTATTGATGTGGGCGTGAATGCTGGTTTATTGGTTGTGGGCGTGAATGCTGGTTTATTGATGTGGGCGTGAATGCTGGTTTATTGATGTGGGCGTGAATGCTGGTTTATTGGTTGTGGGTGTGAATACTGGTTTATTGGTGTGGGTGTGAATGCTGGTTTATTGATGTGGGCGTGAATGCTGGTTGATGTGTTGTGGGAGTGAATGTTGGTTTATTGGTGTGGGTGTGAATGTTGGTTTATTGATGTGGGAGTGAATGCTGGTTTATTGATGTGGGTGTGAATGCTGGTTTATTGATGTGTTTTGGGTGTGAATGCTGGTTCATTGGTTGTGGGTGTGTATGCTGGTTGATGTGTTGTGGGTGTGAATGTTGGTTTATTGATGTGGGAGTGAATGTTGGTTTATTGGTGTGGGTGTGAATGTTGGTTTATTGATGTGGGAGTGAATGCTGGTTTGTTGGTTGTGGGTGTGAATGCTGGTTTATTGAAGTGGGTGTGAATACTGGTTTATTGATGTGGGTGTGTATGCTGGTTGATGTGTTGTGGGAGTGAATGCTGGTTTGTTGGTTGTGGGTGTGAATGCTGGTTTATTGATGTGGGTGTGAATGTTGGTTTATTGATGTGGGTGTGAATGTTGGTTTATTGATGTGGGTGTGAATGTTGGTGTATTGTTTGATGTGTTTTGGGTGTGAATGCTGGTTTATTGATGTGTTGTGGGTGTGAATGCTGTTTTTTTGGTTGTGGGTGTATAACATGGTTGATTGGTCGTTGGTGTTTAAACTGGTTGATTGATTGTGCCTGTATAAACTGATGATTGCTTGTGCCTGTATAAACTAGTTGATTGGTTGTTGGTGTTTAAACTGGTTGATTGATTGTGCCTGTATAAACTGATGATTGGTTGTGCCTGTATAAACTAGTTGATTGGTTGTTGGTGTTTAAACTGGTTGATTGATTGTGCCTGTATAAACTGATGATTGGTTGTGCCTGTATAAACTGATGATTGATTGTGCCTGTATAAACTGATGATTGATTGTGCCTGTATAAACTGATGATTGATTGTGCCTGTATAAACTGGTTGATTGGTTGTAGGCGTTTAAACTGGTTGACTGATTGTGCCTGTATAAACTGGTTGATTGATTGTGCGTGTATAAACTGGTTGATTGGTTGTAGGCCTTTAAACTGGTTGATTGATTGTGCCTGTATAAACTGATGATTGGTTGTGCGTGTATAAATTGGTTGATTGGTTGTGCGTGTATTAACTGGTTGATTGGTTGTAGGCGTTTAAACTGGTTGATTGATCGTGCCTGTATAAACTGATGATTGGTTGTGCGTGTATAAACTTGATTGATAATTGGTTGGGGGGTGGGGCATAAAATGATTCCTTTCTGGGCATGTACAAATGTATGCTGGTTGATTGGTTTTGGGTGTGTATGCTGGTTTGTTGGTTGAGGGGTGGGAATACCGGTTTATTGGTTGAGGGTGTGAATGCTGGTTTAGTGATTTGGGTGTGAGAGCAGATTTATTGATGTGGGTGTGATTGCTGGTTGATTGGTTGTGGGTATATAAACTGGTTCATTGGTTGTGCGTGTATAAACTGGTTCATTGGCTGAAGCTGTGTATGCTAGTTGATAGGTGTGTATGTTGATTGATAATTGGTTCGGGGGGGGGGGGGGGGGGTGATAGGTTTTGAGTGCGTATGCTGGTTGATTGGGTTTGGGTGTGTGTGCTGGTTGATTGGTTTTGGGTGTGTCTGTTGGTTGATTGGTTTTGAGTGTGTATGCTAGTTGATTAGTTTTGAGTGCGTATGCTGGTTTTGGGTGTGTGTGCTGGTTGATTCGTTTTGGGTGTGTCTGCTGGTTGATTGGTTTTGGGTGTGTATGCTGGTTGATTGATTTTTAGTGTGTCTGCTGGTTGATTGATTGTGTGTTCTTAATTATGCTGGTTTTGGGCGTGTATGCTGGTTTTGGGTGTTTATGCTGATTGATTGGTTTAGGGTGTGTATGCTGGTTGATTGGTTTAGGGTGTGTCTGTTGGTTGATTGGTTTAGGGTGTGTCTGCTGGTTGATTGGTTGTGGGTGCCTAATTATGCTGGTTTTGGGTGTGTATGCTGGTTGATTGGTTGTAGGTGTGTATGCTGGTTGATTGGTTTTGGGTGTGTACGTATGCTGGTTGATTGGTTTTGGGTGTGTACGTATGCTGGTTGATTGGTTTTGGGTGTGTATGCTAATTGATTGGTTTTGGGTGTGTATGCTGGTTGATAGATAGTTGCATGGGTGGTGTGATGGTCTAACCAGCTGGGAGCGGTTCTACCCTTCGGGCTTGACAATAACGCTACATACCGGAGGCGGAGCTAGTGTGATGGTTGATAGGGGCCTACTGGTTGTGGACGGGGGTGGGGGCGGGGGTTGAGGATGTGTGTGTGTTTAATATGTATTCAACCACCGTGTGTCGTTGTAGGTGTGTAGATTGCTTGAATTTTGAGACCTGGTACCTACAATCACATTGGCATGAACGCTATATGTTAGTCTCTAACGTAGCCTGTGTTCACAGCACACCTCAGTTTTAATGTCATTCTGCACGTGTGTTCTGTAGGAGTTATTTCCCTTTATGAGCTCAGGGAACCGGAAGTCTGTAGCATCTGTCATCTGCGCAAATGTTGATTTGATAACGATGGCTTTCCAGGGAACAAAGTTCTGTCATGTTCAAAAGTGTGTTTAAATATTGCCATAATTTGGCCAAATTTTAATAACAAACAATGGCCCAGTGTAAGCAAACTCCCCAGGAGTTCATCCAAAGCGCGTTCTGTCCACAAGTCGCTGTCTTGTGCAGTAACGACGCTGAGTCGTTATGTCAGAAAAACAACCTGTCGTTTGTGGAGATGATCCAACCGTTCAGCAGACTGACAACTGAAGGTAATGTTTACACGGCTAATTCGGGTTGTTTCAACGTTTGCACACTTTATCATAATACGTCACACAGTTGACGGAAAGATGATACACTTCGTAAAGCATTCGAGTTAACTAATCGATGACAGCTGGCGTGTTGAACAATTTACAAACGTCAGGTGAAGTGGGCGGGACCTCCAATGTGATGTCCAAATTTTCGTATGTGAATTTGAGTGTTGTTTTTTTCTATATAACTTATGAGAGCATTTGCACCACCCTATTTAAATAAAGCAGCATCGAAGCACAGGCATACATCCGCCGTCATTAAAGTTCTTGCTAATAACCTTTTCCAAGCCCAACAAAAATCAAGTGTTTCTGGGTAAGACTTGGTTAAACCATTTGACTGTTTGATTAACATTATAGTGATTGGCATGCAGATTTGTAGTAACTAGGTTGGGGAAAATCGCCGATTGGCTGGTTGTCCACCGATGGCCACACCGTCGAACGACTGAGAATAGACCCCACTGATCGGCGACTTTCTCCAACCTGGTTACCCTTTGTTGTTCATTCACTTCATTCTATCTTTTTGCTGCATAGAACAGCGCCATCTAGCATCTTACGCTTACGATAGATAACTCCCTTCACTGTAATAGAATACTTTTTATATGCCTGCTCTTAAAGTGGGCTTATATTGATATACCATTTTGTCCGTTCGTCTAATCGTCTATCTGCCCATCTTTGGTTCGTGTCCTCCTAATAACTTATTGCCTGCATTTAATCTTTTTCTTCTGTTATATGAAGCTTATGATTGGACGATGTGTCATGTACCAAAATTAAATGCTGGTCTAGATATTTGTGCCAACCAAAACAGTCACCAGTCTTTTGGCATTGAGTAACTTGGTAATTATTGCGGGGATATTTAATTTTTTCGGTTATAACTAGCTTATTAGTAGATGATGTGTCCCCTACCAAAAGCAAATTAGGGTCTCGCTATTTGTGGCGACCAAAACAGTCACCTAATCTTTTGCCAATAACTCTGGAACTATTGCATGGATTTATAAAAATTTTTTTCAGTTATAGCTATCTCATGAGTAGACGGTGTGTCTCGTACCAAAATGAAATTGAGAACTGGATATTTCTGGTGACCAGTCACCTAGTCTTTTGGCATTCAGTAACTCGGGAGCTATTGCATGGATTTCAATTTTTTTTTTAGTTATAAGTTAATAACTAGCTTTCAAATAGACGATGTGTTCCATACCTAAAGTAAATTGGGGTCTCACTATATGTGTCGACCAAAATAGCCACCCAGCCATTTGGCATTCAGTAATTGAGAAAATGGCTGTTAATCGGTTTGTGGTTTCACAGTAGGGCTAAATTGTATCCAAACAACTTTCTAATAACCATGGTAACCAAATGAGTCTCGTTTCTTTTGTTTTATCAGTAATTAAATGAAATTGCTGTTGTATGCCTATATGTACTAGTATAGACACTTATGTAATTAGCTTTAACAGATGCCCGTCCGCCTGTTTGTGCCAATAACAGTTGTCAGATATAGGTAGCTAATAGGTAGGCGATGTGTCGGATACTAAAATACGTGATAAGTCACCAAGCCCCAGTCTTTGTTAGGCGACTGAAAGATTCGTCCAGCCGAAATTCTGTTTAAGGCAATCTTTAATATTGAATATGAAGATAGTGTGCTATAATGAATATACCCTGCTGTGTTCAGCAGATCATTTAGCTATAACTTAAACGTTTTTTTTTTAATAACGTAACAGTGTTGTTTTTCTTTGTTTTTTGCAGCACATATCCGAGATCCAAACAATGTTTCCCACACAATTCGTAACTTGAAGATCATGGTGCGAGACATGAGCAGTCAGCATCCTCAGCCTGCAGTGTTACGGAAAATGATGAGTGATGCTGTGGCCAATGCTTACCCTCAGAATGTTGAACCGCTTGGTAGAGGAAATGTGATGGTCGTTGGGGACTATGATCTTCAGCTCAGTCGTAAGATTATCCTAGTTTTTTGTTTGCTTTCTTTTTGAGTTCTGTTACTAACTTGTTTCGAGGGGCCTCCGTGGAAAATTTTCTGACTGGGTTTTCACTCGAACGACCTATGTGGGATGGTTGCCAGTTACCAGCGGAAGGTCGTGCGTTTCCTCCGGGCACTGAGCCCGGTTTCCTCCCACAATAAAACTGGCAACGCCGCCATATAAGTGAAATAACCTTGAGCGTGGCGTAAAACACCATACAATCAATCTATCAATCAACTAACTTGTTTCAAGTTTCTATATAATGACATTTCGTTAAATTCAATAAGTGTATATGGGGTTCCCCACATATGAGTTATTATAAAGTTTGATAAAATAAGGATGTCTTTACTCTTACCTATAAATACAGGGGCCTCGGTGGCTTAGTCCGTTACAGTGATAGTCCCTCAGTCCGACAGAGGCCTCCCACCGATGTGGGTTCAAATGCCACTTGGACCAAATGAATTTTTTTTAATTTCTGAGAGGATTTTTCACTTGTTGGTCGTACATGTATGTGGAAGAGTTCCCAGTTACTTGCTGAAGGTTGAAAGCTTCCTCTGGGCAAAGAGCCCTAGTCCCCCCCCCCCCACGACATTGAACATCAATTAATAACCTATTAGTGAATACATTGTAAACCTACATTTCCATGGTTTAGTTAAAGTAGTATGAGCTGCCAACTATATAAAAAAAAATTGATGAAACATAGTGTGTTAATTTTTCTTTTATGAAGAACTACAACTTTCCATTGATACAGATCTTGGAGATGTACGTTGAGATATTTTTTATAAGCAACATAAACACTAAACCAAAATCGCGCAGCTTACTGGCTTTAACAGTATTTTTATTATTTTAGTCGCATTTTTTAAAAATATTTCAAGAGCTCAACTTCTCGTGATAATTGCAATTTATGAATAAATTCGGAATTTTGGTTGTTTAACTCTTTGCCCCATGCAGTGCTTTATCCATTACCCCATAATGACGCTATATGACGCCGTGCTCTGATTCATAGACAGTTAACCAGGCCAACCTTATTTTGTTCTAAATATTTATTTCAGAAAAGCAAAGACAATAAGTGAACAACATATTCATTTACATTCTTCAATAGATTATCTTAAGTAAGTTATTAAAAAAAAAATTTTCATTAAAAAAAAATAAAATCAGGACTTGTATTAATTATGTCAAGGCGTCATATAGCGTCATTATGGGTTGACCCAGAGAACAGTTCATGGATACAAGCAAGGCGTCAAATAGCGTCATTATGGGGTAAAGAGTTAAGGATTGACTTGCCCCTGTGCAAACTAAATAAATCCGCGAAGCAGTTTATGAAAAGTTTGCACTGGTTTGCACTGGATGAACCGAAGAAACTTTGAAGTCAATCCTTATAATTTAATTACTATTACATATACTACGTAAAACAATAAAACATATCCGAAGAAGTGATATATTTTATTTTCAAGAATCAAAACAAACAAACGCGCACAAAGCTACACATGTACCGGTAATGACAAAGCTGTCTACCAAGTGACGTCACAATCATAGGCAAAGACAGTTGTACGTGATTACGTCATCTCGCGCCATAGCGTTGAGTCTTTCATTGCAGCTGTGCTGACATGAGTGAAAACATTTCCGTATGTCAACATAATAAGTTCTTAATTTATTTGAAATCTTATCGGAATGAAAAATAAATATAAGCAGGTATTTATTCAACATATTTTAAATTAATTGCATTCTCCGTTTCAATAAATAGCAGGAGGCCTGTTGTTGTTTCGTCAGTGTGTCACGTATGTCGTTGTCAAAAAGAGTCCTTAGCTGGTTCGTTCATCGGATTATGAACGAAAGCAGATTGGCCAATCAAATTGCAGTATCCCATGTAAACATACCGGAATTTAAATTATACCACTTTGAACATAATACAAAACAAGTCTAACAAAAATTGCAAGGCTCATATCAACTGCATACTTGGGCACCTGTTTTGTTGTATACGCATGTGTTCATGATACATGTTTGATGGATATTTGTGCTGTTTGTTTCAGCGTCAACCCAATGGTATGAGGCTTTCCGGGAATGTTTTCTGCAGTTGATGCTCCCATCCGATCACGAGTTTCTCAATCATTGTCTCACATGTATCCTTTTTACATTGGTTTTAAGTTGTATAATATCAAGTGACAATTAAACTTGTGCTGAATTTATGAACCTTTATTATCTCACTTAAACTTTGAGGAGAGTCTGTGACCCATTCAATACAAGCAAACAAGCCCTTTACCCCTCTCAGTACCCCAAGAATTAGATTATTTTTGATTGTTTATTATTATATTGTTGGCTCCGATAGTACCCATGTCAGTCGTCAACCTAATGAAATATCATAGGTTTACTTTATTACAACAATTTATGATGGGATATAAAGGTCTAAATGATATACCTCTTTTTAACACAATTAGAAACTTGTCTCCGTGGTTATTTTAGACAAGAAGATTTTCCCTGTGCCCGTGTGTTTAAGTGTTCATAAATTTATAATTCTGGATAAAAAAAAGAACTTAAAAATCCCTCCACTCTATCACTTTTTTTTGACTAAAGGTCGAGCGTTATATTCAGATGAAGAGCCATGTTTTCTACCTCAATAATCCTAGCAAAGTCGGTGCATAAGTGCATAATTCCTGAGTGTGGTGTAAGCGTAAAACATCAATCAATATATTCCTTAACATGGTGTCCAGGTATGATAGTCGTATCTTCTGGTCACCCTGACCCCCTTAGTCAGTTCCAGACGTTATCACAACAACAACATCATCAACAGCATCAAGCCTCAGGAAAATTACCCAAATGGTTCTGTCCAAACATCCTCAAATATTATGTCCTTTTCCATGACGTTGTGGATTCAGAACAAGCCAAGTGAGTGTTTAACCCACAATATAATTTGGGAGGGGGGGGGGGGGGGGGGGGGGGGGGTGCATATGTGTGTGGAAGAGGTGCCAGGTACTTGCCATGAGTGTTTAACCCACAATATTAATAGGGGAGGGGGGGGGGGGGGGGGGTGCATATGTATGTGGAAGAGGTGCCAGGTACTTGCCATGAGTGTTTAACCCGCAATATTATTGGGGAGGGGGTGCATATGTGTGTGGAAGAGGTGCCAGGTACGTGCCATGAGTGTTTAACCTGCAATATCATTGGGGAGGGGGGGGGGGTGCATATGTGTGTGGAAGAGGTGCCAGGTACTTGCCATGAGTGTTTAACCCACAATATTATTTGGGGGTGGGGGATGCATATGTATGTGGAAGAGGTGCCAGGTACTTGCCATGAGTGTTTAACCCACAATATTATTGGGGGGGGGGGGGGGGTGCATATGTGTGTGGAAGAGGTGCCAGGTACTTGCCATGAGTGTTTAACCCACAATATTATTGGGGGGGGGGGGGGTGCATATGTGTGTGGAAGAGGTGCCAGGTACTCGCCAAAGGTCAGGTTTTTGTTTTAAACAATCTTGACATTGAACATCATATGATCTGATAAGCGGTTTTAAAGTCTTGTGTGTGGAAGAGGTGCCGGGTACTCGCCAAAGGTCAGGTTTTTTTTTTAAAACAATCTTGACTTTGATCATCACATGAACTGGTAAGCTGTTGGTTCTGGGGGTTTTTGAGGAGACAATGTTAAAAGAAGAGTCAGTTGTGCAATATAGGATTTCTTACCTCTGTTTAATTTTTCAGTTTATTTTTGTCCTAGATTAAAATTAACAAAATACTGTGTCTCTCGTTGTTTTTTAAAGTGTTCTTTTTGGAAATTATACATTTGGTTTAAAGCATTTCACAAATTGACCAGAGAATTACACCAAGTTCAATCAGCCCATCTTTTCCCTATGCCTTATTTCTTCTAAAGATTCAGCCACTTTTTTCCTCATAAGGATTCGATCATTAGATAAGAAATATGCTAAATGAGGCCAGACAAATTTGCTCATTAGTAGGAATTTAAAGCAATGTGACCCACCGTGCAGTGTGTGAAAATGGTTATCCTTAAACACAACTCCATGTCCCCTTTTTGTCTTGACTCAATGGAAAATTTAGGCCATTAGAATGGCTGAATATTTAGAAGAAATACGGTATGGATATTTAAATACACTGTCATGACTTGATTTTCAAATTTTAGACACATGAAATATCATTTGACAAATGTCTTTTTGTTGTTTCTGTTGACAGAGCTGAAGCTATTTACCAGAGTATGAAGTCAACATTTGGGGCTAATGTCTGTCATTTATTACAAGTGAATTCCAGGTCCCCAAAGGCTGCCGAAACTATGAAGAATGACCCCACAAATATACCCGACCCTTGGAGTCAATTTCTTCCCAAACCTGTTGAAATGGTTAGTTTTATTTTAACGTATATAAGTTTGCAGATATTAGACAATTTCTGAGTGTGTTTTAACCAATGAACTGTATGAGTGGAATGGAGGTCACGTGGTACTTGATTTTCTTTGAATGCCGCCATTACTAGGAGATAAAGCAATAGCGATCCAGATATGTATTGCACGCGCGCTTCAATTATCAATGGCGGCACAGTTTACAAAGTCAGATCCAAACCAGCCAATGAGACGTGTCCATTCCACGCATATAGTTCATTGGTTTTAACTCACTCATACTTTGACCGGGTACTCAGGTATTCAACCTAATCTTTACTATCAACATGCATGCTAATAAGTAGACATAATCAATCCATCATATACCAAGCTACAAATATGAAATATTGTACATGACAATCTTAATACAAATTCTGCTCATTTTGTGAATTAATACACAGGCTAACAATAAAAAGTCAACTCAGAGAGTGTTTATTTCGTGGGTAAGTCAGTAACCATGGTAACTCAATGTTGTTCATTTGTCAGTTGCCATTGGGAGCCTCCTGTTCACATCACATTGTTATCCCTCCATGGCCTAATGCGTTAATCCTGACCGCTCCTGTAGGCTTTTGTACGCTTCACAGCTTCTACATTATTTTCATATTTCAGAGCCTATATGTATAATATGTACATGTATTTTGTTTCCGTGCTTGTCAGGGGTCAGAAAATGTTTGGTTTCCGTGCTTGTCAGGGGGTCAGAAAATTTTTGGTTTCTGTGCTTGTTGGGGGTCAGAAAATTTTTGGTTTCCGTGCTTGTCAGGGGTCAGAAAATTTTTGGTTTCCGTGCTTGTCGGGGGTCAGAAAATTTTTGGTTTCCGTGCTTGTCAGGGGTCAGAAAATTTTTGGTTTCCGTGCTTGTCGGGGGTCAGAAAATTTTTGGTTTCCGTGCTTGTCAGGGTTCAGAAAATTTTTGGTTTCCGTGCTTGTCAGGGGTCAGAAAATTTTTGGTTTCCGTGCTTGTCAGGGTTCAGAACATTTTTGGTTTCCGTGCTTGTCAGGGGTCAGAACCGATATATATAAACACAGCCAAAAAAAGATTTCTTAATTTTGATTCAGAGTAATTAAATTTGATCCAGATAAATTTTGTTACTATTTTTTTCCAGACCAATTTAGTTTTTTTTTTACCAATTTTTATACACCCGCTCTTAAAGCAGGTGTATATTGGTATACCGTTGTCCGTCTGTCCGTCCCGGATTCGTGTCTGCTGCATAACTTTAAACCTATTGCCTGAATTTTTTTTTTCTTCTGATATATGTAGCTTATAGGTAGACAGTGTGTCGCATACCAAAATTAAATTGGAGTCTTAATATTTTTGGCGACCAAAACAGCCACCCATCCTTTTGGCATTTAATAACTCAAGAACTATTTGATGGATTTAATTTTTTTCCAGATATAACTAGCTTATGAGTAGATAGTGTGTCCTGTACCAAAATTAAATTGAGATCTTCTTATTTGTGGCCACCAAAAACAGTTGCCTAGCCTTTTGGCATTCAGTAACCCCTGAACTATTGCACGTCTACAATATAAATAACAACTTTGTGTTGACTCATGTTTTTCTGTCTGAATCATATTAAAAGTTTATGTAAGACGTTAATTGATTAACCACTCACTGGGCCCGATCGATGGAGACGTGGAGATGTGTTCAAGGATAACCATTTTCACACTGTGCTTTGGTTAAAAATAGCAGACAAAAAGAAGAACAAAACACAAGTTTAAGTTATATTTTGGCAAAAAATAATTTTTATGCAGCCTTGAGGAGGAGCTTATAAAAAGCTGTACATACAGTGGCGTAGATGTCTTTCAGAAGCTTCTTTTTCTTTGATTATTTGTATTTGTCAGAATGTTCTCTATACCTTTTCACCATGCTTCATTTTTTTTTGTTACGATTAAGAAAAAAACAAATAACCTGTTATGACTGAATTACAATGTAACAGCTTACAACTTATGATTATATCAGCGTTTTTCGTTATATTTACTTTCATTTCAGCAAATATCGTTTCATTTGAGCGAACTAACTTTCATTTGAGCAGATTTTGTTTCATTTGAGTCTTTAGACGAACCCTAATTTTTCGTCTTATTTGTTTGTTCAAATATAGACTATAAAAGTAATGATGAAATCTGTTGTCTTGTTAATTCACATAGGCTTACTGTACAAAATGTTTAAATCTTTGCTTCTGTGCGCTTCATCAATATTGTGAACACACATTTTTTTTTACTTTGTGTCTGTCTGGTGATGTAGCTTTGTTGTAGAAATTTGCCTATTGCACCAATTGCGAGACATGTTTTGTTTTAATTAAACCCTTCAAACGTTTTTTTCGCGATTCAAGAAAGAAAAAAGGACACCAATTTCCAAGCATCTGTTTTTTACCTGATTATATATCATTGACGCAACAGATAATAATAATAATGATAATAATAATAATCTTTATTTAAACTCGATGGCCTTATAGGTTATATGCCTCTTTTCGTAAGGGCTGTATACTTTATATCACTAATGATTCAAATCACAAAAGTCATTTAGAACTGTTTTTGTACTCAATTTGTAGTGTATCATTATAGTTATTTACCTCAGAAGCGTTTTGAAAAAGCTGCTAAAGAAATATAAATTGCTTTTAATGTTAAAGTGGCATGTGCTGCCAAAATGTTTTTTTTTTTTTTCATTCAATCAAAATTGGTAAATTCTCAACTATTTTTATCCAATTTCAATAAAACAAATTTTGCCAAATCTTCATTTTTACCCAAATAAGTACTTATGTTAAAGATTTTTTTTATTTCAAGATCATTGATTTTGTTTGTCGACTTTACATTCCAAATTCATGTAAAAATTCATAATTTCTGTGATTCTGCCAATTGACTTTTCATTATTGTTTCATAGATGGAGGTGCCCTTCTTGCTTGCTTTGTAATTTTAAGTTCTTGTGAAAATCATCTTTTTCTTGTCAATTAATGCACTTAATAACTCTCTTGATTTTAAATAATTCTTGTTTGTTCAGGAATCTTCAGATTATGATGCCAGCACAGGTGCTTTTACTGAAGATTCTATATTTCCATCACATCTTGAGGAAGGTGCGACCAACGGCGAAACTCCCATCATGCAACAATCAATAGAGGATGCTGCAGAAGTTATAGAAGGTAAAATGAATTTAGCATCATGCTGTGGTGGATTTAGGCTTTCTAGAATACTAAGAGGTTCAAAATTCAAACTTTTTTCATGAGTTCTGATTGTCAAGAGGGACGTTTGAAGTAACGTGAAAAAGTGAAAGATTTCCGTTGAAATGAAAAATATTGGTAAAGTCAGTGACCTGCAAAAATGTGTACTTACATTGGTCAAAATTCAATAATCTTTCAATGGCATTTAGAAGTTGAAAGGTTAACAATAAGGTGAAGAAATACTTAAGGATAACAACTTGTTGGTTTATTGGGTGACAACTATTCGATGTAGCTCTTACATCGTTATCAAAGTCAAATGTTTAACTTTGATAACGATGTAAGAACTACATCGAAACGTCGTCACCCAATAAACCAAGAAGTTGTTATCCATAAGTAATTCTTCACCTTATTGTTAGAATTCAATAAGGGGGATGTTTGAGCACATTGCAGGTTTTTTGCAAGCTTATAAGAAACTACTTTAACATGCATCCCCGTGTATTGGTATCAGCTGAAAGATTTTTTAATGTGTGGCTGGATAAAAACAAAATTTTCCCTGTATTTGGCAGCTCAGGCCACAAAAACCCAACAAGCGAAAAGTACTGTATTGTAAAATGTAAATGATGTATATTTTAGCTTTAGCTTGATAGGTCAAGCCAAATGTTTTTTTTAAATTTTATTCCTGCGCTTTATTTCCAGATTCGGCAGCGTCTTCTAGCCAACAGCCTTTTGACCATCCATTGGCTGTTAACAATTCTACACCAACCAATGGCAGGCCAGCGTCGGAGGAATCTTTATCCCCATTGGCTCGGAGTGATTTGATTTCAGCCAGTGGTAGCTCCAGCCAGACTCAATTTAAGAAAGTTGCGTCGAGAGATAAAATAAAGAGTACTCTAGCTCACGGTGCTTGTTTGACGATCAGTGATCACGATAGATTGAGAATATTGATGCACGAGTTTACAGTACGAGCCTTGATACCCTGGGCAGAAAGAACCATGAGGATTTTAAACGAACAGGTAAATGTTATTTACAATGCCCGCAAGCTATGTGTGAAGCTCTGCTATATCGTGGTCAGTTGGAACACACTTCGGCTGTCTTCGCTCGCTATCGGTCGGCTTTGACACGCCTCGGAAAGTCTGCGCCTTTTATACGGTAAATCACCGTATTTTGATCGAGGTTGAAAGTTAACAGAGTATTTCGGTCCCTTACATTATCACGAGGACACTTATCTTGGGCTCTCAAGAGGATATAGAAATTGTACGTTTTACAGCTACATTTTTGGTCGCCACATTCAAAATGACCTGCAATCTATCAGAGGGTATTTCACGCACGTAAATCCCCAAAGTTATCAGACTGATATCATGGTATCAGTGGAATAAAAAGAATGAAAATCGCGCACATAACTGTCATGCGTATCTAATAACTAAAGGCTAGGTAAAGACACACTCGCTGGTGTAGTTTTTATGACTTTTTATAAGAAAGACAATTTTTAGGTCCTTTTATCATTAGTTTAGAGTCTAAAATTCCTCAACAGGCCTACTGTGTCCCCCCAAACCAGATCTTTCATCTGTATTTCTCCAGATAAAGTTGGTAAAATAATGTACAGTTACATCTCTCACACGGGTCAAATCATTAGAGCCCTTTTGCTCATGCCCAGGAGTTTGTTTACATCACAGGTACAAAACAAATAAAATTCTCAATTCCATATTAAAAATACCAAATTGTCGCAAAACTTTCAAATTTTGGCAAAAATAGAAAGTTTTTAACTTTTGTTTACATGAAAAAATAAAGAAAACCGTCTGCTGTTTTTAATGTTAACAGAATTCTGGATTTTCACGACCAGTGTACGGTTAATCAATTTGAACAGTGGAACTAGGATAAGGACAACCCTAACATGAAAAATGATACACAGTATAAAAGTGAAGTCAAATTAGTGACTAGCCACATTTGTTATATGCAAGGGTACCAACGGAAGATCGTGGGTTTCCTCCGGGCATAGAGCCCGGTTTCCTCCCACAATAAAACTGGCAACGCCGCCATATAAGTGAAATAATCTTGAGCGCGGCGTAAAACACCAAACAATCAATCGATCAATCATATATGCAAGGGTTCATCCAGAGGGGTGTCCAAGTGTCTTTTGGACACCCTGTGGTCAAAATTCATCTCATTTGGACACCCAATAATCGAACAATTTAACATGGTCAAGATGCAAAAGTAGGTCATAATAGACACCCAATTTTGTGAAGACTGTAAAAATAGCCATTTTGGACACCCTTTTTTCGTATCCTGGATGAATGTATGCTTATATGTGCATGGCATTTGGAACGTAAAGCATTTAAAAAGTATTTATCCAGAGCCAATTTTTAAGTTTTGGCCAATCAAACCAAACCTATAGGGAGCGGGAGTGACGTGACCATTCCACAAATTTCTTGTCACCAGCGTTGTCATTACGCATGTGAGGAGCCTTTATCGTTCGAATTTGACGCTCATTTATGGCGTTTTAGAACAAAAAACGTCAATCGAACTGACAACGTCCTGAAAAAACGTCATCTGTCACCGGATATCGCAAAATCTCTCGGTAGACTCCCAGCCCCTATTGTGTGTTATTGGAAATGACACCACACATCGGCTCTCTATGGCTCTTGATGGTTCTAAACCCTGGTTGAGTTCACACTGATATTTTATAAGCGCCATTAAATCTTCTCTCTTTTTTCAGCTGACCTCTCGGAAGGGGATTCATCGGTCAATCTTCAGTGTGAGGAAATGGCTCGGTGGAACAAAACCTACAGGGAATACAGCAGCCAATCAGAATACAACTGTTGTGTAAGTTATTCTTGAGTCATTACCAGATCTACTGTAAAATACTTCTAATTTGCGAGACATTTACTTTCTTGATTTTCCAAAATGCTAAATTTTTTGCCAGCGAATAGATTTTTAAACCAATATAATAAAATATGAAAATATTACACCAAAAACAGATCCCTTACCATGGTGATAATGACATGCGTCTGTGCAAGCAGGATAGCAAGCGGCTTCAAAATGTCTTGTGTTAACTTTGAATTCTTCAGTTTGCTGGACAGTATCTTCGCTAATGATGTTTTCTGACTGGGTTTTCACTCAAACTGTCTATGTGGGCCAGTTACCACCCGAAGGTCGTGGGTGTCCTCCGGGCATAGAGCACAGTTTCCTCCCACAGTAAAGCTGCCAACGCCGCCATATAAGTGAAAAAATCTTGAGCGTGGCGTAAAACACCAAACAATAGATCAATCAATCGCTAACAATGGCATCACTTTATTAACATACCATGTGTAGACGCAATTCTTTAGTTCTTCTTCACAAGTTAGGTCTAGTGATTGTAGCTTATCTGTATAACATGCTGAGACGAAAGCTTGTCATGGCCAGATGGAACTGAGTCAGTCTAATCCTCTGTTTGTTTACTGCCTTAGTGACTATCTGTCAGGCGAGACAATGGCTTATCCCCTATCGCTGGAAAATGGGGAATTAGCGTTTTGGCCAGACAGTTACTTTTAATGTTTGGTTTTTTTTGCTAGAATAAGGCTTACAAAAATGAAAGTAACAAAATTTACTTTAATTTATAAACTTTGATTTTTCGCAAAAAATTATTCAGAGAAAAATAAGTCCTTTATAGTTCTTCTTGATAAATTGAGACTAAATATTGCACTCTAAAAGGAGACATCGCTTAAGTTTGTTGTGGTTCTCAGTTGGCCTCCGGGATAAAAAGCTGCAAGTCGACTTTCTGCCAAATTTAGAGATTCCCGGGCTGCTATTGTTTTGTGCCTGACAGAAAACAAACAGTCAACTGCGCACTCGATTCTTTTTATTACAACAAAGCAGACATTGAAGTCCTCAAATAAACCTCCCTATCCAGTGATGCATGGGAGCTGGGAAAGTTACCAATGGCCATCTGGAAACCTCATCGTCATATAAACAACCGTAGAATAGCACACATTTTAA
The DNA here is from genome assembly GCA_963971465.1 of Lepidochitona cinerea. NCBI lineage: Eukaryota > Metazoa > Mollusca > Polyplacophora > Chitonida > Tonicellidae > Lepidochitona > Lepidochitona cinerea. The sequence goes on along the minus strand of OZ020555.1, from coordinate 39,079,940 downwards.
CGATATTCGTTCCAGGCATATTCCTTGAATGGTAAAATAACCAGTAATTTTTAGATTTAATTTTGACCAAAAATATTGTAATTTTGTCAGCTCATGCCAAATTAAATTTTCAAAAAGAAAACATTGAAAATATTGAAATTTTCTGTGCCCCGTGTATTAGATTACATGTGATTTTTTTTTTTGGCCCATGTGTTCGATTACATGTGATTTTTTTCCGCTGTGTGTTAGATTATATATGATTGCATGTGGTTACATGGGAATTTTTTGCCCTCTGTGATTTATTAGCCCTGTGTGTTAGGTTACATGTGATGTTTTTTGCCCTCTGTGATTTATTAGCCCCGTGTGTTAGGTTACATGTGAATTTTTTGCCCTCTGTGATTTATTAGCCCCGTGTGTTAGGTTACATGTGAATTTTTTGCCCTCTGTGATTTATTAGCCCCGTGTGTTAGGTTACATGTGATGTTTTTTGCCCTCTGTGATTTATTAGCCCTGTGTGTTAGGTTACATGTGAATTTTTTTCCCTCTGTGATTTATTAGCCCCGTGTGTTAGGTTACATGGGAATTGTTTGCCCTCTGTGATTTATTAGCCCTGTGTGTTAGGTTACATGTGATGTTTTTTGCCCTCTGTGATTTATTAGCCCTGTGTGTTAGGTTGCATGTGATGTTTTTTGCCCTCTGTGATTTATTAGCCCTGTGTGTTAGGTTACATGTGAATTGTTTGCCCTCTGTGATTTATTAGCCCCGTGTGTTAGGTTACATGTGAATTTTTTGCCCTCTGTGATTTATTAGCCCCGTGTGTTAGGTTACATGTGATGTTTTTTGCCCTCTGTGATTTATTAGCCCTGTGTGTTAGGTTACATGGGAATTTTTTGCCCTCTGTGATTTATTAGCCCTGTGTGTTAGGTTACATGTGATGTTTTTTTGCCCTCTGTGATTTATTAGCCCTGTGTGTTAGGTTACATGTGATATTTTTTGCCCTCTGTGATTTATTAGCCCTGTGTGTTAGGTTACATGTGAATTGTTTGCCCTCTGTGATTTATTAGCCCTGTGTGTTAGGTTACATGTGAATTTTTTGCCCTCTGTGATTTATTAGCCCCGTGTGTTAGGTTACATGTGAATTTTTTGCCCTCTGTGATTTATTAGCCCCGTGTGTTAGGTTACATGTGAATTGTTTGCCCTCTGTGATTTATTATCCCTGTGTGTTAGGTTACATGTGATATTTTTTGCCCTCTGTGATTTATTAGCCCTGTGTGTTAGGTTACATGTGAATTGTTTGCCCTCTGTGATTTATTAGCCCCGTGTGTTAGGTTACATGTGAATTTTTTGCCCTCTGTGATTTATTAGCCCCGTGTATTAGGTTACATGTGAATTTTTTGCCCTCTGTGATTTATTAGCCCCGTGTGTTAGGTTACATGTGAATTTTTTGCCCTCTGTGATTTATTAGCCCTGTGTGTTAGGTTACATGTGATGTTTTTTGCCCTCTGTGATTTATTAGCCCCGTGTGTTACGTTACATGTGAATTTTTTGCCCTCTGTGATTTATTAGCCCTGTGTGTTAGGTTACATGTGAATTTTTTGCCCTCTGTGATTTATTAGCCCCGTGTGTTAGGTTACATGTGATGTTTTTTGCCCTCTGTGATTTATTAGCCCCGTGTGTTAGGTTACATGTGATGTTTTTTGCCCTCTGTGATTTATTAGGCCCGTGTATTAGGTTACGTGTGAATTTTTTTCCCTCTGTGATTTATTAGCCCCGTGTGTTAGGTTACATGGGAATTTTTTGCCCTCTGTGATTTATTAGCCCTGTGTGTTAGGTTACATGTGATGTTTTTTTGCCCTCTGTGATTTATTAGCCCTGTGTGTTAGGTTACATGTGATATTTTTTGCCCTCTGTGATTTATTAGCCCTGTGTGTTAGGTTACATGTGAATTGTTTGCCCTCTGTGATTTATTAGCCCTGTGTGTTAGGTTACATGTGAATTTTTTGCCCTCTGTGATTTATTAGCCCCGTGTGTTAGGTTACATGTGAATTTTTTGCCCTCTGTGATTTATTAGCCCCGTGTGTTAGGTTACATGTGAATTGTTTGCCCTCTGTGATTTATTATCCCTGTGTGTTAGGTTACATGTGATATTTTTTGCCCTCTGTGATTTATTAGCCCTGTGTGTTAGGTTACATGTGAATTGTTTGCCCTCTGTGATTTATTAGCCCCGTGTGTTAGGTTACATGTGAATTTTTTGCCCTCTGTGATTTATTAGCCCCGTGTATTAGGTTACATGTGAATTTTTTGCCCTCTGTGATTTATTAGCCCCGTGTGTTAGGTTACATGTGAATTTTTTGCCCTCTGTGATTTATTAGCCCTGTGTGTTAGGTTACATGTGATGTTTTTTGCCCTCTGTGATTTATTAGCCCCGTGTGTTACGTTACATGTGAATTTTTTGCCCTCTGTGATTTATTAGCCCTGTGTGTTAGGTTACATGTGAATTTTTTGCCCTCTGTGATTTATTAGCCCCGTGTGTTAGGTTACATGTGATGTTTTTTGCCCTCTGTGATTTATTAGCCCCGTGTGTTAGGTTACATGTGATGTTTTTTGCCCTCTGTGATTTATTAGGCCCGTGTATTAGGTTACGTGTGAATTTTTTTCCCTCTGTGATTTATTAGCCCCGTGTGTTAGGTTACATGTGATGTTTTTTGCCCTCTGTGATTTATTAGCCCTGTGTGTTAGGTTACATGTGATGTTTTTTGCCCTCTGTGATTTATTAGCCCCGTGTGTTAGGTTACATGTGATGTTTTTTGCCCTCTGTGATTTATTAGCCCCGTGTGTTAGGTTACATGTGAATTTTTTGCCCTCTGTGATTTACTAGCCCCGTGTGTTAGGTTACATGTGATGTTTTTTGCCCTCTGTGATTTATTAGCCCCGTGTGTTAGGTTACATGTGATGTTTTTTGCCCTCTGTGATTTATTAGCCCCGTGTGTTAGGTTACATGTGAATTTTTTGCCCTCTGTGATTTATTAGCCCCGTGTGTTAGGTTACATGTGAATTTTTTGCCCTCTGTGATTTATTAGCCCCGTGTGTTAGGTTACATGTGATGTTTTTTGCCCTCTGTGATTTATTAGCCCCGTGTGTTAGGTTACATGTGATGTTTTTTGCCCTCTGTGATTTATTAACCCCGTGTGTTAGGTTACATGTGATGTTTTTTGCCCTCTGTGATTTATTAGCCCCGTGTGTTAGGTTACATGTGAATTTTTTGCCCTCTGTGATTTATTAGCCCCGTGTGTTAGGTTACATGTGATGTTTTTTGCCCTCTGTGATTTATTAGCCCCGTGTGTTAGGTTACATGTGATGTTTTTTGCCCTCTGTGATTTATTAGCCCCGTGTGTTAGGTTACATGTGATGTTTTTTGCCCTCTGTGATTTATTAGCCCCGTGTGTTAGGTTACATGTGATGTTTTTTGCCCTCTGTGATTTATTAGCCCCGTGTGTTAGGTTACATGTGATGTTTTTTGCCCTCTGTGATTTATTAACCCCGTGTGTTAGGTTACATGTGATGTTTTTTGCCCTCTGTGATTTATTAACCCTGTGTGTTAGGTTACATGTGATGTTTTTTGCCCTCTGTGATTTATTAGCCCCGTGTGTTAGGTTACATGTGAATTTTTTGCCCTCTGTGATTTATTAGCCCCGTGTGTTAGGTTACATGTGATGTTTTTTGCCCTCTGTGATTTATTAGCCCCGTGTGTTAGGTTACATGTGATGTTTTTTGCCCTCTGTGATTTATTAGCCCCGTGTGTTAGGTTACATGTGATGTTTTTTGCCCTCTGTGATTTATTAACCCCGTGTGTTAGGTTACATGTGATGTTTTTTGCCCTCTGTGATTTATTAACCCTGTGTGTTAGGTTACATGTGATGTTTTTTGCCCTCTGTGATTTCATAGCCCCGTGTGTTAGGTTACATGTGAATTTTTTGCCCTCTGTGATTTATTAACCCTGTGTGTTAGGTTACATGTGATTTATTAGCCCTGTGTGTTAGGTTACATGTGATGTTTTTTTCTATGCCAGGTACACTGCTGAGGCCCCTGAGTTACAGATGAGGAGATTAGGGGATTTGGCCTTCCTATTTCAGATGTACGAGTTTGCCTATCAGACTTACCACACTGCCAAAAGGGACTTTAATAATGATCACGCCTGGCTACATTATGCCGGGGCTTTGGTAAGACACAACAAATCTTTCATTGACATTTAGAAGTTGAAAGGTTACAATAAAGTGAAGAATTACTTATGGATAGTAACTTCTTGGTTTATTGGGTGATGATATTTCAATGTAGTTCTTACATCGTTATCAAAGTCATTGACTTTGATAACGATGTAAGAACTACATCGTAACGAAGTCATTGACTTTGATAACGATGTAAAAACTGCATGGAAACGTCGTCACCCAATAAACCAAGAAGTATTTATCCATTTAGGTAATTCTTCACCTTATTGTAAGACACAACAATAACACTTTGCATCAAAGGCTGCTGTTTAAAATGCTGCACATTTCACTGTAAATTTTATTGGAAACGCACAACATTTTCATTGTGACTACAGTCCATTAAATGTAATGTTTAAATGCGTATATCCTGTCTACACTGACAACTTGATAACAGGAACAGTATCAAAATAGACATTATTTTCTTTCCCAGACTTCTTAGTTTGTAGAGGTTTCACTTAACATTTAAATGTCCCTTGGAGGTCCGGGTTTCCACCGGGAAGACAGAAGAGTTTCCTCCCCTACTAATTCTGACAACGCATCCTTGAAGTAATTTTGAGTACGTAATAAAACATCAATCATTTAGTCTGTGGTTTTCTGATTACAGGAAATGGCATGCCTGGCAATCTTCATGCAGGGTATGTTTAGTCAGAGACAATATCCACACCATTACATGGATTCAGCTATTACTACCTACCTTACTTCATGCAGGTAACTTAAATTGTTGTTTTTTCCCCCCAGCTTCCAATGCTTGTCTATTTGGAATATAATTCAATACACAAACCTTTTCAATAATATTTATGAGCACTAAAACACACGGGCACAGGGAAAATCTTCTTGTCTAAAATAACCACGGAGACACCTTTTCAATAATACATTGTTTTGTCTAAGAATTGGACTAAGCTTTACATAATCTGAACTTCTAACAATTTTAAACTTTCATAAATAAACATTAAAATGATGGATTGTTCGATCTTTGGTTCCCCTTCCATCGCACTGAACCCCTTTATATCACTACTAAAATATCAATGCTTATAAACATACTCTATATTTGACAATTGAAAACTATTTTCTGGTTGACAAACGAGTAAGTAGCGATGGGGGTTATTTCAGTGCAAGAGTTAAAACAAAGATTGACAACTGGCCAGAGAATCAATTTCATCCCTTTATTATAATGGTAGGATTTAATCTGTCAAAAGAATCCAGATATTACACTTGTACAGATGTTGAAAGCTCGTGTTGTTCAAAACAACTTACTATGTGGTGATGTCTTACACTTGACGAAGACACCAGTACAGGTGTTGAAAGCTCGTGTTGTTCAAAACAACTTACTATGTGGTGTATCTTACACTTGACGAAGACACCGGTACAGGTGTCGAAAGCTCGTGTTGTTCAAAACAACTTACTATGTGGTGATGTCTTACACTTGACGAAGACACCAGTACAGGTGTCGAAAGCTTGTGTTGTTCAAAACAACTTACTATGTGGTGATGTCTTACACTTGACGAAGACACCAGTACAGGTGTCGAAAGCTTGTGTTGTTCAAAACAACTTACTATGTGGTGATGTCTTACACTTGACGAAGACACCAGTACAGGTGTCGAAAGCTTGTGTTGTTCTAAACAACTTACTATGTGGTGATGTCTTACACTTGATGAAGACACCAGTACAGGTGTCGAAAGCTTGTGTTGTTCAAAACAACTTACTATGTGGTGATGTCTTACACTTGACGAAGACACCAGTACAGGTGTCGAAAGCTTGTGTTGTTCAAAACAACTTACTATGTGGTGATGTCTTACACTGGACGAAGACACCAGTACAGGTGTCGAAAGCTTGTGTTGTTCAAAACAACTTACTATGTGGTGATGTCTTACACTTGACGAAGACACCAGTACAGGTGTCGAAAGCTTGTGTTGTTCAAAACAACTTACTATGTGGTGATGTCTTACACTTGACGAAGACACCAGTACAGGTGTCGAAAGCTTGTGTTGTTCAAAACAACTTACTATGTGGTGATGTCTTACACTGGACGAAGACACCAGTACAGGTGTCGAAAGCTTGTGTTGTTCAAAACAACTTACTATGTGGTGATGTCTTACACTTGACGAAGACACCAGTACAGGTGTCGAAAGCTTGTGTTGTTCAAAACAACTTACTATGTGGTGATGTCTTACACTGGACGAAGACACCAGTACAGGTGTCGAAAGCTTGTGTTGTTCAAAACAACTTACTATGTGGTGATGTCTTACACTTGACGAAGACACCAGTACAGGTGTCGAAAGCTTGTGTTGTTCAAAACAACTTACTATGTGGTGATGTCTTACACTTGACGAACACACCAGTACAGGTGTCGAAAGCTTGTGTTGTTCAAAACAACTTACTATGTGGTGATGTCTTACAGTGGACGAAGACACCAGTACAGGTGTCGAAAGCTTGTGTTGTTCAAAACAACTTACTATGCATTGATGTCTTCATTGTTTTATCATAAATCCAGAGATTGTTTGACCTACACTCATCTGATTAACCATTGGGGAAGGTTGCACAATACCAGGGGAAAGCCAGAGGTTTTCTTCAAGCCAAAGGGGCCTAGGTGGCTCAGTCAGCTGAGCCATTGTGTCTCTGTCCGTCACAAGCCTCCCATCGATGTGTCGTGGATTCAAATTTCACTCAGTTCAAGAAAAATTGACTGGTTCGCCTTGTGTTGAATAGTCGGTACTCGGTACCGCCTCCATTAATCCTGGCAGTGCCGCCATAAAAGTGAAATTATCTTGAAATCTTAATGAGAGATCCCCGTTCCCTCTCCCTCTGAAGAAGGCAGTGAATGTATCTGCTAATCTGGACAGAACAAAACCTGTACCTCTGTCTCGCTTCTCTGGGATTTAATTGAGATAAATACTCCATCTTATGCAGGCATTCATCTAGGATCTAATAGGGTATCACGGGGTCTGTGGCTTAGTAGGTAGAGTGTTAGACGCTCAATCCAAACAGCCTTCCACCAATGGGTCACAGGTTCAAAGCCCACATAGTCCAAACAAAAATTTTCACTTGAACGACCTATGTGGGATGGTTGCCAGTTACCACTGGAAGGTTGTGGTAACGCCGCCATATAAGTGAAATAATATTGAGCGTGGCGCAAAACACCAAACAATCAATCAATCAATCTAATAGGGTATCCAAAATAGCCCTTCTCCTGGGAAGTGGGCTAACTAAATTAACTATTTTGTATCCATTTTATGTCACTGAATAATTGGGTGAGCAATTTTGACTGTAGTTTGCAGACAGATTTTGGATGATAAACTTTAAGCACTTACAAACAAATCTTCATTTATGTATTTTAGAAACCCTATTCTGGCTACAAGAGCTACCCTTGTGAGTTCAGAGTGTTTGAAAAGTAGAGGGATGTATTCAGAGGCTGCCATGCAGTTTATTAAAATGACAAGTGAGGTAAGGATTGGACCTATGGAAATGTCTTTTTCTTATATTCTTCTTACTACTCAAGCCTTTCAACATTATGTCGTGGGTTTGATTCCTACTCGGTCCAAGGACAACAAAAAAAAAAAATTATGAGTGTGCTTTTCACTTTTTTAATCTATGAGGAAGTATCGCCAGGTACACAAAGAATTTCGGGGGTTTCCTCCGGAGAAAGAGCATAGTTTCCTCCCCACAAACTCTGGCAATGCCTTCATTTAAGGAAAATAGTCATATGAGTGCCACAAAAGACAGGAATAAATCATTTTTTCTATTACGCTATATAGAGGATATTTGTTGCTTATCGGTAAATACCATTTATATTTCATCGAGTGGATTAAAAAATATGTATTTTCACGATTGGCGAAGCCAAGAGTGAAAATACAAGATTTTTTAATCCATGAGAAATGATATTTACCGATCCATATAAATGATCCATATTAATGATATTTACCGATAATACATCAAATATTCTATTTATTATTATAGAGCGTCCGCTTCAGGCCTGGGAGATCCGGGTTCAAGCCCGGGTCGAGTCAGACCAAAGACTTTAACAGTGGTAGCTGTTACTGCTTCGCTTGGCGCTCAGCAATAGGAGTTAGAGCAGCGACTGGTTGGCCCGGTGTCAGTATACTGTGACTGGGTGAGGGGGCTTGCTGGTTGTCTTCGGCAAGTCGTCTCGGTGAGACAGCACCTGAACGAGCGGTGGAAATCCGCCCTGTCACAAGGAGACAACGTCTTCATATAACCGAAATACTGTTGAGCAGGACGTAAAACCCCAATTACTCACTCACTATTTATTATTATATAATTATTAGTGAGATTTTAGTGTATTTTCTGCGACAAACTGAATTATTTGCGGTCGCCACTTGACCTAGAAAATGACCTACATTTGGGCACATCACACATAGGCCTGTACGGCGTAGGATAAAATAGCGCGTCATTTGGGGGTTCAACGCAACAAAAACACATAAATTTGCATCGAAAATTCTTATTTTCACGCTGCAATTCATACATGTAATTAATGAAACAAGTTACAGTTAGAACAAAATACTTATTTCGTGAGAAAAGCCTGCGTTTGCCTGCGCGGAAGGACACAAGGTGCACGTGCGACAACAAACATCGAGATTCACTGTCATCGACGGTGAAGTTGAACATTTCCTATACTTCAGTTTTTAATTAAACTTTTAAGTGGCGAAGTCTTGTTATTTTAAAATGAAGATTTACTAGATTAAGTGTGTTGAAATGTGCTAGGATAAATCAGATCTTTAATTTCTCGTTACCAGAATCAATCGAGTCGCTTCTTTTGCACTGGCATTTTCGCCCAGAGCGAGCATGACGATCAGCCGGCACTCAGACCACATCCCACACTCTTCAGTTGAAATGATTTGCGTCGGTTCTCGATACATTTTCTATATTCTTGAAAATAATCAATTTCAATGTTCCAGGTGTACCACATTGTTTTACATTAGGCCCTATAAAGTGGGATAGACTTGCAACACGTTTTGACATTTAGCGAATCTTGCTCTCCCAGGCCTAAGTAATAGTACCCGGCGAGCACCACAGAAAGGCCAAAGCGAAAAAATGTTTGGTTTGTGTAAAAGTGTTTAACACCCAATTTAAAATGCTGAGAAGTGTTCGATAATATATAAAAGGAGACTTGATTACAAATTTTAGCAATTTTCACAAATTAAAGATTCAATCATGAGAAGATATTTCCAATTCCAATGAAAATAGTTCCGGCACTGGCAGTGATGATATAAATGTTATCGGTAAAAGTGGTGATATCACTTATATCAGAGCTGTATAACTCAATATCTCACTACTAATTATATAATAAAATGTAATACTCATAGCCATTGCCTTGATGAGTTTTTTTTATTATTTGCATGAGAATTTTCATAAAGCTGTACAAAAGTAATAAAGTAGTAAAGATAACACCGTGTATATTTACGGAGTTCCCTTACTACTTTATTATGTTAAGTTCAGGTGAAATCTTTTGATACTTAATTGTCTCAATTAGGAATTTAACTTTTCCTCTCCAATGCCCAACTAGGTAACCAATAACAGTTTTAAAACTGAATTATAAAAATGAATTTAAAACTATTTAAATAGATTTGTTTATGATGGTTACGACAGCATCCTAAAAATTGTTTTTTAAACCTGACAAAAAAATAACATTAACCACTATAATCTTTATGTTGTTATTTTGCTAAGGACTCTGACTTGAGGAGTGCGCTGTTGTTAGAACAAGCCGCCCATTGCTTTGTAAATATGAGACCCCCCATGGTGAGGAAGTACGCATTCCACATGATTTTAGCCGGCCATAGATTCAGTAAATCAGGACAGGTAGTCTCCCTTGAATTTCTATTTTCTTAAGTATTCCACTGTGTTTTTTTCCAAAAGTATAGTCACAAACCTACATGTATTTCTACTGAGAACAGATCTATCAATGCATTACGGAAAAGTGACATTGACATTTATTTTTTCGACATGCAAAAAAACAATGCATCGATTTAGTAAGTCTTAACTAGGAGATAAAAAATAAATGTTTCCAATTAGATATATACTAATTAGGAGATACTAATTGGAAACATTTATTTTTTATTTCCTAATTAGGACTTACTAATTCGATGCATTGTTTTTTCGCATGTCGAAAAAATAAATGTCAATGTCACTTTTACGGCTCCGTAATGCAGGGTTGGATGGTTTAAAGTGAAATTTTAGTTTAATTCAATTTAATTAAGTGAGTACAATATGCTCTTCGAATAAGTTGTACTATAATGTGCGATGCTCATGTTCTCGAGTTTTCTGAAACATATCACAATTAATATGCCATCAAAAAGGGAATGTTTTTATTTTATCAATGTTACCAATCCCTTGTCTATTTTTAGGGATAGAACAAGTCTTTACGACTTTATTCCCACCTTTCTTAAATTTGCTGTTAACATATGATTTAAAATACCAAAAGGTGAATAAAGGAAATGAAATGAAATGAATGAATGAATAAATGAATGTAGGCAGATCTCCCAAAATCGTATTTCTTTGACATCTACATCTATATTGAACGGTTTCCCAATTGTAATGTGTTGTTGTTGTTGTAGAGGAAACATGCTCTGAGGTCGTATTCCCAGGCACTTCAAGTTTACAAGGGGAAGAACTGGTCATTGGCTGAGGTGTGTATAACAGAGGCTCAATCCTAGTCTACCAATATTCTAAGGTCTAAATGATATACCTCTTTTTAACACAATAAGAAACTTGTCTCCATGGTTATTTTAGACGAGAAGATTTTCCCTGTGCCTGTGTGTTTTAGTGATCATGAATATTCCTGCCATAGCTGAAGATGTGTCAGCATTCTCACTGGGGCTTCTCCTCAACCAGTTTTTTTTTTTGTCTTATGTGGAAGAGTTGCCAGGTACTCGCCGAAGGCCGGGGGTTTCTTCCGGGCAATGAGCCCAGTTTCCTCCCCCACTAAACTGGCAACGCCGCCATATAAATTAAATAATCTTGAGTGCAGCGTAAAACATCAATCAATCAACCATACGTACATTAATTATGCCAAATACATCAGCCTTCCTGATGTTTTTTGGTCTTCGGAGCCTAATGTCCAAATTTAGATGTGGGTGGAGAGGGTGATCGTTTGATCGGCGGGTACTTTTGTCGCCACATGATCTTAGCTGTTGAGTGTGACATTAGGCCCCAGTTAATCAACCATTCATAATTACAAAACAACATTTATTAATGATATGATGGCAGGATAACAAATCCATTTTTATCAATCCAATTTCTGCTGATATCATAAGGAATACAATTAAAGTGAACCAAAAGGTATCCACATCAGGGGCTGTTTATCAAAACATTTTCGCCCGACCTAGCTTTAGTTTGCACCTGGACGTAACGTAATGCTGAAGGTACATGTATATGTTGCTAGAATAGTTATGCATTGCATGACTTTTGCGAAACAGCCCCCAGTTCGCCCAACTAATGAAATATGACCGATGTAATCTTCACTGTTTGTATTATAGGACCACATCAACTTCACACTGGGCCGACAGTCGTTTAACCTGAAGCAACTTGAGAATGCAGTGGCTGTATTTAAACACCTCCTGTCACCTAACAGCAAACAGACAGGCCCTCAACAAAGTGCTTTTCTCAGAGAATATCTCTTTGTTTACAAGGTAATATCTCAGACGATGAAATAGTTATTCTCGTTATTTTGGGATTACACTTTCTTGAAAATAAGGTAGAAATTCCTCTACCGATTTTTGGGTGACGCCGAATCGAACCCAGGTCCCAGAGTATGGCACCTATTGCCAGCACTAAATGTCGGCTGCCTGGAGGTATACAGCGGTCAGCATGTCCGTCTGTCCGTCAGTCACGTTTTTCTTGTTCCCCTCACAACTCGGACAGTAATTAAGCCAGTGTTACAAAACTGAGGATGAGGATGATCGCTAGCAGGTGTAGATGTGCCTTTCTTGTGTTACGGACATTACCCTCATTTGCATAACTTATGCAAATTTTCATTATTTTTGTCATAACTCTCACAATAATTATGCCAGTGTTACAAAAATTTGTGCAGATAATTTCTGCCGGTGGTAAATGTGCCTTCAGTATGTTAAAGCCATCTACCCTCATTTGCATAATTTATGCTAATTTTCTTGGTATGTAATATTTTACCTTTACATCATCACTGCGATGTAGCATTGATTGTTCCATGCATATACCTGTACTTCCATCTTCACCTTTCAATGACTTACATTTTAGCGGGGGTATATGAGTGAGCTGTGCGTAAAGTGGCACGAGCTGCCAAAATGTTGATATTTTGACGTTAAAACAGAATGTTGAAATTGTTGGCTATTTTTCTCAAGATGTATAATTCAGAAGCTTTTTAGTGCTTCTAGTCTCGAAAATGTACGATGCAGTATTGTTTTGAACTAACTTTGGCTTAGAATGAATGAATGGTCGTCCCGGTTATTTAAATTTTGTTTACATTTCGAACACGTTTCCGGCTCGTACAGGTCACATACTGTATGGATTTTCCTCGCCAATCATTTAGTTTTTTGATGGCCTTCAAAGCCTTTTACTGTCGTGACGATCAGAAATTATGAAAAAAGTGGGAATTTTGGCAGCTCATGCCACTTGAGTGATTCTTGTGTTGATCAAACAATCAGTACAGACTGACCCAATGTTGATTTATGTTTACTCGCACTTACCATTAATCTATTGTTTTGTTTGTTGATCAGCAATTACTGAGTGAGAATTTAGGTGAGAACAGCCTGTACACATGTCCGTTACCAGAGTTACCACTACCTGTAGTAGATGTCAACTCTACTAAAATACTGGTAGTCAAAGCACCAACACAGAAACAAGGTTAGTGCAGCTTTTTGTTATGTTTTGGATATACGGTAATACCTGAGTTTATTAGAGGACTATGCATGTTGCCAAATCCTCAATAACAAAAGGTTCTGAATGAACACATCTCAGTCCAGGGAGATGATTGACCAGCAGTTAATCCTTGAATGTTTTACAAGCTCTCTCTTGAATTAAGATGAGAATTTGCACTCTTCTACTTTTTTCCAGCACTTTATTTAACTCAGACATTACCATAGCAGGAAAAAAAGCCAATTATTTAGAAGAAAAAAACAATATTCAAAAATGGTTTGAAACTCAAATTTAAATAACCCCAGTATTTCCACAATTTTCAAAACGATATTATGTGCACTTTATAAAACAAATACTACTGATAGTTGAATTATTTTGAAGGCTTTATAAAAAATAGCACATTAAACACATCAATTATCAGTTAACCAAATGGTACTGTAGTTAGAAAGTTTCTTTTCAAAACAAATCAGTCATTTTTATTCAGCTCAGTTTAAAGCATAATTTGAGACACAAAGTCATCGCAACGAGCGATCAATCGCAGTTGCCATGACGTCATATCTCTTCACTATGGTATCCATTGGCAACTACGCCTCGTTTGCGATGCAACTGCTTTGTGAAACGAGGCCCTGATGTCTTTTTGTCACAAAAAAACTTAAAAATCATTTCTATTTACTTGCGTGTTTTTTCCTCAGGAAACAAAGTACCAGCCAGTAGCGTTTATTTTGACACTGAAGACACGTCATCTAGCTGGGATAATCTGGAAGAGGCTGCTGTGGCTTCAGTCAATGGGGGCTCCCTGCCCGTCACATTTCGACCAACTATCCAATGTTTTACACAGAAAACAGTCAACAAGTACAGCCCCGCAGGATTTGTTGGAGGTATTCTAATAAAGTCTAAATTATGGGATAAATGTTTAAGGGTTAGATTTGTCTCTTTGTCCAATAAACATTGCAATATTTATACCTGAAAATCAAAAATATCCTGAATAACTACTGACAATTTTTGGATTGATTGATGTTTTATGCTGTACTCAAGATCATTTCACCTGGCGGCCCAGGTTTAGTGGGTTTTTTTGTCCTTTGGCCACCAAAAAATGTTTGATGATAATGATGACTTTAAAACACCATTACATGTAGGCCTAATTCTTATTTTTCCCCAGAGCCAATCACAGTTGAAATTCATCTTCAAAACCCCTTGAAAATTACACTGGTTTTAACTGATGTATTGTTGCTATGGAGTTTCTTACCTTCACTGACAGGAGAGTTTTATGGCCAGGAGAAGCCACAGGTGATAAGCAATGAGGTAGAGGGGGTTAAGGTGAGCTGGCCCTTTCTGGAAACAACATGTGTCTGTATGGTCAGGTGTTTGGCTTTTAAATCATTTCCCACCTCCTCTCGGGTAACTCCTCCCAACCCCTATTCTATAACTCTTCTCAGGGCCTCCGTGGCTCATTAGGTAGAGCGTTGGATGCTCAATCCGAACGTTCCAGCAATGGGTCGCGGGTTCAAATCCCACTCAGTCCCAAAAAATTGGACAATTTTCTGACTGGGTTTTCATTCGAACGGATGGTTGCCAGTTATCAGCGGAAGGTCGTTTGTTTCCTCCGACCATAGAGTCCGGTTTCCTCCCACAATAAAACTGGCAACACCGCCATGTAAGTGAAATAATCTTGAGCGCGGCGTAAAACACCAAACAATCAATCAATCAACCACTCCCTATTCTATAACCTCTCCCTACTCCCCTCTTCTAAAGCTCCTTCTCACCCCCCATCATTTGTCTATAACTCATTTCCCATCCCCTCTTCTCTAAACATCGTTTTTTTTTTTTTAAACCCGATTTTTTTTTCAATGAGAGAGGATTGTAATCATTTATTTACTATGTGTGATTTTAATATAGGAACGGATATCATTTTCTTTTTTATGGGCAAAAAAATTGTACAGTGAACAACAATAATCTTTGTTTTTTGTTTTGTTCAGAATTCCATATCGGATGAGATAATTACTACACAAGTTATCCCAGAGGTTGTCTTACAAGGAAATGAACAGAAATCGGTAAATTCCCATAGATAGTACCTACGTCTGTACAAAACACTGGCCTTTTGACCCTAGGAGAAAGAACAACCTGCATTTTACACAATAAAATCAAAAAATCTTGCCCTAACATCCTGTATAGTAACCTACGCTAATGCCCTGTACTGGCTATCCGTTTGTACATACCGCGCATGCGCGAATCTTCCCTTCCGGTCTGCCTCTTTCAACTCTGCAGAGAAGAGACCAACAGTGCAAATTTTACTAAGTATACTTTTCTTACTAATCCTTCTCTCTGAATCGTTTTTGGTAGGAATTTTTTCTGTCCCTAGCGGTTAGATACCCTCCCCTAGGTTACTAGAGGGTTTCTGACTAAAAAATATCCTGTATTTTGTTGTTTTTGGAGAGTTTTCGGACTCTGTCATCTCAACCCACATATATATTGTGGGATTGTCTCCCCAGACTCAGCGGACGAGGTTAAACGGTCCAGGCAAGTCCTAAATCAATAACTATTATTTATGGTAATAAAATGAAAATAAAAAACGATTTATAATATAACACGAATGAGTATAATTAATGAGTTAGAGAGAAAAAAAAAAAAAAAAAAATTTCTGTGTTCTCTTGTTGGTTATCTCTTCTGATTTGGCTGTGGTTGATGCTTTGTTGGGATTAGCTCTCAACATATGTCTGTTCTTTTTGCTTATCTTCGCCAGTTTGTCTCAACCCAGCGGCCGAACATCAATTACACCTACCCGTACGAAGTCTGCGTCTCGGACGAGTCTCGCGGACGTCGGTCCCCCACCCATTAGCGTCTGGCCTTCCATGCCTATCCTGTCGACGGAACCAGTGGTGCGTTTGTCGGACGACCCAACACCCCGTCAGCCGGAACCCACGCAGAGGTCAGACGCAGAACGTTTGTGTGTCATGGAACAAACGTTGGAGGGCGTTAAATTCTCAATTGCCAAGCTACTCGAGGGAAATATATCGCCTCGAGGCTCGGCAATCGAGGGGCCCAGATCTTCACGATCTAAACAGGCTTCTGCGACCACGACTGTGCACCCAAGCACACGAGTCTAGTTGCCTGACGTCCAGGGCGGGTTGATCAGGCAACGACCGGCAACCTTGTCCCTGGATCCGTCGAACCGCCAGAAGGCGCTCCCTGAGACCAGGAGACGGTCGGACCAGCTTGAAGAGAGCGACTACCAGCCTGTTACTTGGTCAGGGAACTACCTCCAGCCTAACGTCCAGTATCCCGAACCGGAACCCACGGTAGAGGAGTCTCCGACGGATTCGGCGGAGGATACGGACGATCAGGTTTTCTCATTTCACGAACTTGTGGACTACATCTATCAGTTTGTTCCTTTTTTTGCAACCACCACCTGAGAGTCAGTCCACTCGGATCCCTACCATGGCGGGAACCTCCGTTCCGACCACTCAACGAGCCTCCCTCCCCCCTTCAACAGCGGTGTCGAAGGTCGTGAACCGGATCGAGGCGGGGTTTGATCCTTCCCGAGCGGGGCCTACGAGCAGTTGGTCGACTAAGAAACCGTTCACGCCAAGCAAAGGAGGGTTTAGGTTGCACAAACCCATTGCTAACGCATATCGGATGCATAACTCGTCCTGGTCAGTTGTTCCACCAGAACCGGACGTAGGATTCATGGATCTTCTGCCAGGCGGCCAGCTGCCGAAGCCCACGATTTCTTTTCCTTATCACCAAGCAGTGGAATTGGAACGTTTGGCGCGTGCTAATGTGGCCATGGCGTCCTATTTGGATTGGTTTCTCCTAGCGATACGCCGTATTCTGGATCGGGTGGGCACAGATCTTGAACCCCTCCAGGCCCCGGCAACTGTCGCTGAAGACATTGATCTGATACAGCAATATCTGGATCTAGCGTCTAGAGTGGATGGGGACATTCTGTCATCGGCGGCCTTTTCGTCAGTCGCTTTCACCGACGCACGAAGGAAACCCTTGATAGAAGCCCTTCCGGCTTGGACCCCAGAGAGTGTTAAAAGGGCTTTGATGCAGGCGTCTCCAGTGGCCGCCACCATGTTCCCTGGTGTGCTGCAGGGCGTTGCCCAACCCATGTTCGACGCCAGACGGGAACATACACTGTTGAGTGCCTGCAGGCCCATGAGACGTCAGACCCCGCAGAGGAGACAACCCCCCCCAAGAAGCGTAGGTTCTCGGCACCGCAGACGCCTCGTCCGCCTAGCCCGGAACGTCGCAGACCTCCTAGCTCTCGACCCCGTCCTCAGAAGTCTCGGACGGTGGGTTCGTTCGGTAAGAGGAAGCGGCCGTTTTGAGGGGGCCGTCCGTGCGTTGGGCGACGCACGGTCGGAAGATCACCTGCCCAGCCAGTCGACCCCTCCGTTGTTGTCCCCGGAGGGCATAGTGGGGGGTCGCCTATCGGAGTTCCTCCCAGCTTGGAAGTCTATCTGCCCGGAACGCTGGGTATTAGACCTCCTGTCGGAGGGCCTTCGCCTTCAGTTCGACCGTGTCCCGCTACTCACACTGACCTCGCCAAGGGCCTTTATAGACCACTCACCGAGTCAGCGCGTGGGGCTTCTAAAAGCCGTGGACATATTGTTGGAGAAGGGCGCGGTTCAGGAACTGGATCCCACGTCCAATCAGACCCCAGGTTTCTTCTCCCCCAGTGTTTCTGGTACCGAAGAAGGGTTCTGGCGAGGGACGATTGGTTATCAACACTTGAACAAACACTTCCTTTCCACACCACCAACGTTCCGCATGGAATCATTCGCTTCCATTCGGACCGCTTTGGTGAAGGGGGATTGGATGACCTCACTAGACCTCAAGGATGCCTACCTTCACGTCCCAATTTTTCCACCTCATCGGAAATTTCTCCGTTTTCAAATCAGGGGACGGAAGTTCCAAGTTATGGTCCTTCCATTTGGTCTGGCCCATTCGCCACAGGTGTTCAACAGGCTCTTGGCGCCAGTGGCAGCTCTCTTCCATGCGCAGGGCATACGTTTCCACTATTATCTGGACGACGCCCTGTTGAGACACTCAGACCCCGGAACACTTGTTCGTCACTCTCACTTGGTCTGGAACACTTTCGTAGGCCTGGGGTTCATTCCTCATCCGCAGAAATCGGATCTGGTCCCTCGTCAGTGCAGGACTTTTCTGGGAGTAACGTACGACACTCTAAGGGATATTGCCTTTCCGCCCTCAGACAGATGGACGAAAATCCGGCAACGGATCCCAATCCTACTCGACCGCCCAAGGTGTACAGCGCGAGGCTTGGCGTCAATCCTGGGGCTACTTACCTCTGCCCAGGATGTGACCCCTTGGGGCCGCCTATACCTACGGCCAGTTCAATGCTTCCTCAACAGCCAATGGCCAGACAGAGACCTGAACCCCTCCTTCACAATTCCCCAACTCATCAGGGAAGGGCTTTCGTGGTGGCTCGATCCTCAAAACGTTCTCCCGGGAGTTCCCCTTCACCCCCCACCCCCCACGTGTCATCTATACACGGATGCCTCTCGGGAAGGGTGGGGCGCACACCTGTCCGATCCCGACTTGGAAACGGCGGGTACATGGACAAGCGAACTCGACCAGACCCATATAAACGAGCTAGAGATGCTGGCCGTGTCAAGGGCAATTTTAGCGTTTGCACGCGCCCTGGCAGGCCAGGTGGTTCTTCTGGCGACGGACAATTCAACAGTGGTCGCGTACATAAACAAGTTGGGTGGCACTCATTCCTCGGCCCTGCTGGCGAGGACACAAGAGGTATTCATATTATGTCGGCGCTGGGGGATAACCCTCCGAGCTCGACATATCCCGGGACGCCTCAATGTGCGAGCCGTCACTCTATCCAGACCCAAACAGATCCAATCGACAGAATGGTCTCTCCATCCAGAGTGTGTCTCCAAAATATTCAGACTTTGGGAGACCCCCACGTGGACTTATTCGCCACCCGCCACAACAACAAGCTACCCTTGTTTGTGTCACCGGTGCCGGATCAGCACGCGTGGGCAGTGGACGCCCTGACGACGGATTGGTCCAACCTGATCGCATACGCCTACCCACCACCGGCAATCCTCCCCAGGGTCCTAGCCAAGGTCCGAGCGGAGCCTTGCGTAGTATTGCTGGTGTTCCCGTGGTGGCCGGCGCGTCCCTGGTTCCCGGATCTACTCGACCTACTGATCGACCTTCCCCGAGAGCTTCCCCCTTGGCCAACGCTCCTCCGACAGCCCCGACAAGGGGCCTATCATCAGAACCTCGGGGCGTTGCACCTACACGTCGCCAAGTGCTCCGGTATCACCTCACTAAGGCAGGATTTTCTACTGAAGCATCCCAACGCATACTGTCCGCCAATAGATTGTCCTCTGCAAACGTCTATGACGCCAAATGGAGGATTTTCGCCGACTGGTGTACGGAGCGAGGGATTGTGCCAGAACTTGCCTCTATTCCACAGATAGGGGATTTCTTCGTCTATCTGTTGATCAACAAGTCGCTGGCGCCAGTTACGGTGGCGGGCTACCGAACGGCAATTGCTAGGGTAGTTGAGTTAGCTACGGATCAACTGGTGGCCTCCGACCCTAACCTTTCCGCAAACATTCGGTCCTCGGCCATAGAAAGACCGCGCCAGGCCCCTAGGCCCCCGGATTGGGACCTGGCGTGGGTCCTTTTATCGCTGACGGAGCGTCCATTCGAACCGATTTCGGAGGCGACATCAGCTTACCTTACCCTTAAAACAGCTTTCCTGGTCACCTTGGCGCTAGCAGCCAGGGTGTCGGAAATTCACGCCCTTGACTTTTCCTCCCTTCGACACACCCCGGACTGGTCAGCGGTCTATCTTCGGACATTACCGGAGTTCGTTGCCAAGAACCAGTCCGCCTATGACTTACAACCAAGGGAATTCCGTATTCCCGCCCTGTCGAATTTCCTTTCGCCAGACCTACAGGAAGACAAACTGATGTGTCCGGTTAGGGCTTTAGCAGTATATCTCAGTCGTACGGCAGGCCACAGGAACGGAAAGCGCAGGCTTTTTATTCCTATTCGCCCGTCTCGGCGACAAGAGATATAAAAAAATACCATAGCTTCTTGGCTTCGGCGTGTGATTACGCTGGCCTACGGTAGTACACCTCGCCGAAGGTCGCTACTAGCAAGGGCTAGCGTCCACGAAATCAGGGCCGTAGCGGCGTCCTGGGCTCTCGTCAATAATGTTTCGGTGGCGGACATTATGAGGGCTTGTTCTTGGAAGTCACCGACGACGTTCGCGACCTATTATCTCCGCGACATGACTTTAGTACGTGGTGGGTTGTATTCGCTCGGTCCGTTGGTAGCGGCCCAAAGAGCGTTCGGGAAAAGATCTAATTCATCTTGACCCGACAGGACACCTGACGACGGGTCTAGGAGAGTTAGAGGTGAGTAATACCGAGGTTACCATTCTTTACGCGGGAATCAAAAAAACTTGGTTAATGCTCTGTACGGCGTATTAGGCCCGCCTCCGGAGTGTGGCATGCGAGGCCAGTGTTTTGTACAGACGTAGGTACTATCTATGGGAATCTGAAGAATTAGAAGAATAATTCTCATATTCCTTCAAGATATACCTACCTGTACAAACAGTTAAACCCATCCCATCCTCCCCTCACTATTACGCCTGCAAGCGTTGAAAGAGGCAGACCGGAAGGGAAGATTCGCGCATGCGCGGTGTGTACAAACGGATAGCCAGTACAGGGCATTAGCGTAGGTTACTATACAGGATGTTAGGGCAAGATTTTTTGATTTTATTGGTTAAAATGCAGGTTGTTCTTTCTCCTAGGGTCAAAAGGCCAGTGTTTTGTACAGGTAGGTATATCTTGAAGGAATATGAGAATTATTCTTCTAATTCTTCAGGTTTCAGCAGCCTGTTTCACGAAGCGGCGTAAATGTATTTTTTGCATAACTTTCATACTAACGTTTCTCCACAGTATGGGTTGCTATGGCATTTACGTAAAAATTTACGCCACGCCGCTTTGTGAAACAGGCTCCAGATAATTCCTCCTTCTGTCATCACAAAATTGTAACTGTTTACAAAGATTTTCTTATATTGATTTTATTATCATAATTCAAAAAGCCATTAAACCTCACTCAACGCCATGAAATAAACATGTCCGTCTGTCCGTTTCTCTGTAGAGCGAGAGTAAGGTGACCATTCCACAAATTTCCTGTCACCGACGTTGTCATTACGCATGTGGGGAGCCTTTATCGTTCAAATATGACGCTCATTTATGACGTTTTAGAACAAAAAACGTCAATCAAACTGACAACGTCATGAAAACACGTCAACCGGATATCGCGAAATATCTTGGTAGACTCCCAGGCCCTACAGATTTCATGCTAGGTCATTGTGTACAGATTGCTCATGATGTCCATTTGTGCATTCAGAATTTGTCGCACTGTTATTTCCAGAGTTATTGTCCTCCAGTAACATGTGTCTGACAAAATGTACACATATATAGTGGAGGGGCCTCCGTGGCTCAGTAGGTAGAGCGTTGGACGCTCAATCCAAACAGCCTTCCACCAATGGATTGCGGGTTCAAATTCCACTCAGTCCAAAAAAAAATGGGAAAATTGTGTGACTTGGTTTTCACTCGAACGACCTATGTGGGATGGTTGCCAGTTACCAACGCTGCAAGGTCGTGGGTTTCCTCTGGGCATAGAGCACAGTTTCCTCCCACAATAAAACTAGCAACTCCGCCATATAAGTGAAATAATCTTGAGCGTGGCGTAAAACACCAAACAATCAATCATATATAGTGTAGGCTTGTCCTGAATACTACTTCTGTAGTTGGATGCTAAGTAATTGAAATTTTGTTGATGTTGTACATTCAAAATTTGCCGCGCTACTATTTCTGTACTTTTTGTACAATATACCAATGGTGTGAAGTTGTACCGTTTGTAAATTAAACATTTTCTTACAGCTAATTCCCCATGTAGTTTTCAAGAGACATACATGTAACAATGTAGTATGACCATATCCATTCGCGCAGAACAGTTCTAGTTTTTATTCTAAATAAAAAAATTCTGTGTTGTAGATTCGACTGTCTCTAACCGCCAAACAAACTGGAGAGTTAAGGATAGTATCGTTGGCATATAATCTCGGCACAGGATCTCAGAATCCAACAACGCAAATATCAGGAGTTGAACCATTGAACATGAAGACGAGTTACATTACTGGTATATCTGTGAGAGGTAAACAACGTCTGGAGGTCCAGGGACCGCGATTGAACACCACCAAGGAAGAAAAGACTAGCAGAGTGTACGGACCTGATCGACGTTTGGATCTGGTTATACATCCTATGATGCCTCTCTTACAGGTACAACTTAACAAAAAATAACACCTTACTTTTTACAAATACTCACCAAAGGTCATGGTTTCTTTGGCAATGAGCTAGATATCCTCCCCAATCAAACCTTGCAACACCATCAAACTTTTACAGTTACTCAACAAAGGTCACCGTTTCTTTGGCTAAGAGCTAGGTGTCCTCCCCAATCAAACCTTGCAACACCATCAAACTTTTACAGTTTGTCTCCAAAGGTCATCGTTTCTTTGGCAATGAGCTAGATATCCTCCCCAACCAAACCTTGTAACACCATCAAAAAGAGAAATAAGCTTGTCAGGCATTAAAATAAAGAAAAGATAATCTACCACTCCATACATGTACATGTGAGTGAGTACAGTTTCAAAAAGATTTTGTGAAATTGTTGTAAATGTATGACAGGAAAATCTGTATCAAATGGATATAATTGTCAAATTTCAATATGTCTTTGCTGAAACGAAGAAAGAAATGAATTATCAGGTATTTAATCCAGAGAATAGTAAATTTAAAGAGGCACAAGACTCAGTAATGTACTATTATGGTAATGTTAAGAATTAAAAACGTACAATGAAATATGGGAATCTTGGATATTTAAATTTCCATTCAGGCATGAACTATAATCTCTTAAATCTTGGAGAAAAATCACAAATTTAAAAAAAAATCCTAATTTTGGTAACTTTGCCACTATAAAGTTATTAAAAAATACATGTAGTGATGACATTGATCTGTGTTAAAATGGCTGCATATATTACAAAAACCATCATCCAGTGTCTTAAAGTTGAAGTATGATTACAAACATTACCTGAACCTTATCAAGCTAAATATCACTTCAACAATTACAATACACTGACCTCAATCACATCGTAAAGTTGAAATATTCACTGTCGGATTTATTGGCATGTTATAAATTGTGAAGTAGTACATGTATTTTAGTATTTTTTAGCTGAATCAGCACAACTCTTAACACAAATAAAAAAATTAAGAATTTATGAGCGGATTTTTCTCTCGATCGCTGTTTGTGGAACAGTTGCCAGGTACTAGCTGAAGGTCGGGGTTTCCTCTGGTCAAAGAGCCGGCTTACTCTCCTAATAAACCTGGCAACGTCGTCATATAAGTGAAATAATCTTGAGTGTGGCGTAAAAACATCAATCAGTCAGCTCAATTTTTAACATTGTGCTCTCTTTCTGCAGGTAAACTTCTGTGACCTCCCTGAAACCTTACTTTGTGGTGAAGTTAGACAGGTATCGTTAGAAATATCAAATTCGGGCTCTCAGGCTTTACATAAACTCTTAATTGCTTGTAGTCATCCAGAATTTTATACGTTAGGAAATAACCAATCACATGATGGATTCAGTAAAAACAAAGACAATGTATATCCTGGTCTCTCGGTCTCGCAATGTGACAATGCTGACAACATGGCTGGCTGTGTTGTTGTTGAACATCAGTCTATTCCAAATGTGTTAGAAATTCCTTTAGCAAGTGGAACTCTTCTACCCGGGAGTTCAATGGAGGTGCCAATGTGGATCCGTGGTGCCTCAGTGGGCGGAGTTCACGAGGTCGACTTCCTCTTCTACTATGAATCCTTAGAAGCTAATATGAAAGTCAAGTAAGTCTAGAAATATTGATTTATTTTTCTTAAAGTGAACAGTAGGAAAGTCATAAAAAATAAATAAACCCTGTTTTGGGACCAGGTAGATATTGTCTTTAAGATGAATATAATGTATTTTACCTAAAGTGTTCACTTTAAAGGGTATCCCAAATGTTGCAATATAGATTATTTCATTAATAAGGACTTTTCTTGATCTTGAATTACATATGAGGTTTATTTGTATGCCACACAAAGTTATGCAGATATTGTGAAGGCAGATGACAGCAGAAACGTTTTTCTCATTTAGCATGTTATCGATATAATTGGTAAGTTTTTCTTTGGGAACAGACAGAAACAATTATTCTTAAAATTAAACTATATGTTGTTGTTGTTATTCAGGCACCGAGTATTACGACATACAGCAGTCATCTACACCTCCGAGTCCATACGGGTACAAGCTTTGGCACAGCGAGCTACAGACAGTCTTAAGCAAACTTCCCCTGACCAATCAAATGTCTGCCTCATATCATGTGATTTAGAAAATCTAGTAAGTTCTGTTCTCATACAATAATGAAATTTTCCCTCTTGCTTTATTTTTCCAAAACACATTTTTTAGCGTTTTCTATTAATAAGTTAAAAACGATAAAAAGCAATAAAGACAGTCATCCTTTGTCTTCGGGAATTTTTTTTTTTTTAACATTTTTGAGTGATTTAAATGATTTAAAGTGGCATGAGCTGTGAAATGTGGATATTTTCCCGTGTATTCCAAGTTTGGAAACTTTCGACTATCTCAAGAAGTACAAAATAGAAGCTATTTAGTGGTACTAGCCTCTTGAATGTACATTAAAGTGGCATGAGGTGCCAAAATGTTGATATTTTGACGTAAAAACAGAATGTTGAAATTTTCGGTTATTTTTCTCAAAACGTATAATTCAGAAGCTTTTTAGTGCTTCTAGTCTCGTGAATGTACGATAAAGTATTGTTTTGAAATAACTTTGGCTTAGAATGAATGAATGGTCGTCCTGGTTATTTAAATTTTGTTTATTTTTCGAACACTATTCCGGTTCGTATAGGCCACAGACTGTACGAATTTTCTTCATTCCAACGCTAATCATTTAGTTTTTCGACGGCCTTAAACGACTCTTGCTGTCGCGACGATTAGAAATGATTAAAAAAGTGTGAATTTTGGCACCTCATGCCACTTTAAAGTATCTCCAAAATGAATGTCTTGTCATGCAAAATGATACTAGTGTTCTTTGTCAAACATGTCTTATAATACTGTCGACTTAGTTGATTGTCTGTTTATGATTCCACATTTCTTCCTTTTACAGGCAACTTATGCCCCATTGGGTGAAATACAGATCAGTCAGCTGACCTGTGCTAGCTCTCATTGGACAGTCCAACACCTTAGCTCATCCAATGAAACAGGTACACATTATCAGCATGGCATGGCACATTGCCTCCTGTGTGGCAAGTCATAACATTCATACAGCTTCACATTTATCATCTTGGAGGTTAAAGTGAAATTATCTGTACAAAATTTGTGTCTATGGATATTTTATGTTCTAAAATGTAGGACAATTTTGGGAATGTTTTGCAGAATTAAGTTTTCTCTTCATTGAAATGAAAATTTAGGTGGGATGGGAGGTGGGTAAGATCTTTTGGTCAGTTGGTACTTTTGTCGCTGTATAACCTTAGCTGTTGAGTGCGACGTTAAGCCCCAATCAATCAATCCTTGAAATGAGGAAGTTAGAATGGATGAGGCAGGGACGTAGAGGGAAGCAATATGAATGTCTCAACTGTCCCGTTGATATTGCTTTTTACATGTTGACGTTTTAAATGTTCATAAGAACTTAAAACTATGCTATATCCCACTGTTGTATACATGGAGAAGAGGTTCCTGGATGACCATTTCCTGGTCCCAGGAGTAGATTTATTTGGGAATTCATTTCCCTTCTTTGCTGTTGTTGAATATGAATTTAGCCAATGGTATTAGACTGGTGAATGTAGGACTTGACCTACATGTACTTGAGCTGTGTGCACTTAAAGGATAAATGCCAATGCCTCCTGTTTGGTATTCAATTTGTTTGGTAATCAAACTTTCACCGTATAGACTTACGAATGTAACCAAAAGCAAAATGAGATTTCAGGCACGAAACCTACACAATTCAAGGCATTCTATTTCTCTCTATAGCCTAGATACAGAAATTGAGCCAGGGCCTCTTCATGGTTGAAATGACGCCGAAAGCGTTCAAATGTCAACTATGACGTAAAAAAACAAAGATATTTCCGATTGGTGACGGAAGATATGCATATTTTCAATCACTGTTTCTTTGACACCCTGGGACCATACTGGAAGTTCCTTTTGTTTCAATATTATGTTTTTAGATATATATTACTCAATTTACAATAACAAATCACCGCTTGGTGTTCAGAAAGAACTTGGCATTTATCTTTTTATACAATTTTCTAGACAAGATCTTGGTGCATTTTCTTCTGTTGGTTTACGAATGAAGGAAGGACATATATCACAAAATATTGGTCCAAAAATAGAAATTAAGAAGTATTAAACAATACAGTTATTGATAATATACATTAATATCAACATTACTTTTAAATGTACGTTTTTGCAGAAACTTGACGTTCTTCATCGATAATTGATTTCTTCTTAATTTTAAGGTCGACAAAAAAAAAACAATTACATAGTTGACCAATATGTTTGTCTGAAGAGAGGCATTCTTTTCTCAACTGTCAGTATTGTTCTGAATGTATTTTTGAAGACTTTGCTTGTCTTTTCCCTCTCAGAGATCAGTATAAAGAACAAAGAAACCATGCACCTGTGTCTGAGAGCCTCTAAATGTCAATCTCCAGTGGAAGGTAATAAATATATTTTATATTCTGACAGTACATAGCCTTCCCAAGGGGATAATTTTTCCTTAATAGAACATATTCCAGATTATCAAAGCTGTTAAAGCTGTTTCTCGACACCGACGTAACTTTGCGCCTGGTCGTAACGTCATGGCAGCATATGCCTTCAACATTACGTTACGACCAGGCGCAAAGTTACGACGGGCGTAAATGTGTTGAGAAACAGCCGCCAGATAGCCTGTCTGTTTTGAAGGCCAAAGTGCAAGCATGCTATCCATTGGAAGCTCAATCCGAACAGCCTTCCGCCAATGGGTCGCTGGTTCGAATCCCCTCCAATAAAATTGGAAAATTTTCTGACTGTGTTTTCACTTAGACGACCTATGTGGGATGGTTGCCAGTTACCACCGAAAGGTTGTGGGTTTGTGGTTTCCTCCCACAACAAGACTGGCAATATAAGTGAAATAATCTTGAGCGGCGTTAAACACCAAACAATCAAGCAAGCATGCTATCAAAAAGACCTTAGCTACTTATTTCTTCTAAACATCTTTATTTTGTTCAGTAAAGTACACTTAAGCCAAAGGCTTATCCTGTGTACGTTTATAATTGGTAACATAAGTGTTACAAAGTTAACAAATTTACAAAATATTGGTTCAAAAATAGAAATTAAAAAGTATTAAACAGTACAGTTATTGATAATATACATTAAACGAATAAAATCTGTAATATACCGAATATATAATTTGTATTTACATATTTGAGAACAAAAAGCTACTTTAACAGATCTCAAATATTCAGTTATTTCTCTGATGACAATTGTAATTCGTCAGAATAGCTACGGTAGAAATTTGTAGCTGCCCCACTGAAACACTCAGGGTTTGGAACGATTGATTATTTCACTGATATAGTGACATTGTCAAGTTTAGTACAAATGAAACTGGGCAAGCGCTCCACGTAAGGTGACCCAGATAACAGTTGGAGGTATGTTCGCATGCTTGTTTGGCTTTATTGTTCTGAACAGAGTCTGCAATGACTCCACTCATTTTATGTCACATCCGTCAATTAAATACTACCGTAAATGCTCGACCCTTTCAGCGATTTTCTGGGGAGTGGGGGGGAGTGACTCTGACAGCTCAAGTCTTCTATTTACTCCCGATCGGCGAAAACTTCAATGACGCCGACTAGAGAGGGGTGGGTAATTGGTTTCACGCCTGTTTCAGGTAGATGAACAAACATCGCGCCAGGTGGGGTATGATTCAAGATTCAAGATTTATTGTACGAACACCCGACAAGGGCAGAGTACACAAAACAGACACCAGTTTGAGAGCCACGTGTTGATCTAGGCTCTCCCACTGACGTCTTTTGGCCACAGCCTCCAGTTGACTCTTTCAGTTCGCAAAATCTTGTATTTACCCGTTAATAAACCAAATAAATATTTACTATTGTGTTTTTTTGAATATGTTGGGAACATTCTTTTTCGTTTAAATGGAAAAGTTTCGCCCGTAAATAGGATGAGAAATCACGTAAAACGTAAGGGTTGTAATTTTGTTTACTGCCGATATGACTAAAGTTGCACGGTAACACGGTCGTGTTCAAAGAGATATTATCGATATTTGCAAATGCTGACATCGCCCAAATTTAAACTGGATAAACATTTATGAATCTGATGTAGACTTGTGTTTGGTTTTTACAATCTGGCTGTACCGAAAACAATATATCCGACTGGTGTTTAGTCAATCTCTTGTTGTTTGTTTTTTTTTGGAGGGGGGGGGGGGAGGGGGTGACTTTTTTCTTCCTTCTTTTGACCACGTGCGCTGGGGAAGTAAAATTAGAAGAAAAGAAAAAAGATTGTAAACAAAACATTTGTTGTGTTCCTTAGCGATGGGGTGGGTACTGGAGGAGGCACTCTGCGTGTAAACTATACTGTGAGTTAATTCTGAAATCCCCTCACCAGGTGCTGGGATTTGCATCCAACAACCCAATTAATCTTAAGGATAATCTGCTTTTGAAAAAAATAATATATTATTAACCATCAAACACAAGCTAGGAGTCCTTCTTGAACGTGGTTTTTAAGGAAAATTATCCTTTATTCTTCATACTAACTTTTACCTACCATATTCCAAGTCTTCTTATTCAAACCCTCTTTCTATGCTCTTCAATTTTTTTTTCTCATATTGGACAAATATATATATATATATTTACATAGGCCTATTCAAGTGTTTAGCTTCGAATTCAGGGTGTAGTATTTGAAGGCCCTTGTAATTGTCAAACTCATTAATTATGCCGATATTGAAAATACTCCCACAAGTTATGATTATCGATTCCCATGAAAACACAAGGGAGTTAAAATATATTGTTGATAATTAAAAGAAATATTTGAATTTATGTAGAACGACCGGCCTAGGCTTATAAGCCTGACTTGCATAACAATCAATCAACCAAATTAAAGTAGGGTTTGGAATTGTATGAAATGTAAGAAAGATTCTGTGTTTTCTGAAAATTGAAGCTAATAAAAACACCAACAAATTTCACGAGTATGACTTTATTTGAAAACCACATATGGTAATACGCATAGGCCTACCGAGGTGAAATTACTATCGGCCGTGTCGGTAACGGTAACTCAGACTACAGTTATAATTTAATACGGGGACAAATCTCAAATTCATTCCTCAATCAAAATCTTCATAGCCTTTTGTTTTTCTAAAACCATTATCAAATGCGATTTTCCCCAGACTTTGTGAGATTAGTCCAAAATCCTTTCCGATACGGTTGTAAAACCACAGCCTTGATCGAAAAAACAAAACAACAACAACAACAACAGGGATTAAAATGCGTCAAAATCGAAAATCGAAAACAAGTTAAAAGAAAATTGCGTTAATCGGCATATCTTTTCAGATTCATTTTTTATAACAAAATAGATGAACGTATTTTCTCATTTCACGCCACAAACCGGTACATTGACAAACGAATGGACTGGCTTGCAGGTTAGTCCGTTGTCACTGTGTGAGCTCAGGCGCTCTGGATATCGCATGTGGGTTGTGTATTGTGTGTTTAGGCGCACCACACCAATTTACCACCTGTGGGTAGGCCATTATACTTTTTCTAGTCTGCGAAACGGATTATCCCCACATTCCCCATTTTAGTTTCTATCATATGCTCTCTAGCTTTTCGGCGATAATCCCCCCTGGCATCGCCGAAAGGGTCGAGCATTTACGGTAATAGTTATAAGAAGTTGTACTCTACAGACTGCTTATTTTGCCAAGCCAAACGTTTGAAATGCTTAGACAAATCCAACATGTCTGCTATGTGTCTTTACAAACACCATTATGTCACAGAGCAGCAGAATTTGTCTGACCTGATGACGGAGAGGTCATATATATATATAGCTTCTATACCATGAGACCAATGAACTACGGTAAGAATTCCGCTAATTCAAGTACTCAAAACATTACGAAAAGCACTCTAAAAGTTTTAGACTTTTCGTTGGGTGTCTTACCTCCTGCATGGAGCGACCGATAATCCTATCGAGCAATCGCTATTGTTGTTGTTTTAGACCAAACATGGCAGAAAGCAGTCTAATAATTTGTTATCTTCACATTGCTCGTCCTTGAATTAGCGGAATTCTTACCGTATATGCATGGAATCTTTGTTATCCATTAGGATGACCGTTTGATTCCTAGTTTGTGTCCTTTAATGAAACTGTCAACCCACACGCATTAGGTCAGTAATTTACTACAAGCAATGAACTCACAAGAAGAAACTTATGTGTAGATAAAAAGTGATTTAATTTGAAGAGATTGTACAGAAAATAAACCAATGTTGTTTTGCTATTCTTGCAGATGTA
Source organism: Lepidochitona cinerea (assembly GCA_963971465.1). Taxonomy (NCBI): domain Eukaryota; kingdom Metazoa; phylum Mollusca; class Polyplacophora; order Chitonida; family Tonicellidae; genus Lepidochitona; species Lepidochitona cinerea. The sequence continues at coordinate 39,049,199 of OZ020555.1, read as the reverse complement.
GCAGAGAAAACCAGTCCTGTGATATTTAGTAATGTGACATTTGGTCAAGAAGAGGTATGCTAATAAAACTGACACTCAGTATAAATTTATGTAGAGTTCATTTCAACCTTCACTAGTTACCTTAGTTGTCTTTAAAGAAATAGATGAATCAAGAAATAGTAAATTTGTCTCAAAAAATAGAGAAATTATTTTCCTGGGTTTTTGTTTTTATAGTCTATTTGGAATTATTGTCACATATAAGGGCAAGTCTGGGTTTCCTCCTCCAGTCAACCTAGCAACTCCAACATGTTGTGTGCAGCAAAATAAATAAATCCATGTAAAGCATATCATTGTTCTCTCTTTTAATTTGTGTACCTTCAAAATTTGACTCAGTCAGTTAGAGTGATAGTCCCTCAATCCGACACTGGCCTTCCATCAATGCGGAAACAAATCCCACTATTAATACCAAATATAAATTTTTAAAGAATTCTTAGCAGATTTTTCTCTCGATCGCTGTATATTGAAGAGTAGCCATAGGTTGGTGGTTTCCTCCAGCTAGAGTCTGTCTCCCCCCCCCCCCCCCCCCCCCACCCCCACTGAACCTAGCAATGCCGCCATATTAGTACAAAATTATCTTAAGTGTAATGTAAACAATCAATCAGAATTAGACTTTTAAATAAGCATATATTTGTCTCATACTTTGTTTCAGATCAACAGTTCCACAACACCCTGTTCTGATTTCTATTTTCGTCTTTTCACGAATGATGGCACCGTCGACACTTCTTTACCTTCCAATCAGATCACGTCTTTTTACTCCTCGTCTCAACTCCCGGAGAGTTTCCATGATCTAGACTCAGCGATTAAAGTGGATCTTACCTTGATCGTTGTATGGAAGGTTAGTTTGTACACTTATTTAGGTTTGTAGCCATTGGGGTTTATGATGTATGGGGTTCAATCTCAGTCCACTGACGTTCTTGCCATAGTTAAGATGTGTAACCATTGTCAATGTGTTACAAAAGGACTCCAGAAAGTTCTACTGACCAAGGCTAAGCTGCTGTCAGTCGTCAACCTAATGAAATATCATAGGTTTGGTTTGTTACAATAATTTATGGGGTTTAAAGGTCTAAATGATATACCTCTTTTTAACACAATTAGAAACTTGTCTACATGGTTATTTTAGTCAAGAAGATTTTCCCTGTGTCGGTGTGTTTTAGTGATCATAAATATAATAACAACATATGACTGGGTGTAAAGGTCTAAATGACCCACCTTTAGCACAACTAGAAACTTGTCTCCATGGTTATTTTAGTCGAGAAGATTTTCCCTGTGCCCGTGTGTTTAAATGTCTACAAATAAAAGTGAAATAAACCTGATATGATATTTGTTAACAGGCTATCCTGTCCACCCCTGATGGAGGTGTTAAGGTATTAGTGGGCCAGCATCACGTCACCGTTGATACAATAAACAACCCGGTTACATCATATCCACTTGCAAAGGTAAGACAACTTTACTGTATTTTACGATTAACTTCCAAGCAGACGGGGACCTCAATGGCTCAGTCTGTTAGAGTGATAGTCCCTCACTCCGACACTGGCCTTCTATCGGTGGCTCAGTCTGTTAGAGTGATATTCCCTCACTCCGACACAGGCCTTCCATCGGTAGCTCAGTCTGTTAGAGTGATAGTCCCTCACTCCGACACAGGCCTTCCATCGGTGGCTCAGTCTGTTAGAGTGATAGTCTCTCACTCCGACACTGGCCTTTCATCGGTGGCTCAGTCTGTTAGAGTGATAGTCCCTCACTTCGACACAGGCCTTCCATCGGTAGCTCAGTCTGTTAGAGTGATAGTCCCCTTCCATCGGTGGCTCAGTCTGTTAGAGTGATAGTCCCTCACTTCGACACAGGCCTTGCATCGGTGGCTCAGTCTGTTAGAGTGATAGTCCCTCACTTCGACACAGGCCTTCCATCGGTAGCTCAGTCTGTTAGAGTGATAGTCCCTCACTCCGACACTGGCTTTCTATCGGTGGCTCAGTCTGTTAGAGTGATAGTCCCTCACTCCGACACTGGCCTTCCTTCGGTGGCTCAGTCTGTTAGAGTGATAGTCCCTCACTTCGACACAGGCCTTGCATCGGTGGCTCAGTCTGTTAGAGTGATAGTCCCTCACTTCGACACAGGCCTTCCATCGGTAGCTCAGTCTGTTAGAGTGATAGTCCCTCACTCAGACACTGGCCTTCTATCGGTGGCTCAGTCTGTTAGAGTGATAGTCCCTCACTCCGACACTGGCCTTCCATCGGTGGCTCAGTCTGTTAGAGTGATAGTCCCTCACTTCGACACAGGCCTTGCATCGGTGGCTCAGTCTGTTAGAGTGATATTCCCTCACTTCGACACAGGCCTTCCATCGGTAGCTCAGTCTGTTAGAGTGATAGTCCCTCACTCCGACACAGGCCTTCCATCCGTGGCTCAGTCTGCTAGAGTGATAGTCCCTCACTCCGACACAGGCCTTCCATCGGTGGCTCAGTATGTTGGAGTGATAGTTCCTCACTCCGACACAGACTTTCTATCGGTGGCTCAGTCTGTTAGAGTGATAGTCCCTCACTCCGACACAGGCCTTTCATTGGTGGCTCAGTCTGTTAGAGTGATAGTCCCTCACTCCGACACAGGCTTTCCATCGGTGGCTCAGTCTGTTAGAGTGATAGTCCCTCACTCCAACACAGGCCTTCCATCGATGGCTCAGTTGGTTAGAGTGATATTCCCTCACTCCGACACTGGCCTTCCATCAATGCGTTGCAGGTTCAAATCCTACTCAGACCAACTAGAAATTGGAAAATTTCTGAGTGGACTTTCCACTTGATGGCTGTATTTGGAAGAGTTGCAGGTACTTGCCAAAAATCAAGGGTTTCCTCTAGGCAAAGAGCCTGGTTTCCTTTATGTAGTGAAGACAAGTTCAATTGCTATTATAACCCTGAATGATTATGGCTTAAAATGTCAGCGACTAATGCTTGTAAAATGATGTGTAAAATGCTACAAAAGCAGAGCTTAAATGCTGAATCTTAAAATCGTTTGGACATGGCACAATAAGCATTTCAACCAGGGTATCTTGCATTAACACAATTACATGTAGATATGACATCAGTTAGATATTAAGCAAGCTGATCGTACAGCGTAGGGAAATTGAGTTCAACGTAACAGGTCTTCCAGAATGTAAACAGTTCACAACAGCATAGGGGCCTCCATGGCTCAGTAGGTAGAGCGTTGGACACACTCCGAACAGCCTTCCACCAATGGGTCGCGGGTTCGAATCCCACTCAGTCCAAAAATTGGAAAACTTTCTGATTGGTTTTTCACTTGAACGACCTATGTGGGATGGTTGCCAGTTACCAGCGGAAGGTCGTAGGTTTCCTCCGGGCACAGAGCCCGGTTTGCTCCCACAATAAAACTGGCAACGCCGTCATATAAGTGAAACAATCTTGAGCGCGGCGTAAAACACCAAACAATCAATCACAACAGCATTTAAAACAGTTTAGAAATAGCATGAAATATTCATAATTTTTTTAACAAAATTCACATATAGTCACAAATGAAATTCCTTAACAAGAGGCTGACAGGTCTAACTGTATAGCATTTTCTATAGAAACATTTCGGAATGGGTTTTTAACATTTTGAAGAGTTGCCAAGCTCGGGGGTTTCCCACAGGCAAAGAGCTTGGTTTCCACCCCAGCTTTACTTGACAACGCCCCCATATAAGTTCAATAATCTTAAGCGCAGCATTAAAAATCAATCAATCAATTTAGTTTATTGCGTGATATTTCTCTATCTGTTGTAGCCATCACCAGAGTTACCTCCAGTTAAGTTAATCCGTGATGTGGAACCTCTTCCTCCGCCTAAACCAAGTTCTGAAGTCACCACACATCTAACACACTATAGTTTCAATCATACCTCGGAAATCCAACACGACTTCACTAAATCAAGGTTTGTTTCTTTGTTTAGTTTGAAAGCAGGTGTATAAATTTATTTCTCTTTTGACAAAAAGAAGCATATTAAGTTATTATGTTATGGGTAAACCTTCTTTTCTCACATAGTAGTCTGCTTAAACCCCTTTATCATTCTCGTAACACCCTCACATGATAGCCTGGTTATCTCCCATTACCATTCTCGTAACACCCCCAAAGAAATAATTTTGACGAGTAGTTGCAGGTGAGACTGTGATTGAATAGGGAGCGTTCACATATTTTGCTACATAACGTCAGATGTTAGCTGCAGCCTCAGCCATTGCGCTATGCAGCACCAGTCACAGGAAATTTGTGAAATTCCCACCAGACTTGCTCTCCCTATAAAGTGGCCAAACACAGAAGAATAAAAGTCTAGTCAATCATCTCTGACCAAATAAAAATTTAAACAATTTCTGATTGAATTTTTCTCTTGATTGCCGTAAAACTAGTCCGGGTTTCTGATTCCAAAATTACTATTTTTTTTTATACTGACTGTCGTATTTTGGAGTCAGGGTTCAATCATTGCAATCAAAAAGCCGGAGTTGGCTGCCCGCTCAGAATCGGGCAGTATGTGGTCCGATTTAGACAAAGAAATAGCAATATAACCTACTCAGATCGTGTCTAAACGGTCATAATCACGTTCATGGATAATTTCGCTACCTACCAGTGCCTGATATGAACGAGCAGGATCGGTCAGTAAACATTATTCTTCCTCTGAATTCATTTTTGCTTTCTCCAAGTCTCAAACTCTCCGCCATTAATGACGTAACACTGTTTAGCAGTTTTTCAGTTTTTAGACGTTAAATTCACTTTAAAAAATGCTAAATTATTTATGACTGTCGGACTGACACTATTTGAGTTAGTTATTTGTTATTTACTATTTAAATCTGACCGCAAACTGCCCAATCAAAAGCGCGCTGTCTACTGTGACTTTTTGATTGCAATGAACCCTGACTCCAAAATACGCCTGTCAGTATAAAAAAAATAGTGATTTTGGAGTCAGAAGCCCGGACTACCGTAAAACCTAAATCAATCAATGATAAGTAAGATGTGATTATATGTTTCTCCCCCACAGACTTTGCTTTGTGCCAGTCACCATGTCCGTACAGAATTGTTCTGATTTACCCATCAATGTTCTAGTGGATACATCCAAAGCCAGGGAAAGGTAAGCACTTTTTCAAAACAGTGAGATGGTTGCCAGTTACCAGCGGAAGGTCGTGGGTTTCCTCCAGGCATAGAGCCCTGTTTCCTCCCACAATAAAACTGGCAACGCCGCCATATAAGTGAAATGATCTTGAGCGTGGCGTAAAACACCAAACAATCAATCAATCAAAACAGTGATTTCAGTGATATTCTCATTAATGATAAAGACTGGAATCTAAATGGATTGTCTTAGAATTTCTGGGAAAATTCTAATAATATTCAGTTAATTGACAAAGCTAGTAACACGCATGTAGTGATATAAGTTGTACAGTTAACTAACATTATGAATCGAGAGTTTTCACATTGACGTGGCATTGGCCTTCGAGTAGCCGTATTGACCCTCGGCCAGCGTCCTCAGGCAATTATGGCCACCCTTAGGGTAATACGAAAACTCTGGATTAATAATATTTTTATCAGTTAACTGTTCAAGTTATTTCCTGAAATTAAACCTGGGATTAAACCATATGGCGTGTTATTGTTCAAAAGTGTATTAAGCTGAACCAAGATTTAGTTTATGCATTGTTGAATGCTTTGTGAGCAAGGTCATTTAGCTTGACTAAGAATTATTGACTACAAACTTGATCAGCCTGAGATTAACAGATTTACAAACTATTTGTTATTCCATATGCACAAAGACAAAACAATTTAAGAAAACGGATTAGGAAAACAGTTAGATCCTACTGTTCTACTAATCTCTTTTCTTTATCTCTCTCTCTTCCACCTATGGGTCGTGGGTTCGAATCCCACTCAGTCCAAAAATTTTCTGACTGGGTTTTCACTCAACAACCTATGTGGGATGGTTACCAGTTACCAGCGGAAGGTCGTGGGTTTCCTCCTGGCACAGAGCCCGGTTTCCTCCCACAATAAAACTGGCAACACCGGCATATAAGTGAAATAATCTTGAGCGCGGCGTAAAACACCAAACAATCAATCATACTTTATCTCTCTGTTGTTTCCACTTCCCGGCTGTTGATGGAATAATGTTTAATAAGGTAACAAAAACACAACAGTATTAATGAAACTAATTTGGAATTTCCCAAATTCAAGAGGAATAAAAGCTGCGTGAAATTTTACCCACATCTTGTTTTTAAGTCAAAATTCACACTTTTTTCATAATTTCTGATCGTCACGACAGTAAGAGACTTTGAAGGCCATCGAAAAACTAAATGATTGGCGTTGGAATGATGAAAATCCATACAGTATGTGGCCTGTACGAACCGAAAACGTGTTCGAAAAGTAAACAAAATTTAAATAACCGGGACGACTATTTATTCATTCTAAGCCAAAGTTAGTTCAAAACAATACTTTATCGTACATTTTCGAGACTAGAAGCACTAAAAAGTTTCTGAATTATACATGTTGAGAAAAATAGCCAATAATTTCAACATTCTGTTATAACGTCAAAATATCAACATTTTGGCAGCTCATGCCACTTTAAAAATATTGACGCTTAATTTGAATTTTGTTTCAGGTTACGGAATGAGTCGGGCTCACAGATAAACGGCAATATTTTCTATCAGATTCCTGGAGTGAGCAGTAATACATTCTATTGGAGTGGAGCAACAGTCTTAGAGAAAAGATTGAATCCAAGGGAGAGCACTCAACTCAAACTTTGTGCCTGTTTTCCAAAAGCTGGGATATATAACATTAACCAATTAGCTGTCTTTGTCAGTTACAAAGAGGACTACTCGGAAATGATTTTACAGAAGCTTGCAGTACCCAGTGTATTAACAGTTGTAAATAAAATCAGTGATCGATGATGACGGCAAGTGTGCATACATTTTTTTAGAAAATTCAACTTTGAGTATTTTGCTTCTGTGATTCTTGTAACTATGACTGTTCAATCTCATGTTGTGTATTGGAGAAAACCTAAATCATCCCTCATCAACAATCCGTATGCATCAATTTTCAACATTTCTCTGATTTTCTGCTGCTTTTTTGTTGGTTTTTTTTTTTTTTTTTTTTTTTTTTTTTTTGTGGCTGCAGAAGTGAGAATTGATTGTGGTAATCACAGAAACATCATAGAGAATTAATCGATCTTCATCACAAGTCAATTTGCCATTCAGAGCAGGGAGAATGGCCCAAATTATACGAACTCTTTTGGTATTTTCTTCTTCAATTCCAATTCAATTCAATTTTATTCACCCGAAACAAATACATAAGATCGAACAGGCGGGAATACAGCCCAGGGGGCTTGACAGATATATTTCGCACACTACACCCGTGATATTTCCATTTTATTATTATCACAATGAACACGTGAAATTCCGAAAGAACTGTTTAAACTGACGTCACAAAAGAGTTGAGTCATTATGATACAAAATAAAACGTCCAAGGCTCGTTTTATGAGGATGGTGTAAAGATGAGTATGGGCTTTCAACGTCAACAGTTCTGACCAGGATGAAAGTTCCTATAGTTTTTATGTCAGATAGAGTTTACTTTCGCCAGGAGTCTGTTTCACAAAGCGGCGTAGAGTAAGTTTTCACTTAAATGACATAGCAACCCATACTGTAGAGATACGTTACTATGGCATTTACGTAAAAAAAAAAACTTACGGTAAGAATTCCAGTAATTCAAGGACGAGCAATGTGAAGATAACTAATTATTAGACTGCTTTCTGCTATGTTTGGTCTAAAACAACAACAAAAGCGATTGCTCGATAGGATTATCCGTCGCTCCATGCAGGAGGTAAGACATCCAACGAAAAGTCTCAAACTTTTAGATTGCTTTTCGTAATGTTTTGAGTACCTGAATTAGCGGAATTCTTACCGTACGCGACACCGCTTTGTGAAACAGGCTCCGGCTTTGTAAAACAGGGAACAGCACGAATCATTTTATATTCAGCCAGTATGGGAGGTTGTCATTGATGATGTCATTTTTAACCCAACAATAGGCCCCAGTTTTTCTCCAGACTGTGAAACATCATCACTTCATTTTAAGAAGCAAAGCTGGGGGGTTTTAAAAATAAAAATCATTAATTTTTGTGCAGTGTGTGAAAAAAGATTATCAAACTCGTTCCAAATTTTGCGTGTGTTTCGCAGTGAATATCCCTGTCGTCTGTTAATTTCCAAATTCTCTTGCAAGAGTCGGATGGCTTTGAAAATGAAACAACTCTAGTGATATTCGTCTTAATGGTTCTTGTTAGATAACCTCTATGCATCTATAACATTTATCAGCATAAGTGTCTGAAATGTAAAGGCTATGATGATACGCTACACTAGTCGAGAAATCTTGTCTGTGTGGTTTTTCTTTTTTTCTAATTACCACACAGTGTACGTCTGGGAGTGTACAGTAAGAATTCCGCTAATTCAAGTACTCAAAACATTATGAAAAGCACTCTAAAAGTTTGAGACTTTTCGTTGGGTGTCTTACATCCTGCATGGAGCGACCGATAATCCTATCGCTGTTGTTGTTGTTGTTGTTGTTTTAGACCAAACATAGCAGAAAGCATTTACTAACTTGTTATCTTCACATTGCTCGTCCTTGAATTAGCGAAATTCTTACCGTATGTTAGATTCTCAGCACCATTATAGAGGCTGATTGTTCAGGCTAACATTACACCAGCACGAGTTACGTAATTGACAACTGAATCTGTTTTCAGACGAGAAGAGAATCATTTTCCCAATTTAACGAATTGGAACAATGTGTCAAAATAACTTTTTATGGAGAAAAAATGTTATCCTTAGCAGCCATTGTTAAAGAAATTACTAAAAAAAATTCAAAGAAAAGTGGATTCTGTATTAAAAATTGTCTGTGGTTTTTTGAAAGTACGTATTGTTTTTGAAAGTAAAATCAGAATTATCCAATATTAAAGCCCATCTTAAATACTAATACTACTAGAAACATAATGCATTCCAATTGATTATAATTTTTGTTATTGTCCAGTATTTTTTTCCAGCAATTCAAATACAAAGTATTAATTTTGGTTTTTAGTTTTTCAGCACATATCTTGAAAGGATATCATACATCCACTTAAACTTAGGTAATTAAACTCATTCCTTCACCATTTTAGAAATCATTGTGGTACATTGTGTGTCATACTACTGTGTCTTAATTCGCTATTCCGTCACCATGGAATGAAAACACTTATTTCATTAGCAAATTTCGATTTAATACATTGGTTGGGTTTTTGATCACTATATTCATTTTTCATTTAGATTAAATGTTATCAAAAATATGATGTTGAAATAAAAATTAACAATGTCTTGTTTGTAAAAAGTGTGATTTTACAAATTTCTACAACCATTCAAATTAATATAAAAGTGTTAAAAACCTAAATCTCCATTGATCATGACATTGTTAAATGAGATTTGTAAATAATTCCACGAGTCAATCTCAACATTTTTACAACTATTCATAATTTCATCACAGGAAACAAATCTAATGATATCCGAAATTTTCATTTTTTATGTCATTTTCTGTCCATTTTTCATTGTTATATGACATCATAATATTATTATGCATATATAATCTGAATGTCTTTGTCAAAAGAGGTGTGTATGGGAGGAAAATGACTTAATATTTAAAGGTCAGGGTCAGTTTGTGAAAACGACCTTAAGGCTATCGTCTTTACTCCCAGTAGTCCGAGTTTCAAACTCCAAAATGACTTCTTTATAAACTGACGGATACCCACAAACCCGAACTACGTTCCCAAATACTCTAGCATTACCACTGTATATTACTCAAATAATCATGAGTGCTTCTTTAAACCTATAAGGGGATAACGTATTTCTTCTCAGCCAATTTTTTCCTCATAAGGATTTGATCATTAGAAAAGAAATATGCTAAATGAGGCCAGACAAATTTGCCCGTTAGAGGGAATTTAAGGCAGTATGACCCACTGTACAGTGTGTGAAAATGGTTATCCTGAAACACAACTCCACGTCTCCATCTTTGTCTGACTCAATGGAAAATTTAGGCTATTAGAATGGCTGAATATTTAGAAGAAATACAGTAATAGAAATCAGATTTGTGAATTTAGGAAGGATGACCAGCATTTTACTCTGTAGAATCAGATAGTGACACTTCTGTTAATATTTTTTCTTTTATAAGACAAATAAAAATTGTCAGCATTAATTACATCACTAAATTCAATCATATACTTTTGTTTTCTGTAAATTCTTTTTGTTGGTTTGTACAATTTTTGATGTACAATATCTGTAAATTATTTATTAAATATTTATTATTCTATATGATTATTTAGATCAAAGTGCTATACATTATATTAGATTTCATTTGTAACCGAGCCTTATCTGAATACATCCCTGTTGTAGTTGAAGTGGCATGAGCTGGCAATATTCTAAATTTTTTCATAATTCTAACTTTTTTCATAAATTCTGATTGGTACGTAGGTAAGTGACTTTGAAAGTAAATGATTAACGTTTGAACCAGGAAAACTCATGCAGTATGTGTGCTGAACGAGCCGAAAAAGTGTCTGAAAAATAAACTAAATTTCAATAACCAGGACAAACGTTCATTCATTCTAAGCCCAAGTTAGTATAAAATACCACTTTTACGCATATTTAAGCCCAAGTTAGTATAAAATACCACTTTTACGCATATTCTCCAGGCTAGTAGCTCTAAAAAGCTTCCGAACTGCACATCGATAATTTCAATATTCTTGTTTAACTGAAAAATTACATTTTGGCAGCTAATGCCACTTTAAAATAGAAATTTGTGCGTTGTTTTCTTCATTTGCCATCGATTTGGGTCAAACAGTGCTCAGAATGCTAAGTCATTTTTATTATTTTTAACCAGTTTGAACTGCCATAATTGGCACTTTAAAATCCTGACTTGAGTAACTGAGGATTCAAATCAAATAATTAGATTCATACGGTTGAAATTTAAAATTTAGATCAAATCTGTGGCCTGTGCATACTGAAATTGTTTTTGTAAAGAAAATTTAAGCATGTGACAAGCTTTTATTTATATTAGGTTTTAGGCTTAAGTTTTCTGTTGATACCAATATTGTAGATGTACATTCAGGTAGTTTTGTAGGCAACAAACTAAAAGATTTACGTTGAAATAAAAAAATATCGTGGAAAACAGTAACCTCAACAAACTGAAGATGTATGCTAATGGTAGACATATTTCAAATTACCAGGATCTACCCTACATTTTTGATTTTTTTTTTGTTTATGAGATTTGTGTCTACTGAAACCTCATATATTTTACTTACATGTATCAATAAAAATCAATAAGCTTATTTTGTTTCAATGAAATTTTCAGCAGCTCCCGATTATTTGAGGATTTTGTCATCGGTCTCAGCAATGAAATACCAAGTACACATTTTGGCAGCCTCGAAAAGAAGGATTTACATATGGCATAATAATGCATCAATTTTCAACATTTCTCTGATTTTCTGTTGCTTTTTTTTTCTTTTTTTTTTTTTTTTCTTTTTTTTTTCTTCTTTTGTATGGCTGCAGAAGTGAGAATTGATTGTGGTAATCACAGAAACATCACCTAATGTCATAGAGAATTTATCGATCTTCATCACAAGTCAATTTGCCATTCAGTGCAGAGAATGCCCCTAATAATATGAACTCGCTTGGTATTTTCTTCTTGACAGATATATTTCGCATCACTACAACCGTGATATTTCCATTTTATTATTATCACAATGAACACATGAAATTCCGAAAGAACTGTTTAAACTGACGTCACAAAAGAGTTGCGTCATTATGATACAAAATAAAACGTCCAAGGCTCGTTTTATGAGGATGGTGTAAAGATGAGTTTGGGCTTTCAACGTCAACAGTTCTGACCAGGATGAAAGTTCCTATAGTTTTTATGTCAGACAGAGTTTACTTTCGCCAGGAGTCTGTTTCACAAAGCGGCGTAGAGTAAGTTCTCACTTAAATGACATAGCAACCCATACTGTAGATATACATTACTATGGCATTTACGTAAAAAAAAACGGTAAGATTTCCGCTAATTCAAGGACGAGCAATGTGAAGATAACAAATTATTAGACTGCTTTCTGCCATGTTTGGTCTAAAACAACAACAATAGGGATTGCTCAATAGGATTATCGGTCGCTCCATGCAGGAGGTAAGACACCCAACGAAAAGTCTCAAACTTTTAGAGTGCTTTTCATAATGTTTTGAGTACCTGAATTAGCGGAATTCTTACCGTACGCGACACCGCTTTGTGAAACAGGCTCCGGCTTTGTAAAACAGGGAACAGCACGAATCATTTTATATTCAGCCAGTATGGGATGCTGTCATTGATGGTGTCATTTTTAACCCAACAATAGGCCCCAGTTTTTCTCCAGACTGAAACATCATCACTTCATTTTCAGAAGCAAAGCTGGGTTTTTTTTTAAAAATAAAATTCATTAATTTTTGTGCAGTGTGTGAAAAAAGATTATCAAACTCGTGCCAAATTTTGCGTGTGTTTTGCAGTGAATATCGCTGTCGTCTGTTAATTTCCAAATTCTCTTGCAAGAGTCGGATGGCTTTGAAAATTAAACACCTCTAGTGACATTCATCTTAATGGTTCTCATTAGATAACCTCTATGCATCTATAACATCCGCATAAGTGTCTGAAATGTGAAGGCTATGATGATACGCTACACTAGACGATTGATTGATTGTTTGGTGTTTTATGCCGCGCTCAAGATTATTTCACTTATATGGTGGCGTTGGTAGTTTTATTGTGGGAAAAAACCGGGCTCCATGCCTGGAGGAAACCCACGACCTTCCGCTGGTAACTGGCAACCGCTGCACTAGTCGAGAAATCTTGTCTGTGTGGTTTTTCTTTTTTCTATATTACCACACTGTGTACGTCAGGGAGTGTATGTTAGATTCTCAGCACCATTTATATAGAGGTTGATTGTTCAGGCTAACATTACACCAGCACGAGTTACGTTATCGTTTGACAACTGAATCTGTTTTCAGACGAGAAGAGAATCATTTTCCCAATTTAACGAATTGGAACAATGTGTCAAAATAACTTCTTATGGCGAAAAAATGTTATCCTTAGCAGTCATTGTTAAAGAAATTACTAAAAAAAAAATTCAAAGAAAAGTGGATTCTGTATTAAAATTGTCTGTGGTTTTTTGAAAGTGCGTAGTGTTTTTGAAAGTAAAATCAGAATTGTCCAATATTTAAGCCCATCTTAAATACTAATACTACTAGAAACATCATGCATTCCAATGGATTATAATTTTTTATCGTCCAGTATTTTTTTCCAGCAATTCAAATACAAAGTATTAATTTTGGTTTTTAGTTTTTCAGCACATATCTTGAAAGGATATCATACATCCACTTAAACTTAGGTAATTAATTTCATTCCTTCGCCATTTTAAAAATCATTGTGGTACATTGTGTGTCATACTACTGTGTCTTAATTCGCTATTCCGTCACCATGGAATGAAAACACTTATTTGATTAGCAAATTTCGATTCAATACATTGGCTGGGTTTTTGATCACTAAATTCATTTTTCATTTAGATTAAATGTTATCCTAAATAAGATGTTGAAATAGTAATTAACAATGTCTTGATTGTAAAAAGTTGTGATTTTACAAATTTCTATTCAAATTAATATAAAAGTGTTAAAAACCTACATCTCAACTGATCATGACATTGTTAAATGAGATTTGTAAATAATTTCACGAGTCATTCTCAACATTTTTACAACTATTCATAATTTCATCACAGGAAACAAATCTAATGATATCCGAAATTTTCATTTTCTATGTCATTTTCTGTCCATTTTTCATTGTTATACGACATCATAATATTATTATGCATATATAATCTGAATGTCTTTGTCAAAAGAGGTGTGTATAGGAAAATAACTTAATATTGAAAGGTCAGGGTCAGTTTGTGAAAACGACCTTACGGCTATCGTCTTCACTCCCAATAGTCCGAGTTTCAAACTCCAAAATGACTTCTTTATAATCTGACGGATACCCACACACCCGAACTACGTTCCCAAATACTCTAGCATTACCACTGTATATTAGTCAAATAATCATGAGCGCTTATTTAAACCTATAAGGGGATAACGTATTTCTTCTCAGCCAATTTTTTCCTCATAAGGATTTGATCATTAGAAAAGAAATATGCTAAATGAGGCCAGACAAATTTGCCCGTTAGAGGGAATTTAAGGCAGTATGACCCATCGTACAGTGTGTGAAAATGGTTATCCTTAAACACAACTCCACGTCTCCATCTTTGTCTAACTCAATGGAAAATTTAGGCTATTAGAATGGCTGAATATTTAGAAGAAATACGGTAATAGAAATCAGATTTAGGAAGGATGACCAGCATTTTACTCTGTAGAATCAGATAGTGACACTTCTGTTAATATTTTTTCTTTTATAAGACAAATAAAAATTGTCATCATTAATTACATCACTAAATTCAATCATATACTTTTGCTTTCTGTAAATTCTTTTCATTGGTTTGTACAATTTTTGATGTACAATATCTGTAAATTATTTATTAAATATTTATTATTCTATATGATTATTTAGATCAAAGTGCTATACAGTATATTAGATTTCATTTGTAACCTAGCCTTATTTGAATACATCCCTGTTGTAGTTAGAGTGGCATGAGCAGCCAATATTCAAAATTTTTTCATAATTCTAACTTTTTTCATTAATTCTGATTGTTACGACGGTAAGTGACTTCGAAAGTAATTGAAAAAGTAAATGATTGACGTTTGAACCAGGAAACCCCATGCAGTATGTGCGCTGAACGAGCCGAAAAAGTGTCCGAAAAATAAACTAAGTTTCAATAACCTGGACAAACGTTCATTCATTCATTCTAAGCCCAAGTTAGTATAAAAGTACCACTTTTACGCATATTCTCCAGATTAGTAGCTCTAAAAAGCTTCCGAACTGCACGTCGATAATTTCAATATTCTTGTTTAACTGAAAAATAACATTTTGGCAGCTAATGCCACTTTAAAATAGAAATTTGTGCATTGTCTTCTCCATTTGCCATCAATTTGGGTCAAACAGTGCTCAGAATGCTAAGTCATTTTTATTATTTTTAACTAATTTGAACTGCCATAATTGGCACTTTAAAATCCTGACTGGAGTAACTGAGGATTCAAATCAAATAATTAGATTCATACGGTTGAAATTTAAAATCAAGATCAAGTCTGTGGCCTGTGCATACTGAAATTGTTTTTGTAAAGAAAAATAAGCAAGTGATAAGCTTCTATTTATATTAGGTTTTAGGCTTAAGTTTTCTGTTGATACCAATAATAGTTGTTTTAGTGGCATTTAGAAGTTGAATTGTCAATAAACACGGGGTTGGTATGGATAACAATGAAAAATAAACTAAGAAGTTTGTTATCCGTACCAACCCCGTGTTTATTGATACCAATATTGTAGATGTACATTCAGGTAGTTTTGTAGGCAACAAACTAAAAGATTGACGTTGAAATAAAAAATATTGTGGAAACCAGTAACCTCTACAAACTGAAGATATGTGCTAATGACAGACATATTTCAAATTACCAGGATCTACCCTACATTTTTGATTTTTTTTTGTTTATGAGATTTGTGTCTACTGAAACTCATATGTTTTACTTATCAATAAAAATCAATTAGCTTATTTTGTTTCAATGAAATTTTCAGCAGCTCACGATTATTTGAGGATTTTGTCATTGTTCTCAACAATGAAATACCAAGTACACATTTTTGGCAGCTTTGGAAATAAGGATTTACATATGGCATAATAATAAGATTCACAGGAGTTCTGGCCCTTGGACTAGGGCAATATGATTTTGCTATAGGCAAGAAAGAAGGAACATCCTGACACTTCATAGTCTGCACATTGTCAGTAGTTCTGGTCCTTATGAAATAGGACTTTGCTATAGGCAAGAAAGAAGGAACATCCTGACACTTCATAGTCTGCCCATTGTCAGTAGTTCTGGCCCTTAGGAAATAGGACTTTGCTATAGACAAGAAAGAAGGAACATCCTGACACTTCATGGTCTGCCCATTGTCAGTAGTTCTGGTCCTTAGGAAATAGGACTTGGCTATAGACAAGAAAGAAGGAACATCCTGACACTTCATGGTCTGCTCATTGTCAGTAGTTCTGGTCCTTAGGGAATAGGACTTGGCTATAGACAAGAAAGAAGGAACATCCTGACACTTCATGGTCTGCCCATTGTCAGTAGTTCTGGTCCTTAGGAAATAGGACTTGGCTATAGACAAGAAAGAAGGAACATCCTGACACTTCATGGTCTGCCCATTGTCAGTAGTTCTGGCCCTTAGGAAATAGGACTTGGCTATAGACAAGAAAGAAGGAACGTCCTGACACTTCATGGTCTGCCCATTGTCAGTAGTTCTGGTCCTTAGGAAATAGGACTTGGCTATAGACAAGAAAGAAGGAACATCCTGACACTTCATGGTCTGCCCATTGTCAGTAGTTCTGGCCCTTAGGAAATAGGACTTGGCTATAGACAAGAAAGAAGGAACATCCTGACACTTCATAGTCTGCACATTGTCAGTAGTTCTGGTCCTTAGGAAATAGGACTTTGCTATAGGCAAGAAAGAAGGAACATCCTGACACTTCATAGTCTGCACATTGTCAGTAGTTCTGGTCCTTAGGAAATAGGACTTTGCTATAGGCAAGAAAGAAGGAACATCCTGACACTTCATAGTCTGCACATTGTCAGTAGTTCTGGCCCTTAGGAAATAGGACTTTGCTATAGACAAGAAAGAAGGAACAACCTGACACTTCATGGTCTGCCCATTGTCAGTAGTTCTGCCCCTTAGGAAATAGGACTTGGCTATAGACAAGAAAGAAGGAACAACCTGACACTTCATGGTCTGCCCATTGTCAGTAGTTCTGGTCCTTAGGAAATAGGACTTTGCTATAGGCAAGAAAGAAGGAACATCCTGACACTTCATAGTCTGCACATTGTCAGTAGTTCTGGCCCTTAGGAAATAGGACTTTGCTATAGACAAGAAAGAAGGAACAACCTGACACTTCATGGTCTGCCCATTGTCAGTAGTTCTGCCCCTTAGGAAATAGGACTTTGCTATAGACAAGAAAGAAGGAACAACCTGACACTTCATGGTCTGCCCATTGTCAGTAGTTCTGGCCCTTAGGAAATAGGACTTTGCTATAGGCAAGAAAGAAGGAACATCCTGACACTTCATGGTGTGCCCATTGTCAGTAGTTCTGGCCCTTAGGAAATAGGACTTTGTTATAGACAAGAAAGAAGGAACATCCTGACACTTCATGGTGTGCCCATTGTCAGTAGTTCTGGCCCTTAGGAAATAGGACTTGGCTATAGACAAGAAAGAAGGAACATCCTGACACTTCATGGTCTGCCCATTGTCAGTAGTTCTGACCCTTAGGAAATAGAACTTTGTTATAGACAAGAAAGAAGGAACATCCTGACACTTCATGGTCTGCCCATTGTCAGTAGTTCTGGTCCTTAGGAAATAGGACTTTGCTATAGGCAAGAAAGAAGGAACATCCTGACACTTCAGGGTCTGCCCATTGTCAGTAGTTCTGGTCCTTAGGAAATAGGACTTGGCTATAGGCAAGAAAGAAGGAACATCCTGACACTTCAGGGTCTGCCCATTGTCAGTAGTTCTGGTCCTTAGGAAATAGGACTTGGCTATAGGCAAGAAAGAAGGAACATCCTGACACTTCATGGTCTGCCCATTGTCAGTAGTTCTGGTCCTTAGGAAATAGGACTTGGCTATAGGCAAGAAAGAAGGAACATCCTGACACTTCATGGTCTGCCCATTGTCAGTAGTTCTGGTCCTTAGGGAATAGGACTTGGCTATAGACAAGAAAGAAGGAACATCCTGACACTTCATGGTCTGCTCATTGTCAGTAGTTCTGGTCCTTAGGAAATAGGACTTTGTTATAGGCAAGAAAGAAGGAACATCCTGACACTTCATGGTCTGCCCATTGTCAGTAGTTCTGGTCCTTAGGAAATAGGACTTTGTTATAGGCAAGAAAGAAGGAACATCCTGACACTTCATAGTCTGCCCATTGTCAGTAGTTCTGGTCCTTAGGAAATAGGACTTTGCTATAGGCAAGAAAGAAGGAACATCCTGACACTTCATGGTCTGCCCATTGTCAGTAGTTCTGACCCTTAGGAAATAGGACTTTGTTATAGACAAGAAAGAAGGAACATCCTGACACTTCATAGTCTGCCCATTGTCAGTAGTTCTGGTCCTTAGGAAATAGGACTTTGTTATAGGCAAGAAAGAAGGAACATCCTGACACTTCATGGTCTGCCCATTGTCAGTAGTTCTGGTCCTTAGGAAATAGGACTTTGCTATAGCCAAGAAAGAAGGAACATCCTGACACTCCATAGTCTGCACATTCTCAGTAGTTCTGTAGCCTGTTTCACAAAGTGGCGTAGCGTAAGTTTTTACGCAACTGCCATAGCAACCCATACTGTAGAGATACGTTAGTAAGAAAGTTACGCCAAAAATGCATCTACGCCGCTTCGTGAAACAGGCTCCGGGTCCTTAGGAAGTAGGACTTTGCTATAGGCAATAAAGAAGGAACATCCTGACACTGTATAGTCTACCAAGCCTAATGTAAAATCTAGATGGGGCTCGGATCTGTCAGATCTTCTTGTGTGTATCATTGTGTATCCTCTTTGTGGGACATCATTATCCGATCAATCAGTAGTTGTCATTTTTTAATCCATTTGCAAACACAGACCCATATACATGTAATCTGAGTGGTTTTAGTTTGACACCAAGCTTAAAGTGGCATGAGCTGCCAAAATGTTCATATTTTGACGTTACAACAGAATGTTGAGATTTTTTTTTCTTTTCTAAAGACGTATAATTCAGAGGCTTTTTAGTGCTTCTAGTCTCGAAAATGTACGATAAAGTATTGTTTTGAACTAACTTTGGCTTAGAATGAATGAATGGTTGTCCCGGTTATTTAAATTTTGTTTACTTTTCAAACACGTTTTAGGTTCATACAGGCCACATACTGTATGGATTTTCCTCATTTCAACGCCAATCATATAGTTTTCCAATGGCCTTCAAAGCTTCTTACTGTCGTGACGATCATAAATTATGAAAAAAGTGTGAATTTTAGCAGCTCATGCCACTTTAAAGGGTATCACAAATGCTGCAATATAGATCATTTTATGAAACACTTCCTTTTGTTTTATTATATACATGTATCTGGTTGAATTGCATTCTACACATAGTTCTGCAGATACTGCATGTGTGAGTTGTAGGCAATCATTGGGTTGACACACATATAGGCTTGATATACTGAGCAGCTGAGGGAGAGGGACTTTCTGAAAACATTGTTCTGTTAAAACTATAATATGATCATTTACTGAAGCTTAAAGGTGTACTACACCCAACATTGATTGAGTCAGTCACTCGAAGCAATGATGCATGAGAGGGTATTATCAATGGTTTAGGCAAAGAGAGTAGATTGACAAGAGTGGTCACTTCGTCCGCGTGATGTTGAATTTGAACTGACACGATTTGATTATTAGGAACCTCCTTTCTGTAGGGGGCGCACTACAGTCGAATCGTCCTTCCGCTAGGGGGGCAAAAGAACATGCCGGCAATACTGATTGGACGAAGTGACCACTCTTGTCAATCTACTCTCTTTGGTATAGGGGCATATAGAATATATAAATTCTACATAGGTTATGCCCCCTACACCATTGATTATATCCTCCCCCTGTTATGTCCCCTACACCATTGATAATACCCTCCCCCTTACACCAGTGCTTCGAGTGACTGTGTCTGAGTGTATACAATGCTATTGATAACCGTCAACACAAGATGTCTTTGTGAATCAGACCTCAGGATGTCTTCCCTTATCCCACGCTCCGTTTCCACGGTGACCTAGTCTATTGCTTTGATAATATGATCACCCTGTATATGTAATTTGTTCTCATGTTTCCTTGTACATAAAGTATCACGAAAATTATCTGATGTGTTTTTTTTTTTTTTATTCATGGTATTTACATATCAAGTGGCAGAAGTTCCAGAATTGCACACTTTTTATACGCCCGACTTAAAAAAAGTCGGTCGTATTATGGTATCACCAGCGCCGTCCGTCCGTCCGTCCCGGATTCCCTTCCGCTCCATAACTTGAAGAGTTTTGATCTATCTTTACAATTCTTTCACAACATATACCTTGTGGGTAGAAGGTGTGTCATGATCCATTTATGACATCGTCGATTGCATAATGTGGCTTCTACATTGGATTATGTAGTATTCTGTCTTAGTCTATATTATCGTTCCCTTCCGCTCCATAACTTGAAGAGTTTTGATCCGATCTTTACAATTTTTTTTACAACATATACTCTAGGGGTAGAAGGTGTGTCATGAACCATTAAGAACATTGTCCATTGCATAATATGGCTTCTACATTGGATTATGTAATATTCGGTCTTAGTCTATATCTTTGTTCCCTTCCGCTCCATAACTTGAAGAGTTTTGATCCGATCTTTACAATTTTTTTTACAACATATACTCTAGGGGTAGAAGGTGTGTCATGAACCATTAAGAACATTGTCAATTGCATAATATGACTCCTACATTGGATTATGTAATACTCTGTCTTTATTCGTTCCCTTCCGCTCTATAACTTGAAGAGTTTTGATCCGATCTTGACAATTTTTTTAGAGTATATACCTTATTGGCAGACGGTGTGGCGTGTACCATTTCTGACTTTACCCGTTGCATAATATAGCAGTCATATAGGATTATGTAAAATTCCCTTCCACTCCATAACTTCTTAAGTTTTGATCCGACATTGACGATTCTTTCAGAGTGTATACCATATGGATTATGTAATATTCCCTTTCGGCTCCAGGACTTCGTTTTGATATAATCTCCAATTCTTTTAGAGTATATATACCTTATAGGTAGATGATGTGTCGCATACCAAATTTGATTTGGGTACACATATTTTTTGTCTGTTTTCAAGAGTTTTTTTATCAGAAATGTGTACCTGATGTTAAATATATATATATACATGTATTAATATATATCAATGCTTTTTTTAGTACACTTGGTCCAGAGTAATACTGGAAGCCAATTAATTTATACATTCTGAGACTGTTTTCTTGGATAGTTTAATGTGCACTATAATAACAAAAAAATACCATTTTCCCAGTTTATTACCCATCAGGTATTTATCAGAGTGGCTGTTTAAATAGAGATAAGGGGACAATGACATCCATTGAAGTACCACACAAGGTTTGTATATTTACACACCATCATATCAGTGGTCAGCCTGAAGATTGTTTGCTTTGTACTAAAACTATTACAGCTAAGTCCAATAGAACACATCTTCGCAAGCCAAGTTAAAATCTTCATGTCTCCATTCCGTGTTTTACCTTGGCCGACGACTCCACTTCAACCCGTAAATCGAACAGCGCCCACTGGTGGGAATGTAAGAGTTGTCTTTCCTAGACTTACAGAGTCTTAGCCAATCAGCACTCGTTAAACAAAAGTTCAAGGTGTACACAGCCGCCATTACGTTATTTTCAGTGTAAGTGCCTGAGGATTTGATTAGCTGCGAGAAGTTTTACTCGCATCCAATCAAAACGAGCTGTTCGATTACGGGTTGAAGTGGAGTCGTCCGCCAAGGTAAAACACGGAATGGGTTACATGAAGATTTTAACTTGGCTAGAGAAGATGAATAGAACAGTGTCCCAGTCAAAAGTTAAAATGTGATTGAAATTACCTGAACAGATAATATATGTGTACTATAACGTACTGGTATTTAGTTGCAGCTTCATCAAATTCAGAAAAGAAAAACTTCTAATGTGAACAAGAAATTTGAATTGATGAAATTAAAACAAATGTTATATTAAATGTAAAGTTGTTAATCGTAGCGGTTCGACTTTGCCACGGCGGGCGTATGTTGAGTTTACTAAAACTCTTGTTAAATATAACTATTAAAGTTTGAAGTTGTTTGAATAACTAAATTCACCCAGCCTATGACATGCACGAAGCAGAAATAACCACAAAATGAAAATAAGATAGACGCACTTTGACTTTTGAAAAGTGACTTCATCATACATGGGTTCTCAAGCTTACCGTCGCTGAAACCCCTGTAAAAATAAAAAATAACTGACAATTTCATGATGTCATATGCAGAAAATGTGAATGTTCGGATCATTTAAAACTGCTGAATTTTAGTTACCGTATTTCTTCTAAATATTCAGCCATTCTAATGGCCTAAATTTTCCATTGAGTCAGACAAAGATGGAGACGTGGAGTTGTGTTTCAGGATAACCATTTTCACACACTGTACGGTGGGTCATATTGCCTTAAATTCCCTCTGATGGGCAAATTTGTCTGGCCTTATTTAGTGAGGTAACCCTGGAGCTTCCATGATACTAGACATGCAACATAGCATTTCACCATCATGTTACGACCAATCACAGTTTCAAATCCAACCCTGGCCACCATTTCACACAGGGCGATCGAGGGAAAAGCCACTCAGATATTGTTCATTTCCTCTTTTTGACTAAGTGATGTTCAGTTGTCAGCCCACGGCCTTTGATTGATTTATTGTTTGGTGTTTTACGCCGCTCTATGCCCGGATGTAACCCACGACCTTCCGTTGGTAACTGGCAACCATCCCACATAGGTCGTTCGAGTGAAAACCCAGTCAGAAAATTTTCCAATTTTTTGGACTGAGTGGGATTCGAACCCGCGACCCATTGGTGAAAGGCTGTTCAGATTGAGCGTCCAATGCTGTACCTACTGAGCCATGGAGGCCCCCACGGCCTTGGAAGATCAGCAAGGATATGGCTCCCTCCTATGAACAACACAAAGTCCCTATAACAGGAAAATTACCCAGAAATCCATAGGACTGATCCAGCGGTTTATTTTCACCTGCATATATCTGTATTTCACACCTTGACTTGAAGTGCCATGAGCTGCCAAAATTCAGATTTTTTTAATAATTTCTGATCGACACAACAGTAAAAGGCTTTGAAGGCCATAGAGAAAACTAAATGATTGGGGTTGGAATGAGGAAAATCCATACAGTATGTGGCCTGTATGAACCGAAAATGTGTTCGAAAAGTAAACAAAATTCAAATAACGACCATTCATTCATTCTTAGCCAAAGTTAGTTCAAAACATTTTTGAGACTAGAAGCACTAAAAAGCTTCTGAATCATACGTCTTGAGAGAAATAGCCAATAATTTCAACATTCTGTTTTAACGTCAAAATATCAACATTTTGGCAGCTCATGCCACTTTAATTTAGAGGGAGAAAACGCCAAGGTCCAACCAACCTTTGGTGGGTACAGTGTGTTTTTAAACAGGCTGTTCAGAGGATTGATTAATGTTTTACGCTGAACTAAAGATTATTTCACTTATATGTCAGTGTTGTAATGTTAAGAGAGAGAGAGAGCTCTTTTCCCTGAGGAAACACCCATTCCTTCTCTTCCACACACGGCAATCCAGATTTCTTTGGACTGAGTGGGATTCAAACCTTTGACCCATCGCTGGAAGGCTTGTGTTGGACGGAGCCACATGTAAATGTCATGTTAGAACAAAGAACTAACAGCCACAAGCGCAATGCAGTGCAGATGACGTGAAACTCCTACGAAACTACTAATTGTTTGGTGGAAACCCTTTAAAGTGGCATGAGCTGCCGAAATTCACACTTTTTTCATAATTTCTGATCGTCACAACAGTAAGAGGCTATAAAGGCCATCGAAAAACTAAATGATTGGCGTTGAAATGAGGAAAATCCATAAAATATGTGGCCTGTACGAACCGAAAACGTGTTCGAAAGTAAACAAAATTTAAATAACCTGGACGACTATTCATTCATTCTAAAGCAAAGTTAGTTCAAAACAATGCTTTATCGCAAGTTTTTGAGACTAGAAGCAATAAAAAGCTTCTGAATTATACGTCTTGGGAAAAATAGCCAATAATTTCAACGTTCTGTTTATAAGTCCAAATATCAACATTTTGGCAGCTTTAAGTTCAACATTATTCATCTTTGACAATATCTCCCAGTCAAAGACAGGCATAAAGCAAATCATGTTTATTTTCTTAAAAGGTTTCTACAATTATTGTCATACAATGGCAATGTTTTATCACAATAAAATGAGAGATTAAAAACAATGTGGCAACAGATTCCATCCTTTAACCCAATGGTAAGGAAAACAAGTATTTCAATTCCTCGCAACACACTGCATAAAATATGGTCAGAAAAAAGTTGCATCAAGACTTAGTCGGACATTTACTGTCCCGGAAGTTTAAAAGTTGAAGTCACTTTGCTGTAGAGGAGTTTCTGAAGCACTCGTGAAGTTGTGAAAAAAAAAAAGAGGTTGAAAAAATATATTTATACAAATGTAGACCTTGACAATTAGGGATTCACAGGCCGTGATATAGTTCACAGTCCATTCTTAACAATAGAGCTCAACAAGTCATAAAAGAAAAAAAAATCATTATTCCACGAAGTTATTTTTCCTAATAAATCATAATACATGTTACCAAAAAGTATAGTATGAAGGATTAAAATACGTTTGTTTAAAATCAAGATTAAAAACAGACATTGCATGAAGAAAATCGGATATAAATTCTTCTGGATGGGTTGCAGTCATAGAAAATAGATTTTGTTGCCTGCACAGAAAGTTATCAATTCCATGTATTAAAAACGTTGATCAAGTTACGTTTTTGAACGAGGTAAATTCATCAAGGAACAGTGTTAAAATGACGTATTTGTTCATCTAAATGCTGACAAAATATTCATTTAAATCAGGATTGATTTGATTCTGACAAAAATCTGCAAGATATAGCCTATGATTGACTGAATTTATTTAAATGTTGAAGAGAAGATGGAATCTGAATGATACTGAAGGCTATGTGGCTGTCCGGACTAATTAATTGATTGATTGATTGATTGCTCGTGAAACATGACTAGCGGCCTTCAGGTCATAAGTTATCAGGATAATTTAAATGTGGGGAAAAAAATCAGATGGAAAAAAAAGAAATAATTCCTGAGCAGTGAGAAATTATGCTGCACACATGATTGAAAACACCAAGTCGGTCTGCATATGCACACACTCTTCTATGCACATGTGACCAGCTGCAGGGCAAATGCACTTGTACTCCAGTGTTCACATAACGTAGTCGCACAGTTCACGACTTCAACTCAC
The DNA here is from genome assembly GCA_963971465.1 of Lepidochitona cinerea. Lineage (NCBI taxonomy): Eukaryota > Metazoa > Mollusca > Polyplacophora > Chitonida > Tonicellidae > Lepidochitona > Lepidochitona cinerea. The sequence goes on along the minus strand of OZ020555.1, from coordinate 39,023,909 downwards.
AAATGCACCGGGGCCTACGTAACAAAATTATTTACAATAAACAGATTCTCTCCGGGCTTGAGTAACAAAATGATTGACAATAAACAGATTCTATCCTGGCTTGAGTAACAAAATGATTGACAATAAACCGATTCTCTCCGGGCTTAAGTAACAAAATGATTGACAATAAACAGATTCTCTCCGGGCTTGAGTAACAAAATGATTGACAATAAACCGATTTACAATATACCGATTTACAATAAACTGATTCTCTCCAATCTTTGTCAAGTATCATTCAAATATCCTACAGGCACACCGACAATAAATCCTTATGACTTTTAACAAAACAAAAATATATAGCATAAGTTTATTAAATTGTACCATTATTAAACACTATAATACAAGATATGGTAGCCATGGAAAAAATCCAAAAAACACTCAGGGTAGTCAATCAGTTAAAGTCTTGCATTCATATGGGATAGCTACTACTTTTTTCCTGTTGTGTTGACAAACTGATTTTTTTTTTCAATTATAATTAAACTAACCACTGATTGTAAAGGAAACAGAAAAAAAAGCCACCTATCGGTAAAAGTAATTGTTGGGTAAAAATTGCATATTAATGACATAGAGTATCTACTGCATTTCAGGTTCGTAATAAATGATATGCCTTCAAGTTAAGTCATTTATATACATCAGGGAAAAATAATTATCTTTTACTTGATAAATATATAAACATTTATACAACAGACATGAATTTCAAAATCATCTGGTAGACATCTTTTAGAAGACATAATAAGGTGTCATTTTATATTAGACATGACCGGTTTAAGAAAATACCCCATTATATTAATATCTGCATAGCAAGAACCTCAAAGTTTTACTGAATGTATAAGGCAGCTGTAATCATTAGAACAAGCTTTTGCAGGAAACAATCTTCAATTTCATAGCAACTGGGATTGACAAAAATGCAACTTGGATCATAAAAAGATATGGCAAAGGAACATTTGTTTCTTTTTTCTGTAAATCGTTACCATTTCAGAAATCACACAAGGCCCTGGTTTCCGAACGGCGTCATTCCGAAATCAAACATCACCATCATTAGCTCGCAACAAGGCCCTGATTTCCTAAAGGCCCACTTGAGAAATCATACATCAACATTATTAGCTTGCAACAAGGCCCTGGTTTCCGAACGGCCCACTTGAGAAATCAATTATCAACATTATTAGCTCAAAACAAGGCCCTGATTTCAGCTCGGCCCACTTCACAAATCAAACATGAACATCATTAGCTTGCAACAAGGCCCTGGTTTCAGAAAGGCCCACTTCACAAATCAAACATGAACATTATTAGCTTGCAACAAGGCCCTGATTTCAGAAAGGCCCACTTCAGAAATCAAACATCAACATTATTAGCTTGCAACAAGGCCCTGGTTTCCGAATGGCCCACTTCACAAATCAAACATCAACATCATTAGCTTGCAACAAGGCCCTGGTTTCAGAAAGGCCCACTTCACAAATCAAACATAATCATTAGCTTGCAACAAGGCCCTGGTTTCCGAACGGCCGACTTCACAAATCATACATCAACATCATTAGCTTGAATAAGGCCCTGGTTTCAGAACGGCCCACTTCACAAATCAAACATCAACACCATTAGCTTGCAACAAGGCCCTGGTTTCAGAACAGCCCACTTCACAAATCAAACATGAACATTATTAGCTTGCAACAAGGCCCTGGTTTCCGAACGGCCCACTTCCGAAATCAAACAGGAACATTATTAGCTTGCAACAAGGCCCTGGTTTCCGAATGGCCCATTTCCGAAATCAAACATCAACATCATTAGCTTGCATCAAGGCCCTGGTTTCAGAACGGCCCATTTCCGAAATCAAACATGAACACTATTAGCTTGCAATAAGGCCCTGATTTCAGAACGGCCGACTTGAGAAATCAATTATCAACATTATTACAGTGTAGCTCGCAACAAGGCCCTGGTCTCAGCTCGGCATAAAAAAAAATCCATTTAACAGGCAATGTACAAGTATTTGTCCAATCTTTAAAACTGGCAGATTTACATAACTAAAACTTCGCTTGAACATTCAAGTAAACATACATTTTGTAATCAAGAATTAATTTTTGTACAAAAACTCATTAACGTTCTATCAAGTCCGCAAACAAATAAAAAATAATAACATCAGTATTAATTTAACAAAATCCTTCGGATTAAAATGTCGAGAGGAATTCTCTGCTTTTTTTTATCAAAAACATAACATTTTTACCATTTTTTTTTTAAATGTTCCAAGGCATACTTTTTATAGAATAGTTAAAACCAGCAATAACATTTTAAACATTTACACTCTCATCTTCCTTTAGTTATTAATAATCATAAACTAATTTTAACCAAGGAATTGCGAAGTCAAACAGCTTAACCAATAGAAAGGTGTAATTTGAAATTCAATGTTCAATTTTGGAAGCCAATGGACGCACTTATTTCTGAGCGACGACCGAATGCCAAATTAACAAAGTCATGAATTTTAACGTTTTCTTGAGAAAAAAAAAGAAGTTTTGTATGGAATAGGATATGTGGTATTTGTAAATAGACAGACTATAGTTCTACAGGATTTGGACATCATAGCAGCAAGTATTAGTTGCTTAAATTACCCGTGTTTGTAAACAGACAGAGAACAGAGAGACAGAAAAAGGCACCAACCATAGAGACAGGTAAAATAGCTGTATTCTAATGCATTTGTATTAAAATTGAAAAATTTAGCTTTTCATTTTTTAAACTTTCTAAAAGTATATGTTATGAAAATAAAGTATTTACTTGAAATTTAAGAACCTAATATCCGTTTTCATTATTTAAGAGATTTATAAATTTAATGAGAATTTGTGTTTGTGAAAATGAATTTCTTGACTGTAGTAGTTTTGAAGGGAATTTAATTAATCATCAAAGAATATAGCACTAAAAGCTTTCTTAAGGACTTTTAACCAAGAAACGAAACACAAGTTTTCAAGAAGTATTGAGGATACGCTATCTACAGTGTCAGGTCTGATTGTTGATTGATTGATTGACGTTTTACGACACACTCAAGATTATTTCACTCATGAGGCAACGTTGTCAGACGATTTGCCGAGAGGAACCCGACGACTTCTAGAAGATGACTGTCTTGGTATTGTACTTTGCACTCCACATTGAAAATGAATTTAACTTTACTGGTAGAGAAATATTTTTCTTGATAATCAAAGTTGCCAAAATTAAAGAAAAAGAAAAACATAAGTGGAATGTATGTGTAAAATTTAGAAATACAGCAAAACATTTACCAATCAAATAAAATATAAAACATTGAATTAGAAATAAAATTCTCAGTAATGCTCATCGACAGGAACCTTACATGTTTGTAGACATAGAAGGGTATGGCTCGGTTGTCCATTTTTATATCTAAGTAAAAATGATAAAGATTTGAGGGCCATTAGTGACAAGTTAGTTTCCATGCATCTGCGTTTGTTGTGAACTGAATTGAAAACTGCAGCCAGAGACCACTCTTAAGATCTGGCTTCACATATTACTCTGTATTGGGAGCAGCCCTTAGTGATAATATGTACAGAACCATTAGATTGATTGATTGATGTTGTAGGCTGTACACAAAATAATTTCACTTATATGGCACTCTTACTACAGCTGCTGTAAACTGCTGATTGAACAGTTTGAAAACATGCAACTATAGAGCACTCTTACTACACCTGCTGTAAACTGCTGATTGTGCAGAGTGAAAACATGCAACTATAGAGCACTCTTACTACGCCTGCTGTAAACTGCTGATTGTGCAGAGTGAAAACATGCAACTATAGAGCACTCTTACTACACCTGCTGTAAACTGCTGATTGTGCAGAGTGAAAACATGCAACTATAGAGCACTCTTACTACACCTGCTGTAAACTGCTGATTGTGCAGAGTGAAAACATGCAACTATAGAGCACTCTTACTACACCTGTTGTAAACTGCTGATAGAACAGAGTGAAAACATGCAACTATAGAGCACTCTTACTACACCTGCTGTAAACTGCTGATTGTGCAGAATGAAAACATGCAACTATAGAGCACGCTTACTACACCTGCTGTAAACTGCTGATTGAGCAGAATGAAAACATGCAACTATAGAGCACTCTTACTACGCCTGCTGTAAACTGCTGATTGAACAGAGTGAAAACATGCAACTATAGAGCACTCTTACTACAGCTGCTGTAAACTGCTGATTGAGCACATGCAACTATAGAGCACTCTTACTACAGCTGTTGTAAACTGCTGATTGAGCAGAGTGAAAACATGCAACTATAGAGCACTCTTACTACAGCTGCTGTAAACTGCTGATTCAGCAGAGTGAAAACATGCAACTATAGAGCACTCTTACTACACCTGCTGTAAACTGTTGATTGAGCAAAGTGAAAACATGCAACTATAGAGCACTCTTACTACAGCTGCTGTAAACTGCTGATTGAACAGAGTGAAAACATGCAACTATAGAGCACTCTTACTACAGCTGCTGTAAACTGCTGATTGAACAGAGTGAAAACATGCAACTATAGAGCACTCTTACTACACCTGCTGATTGGACAGAGTGAAAACATGCAACTATTGAGCACTCTTACTACATCTGATGTAAACTGCTGATTGAACAGAGTGAAAACATGCAACTATAGAGCACTCTTACTACAGCTGCTGTAAACTGCTGATTGAACACATGCAACTATAGAGCACTCTTACTACAGCTGCTGTAAACTGCTGATTGAACAGAGTGAAAACATGCAACTACAGAGCACTCTTACTACACCTGCTGATTGGACAGAGTGAAAACATGCAACTATAGAGCACTCTTACTAAACCTGTTGTAAACTGCTGATAGAACAGAGTGAAAACATGCAACTATAGAGCACTCTTACTACAGCTGCTGTAAACTGCTGATTGAACAGAGTGAAAACATGCAACTATAGAGCACTCTTACTACACCTGCTGTAAACTGCTGATTGAACTGAGTGAAAACATGCAACTATAGAGCACTCTTACTACAGCTGTTGTAAACTGCTGATTGACCAGAGTGAAAACATGCAACTATAGAGCACTCTTACTACACCTGCTGTAAACTGCTGATAGAACAGAGTGAAAACATGCAACTATAGAGCACTCTTACTACACCTGCTGTAAACTGCTGATTGAGCAGAGTGAAAACATGCAACTATAGAGCACTCTTACTACACCTGCTGTAAACTGCTGATTGAACAGAGTGAAAACATGCAACTATAGAGCACTCTTACTACAGCTGCTGATTGGACAGAGTGAAAACATGCAACTATAGAGCACTCTAAATACACCTGCTGTAAACTGCTGATTGAACAGAGTGAAAACATGCAACTATAGAGCACTCTTACTACAGCTGTTGTAAACTAATGATTGAACAGAGTGAAAACATGCAACTTTAGAGCACTCTAAATACACCTGCTGTAAAACCTACTCTCAAAGAGCACTTTTAAACGGTAAGTGAAGACAGTTATCAAAGATATTTTGAGAGGAAGAGACTTTTACGGAAGATGTTGGAAGATGAATAACCTTGAGAAAGGTTTCAAGGTCAAGGTCATGGCATACGGGTAAAAAAAAAAACTCCAAGGAAAGACAATAAATGAATTGCAGCAGCACACAGTTAAAATAATATTGTACAATAAAACACTCATTCAGACTTTCACCATCTCAATTATTTTCTCAATCACACACTCATTCCCTTGCTTATTTCTATGTACATATTTACAGTTGATGAGAGGTTCAGTGGGCATCGTCAGGAATATAAATGTCAACTGTGACCATACTGGGACGATAAAATATGATAGGTTATACCATATTGAGATATGCTCATAAATTATTGAAATAATGTTCGTTCCCTGATCATAAAGTCTTATTTCTTCGTATTCCTAACCACAGCACTTTATAGAAAAGCCTTGAATGACATAGATATCTGGCACTGCCACTTTTTAAAAGATCATTAAATGACATGGAGCCTTCGTTCTTGGTAGATTCGGATGATGATGTCTCAACGATGATCACTTCCTGTTCACTTTCGGAGTGTTTCCAAAGATCCGTAACTCAATAGCGCTTATTCTATCGCTAAATGTAGCCATCACTAGTTGACGAACATCCAGTTTATTTCCACAGAACGATAAATTTTCTTTAACCTGAGCACAATGTCACTCTCTCATGAAGCACATTAGGCTACAAAAAAAAAAGTCTTTGGCGGAGTCCGGGGAGGCTCACGGAATACTCTCGTTACCTGTTCTCTGATTGGTTGGTCTGAGAGTTCCGTTGAGGATTGTTCCGCGGGCGTTTTTTATTAGAGCGACTATATACTTTGGAGTGATGTCCACTGTTTATGTTATTAGCACCTCCTACAGTGTTATTAGCCTGAGGTATTTGATACTGTGTTTTATGAGGGTTTTGTGGGTGGAATTTCTGGGTGCCTCCTCCCCCTGCCGGGGTATTATTCCGAAGATTACCCGGGAAGTTTGTGGGAACAGGAGGAGGTACTAAATGAGCATTGTTATTAAAGTTTTGTTGAGTGAGGGGACTAGAGGGATGTGGTGAAGGTCTATGGAAAGGATGTGTCATGGTTGACTGAGCATGTGGTGGATTCATCCGTGATGGGGAATGAGGATGGTGCCCCGCACGCACCGGTGACGGAGCATTGATTGAGCTGGATTCTCGAGATTTTCCCGTTGACACAAACGGCTCTTTGCTGAGATTACGACTCCTTGTGAATTCACGGGGATAATGAACTATGTTTTGCACAGTTGACTTTGGTTTCACACCAGGTTTTCTCAGAGATAAATCTGGGTTGGAGTCCGAGTCCTGCAAAATAAAAGGTAAAGCACTTATTAATATAGCACCTGGCAAAGATCAGTTCTGAAGGAAACTGATATTGACTGAATCTCCCGGGTGAAATTACCATGTGGTTGACTTTGGGGAATCATTCACATAATTCCATATCAAATTAAAATCTTTAATCTAGGTTTGTTTCATCCATGGTGGATTATTTGTCATTTAATTTAATACTGTTTTTATCTCAGTTTGGATTTATCAAGATTATTTAACATTAACAGGTTTATATAGGATCCCTGACTTTCCAGACAAACCTTCCACAGAAGGCGAGTTAAAACTTATCATTGACGAGGGGATTGACCCCTTCACTTTACATGCTGAACCATCTTAACAACCATCAGGTATGGATACTGAGCCAAAGTGGCTTCCATTAGGTTAGGATACTGAGCCACCATGGTCCATATTAGGCTTGGATGCTGATCCACCACGGTCACCATTGACAATGAAATTTTCCAATATTCTTTGGAAAGGGTGGAAGTAAAGGAAAAACCTTGAATGGCTGCCCCTATTATTGATACAAGTTTACATCGTAACTTACCGATTCACTGTTAAAACTTGATGAGCTACTGAGAGAACAACAAGATGATTTCCTGTGGATGGAACCTACACTACTGGAACTGTCAGAGTTATCTCCTTCACTTTTATTCTCAGCAACGCTGAAACCACACAAATATAGCATTTAAATAAATAATTATGCCAGATGATTGTCCATCAGTGAAATTCACAATTCAATTTTTTTTTGGTCTTGTACAAGACTTCATCAGTTGGGTTTCTGGCAAGCAGCCCATTTATCTGGATCCTGTACCATTCCACTCCAAGACCGGTAGTAACCATGGTGATTTGCTCATCAAAACATTTATCTGAAAGACATCATGCTGACAGGCATAATGGTTTGATAATGTCAAATGTTTCATCAATTGTAAGGGTAAAAAAGCCATCAGACTTGACTTTCAATAGAAGAAACTTTTAACATTTCGGCATAACTTTGAGAATTTATGAAAACTCACCGTTTATTTTTTGTAGGATCAGTGGAAATGATTTTGATGTCTGGTGAGATACTGGGGCTAACGCGGTTTGCAATACGAAAGTTCTCCGCTATCCACCTACGATAATCCACCACTTCATCAGTAACACGGACTATCCTTGCTAATATGCTAAATAAAACAAATACATCTGATGTTAGACATTGGCTAAGTATATAAGTCATGTCAAACCCAAGTCATGGGTTCAAAATCCACCAGGTCAAAGGAAAATTTGAAATTGTTTAACTGGGGTTTTCACCCGGTTGCCCTAAGTGTGAGAATTGATGAGTGGAAAAGCCAGTTTTCTCCCCCACTAAACTGAGAACGCCGCCAAATAAATGAAATAATCTTGAGAAATGGGGAAAACATTAATCTCAATTGAAGGTTCAAAGCTATGAATGACTCAAAACTACAGAATAAAATTGTGAGGGACATGTTTTTTGTTTTATATTTGGATTGGTGAACATTAAATTATCATCAATTCCAGCTATTGTGGTTACTTTTTGCTATGACAACAAAGAATGTCAAAAGAAAGAATGTCCGGGGCCTCCGTGGCTCAGTAGGTAGAGCGTTGGACACTCAATCCGCACAGCCTTCCACCAATGGGTCGCGGGTTCGAATCCCACTCAGTCCAAAAAAATTTACAAATTTTCTGACTGGGTTTTCACTCGAACGACCTATGTGGGAAGGTTGCCATTTATCAGCGTACGGTCGTGGATTTCCTTCGGGCATAGAGCCCGGTTTACTCACACAATAAAACTGGCAACGCCGCCATATAAGTGAAATAATCTTGAGCGCTGCGTAAAAACCCAATCAATCAATCAAACCAAAGAAAGAAAAAGGTACACTATCCCTAAAGAGATGAAGAATTAATCAGGTGTTCAATGAAAAACACACAACAATCAAACCATTGACCTTGAAAGATAGAGCCCCAGAGTTACCTCCCCTGACCCACCTGTGACTTACCTTTGATTATTGCCCAGCAGGTGAGCATTTTGAGGTGCCACAGCATGACTTAATACCAGATAAGCATACTCAAAGGCTTGTTTCACCTGCATGGCGCCGTATGAACTTCTCCCGATATCATTACCTGGGGAAATCAAAATTCATAGGTGAAATTTGGATGGAAAAATTCCTGTGGCGAATATGATTTTCTTTGAAAGTGAACTTTTTATTTGACTTGATTAAATAATAGGGCCTGGGAGTTTCCCGAGAGATTTAGGGATATCCGGTGACAGATGTCGTTTTTTGAAGACGTCAGTTCGATTGACGTTTTTTGTTCTGAGCGTTATTGAACTGAACGTCACATTTGAACGATAAAGTGTCCACAATTGCGCATTGACAACACCGGTGACCGGGAATTTGAGGAATTGTCACGTTACTCTCGCTCCCTATGTATATCCAATGTTTGTACATTAACTGGTTGTTTCTTTGAATAATAAAATAACAAATAAGATATACCTTGATTATTCAACAATAACTAACATTGATTGATCGATGCGATTTTACACAGCACTTATATGGCCGTCCTTGCCAGGTTAAGTGGGAGGAGGAAACCGGGCTCTATGCCCCGAGAAAACTTCTGTCGTAGAGCGAGTACCTGGGATTGTTTGTTTGGTGTTTTACGCCGCGCTCAAGATTATTTCACTTATATGGCGGCGTTGCCAGTTTTATTGTGGGAGGAAACCGGGCTCTATGCCCGGGGGCAACCCACGACCTTCCGTTGGTAACTGGCAATCATCCCACATAGGTCGTTCGAGTGAAAACCCAGTCAGAAAATTTTCCAATTATTTGGACTGAGTGGGATTTGAACCCGGGACCCATTGGTGGAAGGCTGTTCGGATTGAGCGAAGTACGAGTACCTGGGAACTGCACAAACTGCGATCGAGAAAAAAATACACTTTTTACAATAATTAAGAGCCTATCAAAAGATCTACATCCCCCCTACCCACCCTACACCAATATAAGTTGCATTACACAAAAATCAATACAAGGAAAAATAATTTAGTTATTTTTTTTTATTAAATTTTCCTTCATGCCAAGCCCCTATTGGAAAGAAATCCATGTTGCCTCGAGCGGTTGTTGACCTACTCACCAGGCTGTAATGGGTCTTCAATACAGAGAACTGACGGCCTATATCCATTCTCCATATCTTTCTGTATGTCCTCTTTGGGAACATAAGAGCCCCCGTTCTTTATCCTTATGCCAGTCTTCCAATAGTTAAAATTACGGCCAAACAGTTCCAAAAACTCCACCAGTAAAACCCCCAGATTAGCATCTGGTCGATTGGCATCTATACGAGGGTGTAACTGAAAAAGAAACATCATAGGAATTTGATTGATTGATTATTATCCAACACTCAACTGACTAAGCCACAGCAGCTACCTATGAATTTGAATAATAGTCACTTGCATAGAATAAATCAAAGTCTTTATCCAGAGGGGGTTTCCCGTTTTTTCTTCTTCTGAATTTGCTGTTTACACAGATTGCTGTGATTGATTGATTGATTGCCGTTTTTCGCCGCGCTAAAGATTATTTCACTTATATGGCGGCCTTGCCAGTTTTATTGTAGGAGGAAACCGGGCTCTATGCTCGGAGGAAACCCACGACCTTCCGTTGGTAACTGGCAAGTACCAGGCAACTCTTCCACGTACGGCGATGGAGTGGAAAATCCACCCAGAAATGGCAGGTGAGAATTCTTACCTGTAGAAAGCTGACCACCATTAGGATGAGGCAATAAGAACTGATACCTCCTGTAAAAACCTCATTTAGATCTCGCTGTAATAAGAACTGTTTCAGCACCAGGACTAGGTACGGTAAGTTGGGATATTCCTTAATGTAGTCCTGAAAGATGAAGAACGACACCATTTAATTAAAGCTGTTTAATCTATAGAGTCAATCAGAAACAAGATTACCTAAATAATGCACAGAATCGTAGAAGAATGTAGCTTGCTTGAGCAGCTAAAATCTATGTTTCATCAAACCATCTATGTTACCGTAAGAATTCCGCTAATTGATGGACGAGCAATGTGAAGATAACAAATTATTAGACTGCTTTCTGCCATGTTTGGTCTAAAACAACAACATTAGCGATTGCTCGATAGGATTATCGGTCGCTCCATGCAGGAGGTAAGACACCCAATGAAAAGTTTCTAACTTTTAGAGTGCTTTTCGTAATGTTTTGAGAACTTGAATTAGCGGAATTCTTACCGTACCTAAATAATGCACAGAATCTTAGGAGAATGTAGCTTGCTTGAGCAGCTAAAATCTCGTTTCATCAAACCATCTATGTTAAATCATGTCTAAATAAAAGTTAAAGATTCTTTCATTTGTATGGTGTCGTTGCAAGGTTAAGAGGGGGAGGAAAGAAGGCTTTTTGTTCGAAGGAAACCCCCAAACTTTTGCATAAACCTGACATGTACCTGACATCTACTTCCACATAGGGTGACAAGCTTTCATTTTTTTCCAAAAAAAAATTCATAACATTCTCATCAAATTTAACCAAAACGGATGGTTAAGTCAGCAAAATGCTACAGAGCACTAAATTGAGCTAAGTTGTAGACATAGTTACGTAAACTTTTTGTAAGTTCTTTGTTCTTACTCTATTCAAAATAGTCATAAATCGCTTTTTAGCTGATTTTGGTTGCCTTTCCCAGTTAAAGATTTAATTCTTCCGAGCACATCGCAGATTGCAACAAAGCTGAGGGAATGCAGACAATTCAAAGCAAGATTGTTTAACATATGATTTCAGTTGCACGAGCCAATGTGGCACAACATATTAGAACCAGTACATAGTGACAGGCGTTCGGTGATCTTGCATTTTACCGATGACTTTATTTTTTCCATAACCTCCCCGAAACTAAACAATTGCTCGTGTGAGAAAAAGGCCCTGAGGTGATATAGTGAAACCCCAGGGCCCTGTCTTACAAAGCTGGCGTAAGTTACGTCGGACGTAAATCAGTGTTAAAGTTATAGGAACTTACACCCTAGTCGCAACTGGTCCATGTTGTAGGCCTATGCGCAATTTTACGCCAGCTTCGTAAGACAGAGCCCTGGAGACATTTTTCAAGTTTGTCATTGGACAGAGTTGGATTAAACCCACAGCCCAACGATGAAAGGCTTTTGTTCGAATGATAGACGATTGCTCTATCGACTGAGCAGTCAGGGTTATGTTCTCCTGATATTATTTATCTTTTTGCAAAAATAGACGACTTTTGCAGCCTTGACGTATTTATGTTTAAGCAATATTTTCAATGGAGCGCCCTTCACTTTAAATGCCCAAAGTCATCAGTTTATACAAAACCCCATTTCTCTTTTTGTCTAAGTTGCCGTTTTCAAATCTGAAGTTTAGTACAGTTCTAAATTTAGGAATTACAATCCAGGGCCCACTTGTACAAAGCCCTCTTCACTAAGAGTACTCTTAGCGTATGTCCACAACATGGGACTTAAGAGTGCTCGTGAACTTGCCATGTTGTAGAGATATGCTAAGAGTGCTCTTAAGTTAAGAGCGCTTTGTGCAAGTGATCCCATATTTCTAAAGCATGACAAGGATGGGGTGAAATTAATGTCACAGAACTTCCAAGTAGTGCTAAACAGTGGATATAATACAAGCCTGAGGCCATTCAATAAAATACAATGTCCATGTACCTAGTAGTAGAGCATATATCAGGGAATTAAGGATTTTTTCCATTACTAAATCTGTAACGTGAATTTTAAGCAATAAATGGTTTATGTATTACCATTACAAAAAAAAATATTTAACATTCTTAGATGATTTCACTACAAGTTAGAGTTACATGAAAAGTGAAATTTGATGCTAAGATGTGAAGTCATATCAAATCACTGAGTAGATGGTACATGTAACTACACGTCTGGGAGGTTTTAACTAGATCATAACACAGAACAAGCATACAGCAATTATTAACTTGGCTCTTCAGATGACAACTCTGAGCTCTAATAGGAATGGAGAGCTTTTGAGCCCCTCACTAATCCCCCCCCCCCCCCCCCCCCTCTTGTCTTCTTATATATATATATATACTTTATTTTCTGAGGATAACAAATAAACAGTATTCTCGTTATTTTGGGATTACACTTTCTTGAAAATATGGTAGAAATTCTTCTACCGATTTTTGGGTGACGCCCGAAACGGGAATTGAACCCGGGTCCCAGAATATGGCACCTATCGCCAGCACTAAATGCTGACTGCCTTATCCATTCAGCCAACCGGTAACAAATAAATATTAACTGTCGGCTTAACGCAGTTCTTCCCTTGTTCTACGTCAGCAGTCAAATACGGTAAGAATTCCGCTAATTCAAGTACTCAAAACATTACGAAAAGCACTCTAAAAGTTTGAGACTTTTCGTTGGGTGTCTTACCTCCTGCATGGAGTGACCGATAATCCTATCGAGCAATCGCTTTTGTTGTTGTTTCAGACCAAACATGGCAGAAAGCAGTCTAATAATTTGTTATCGTCACATTGCTCGTCCTTGAATTAGCGGAATTCTTACCGTAGCCTTTTCCTGCAGTCCATCAATTAGGATTGCTTGTCATTTTACACCAGTCCACACTATTTCACTTATATGGCTTTGTTTGTAGATTTAGTGGTGGAGGAAACTGGGCTAAAAGAGGAAACCTTTAGCAAGTACCTGGCAAATCTTGCACAAGGGCAATTGAGTGAAATCTTCTCGGGAACATTACCACTGGTTGAGTATTAAAGGGAAACTTACCTTTATTAAACTGGCACTATTGACACCATTGTACATGTTAAAACTAATATCTACTTTAATGTCAGTTTTGATGTCTGTTAACTTGACGATTGGGACCTGAAAAAAAAGAAATCAATTATAAACAAGATGCTGATTAAAAGGCGAAAATGCCACATACATACAATGGCCTGAATAATGCCCTCTGACCTATAATTGGTTGATGGGGGGCAGTAAAGATTCCAATCAGAACGAGGTAGGTTTCAATTCACGTTTCATTAGTTCAGTGGTCGTTATGTTTTCCTAGTTACCAGTATGAAAGGACCATTCTTTTGAGTACTTATAACATGGCTAAACGACGGAATAAAAATTGGATGACCCTTTTCTATCAATATCTTCAAAAGGCTCATTTGGACACCAAAATTCAGATTTGTGGGTCAGCCCTTGAATCCAGCAGAAATGGTTTCTTAACATAGATTTATATTTATGAACACTAAAACACACGGGCACAGGGAAAATCTTCTTGTCTAAAATAACCATGGAGTTAAGTTTCTAATTGTGTTAAAAAGAGGTATATCATTTAGACCTTTATAACCCATCATAAATTGTTGTAATAAAGTAAACCTATGATATTTCATTATTTTCTTTATATACATTTATATATGTATATAATTGTTCATGATATGCCCTTTTTAACATAATAAGAAACTTGTCTCCATGGTTATTTAAGACAAGAAGATTTTCCCTGTGCCCGTGTGTTTTAGTGTTCAAAAATATATAATTGTTCATAATATTAAGCCAAAGAGCACAAGCCTGTTTAAAACGCTGCCTTTTTTATTGATAAATTGATTGATTGTTTGGTGTTTTACGCCGCGCTCAAGATTATTTCACTTATATGGCGGCGTTGCCAGTTTCATTGTGGGAGTAAACCGGGCTCTATGCACGGAGGAAACCCACGACCTTCCACTGGTAACTGGCAACCTATTGATAAATTGATGCCTGTTTAAGATTGAACAAAAGTTACATATTACATGATGTATAAGGATGGTATAAATAGTGAATGAAAAACTTACGGAAGCTTTGTCGAGTACTTTGATATTGTCTGCATCTGTGACGTTCCTCTTGAGTAAAGCGTCTTGTAATGTGAATAGAGGAGGTTTCTTCCATTTGCCGAACACAACCAAATCAATATCACTGTCGGCAGAAAACATGCATGGCAATAAATAACTTGGATACAATACAAAAGTGTCCCTCTAAAAATATTGAATATTAAGATTACCAAAAGAAGATTTTTTAATTTTTTTTATTGATGTTTTGGGGCTCATTTTCAGGGGGTACCATTACAGTCGTTATAAAGCATTGATAATTAAAACCAAGATATGAATATGGTTTACCTGGTTGGGAGATATAGCCCAGTCTCAAAACTTCCAAATATTTTCACCTGTACAGAAAAACATATGTATATAACGAAATATTGATTATGTATAAATTCACTTCTAAACTTAAAGTGGCTTCCAAATTCTAACTTTTTTCATAAATTCTGATTGTCACGACAGTAAGAGAATTTGAACGTCATAGAAAAACTAAATAATTGACATTGGAATGAGGAAAATCCATACAGTATGTGTGCTGTACTAGCTGAAATACTGTCCAAAAAGTAAACAAAATTTAAATAACCAGGCCAAACGTTCATTCATTCTACGATTTCAAAACACTACAATAACGTACATCCTCGGAACTCGTAGCGCTAAAAAGCTTCCAAATCGCCAATAATTTCTACATTCACACAATCCCAGATAGACCTGAGGAGACCTGTTTATCACTCCCCCTAACTCTCCCTACCGGTTTCAGGCCCCTTGTTTATGTTTTTTACTCTCCCAAGATAAACTATTCTCCAACCCTTTCATGCCCATCAAAATAGAATTAACTGTTTGATAATATGATTTGTGAATTTGCACGACAATTCTGACATACATATGTATACCAAAATAACAATTCTTTTTCTGTAACTTCAGACCCTTTTATTTAATCATGAGCACGTTCTTTCTCTGAAAAACATGGGAGAGGAAGTGCACTCCCATTGAATTTTGGAAGACCATTTTTGGGGAGAGTGAAACTGGTCACCCTGACAGTTTTGGGAGAGCATGTTGTAAATCCCCCAGTCTATTCTTAATGACAGGCCTGTTTTTAGTACTTACATGTACATGTATAGTCTCGAAAATGTACGATAAAGCATTGTTGTCTACTAACTAAGGCTTAGAATGAATGAATGGTCGTCCCGCTTATTTAAATTTTGTTTACTTTTCGAACACTATTTCGGTTCGTATAGGCCACATACTGTATGGATATTCCTCATTCAAATGCTAATCATTTAGTTTTTCGATGATCTTCAAAGCCTCTTACTGTCGTGACAATCAGAATCTATGAAAATAGTCCGACTTTTGGCAGCTCATGCCACTTTCATGGAATAAAATTATAATATCAGCATTTTAACAGTTCATGTCACTTTAAGTAAAACAATGAAGTAAGGAAAATATTTGCAAATAGTAAAGGTACAAGTACAAGGTTACAGAATTTTTTTTATGGAAACTACAGGGTTATTTTATTTCTGTGTATTTTACACCACAACATTATTTAAAGTGGCATGAGCTGCCAAAATTCACACTTTTTCATAACTTTCATAATTTCTGATCATCACGACAGTAAGAAGCTTTGATTGATTGATTGATTGATTGTTGTTTTACGCCGCGCTCATGATTATTTCACTTATATGGCGGCGTTGCCAGTTTTATTGTGGGAGGAAACCGGGCTCTCTGCTCGGAGGAAACCCACGACCTTCCGCTGGTAACTGGCAACCAAGAAGCTTTGAAGGCCATCGAATAACTAAATGATTGCCGTTGGAATGAGGAAAATCCATAAGCTTCTGAATTATACGTCTTGAGAAAAATAGCCAATAATTTCAACATTCTGTTTTAACTTCAAAATATCAACATTTTGACAGCTCATGCCACTTTAACAAATACAATGGCAATTGGAGGATCAAACCACAATGTGTTCATAGAAGACCAAGAAAATGATTATAAATATTAATACACTCATTAATTTCAGTTTTATGTTGTTCAAAGCACTACTTTAATGTATGTCCTCTAGACTGGTAGCACTAAAGCTTCTAATTTGCATTTCTCCAGCAAAATAGCACATAATTTTGTCTTACCAGGAAAAGAACAAGATTTTGGCACCTAATGCCACTAAATACTTCCATTCAATTGATAATAAAGAGATTGGATTACTCGCCTAAATACGGGCGTTGAACGTGTGGTCATTAAACAAAACTTAAAATTTATAAAAGTTTAAGGTTAAATGATTTGAAAAAAGATGCAGTATTTAGCTGTGCTTAAGCTAAAACACATCTAGGACAACTCATAATATATCGTACATGATGGTGTATATTTATAATCAGTAGAGTTGTCCTATGTGTTTTGGGTTAAGCGCAGGTAAATACTGCATCTTTTTTCCAATCATTTACCCATAAAATTGTTATAAATTTTAAGTTTTGTTTAATGACCACTTGTTCAACGCCCTTGTTTTTTTTTTTCAAGACTCACTATTAGAATTTACCTGTGCTTCTGGCCAGATTTCTACGACTACATCCTTAATCCTCTGTACCACATCACTTCTCATGGCTGCCTCCTCGGGCCTCGGGGACATGTACTGGAAAAACTCCTGGATTTCTTGATGTAGTCTGAAATTACATGAAATTACATATATGTATATTTCCAAATGTATAGTTTCTACATCGCTTAATAGCAGTAAAATGTCAATGTGAGAGTTTTAAGGAAAATAAATTCTCAGACTAATTGAATCAAATTTACTGTCAACTGCAGCTCAAGACGATCGTATAGGAAGTCGACGGTGTGCCGACATTATCCCCCAGCGACATTTTCCCCCGCGACATTTTCCCCCTGCAACATTTTCCCTCGGCGACATTTTCCCCCAATAACTTAATGAATGTGCTCAGCCTACCTTACTTTTTTTCTGCAAAACTTCCCTTAAACAGTGGAGCCTCAATCACTTTCGATTTGCCGTCGAGTTCGGCTTTTAATTGTCCCAGCATATTTCCATTTGAATGTTAGTGAGCGATAGCAGTATATTTAGTATTTAACAAGTCTGAAATTATCCATTTTAAAAATGTTAACTTGGAATGTCCAGTTGGTAGGACTACGATTAAGAATTGCTCTGTTATCGATATATGCTGGGGCAATTAAAATTTCATTGTAAAAACCGAACTCAACGGCAAATCGAAAGAGATTTGCGTTCCACTGTTTGTCGGCCTTGAGGTTTTGCAGAAAAAAGAGGAAAAAGATAGAATGCCGTTTTGTTAAAATGGGTGAAAATGTTGTGGCTGAAAATGCCGCGGGGGGAAAATGTTGTGGGGGGAAATGTTGCTGGGGGATAATGTCATGGAGTCGAAGTCGACATGAGCTAGGTTTACAAGTCTCTGCTACAATTTTTCCCTTTCTTTTTGCATTTTTAAGTGCGGTTTTAACAACTCTTTGTAGTAAAAAATTTTATATGTATTTGTGATCACTAAAACACACTGGCACAGGGAAAATCTTCTTGTATAAATACATGTACATGGAATTAACGAGAGTTTCAGGAGGGCTAGAGTTTTGATGTTATTACAATGCACTGGAACACAAAAGTAGATAGATTTAGATGACCTCTGTGCAAAGGTCACACTAAACCTGGATGGAGATGAAACCACTGGACCATGAAGCCAAATTTGTTGACACAAGCATATCATAGGAAAATTACACTTGTTTATAAATGGCCTTTGTGGGATTATTGATCCATGAATCTGATGGGTTTTTTTTTATTGATTAGGGATTAAATTATACAACATTAAATAACAGATGTTTTATTCACTTTGAACAATCTCGGATATGTTTGAAGATAATAAACTATCTAGTAGAGCATAGACTGATCCAGAGACATTTTGATACCTGTATACAGGTATGGGCGCCCAAACTCACAAGCAAAAAATCCGCCCAAATTCTTAAAACCAACAGATTTTAATGTCAAAATAGCATTTAATGTTGAATTTTGGGCCAGAGATGTTTCCCTGGATCAGTCCTAGTAGAGGCAGAGTGGACAACATGGGCGATAAACCTGACAAAGTTTTTAAAAAAATAGAAATATTATAACGTCGGGGGGGGGGGGGGGGGGGGGGATGACCTAGGTTTGACAGTGGGGGCACAAACAAAAAGCCACAAAGACAAAGTAGGGGGGCAAACTGTTTTGAAAAAAATCAGTAAATTCTGGTTGCAGATGTAAACAAACCAGCTCAGTGGGGATCCACTTAACTACATGTAGTGTCCAATTACATGCATTTCACTGACCACAAGAGCCATTAAATCTGACAGGTCATCTATCATGTAAATGACCACCTAAAACCACAGCCCAACAAACAACATGAGAGTTTATCAAGGGCACAGCTGATCTCTCCATAATACCTCTATTTTCTTGAAAATATTTCAATGGACTGGAATACAATGGAAAGCATTATAATATATATATAATATGTATATATAATATGTACATGTAACATGTACAGTATATATATATATTTATGAACACTAAAACACACGGGGACAGGGAAAATCTTCTTGTCTAAAATAACCATGGAGACAAGTTTCTAATTGTGTTAAAAAGAGGTATATCATTATGTACAAAAAACATGCAGTTAATACATGTACAGCATATAAACTATCTTTCAAACATATTAACATTGAGTTATGTAAGGACTGTCGACAACTTCTTTATTTTTTGACAATCAAAATCCTAAACATATACGTATTTTAAGTCGAGTTCTGAGGTTGGAAAGCGTGAAAGATGCAATGTTTTTTCAGGGATAACAACTTCTCTTATTTGACCTAAATAAATACAGAAGTTGTTATCCATGTAGCAATCACATAGGTGACATGTACGTCTTGAAATAACAAAAATGAGTTTTATGAATCCTGATAGAAAGGTAAAAATGTTTAGTGATAGAGTCTCACTACCACATGACAGATTATATCGTAGATCTATTTATAATTTATATCTGGTGGCTGTTTCTCAAAACCATTTACATAAGTCCAATGCAAGGTCTAACTGTCATGGCAACATATACCTTCAATATTATGTTACGACCAGGCACACGGTTGCGGCGGGCGTAAGTGTGTTGAGAAATAGCCCCCAGGTGCTTTAAGCAGAAATTAAAATGATGTTGTATATTTATGAACACTAAAACACACGGGCACAAGGAAAATCTTCTTGTCTAAAATAACCACGGGAACAAGTTTCTAATTGTGTTAAAAAGAGGTATATCATTTGTATAGGTGGTAATACTGTCGGTTTATTAGTGAGAAATCAAGAGTCTTTTAATGAGAGAGGACATACCCAGAATGCAATTTGTGTCTCACAACCATCCTATTAAAGTGGATCAGAAAAGAGGTCTGGACAATCCAGACACGTCAGGCTCAATAACCAACTACCATGAATTGATAAACAACGGCCATGTACATGTACTACTGGTTTATTTTGGTACTTGTAAACAAATACTGATGACGTGTCAGCAAAAAAAATAAAAAAATCTTGTGACGTCAGACGAACCACAACTGTCCACTCAGCAGTACGAAAAACTGGTCCTGCATGAACGGTAGACTGTATGAAAGTGGCAAGAAAGATACCTAGAAGTCTGTTGGTCACGGTTAAGTGAACAGATTGTAGGATGACTGGGTTTAACCCAGACAAGGTCAGCTGACACATTCAGTGACCTTAAAAACTATTCAGAACATTCTAGAAGTTGTCTGTTTGGTGTAGGGTAATACCTGAGTCAATTAGAGGACTATGCATGTTGCTAAATCCTCAATAACAGGAAGGTTCTGAATGAGATTTAAACTTTCAACACATCTCAGTCCAGGGAGATGATTGACCAGCAGTTAATCCTTGAATGTTTTACAAACTCTCTCTTGAATTCAGATGAGAATTTGCACTCTTCTACTTTTTTCCAGCACTTGAATTAACTCAGACATTACCGTATTACATATAGCTGACACCAAGACAGTCACTGATTATTGAATGTTCTGCAAGCTAAAATGGGGGTTTACATGGTATTTTATGGCTTATACAATATTGTGATCTAGGAAAGTGTGAACATTCATCAGAATACATGTACATTTACACAGACATGTTCAAAACTCAATTATTATTTTGAAACTTCAATTGTAGCCTACATCTAAAGATCGCTCAGACGGTGCGATTTGTCGTACTGACTTGCCAGCATGCGATAAAAATGGATGTATTTGATTCATCATTGGTTGACAAATTGTATCAACCAATTAAAAGCATCCATTTTAATCGCATGCTACAAGTCTGTATGACAAATCGCACCGTGTGAGCGGACCTTTATGCATTATAGGGAAGAAATTGAAGACACACTGGCCGCCAGAATACGGTTACAGAGGACAGTTTTCCGTATTTTTTCCAGACAGGAGAAGTTAGGAGCTTTCAACTTTTGCTGAAAATTCAAAGTTTTGACATCATTTTGTATTTTTAATTGGAAAATTTATTTGTTTCTACCCGCAATGTAAACAATCTCCTAGCCTGGGCAAACAAAGAACAGCATTGGAACTGGTGAACGATTTAAGAGTACAGTATAATTTTAGGAACTTTATCTGAGAAATACGGAGAAAGACGGAGGATAGTTTGAGAGACACAAATAGCATGCCAATAAATGTTAAGAGTGTAAACCGCAGGCAACAAGGCCTTAAATGTGGGTAATCCAATACTGAAGCGGACCAGTTTCTGATTGTAGTTGTTGTAATCTGGCTCGGATTCTTGGTACACTTTACACCCCCATTTAGACATTTTAAACGTAACTGGACATGTATAATGTGTCCTGTGCTTAATTTTAGTGGATTTACTTGTAGTAAATATATCGTCAAAAAGGCCTTGTTTTGTTAAAAATCTTAAAATCATTTAAACATGCAACTCTCCAGACAAATTTGGTTGAAAATTTAACGCATAAATATTTTTTCTCAACACACTTACGCCTGTCGTAACTTTGCGCCTGGTCGTAACGTAATGTTGAGGGTATATGTTGCCATGGTAGCTACGCCTTGCATTGGACTTACGACGGTCGTAACTTTGTTGAGAAACAATCCCCTGGACAAGTCCAGGCCCCTGTTTCTCAAAACACTTACGCTTGACGGAAGTCCAATGCAAGACCTATTATTAAACTGTCATGGCAACATTTATATACTTTCAATATTACGCTACGCCCAGGAGCAAAGTCAGACGGACGGACGTGAGTGTGCTGAGAAACAGCCCCCATAGCTAAGCATGTCATGTAATTTTCCAGAAAATGAGATCTGTTTTATGAAAATTAAGTGTTATGCACAGGGAATAGGAACTGTGTCATTTGTATTATATAGTTGTGAGGGGGGAATTGGGTCAGGGGAGATAATGTAGTTTATCTCATACTAGTCTTAACTATACATTGAAGGTCAAATGGGGGGTGGGGGTTACATGTAAGTTGGTCAAGTGAGGAAGGAAATTTATTATCTATAATCTACTGGTCTCTACAATAAAGCATTCCATTCATGTAAACTTTAAACATCCATTATCAAGGTATAAAGGTCTAAATGGCATAACCCCCTTTTAACAACTAAAAAAATAATACAAATCAAAAATTCTACAATGGAGCTTTCAATGATGGCTACTCTCATCATCAGGTATTACAATAGTGTTCTGATGATCATCACCTGATGATTACTGGGTTGTAATATCTGATGATAGCTACTCTTGAAAGCTCATAAATATACACCATCATGTACACGTAACAATATAGTATGAGTTGTCCTATGTGTTTTGGCGTTAATACAAATCAGATGATACTACAAGAAGCAACACAACCCAATAGTGGAACAAACAAATTATACCAATGCCAACGACTGTAAGGTTTAAAATAAATCAGAAATTCGAACATTCAATATCCTACCAGTACCTAGCGTTGCAAAGAAACAGGTAAGTATACGACATTAGAGTTGAGAAATAAAGGAGATCATGAGCTGACAAGATAAAGTTGTTTTAACAGGGTCACCATTAGGACAGATCCATGTAACTTATAACATAATACAGCGAAGCTATCTCGGATTTCTGAGAAATAGGTCAAAGCGAAAGTGAAAATGATTATAAAGTACAAGCCCAAACATGGTTATTTTCTATACTGTTACATACATATTCAATTGAGAACATAAATGACACAGGGGTCCTTCTGAAAATGTATGTAATCTGGTAAACTTGATAAAGTTTGGATTCAATAATCACTTACATGTAAAGTGGCATGAGCTGCCAAAATGTTGATATTTTGACATAACAGAATATTGAAATTATTGACTATTTTTTCAGAGGCATTTTAGTGCTTCTAGTCTCGAAAATGCACGATCATAAAGTATTGTTTTGAACTAACTTTGGCTTAGATTGAATGAATGGTCGTCCAGGTTATTTAAATTTTGTTTACTTTTCGAACACGTTTTCGGTTCGTACAGACCACATACTGCATGGATTTTCCTCATTCCAACGGCAATCACTTAGTTTTTCAATGACCTCTTACTGTCGTGACGTTCAGAAATTATGGAAAAAGTGTGAATTTTGGCAGCTCAAGCCACTTTAAATTGTTACATAGTAAGAAAGATATACTTATAAAATGCAAAGTGGGTGCCAATAGCACATGGAGGCTGGGATCCACATAAAGGTTGACTGATGTTTTATGCCACATGCAAGATTATTCAAGGGATAAAGAGAGATAATGTTACGACATCAATCATGTAATTTATGGCATATATGATTGAAGCATCCATTCATACTATAAAGATAACTGAGGCAAAGAGCAGATTGAGTGATGCCCTATTTGACTTTTAGTAAGGGCACTTGAACTTCACATATAGAAGAAAACTGTTTTGTTTGTCATAACTGTGTTGCTTAATTGTAGGTTGTGAGATGGAGTTTATAACCTGGTTGTTTGGTTAATTGTAGGTTATGAGATGTAGTTTATAACCATGTTGTCTACCGATGTTCTTGCCATAGTTAAGATGCGTGACCAATGTATTACAAACGGATTCCCGAAAATTCTACTAACCAAGACTAAGCTCCTGTCAGTCGTCAACCTAATGAAATACCATAGGTTTAGTTTATTACAACAATTTATGGGGTATAAAGGTCTAAATGTTATACCTCTTTTTAACACAATTAGAAACTTGTCTCCATGGTTATTTTAGACAAGAAGATTTTCCCGTGTGTTTTAGTGTTCCTAATTATATAGAAAACTTTATGCATGTAGACTAAAAAAAATTTTCTTCTTGTATGGTTCTAGATTTGGTTAAGATTTGTTTAAAGCAGTTGACTGGCTGATTTCCTGAAGCTATGTACATGTAACATGCAAATCAGAAGGCGAGGAATTAAACCTGAGGAAAATTGTTCATTTTAAATTAGGTGTCCTTTTATAGTCTAACATGAGAAAATTTGGTTGATTGATTTATTAATGTTTTACAATGTACTAAATCTAATATTTCAAGTCGAGATTCGTGGAATGTTTATATAACCTTTTATTGATCATAAATGGCGAAAATATATTTTATTGTATAATGAACAATATAAAAATTGCTACACATATGAGAAATCCCAGGTGAGAAGATATGTATTTAGCGTACTACATTCCAAGTATAAATAAAGGGTCACTGTGCCACTGTAATTCACACAGTCTACTCAGTAACAGTCCTGAATAGAGCTATATGTATGTACAACAGTTAACACGCTGAACTAGGGGAAAACCAGACAACCCAGTTGAGTGGTTAAAAAGGTCCTTCACAACTTTCTTAATCTTGCAGAGTCAGCAGAAAAAGTGACTCCCCTTAAATTTTGGCTTACAAATCAACAATGCAAGGAAGCATATTTAACAGGTGGGAGTACCTTCATGTAACAAGTACATCAATTTGACCAAAATGATTGGCTAATTACAGTAACATATTTGATAATGTGTCCAGTCAAAATAAAGATCTTCAGCAATGAAATTCATATTGGTTTAAATTTTTATGCGCACATTTTAAAAAAAAAAATTTTTAAAGGCTGTCAGTTAATCGTGCTTTAGATCATTACATGTAGTCATGTCTTGCTGCTTGCAGGTTAAGAACAAATATGACTGTCGACAATTCTTGTTTCCTGGCCAAATGAAATAGTTTTAAATTTTTGGCTATAAATTCTCAACCCTCCCTACATGTAAGCATGAAGCTAAGCCATATCAGGTTTAAAATGACGGAGGTTGTGCTACATTCCACAAGTAATAATCATAGAGAAGTGTAGGCTGGTTGTAAACTGTTCACAAGGCCCTGTACTAGAGGTTACTCACTCACCATCAGTTGTAGTGGGAAGACAGGCTGCCAGGCTATCTCTATTCAGAGCAGTGGTTTTTGCCTTGATTGGCAATATTAGCCAGATTGACTGCACTCAGTCAGGTACCTGTAGATAATGTTACCTTGATCACAATCCAAGGTTTAGCCAACAACTACTGAGTCCACGTGAGAATCAAACACTTGGAGGTTGTTTCTCAAAACATAAATGCTCGGCATAAGTCTTTTGCAAGGCTTTACTATATCATTGCAACACACATGTATATTGTACAACGTAAAGTTACACTTAAACAGCCAGTTGTAAAATTACGCCGGAGGTAGATGTTTTCAGAAACATCTCAGACACCATTCTTCAAGCAATTTCAAGGGAAAACTCTTCAGAAAGGGCAATATTTCGACTTTTATTCAGTCATCAGGGACTTTCAATTTAAGTAGAATGATATATGATTAAATTATTTAAAAAAGACTAAACACTAAGCCTTTTACATGTACATGTACCTATATATGCTTAGGTATAAATAGTTTTGTATGTCAAATCACACTTTCAAAGAGCACTACTTTGACTAGATTTCGCCAATCTGCTTCATTATAAAAGTTTGAAAGATCGAATAGTCACGATTTAATTCCCTTGTCTGTCTTCTACCATGGATTCAGGAACCAAATTACATATTTTCACTGTCTTTCCCCATTATCACATTTTCTTCACTTACAGTTTACCTACATGTAACTTCATGCCATAGATGAAGATCAGCACAACTTTTATATTCTGACCTAGCCGAGAAATCTTGGCTCTGCCAAATTTTTTTTTTCCGTGTTCGTCATAGCCAAGATCACTTCCATAGTAAAAAAGTGATATTTATTAAGGAGACCCGCCGAAAAAATCGGCGGCGCAAATTTCACAACAAATAAGCAAAGAATAAAATATTTACCACTGCATTCCGATAGTATAGACCACGAAGAAGGAGTTTGTCAAACTTATGCCGCTGTAAAGTGACTAAAGATATATGATTGAAGTATTTCTACGACGTCCCGCACCGTTTAACTGGTCGTTTAAATGTTTTACTATGGCGGTTACGTCAGGTTGAAAGCCAGTGGACTTCGAAACAAATATTGACTGCATAAGGGAAAGTTTACCACTTAACAGCGGCATAAGTTTGACAAACTGCTTCTTCGTGGTCTATACTATCTGAATGCAGTGGTAAATATTTTATCCTTTGCTTATTTGTTGTGAAATTTGCGCCGCCGATTTTTTCGGCGGGTCCCCTTAACAAATATCAAAAATCGGCAGAGCCAAGATTTCTCGGCTAATTCTGACCAAAGTCAAACTCTGTCTTCAACCTAATGAAATATCATGGGTTTTGGTCAACATGAACAACTTATGATTGAATATACATGTAAAGGTCTAAATGCCATACCCCACTTTTTAACACAATAAGAAACTTGTCTCAGTGGTTATATAAGTCAAGAAGATTTCTTTGTGCCTGTGTGTTTTAGTAATATAAATATAATAGTATATTGCAGTTCAGGTTCACTTAGAGGAAGCTGACCTTTTAATGTGGATGATCTATGTAAACAAATGCTGCATACTACAGAACCACCCACACAAACACAATCTAACTCTAGTACAAGTTGTATACAGTTACAATCGTCAGGGCCTATTCTAGGCAGATTTTTAAAGCCCATATATGGGATTTGGGCTTCTGCAGTTTGGGCGTGTTTTATTCAGTGTATTGAAGACGTCAGGGCTCACCCAGTAACAAACTCTCCAAAATATAGCACTTGGAAGCTGTATTTCACGACATCGTGTTCATGATAAATTCACAAAATTCCCTTGGTAACTAATAGACCCTTTCGGCTTAGAATGACGTTTTCAAGACATTGTTTGAATTGTATGGCATTTATTAACATAATTTTCCATTGCGGTGGCTATGAGACGCCTCTTTTGAATTGCGTCATAGACAAAATGAACACGAATACGACGTCAGATTGATCAAAAAACTCGATTTAGCGTCATTTTGCCATACAGCGAGGCTGCTACGCAAGCGTCAATTATTAAGCCAAAGGGTCTATCAGCAGGTGTTTAGGCTGAAAGAAAATATATCAGAAACAGATTCCACAAACTCGAAACAGCTTCTTGACGGAACATTTCAGAAAATTATAGAAGTAGTTATTCATCTTTTTTTAACAACTCTGTAGTAAAATATTATATTATTCGTAACAATCTTTAGATATGGGAGATATGACAGGCCTCGTTATGACAACCTCTGAAATAAAACATACCAGTCAACAGTGACATCCTTGATGTATAATAAATATTAATAATATGAAGATGTCAATTTAAATAGTAAAATAATGGTAAACTAAAATATATAATGCTTATAATCTTATATAGAAATTGATAAATATGTACCTTACACACAATATACTTCACAAAACATAAATTTCAAATAGAATCAGTGGGGAATGTTGGGGGGGGGGGGGGGGGTTGTAAGATGATACCTACCCTATTACTCCTAAACGAAGAACACGGTCTTTTCTTCTCCACGGTGTCATGCCTCCGTTTTCGCTGAGCAAGTGTTTATGAGAGGAATGATTAAGACCGTATGTACTAGCACGGTTCTCTCTTTTCCTTTTGAAATGATTTAATTGGTTTATAGTTAAATTGTTTCGGTTATTATTTGACTGTTTTTGGTCGAAAGAGTTATTTGGCGAGCTGTTCAACGGGATGAAATCGTCAGTGTTTTTCCCCGTAAAGGACTCCATACTTGATGTATTCATGTTGAGGGCATCCACACCTAACTGGGCCTCAAAAACTCTCACCCAAAGATCGTGTGCAGATCCGAGTTGTTCGGGAGAGTACCAAGATATTCTCGGATCCATGCACCTCGTCTGGGGGTTTGTCACCTAAACTCCAGGTTGGAAATTTCAAACGAAAATCTTTCCAGCTTCCGAGGTCACCTTCTTCTCAAAATCCGATGACCGACTTTCAAATTTTACAAACCGGACGTTCGCATAGCGCATGCGGGAAGAGGTGGAGCATTCAAAGCCCGGTAGTTGGGCTAGTTATTATGTTTTACATTTTTATTCAGTTATTGCAAACAGAATCCTATGTTTATTGGCTCGAATAAATTCTCCGATCCTTAAATGGCCTACAGAAGCAATAAAATCAAAGAGAAATCCGACCAGATCTTAAAATCGCGTTGAAATCGAATCGAAAATTGCCGTATACATTGTTAGGGTCCTGCCGGTTTAAAATCCACAACGTGATAAGCAATCCGTAGTGAAAATGTCAAAATGAAATGTCACTAGCAAACAAATAAAAGCTGGACCAGTATGTTGGGACTGCAACAGACTGGTGTGTAAAGAATACAGCAAACTAATCGTTAAAATAGATTTTTACCTGTCGAAAAGAATCCCCAGTAGTTTGAAGTAAAGTGTGTCCATGTCGTCGGCCCGGCCTCCCCTACAGCTCAGCCAGGAGTGATTCAGGGGAAGTCACTGCACCGAACTTACGGCTGGCATTCTCTCCCTCAACAAAGCTCCTGTCCCTGCGTCAGGTCAAGGCGACATGCTGTGTTTGACAGCCCAACTCGGAGAGCTGACAATGACAGCGACCCAAGCCCTGCAAAGAATAAAAGAAAATCTTAACACGTTTGTTTTAACACACATCGGACAACAAGTTTGATTTTGGCGAAAAAGAAACCACATGCTGGGAACTAGAATATTTTCCCAGACAAAGGGCTAGCTGAGGCTTTTTGTACTTATATAAGCCTGTATATAAGAGATATCATGCAGTTCCAAGGCCTAAGTTTATTGTTAATGTTATAGGAAGACCCACGTCAAAGAGTAGCTTTAATGTGACATTGGTTAAGCCAGGCAGTTGGCTTGCTTACATAAATCAGCTACCGAACACATAGGCCTATACCCCAACGGTCTGAAGACAACCACACGAGCTAATTTGAAAGCGCAAGTCGATATATTATTTTATTTCAAAAATTATATACAGACCTATCAGTTGGCTTATGTACAATTTTGAAAGCAAATGGAATGCCTTTTTAGATTGCATTTTCTATTACACACAGGCCGAAAGCTTACAGTGGCTTGAGTTGCCAGATATAATAAGGAACATTTCGTTGAAACAGAATTAGCTACTTGTGGGTTCTTTTTATCTGAAATTACAAAATAAGAACTTTCAGTTGATACCAGTCTTGGGGATGCACGTTAAGGTGGTTTTAGCAGACAAAGTTCAAAAATGAACTCATACATCCCGGCTATTTGAATTATGTCCGTTATTAGTAGGCCCCTACATATCTTTGTTTCGTACAGGGTACTGACTGTACCGTACCAATATTTTTTATTTCAAAGTCAATCCTTTAGTTTTTCAAGGCACTTGATACATTGAACTAATTCTTTTGACAATCAGAATTTATGAAAAAAATCGAATTTTGGCAGCTCATGCCCCTTTAATGATGTTCGTCGAATAAAATATGGGCTGGACTGCATGACGATTCCTATGGTAGGCCTATATGCCTAATATAAGGAACCTCTATACATGCGTGGCGAATATTTTAAGAAGTTTTTTAGCTAATTAATGGCGAATGAAATTGATTTGCAATTTGAGCTTCAAGATAGGCTTTATGACGACTGTACATAGAGTAGGCCTATATATATTCTCATATGTATTACTACAAACATTAAAGTTATATTGATAATTTTCAACTGCAATCATCATCAGGGAAGTTAGTAAATAATACACACCGTGACTCGGAAACAAATCCGGCGCAGGGTGAGAATCGAACTCACGACAGAGCTACCTTCCCACCGCCATATTAACTGAGCTATCTGGGGCTGCTGGGAACGGCTCCCTCGTTAGATTCTCTTATACACAAATATCCCATTAGAATATATATTTTAATTTTTATACGTGATCAAGTTTCGAAAGCAAGCTACAATCACCATCAGTGGAAATCACTGAATTAGTAAATAACCGACACTGATGGCCTGGAAAAAATTACGGACCATGTCGATTATTTATACTATTGAGAATTATTTGGCTTAGAAATATTAGGAAAGTCAACAGAATAGTTGATCGGGACTAGGAATACCATTTTATTCTGGCCAACACCAATGTAAAAAACAAACTAGAAATCATCCTGGTCTATTCCTTTTTTGTGAAACACCCGGTATGATTATACAGCGAGCAAATTCAAAATACTGTTTGACATTTACCGAGAGAGAGGTTGGAGTAAGTCAAATCCAAAGAGTAGGCCTATGTATCCTGTAATAACTTAAATTGTGTTTGAAAAGTAAACAAAATTCGAATAACCTTGTTTGTTTTAGGCGTATAAGTCAGTTCAAACCACTACTTTATAACCAATCTGACTCCGTCTCCGTGTTCATTCAAAAGAACACCCAGATCGTGCTTAAACGAACTAAAGTCTCATAAGACAGCTTTTAATTTGTAGTTTTTAAGAAAAATTACCCATAACTTCAAAAATGTCAAAATGTTTGCAGCTCGTTTCACTTTAAAGTGGCCCGAGTTGCCAAATTGTTGATATTTTGAAGTTAAAACAGAATGTTGAAATTATTGGTTATATATTTTTCTCAAGAGGTATAATTCAGAAGCTTTTTAGTGCTTCTAGTCTCGGAAAAGAACGATAAAGTATTGTTTTGAACTGACTTTGGCTTAAAATGAATGAATGGTCGTCCCGGTAGCCGAGAAATCTGTGCTCTGCCGAATTTTTTTTCTCTCCGTGTTCGTCATAGACAAGACACATTACCAGCAATATAATACAAGTCGCCGTAAGACCGATAATCCGGGCTAGTGGTCCTGGTTATATAAATTTTGTTTACTATTCGAACACTATTCCTGTTCATAAAGGCCACATACTGTATGGATTTTCCTCATTCCAACGCCAATCATTTAGTTTTTCGATGGGCTTCAAAGCCTCTTACTGTCGTGACGATCAGAAATTATGAAAAAAGTGTGAATTTTGGCAGATCATGCCATTTTAACTGCATGATTAATGTTTTCGATCCCACTGTTGAGGAAAGGTCATGGTTTATTGTTTGGGCGGATGGCGTATATCGGACCTATTTATAGTTTTGAAAATTTTGCGGCAATGCGGTTTTGCCGCTAAAATCAAGAACATACCGGTACTGTTGATATTATAGAGGCACGAGCTGCCAAAAATACCGATATTCTCCCGTTAAAACAGAAAATGGATATTTTTCGCAAGATGTGCAATTTAGAATTCACAGCTTTTTCTCGAGAATGTATGTTTAGGCCTAAGTGGTGTTTTGAAGTAACTTGGGATTAGAATGTAAGAAGGTCCGTCCAGATTGCTTACTTTTTAGACACTATTTATGCCCACGAGTACAGTTCACAGGCTGTATGGATTTTCCTCATTCCAATGTCAATCATTTAGTACCTTCGACCATTTTCAAAGCCTCTCACTTTCGTGACAATCAGAATTCACGAAAAAAGTTCGAATTTTGGCAGTTTATGCCATTTTAAAAAGAACACACTGTTTTCGTCGACAGAAGAAGTTAGGAACTTTCTATTTTTTCAAAAATTTTAAACTATTGGCATCATTTAGTATTTTTAATTTCAAAAAGTGATCTACTTTCGTTACACACAATGTCAAAACATTCCCAGCCTGTATAGGGATCGACATGCGCAAGAAAAAGGCGTTAACGTCAAGAAGGGTATCTTACGGACATATTCGCAAAAATCATAAAAAAAAGTTTAGTTTGAGGAACATGAAAAGGCCGGCCGCCAAATCTGAGAGTGTATACTACAGACAAAAAGACCTGAAGTGAGTGATTCAAATCGATCGGTTGGAATTACTGTTTCACCACAATTTAGCCATTTTTAAACATAACTGTCTACAAGTTTACTGCATGGTTTAATTCAGGTTCGTGTATAAAATATTCGCTTTCTTCACAAACATCAGACGATGGCGAGTGTGGCTTTAAAGGGGGAGGAAACAAATACACTTTATAGGGTTCAGAAGAAGCGCGCTGGTTTTCTTTACCAACAGTACCAAACACATATTTGGGATTGTTTTACGACGGACAGTGATCACAATACGCTTAACAAACTGGTCAACTTTTATAATAATATAATGAATATTCAAGCCTACAGCAAAACAATGGTGTCATCAGCAAAAAGAGAAAAGTTTAGAAGAAAAGAGCTTGAACTTATGTCATTCATATATATCCGAAAGAAAATATACAGAGAAAAAAAAAAAGCATCTAAAGGCGCCTGGAAATAGAGAAGGCGGAAATGTGACTTGATAAGCTACGTTTGGTTTCTATGTAGATTATAAACAGTCCCGAAACCAAGGAGAGGAAACCAAATGGGTTGCATAATCAACTGTTTCAAAGGATTTTGGCCGAGTAATACAATTGATTATATTATAGAATTTATTTCTATTATTTCAGCTATCTTTATAGCTGTTAGGCTAATATTATATATGCTCCTCAAGATGTTGGAATGTCATTTTTGGCTACAGTTTTGCGTAAAACAAGACAGGGTCCGTCTGATGACTGGTTATTATACTGTCATACACATAATGGGAATGGTCGTTGGTAACTTTCTTTCTTCTGATATAGGCCGTTCAATAACGAGTTTAATACGATTTTTTAACTGCTCCACAGCTTGTTTATACTTTTAGCCAGAAGAAATAGGCTGTTAAACAATAACAATGTGGCCGGTCTTTTCATCGTCTTCTGACTTTTTGGGGTTTTTGTTTTTGTTTGTTTGGTTATATACAATGTAGAAATAAGGCCAGCTATTCACAGTTTGTTATAGAGATAAATATTAGTAACGCTTTCACAACTAACTACATGTATGTAGTGTCTCCCAATGACCTATGTTTACTTTCACGAGAAACCTTCCGTCAAGCAATTGCAGATGTACACGTAACACGAAAATCTCACTAATTCTATTTAGCAGAATTATTTTGAAAAAATGTAAACAATATTGGATATAGCATTGCAAGCATTACCATATACCGCAGGCGTAGAGCGCGCGTTACGCCTCGGTATATGGGAATGCTTGCAATGCTATACTGGATATTGAGACCCTATACATTTGGAAAGTTTAAGTTTGTAATTGATTTGTTCAGTAAAGGAAGGCTGGCCGAACAGGTGAACGCTCGCAAAGGTTTGGTGTCTCGATTACCTTTATGGGACAGAGAAGCGTTTTGAGGGATTTTGTGGAAATAAAACTGCGCAAAAGTTCGAAATAGTATCATCATATAATTACGTCTGATATTTACACTATAGCTTTGTAGGATATGTCATACCGAAGTTTTAACACAAAAGCAAATGCAATTAATTGATTGATTGTTTGGTGTTCTACGCCGCGCTCAAGATTATTTCACTCATATGGCGGCGTTGCCAGTTTTATTGTGGGAGGAAACCGGGCTCTATGCCCGGAGGAAACCCTCGACCTTCCGTTGGTAACTGGCAACCATCCCACATAGGTCGTTCGAGTGAAAACCCAGTCAGAAAATTTTCCAATTCAAATGCAATTAACAATCTATAATAGAAATCCCCCAAAAATGTCCTTTATCCATGTCCTGAGCAGAGCTCAGACAACATGATTGATGGAGTGATTGACTGTGCCAATGTGGAGCAGCTGGTATAATGTCACTGAGCAATCAGGGGCATAAATCGCTCAGTCAACCACTCAGCTCAAAGACAAAAATTGACGAAAATTTCTGAGTGGGTTTTATTACTGGATCACTTAGCCGAGAAATCTTGGCTCTGCCGAATTTTTTTTTCCGTGTTCGTCATAGCCAAGATCACTTCCATATTAAAAAAAGGATATAAGTTAAGGAGACCCGCCGAAAATATCGGCGGCGCAAATTTCACAACAAATAAGCAAAGAATAAAATATTTACCACTGCATTCCGATAGCATAGACCACGAAGAAGGAGTTTGTCAAACTTAGGCCGCTGTAAAGTGACTAAAGATATATGATTGAAGTATTTCTACGACGCCCCGCACAGTTTAACTGGTCGTTTAAATGTTTCACTATGGCGGTTACGTCAGGTTGAAAGCCAGTGGACTTCGAAACAAATATTGACTGCATAAGGGAAAGTTTACCACTTTACAGCGGCCTAAGTTTGACAAACTCCTTCTTCTAGGTCTATGCTATCGGAATGTAGAGTTAAATATTTTATTCTTTGCTTATTTGTTGTGAAATTTGCGCCGCCGATATTTTCGGCGGGTCTCCTTAACTTATATCCCTTTTTTACTATGGAAGTGATCTTGGCTATGACGAACACGGAACACGGAAAAAAAAAATTCGGCAGAGCCAAGATTTCTCGGCTACTGGATCACTTTATGTGGAGGAGTTGACAAGTACTTTCGAAGGTCAGAAGGTTGAAAGGCGAGGTATCTTTGAACAGTCAAAGATGGTAATAATTATCGATGGTGTAAAAGCTAAAACAATAATTATTACCACTTTTCTTAGTATTTGTTACAAAATAGCGAAAATTTAGATTTTCATCTGTGACTGTTCAAAGATATCCCGCCCTTCAAAGTTACCCCATTTAACAGTATTTATATTAAGTAGCATGAGCTGCCAAAATATTTTCAGTTAAAAATTTGGTGGGAGGGGGACATAATTTGTAATTTTTGTTAAGATGCACAGATTAGATTGATGTTTTACGGCGTTACCAGGTTTAGTGGGGGAGGATACCGGGCTCATTGCCCGGATGAAACCCCTGACCTTTGGCGAGTACCTGGAAATTCTTCCACATTTGGCAACAGAGATTGTTCAAGTCTGGTCTGAGTGTGATTCGAACCCGCGCTGCATCGATGGGAGGTCTGTATGGGACTGAGGGACGATCACTCATAACAATAACCCATTGGAGCCCCGAGACCCCTGCACAAATAAGAACCTTTTAGGTGCTACTAGTCTTGAGGTGTTTTTAACTAATTTAGGACTAAAAGGAATAAACATTTGTCCCTGTTATTTATATTTTGTTTACTTTTCAAATACTTATAAAGGTATATAAAGGCCCCAAATTGCATACATTTTCTTTTTTCTTATTGTCTTGACAATCAGAATTTATAAAAAAAAATATTTGGCAGTTCATGCCACTTTAACAAATCAAAATAACACTAATTGGGGGTTCTGCTAATACGAAAGAATTATTAACCAATTTAGAGATATTAGGAAAGCCAATGTAATAGTCGGCCAGGACCAGACTTAACATTATATGCTGACCAACATTAATCTAAACTAGAAATGATCCTGGTAAGATTTAGCTATGTAATTAGTCCCTGCCATTTGCTATAAAATATAAGGCATAAGAATAAGAAAAAAACAAAATCTATATTATAGAAAATTCATCCATCTTTAATAGCTGTAGTGATTTTGTCCAAGTTATGTTGTGAAGCAGTTAGGAGAAAGTCCACCCATTGTGCATCTTCTTCATCTGTCAAGTGAGATTGTCTGAAAGTAAACCACATAAAGTAATTTAGTCCGGGTTTCTGACTCAAAAATTACTTTTTTTTTGTACTGACGGTCGTATTCCAAAATCCGACCATCGGTATAAAAAATAGTCATTTTGGAGTCAGAAACGCAGACTAAAAGTAATTGAGCAGCATTTTGATTGATTGATTGATGTTTCACGCCACACTTAAGATTATTTCACTTTTATGGCGGCATTGCCAGGTTTAGTGGGGGAGGAAACTTGGCTCTTTGAAAACCACCACCTTCGATGAGTACCTGGTAACTCTCTCACATAGTAACTAACAGCATTTTAAATTGGAGTGATTAACTGATATTTAACACTGTACTCAGGATTATTATGTCAGCGTTAAGCTGTGAATCGAAGAGGATCCCCTTCTAATTTTGATGAAAATCAATATTTTGAATGAATTTTTGGACAAGCCTACGTGTAGTTGTTTGGGTAATATGGCCCCAGCTATTAACTTTAAGCAGAAGTAAATGAATGACGAAGTATGAAACGGTGACTTAGATAATGTAGACGGCATTGTTTCCTTTGTCCATTGTGTAAGGCCATATGTGATGTATCAGCCTATACTGCGCAGTTTGGTTTAAAAAGGCTTGAATTTTGCGCTGATTGGAAAACTTCGGATATCTTCCATTTGAATCGGCTTCTTAACGTACGCACTGGACTATGGGTAATCCATAAGCTTGAACGGTAGGCCTACGAAAAATTCGTCCACGCTGATTCAACGCTTTCCAAATAGCGAGCGTTTGCTTATCTTCAATAATATGAAGTTCTTTAATCAGTAAGGCCTTGATTTTTTTCGTACGCTCTCGCTGCAAGCAACTTGTTCCACTTTGAAGAAATCTCCCATGATGCACTACTTTGAACGGCTGGTTGCGTCATATTTAATGACTGGAATAAATTACTCCCCTTTGACAAGTGATATTCTGTCACTGGGTGCGCTGCAAGTCTGTAACTGCCTCTCTTATGGAGACAATGTCGTCTACGTTATCTAAGTCACCCTTTCATACTTAGTCATTCATTTACTTCTGCTTTAAGTGATAACAATAATAATGATGAAAGGCTGCTTACCTTAAAAATAATAAAAATGTCTTCAAATGCTCCACCAGTTTTTCTACCTGAAAACGAGACAACAACAGACTAAAATCACAGCTAGCTAAAATTCTATCCTTTAAATGCTATGTTATAAACATGGTATTGCACACCCAATTCATTAATCTTGGCTGAGTGCGGCGTAAAACATCAATCAATCAATCATTTACATTCAATTCAAGCATACATTACTGATATGAAAAAAGTAATATTCCAATACACTTCTTGTTTAACATTATAGAGATAGGAAAAACAAAGATCCATTATCTGAGACAATACAGTACCTCTTGCAGGTTTAAACTACTTTGAGCTATAAATTAGGGGTGAGTTTGTGTAGAATAATGTTGGAGCTAAAGCTCTGAGTGACAGCTGTGTTCTAACACGTCACAAGAATCTAAATTGATGATGTCATTTGGTTACTTGGCTGATTGAGATACCACTTGAGACAGAGCAGGGTTCAATCAAGTCACAACATTCCATAATTATGACATCATCGTGTTTGAGCAGACTAATGCAGGCTGGAAAGGCTGGTTTTGTAATCAAAATTCTTACATTTTGTACACTAACATTGAATAAGTTTGCATATGATATGCATCTGAATAGAAATAAATGACATCCACTATTATTTGAAGACTCGCGGCTTCCCCCCTCGCCCTCAAATAGTGGTAGTTTCCGCCACTAACCCTTTATTCAGCAACACATAGCTCACCTTGGGCTTGTTTCACAAAGCAGTCGAATCACAAACGAAACGTAGTTGCCAATGGATACCATAGTGAAGAGATAAAACGTCATGGCAACTGTGATTGATCGCACTCTGCGGCGGCTCCGTGAAACAGCCCCCAGGACGTCATTTATTTCTTAATTGCAAGATCATTGTCAAGTGAAACAATGTAATAAGGAAATGAATTGATTTACGATATAAAATATTTTAAGGCTTAAACTGAACACTAAACAAATTGAATGATTACAGCTCACAGTGCAGTGGTCAAACATGACCCTCTAGCATCAAACAATAATTTTAACCAAAAATGACAAGAATAGAAGTTGTAAATACTGAAACACGGAGCACACTCTTATCATTACATAAGGTAACCTTAACCACACCACAAGTAGTGTTATTCCGAAAAACTATGTGTACTACGTTAAACTAATCAGTGGAACTACTGGATTAACCACCCCATTTCCACAAGCTTGACAGAAAACCAGTGATAACCAATTCATTGTTTGGTGGAGGATTTGAAAGAGTAGTAGAGTTGTTCTTACATTGCCTTCTGTCAAATCACTGCGTAGTGGAGGGTAAAGTACAGAGACGAGGTCGTCCACCAGGGGGCTTATCCTGTCAATGTAATCAGCCAGGTCGTCTAACTGGGCCACTTTTGCATCATCGTCACATTGTCCATTGTGTTTAACAGCCTCGCTCGTGTTCTTGAGTGCAGATTTAACAACCTTGACCAACCCCACACAGGCTTTAACAACTGACTTATCATTGTCTGACCACAACGCTGAGTTGTCTCCTGTGTTTTCTATAATGTCATCTGATATGTCACCCAAATCATCATCAACACCATTTTCAACAGCCTGAGAATGTGAAAGAAAGAATGGACGTTGTAAATTAGGAACCACACTGTGACAGTGACACAAGCAGTGGGAAAGATTGATTGATTGTTTGGTGTTTTACGCCGCGCTCAAGATCATTTCACTTATATGGCGGTGTTTTATTGTGGGAGGAAACCGGGCTCTATGCCCGGAGGAAAGCCACGACCTTCCGGTGGTAACTGGCAACCACAGTAGGAAAGAATTCTCCTTAATCCTTATGAGTTAATTCATACTTCAGCAAGTTGCAATCATCATCAGGGAAATTAAATTAACCGACACTGATTGACCCGGAAAAATTTTTGGGCCAGGGTGAGAATTAAACTAATTCATAATTCATACTTGTACTTAATTCCTCAGTGTCCATCTAATCAAAGAGAGTAGATTGACAAGAGTGGTCACTTTGTCCGCGCCATGTTGAATTTGAACCGACACGATTTGATTATTAGAAACCTCCTTTCTGTAGGGAGCGCCCTACAGTCGAATCTTGTACAGTCGGAACACCCTTTCGCTAGGGGGCCAGAAGAACATGCCGGCAATGCTGATTCGACGAAGTGACCACTCTTGTCAATCTACTCTTTTTGATCTAATTCTGGGATTCCCCAGGCCTCAAATCATGGCCTCATTGGGGTCCGGTCTAAAGTAAACTATTGGGCTCTTCAAGATCACGTAAATATTAAAAATGAATGATTGATTTTTTTTTGTGGCACTCAAAATTATTATACTTATATGGCAGCATTGCCAGGTTTAGTTTGGGAGGAAACCGGCCTCAGATGTTGGATAGTTGGACAAATATAAGTTTGGGGGACAAACTCTGGTCCCCACATCTGCCCAACAGCAGCACCCTTGTTTGCCACAGAAGCTAAAATGTGTACTATCGGGGTAGAACTAGGTATATGAGACTTACATATGCTACTTTTTAAGGATGTTGTTTTAAATTCCAATGAATTTTAAATGAAGAGTGAATGGGACCTTTGTAGAACAATCAAAAACTCACAAATTGGTGTCCATATAAACCAAAAACATGTTTCAGTTACCTGTACAAAATAGGATTGATTGATTGATTGATTGGTGTCTTTCGCCACACTAAAAATTATTTCACTTGAATCATGACCAGGTTTAGCAGTGGAGGAAACTGGGTTTTTCTGGGAGGAAACCCTGTAGGACGCTCAAATGAAAAACCTACTCAAAAGGCCCTTTGACAGAGACTATATACAGCATGTGATTATAGTATAATCGAGTAAAGCCCTACTTTGCAGTATTATTTTAATATGTTAAGTTTTTATGCCACATTTATTTGGTGATGACAGCTGGAAAGAAACTACACAGTCAATGCAATAGTATTGTAAACCAAGAAGAAATTTTATAATCATTATTGCAACTGAATATGAGAGATATTGCTGTCACCTCTTGAAGTTCCTCGGCTGCGTCTCTCACCAGCCCTGATGTATCTTTTATCACTCGTAACGTCACTTCAAGGTTATCTGAAAGTTGAAGAGGATGTTTCAATGAAAAATGGCAGGAGTTGCCAGGTTAAATGGCCGATCATCTTTCACTCGGAGGAAACCAATGACATTGCCAGTGATTTACCAGTATTCAACAATACATCTTGTAGATGTAGGGATATAGGGATTCCCTAGAGCACCCAACATATACCTTGAATAATCTAGGGATATAGGGATTCACTAGAGCACTCAACATGTACCTTGAATAAACTGGGGATATAGGGATTCCCTAGAGCACTCAACATATACCTTGAATAATCTAGGGATATAGGGATTCCCTAGAGCACTCAACATATACCTTGAATAATCTAGGGATATAGGGATTCACTAGAGCACTCAACATATACCTTGAATAACCTAGGGATATAGGGATTCCCTAGAGCACTCAACATATACCTTGAATAATCTAGGGATATAGGGATTCCCTAGAGCACTCAACATATACCTTGAATAAACTAGGGATATAGGGATTCCCTAGAGCACTCAACATATACCTTGAATAAGCTAGGGAGATAGGGATTCACTAGAGCACTCAACATGTACCTTGAATAAGCTAGGGATATAGGGATTCACTAGAGCACTCAACATGTACCTTGAATAAACTGTGAATATAGGGATTCACTAGAGCACTCAACATGTACCTTGAATAAACTGGGGATATAGGGATTCACTAGAGCACTCAACATGTACCTTAAATAAACTGGGGATATAGGGATTCACTAGAGCACTCAACATGTACCTTAAATAAACTAGGGATATAGGGATTTCCTAGAGCACTCAACATGTACCTTGAATAAACTGGGGATATAGGGATTTCCTAGAGCACTCAACATGTACCTTGAATAAACTGGGGATATAGGGATTCACTAGAGCACTGAACATGTACCTTGAATAAACTAGGGATATAGGGATTTACTAGAGCACTCAACATGTACCTTGAATAAACTGGGGATATAGGGATTCACTAGAGCACTCAACATGTACCTTGAATAAACTGGGGATATAAGGATTCACTAGAGCACTCAACATGTACCTTGAATAAACTGGGGATATAGAGATTCACTAGAGCACTCAACATGTACCTTGAATAAACTGGGGATATAGGGATTCACTAGAGCACTCAACATGTACCTTGAATAAACTGGGGATATAGGGATTCACTAGAGCACTCAACATGTACCTTGAATAAAGTAGGGATATAGGGATTCACTAGAGCACTCAACATGTACCTTGAATAAACTGTGAATATAGGGATTCACTAGAGCACTCAACATGTACCTTGAATAAACTGGGGATATAGGGATTCACTAGAGCACTCAACATGTACCTTAAATAAACTGGGGATATAGGGATTCACTAGAGCACTCAACAT
This sequence comes from Lepidochitona cinerea, assembly GCA_963971465.1. Classification (NCBI taxonomy): domain Eukaryota; kingdom Metazoa; phylum Mollusca; class Polyplacophora; order Chitonida; family Tonicellidae; genus Lepidochitona; species Lepidochitona cinerea. The sequence continues at coordinate 38,982,779 of OZ020555.1, read as the reverse complement.
GTACCTTAAATAAACTAGGGATATAGGGATTTCCTAGAGCACTCAACATGTACCTTGAATAAACTGGGGATATAGGGATTTCCTAGAGCACTCAACATGTACCTTGAATAAACTGGGGATATAGGGATTCACTAGAGCACCGAACATGTACCTTGAATAAACTAGGGATATAGGGATTTACTAGAGCACTCAACATGTACCTTGAATAAACTAGGGATATAGGGATTTACTAGAGCACTCAACATGTACCTTGAATAAACTGGGGATATAGGGATTCACGAGAGCACTCAACATGTACCTTGAATAAACTGGGGATATAAGGATTCACTAGAGCACTCAACATGTACCTTGAATAAACTGGGGATATAGAGATTCACTAGAGCACTCAACATGTACCTTGAATAAACTGGGGATATAGGGATTCACTAGAGCACTCAACATGTACCTTGAATAAACTGGGTATATAGGGATTCACTAGAGCACTCAACATGTACCTTGAATAAAGTAGGGATATAGGGATTCACTAGAGCACTCAACATGTACCTTGAATAAGCTAGGGATATAGGGATTCACTAGAGCACTCAACATGTACCTTGAATAAACTGGGGATGTAGGGATTCACTAGAGCACTCAACATGTACCTTGAATAAACTGGGGATATAGGGATTCACTAGAGCACTCAACATGTACCTTGAATAAACTGGGGATATAAGGATTCACTAGAGCACTCAACATGTACCTTGAATAAACTGGGGATATAGGGATTCACTTGAGCACTCAACATGTGCCTTGAATAAACTGGGGAGATAGGGTTTCACTAGAGCACTCAACATGTACCTTGAATAAACTGGGGATATAGGGTTTCACTAGAGCACTCAACATGTACCTTGAATAAACTGGGGATGTAGGGATTCACTAGAGCACTCAACATGTACCTTGAATAAACTGGGGATATAGGGATTCACTAGAGCACTCAACATGTACCTTGAATAAACAAGGGATATAGGGATTCACTAGAGCACTCAACATATACATTGAATAATCTAGGGATATAGGGATTCACTAGAGCACTCAACATGTACCTTGAATAAGCTAGGGATATAGGGATTCACTAGAGCACTCAACATATACCTTGAATAAACTGGGGAGATAGGGTTTCACTAGAGCACTCAACATGTACCTTGAATAAACTGGGGATATAGGGATTCACTAGAGCACTCAACATATACCTTGAATAAGCTAGGGATATAGGGATTCACTAGAGCACTCAACATATACCTTGAATAAACTAGGGATATAGGGATTCACTAGAGCACTCAACATGTACCTTGAATAAACTAGGGATATAGGGATTTCCTAGAGCACTCAACATGTACCTTGAATAAACTGGGGATATAGGGATTCACTAGAGCAGTCAACATGTACCTTGAATAAACTGGGGATATAGGGATTCACTAGAGCACTCAACATGTACCTTGAATAAACTAGGGATATAGGGATTTCCTAGAGCACTCAACATGTACCTTTAATAAACTGGGGATATAGGGATTCACTAGAGCACTCAACATGTACCTTGAATAAACTGGGGATATAGGGATTTCCTAGAGCACTCAACTTATACCTTGAATATATGTTTAAGTCATTTAAGCACTCAAAATGTAAATTGAACAAGCTTAGAAGATATAAAGTCATTAAAGCAATCACCGTACCTTGAATAAGATGGAGACAGGGAGTCATTCAAGCGGCCTACATATAATCTTGAATATGTTGAAGAATAAATTTGGAAAAGTTTAAAGTGACTAAATTATGGACAGTGAAGTTTACCTGTTGGCAGTGATTTGAAACTATCAGTATGTTGCCAAACACATCCTGTTGCCTTCAGTTGATCAGGTGATCTGAAACACAAAATATATCAAATATACAACAATACACGGTTGACCAAGTTAACAGTGCAGCAGTGCCACATGGCATCATTTCAGGAAAATGGTGAAACATTCCATTTGACCAAAACTAAAATCCAATGGAAAATAACACAAAGAAATACAAGATTCTTTCACTTATATAGGGGCATTGCCAGGTTTAGCGGGGGAGAAAACCGGGCTCATTTGCCGGAGGAAAGACAAGATCTTCGGCAAAGGGTCAATAGAGAAAGAGCCAGTTGCTCTGTAATCGTTTGAAAACATTAATTATTTTGGCAAGACCCATTAAAGGCCAAGTCTGAACAAAAAGAGCTCTCTTACACGTATGTCATTGAATTTAAAATTTCTATGAATAAGACATTTCTATGACCATTTTCCATACCCCCCAAAGTTAGCTCAATTTAAAATGCACAGCTTCCAAAGCAGATTGGGCCTTAGCATCAAACTTAACACCTATGGTAATATGGCAACATTAAAACCAACCGGCCAAAATATCCCCCTCCCCTCAGTCCACCAACCCATATCTAAATATGGACATTAGGTTCCACAGACCAAAGAGCATCAGGAAGGTGAATGTATTTGGTATACTTAATGTTTGATCTTACTCGATCAGCAGAAATATTGAGTTCGACGTAAAGCACCAATCAATCAATCAATTGATCAGCAGACATGGGTAAAACAAAGCCACAATGCCCCCAGCCCAAGAAAGTAATTCTTAATAGTTGATTGATTGATTGATGTTTTATGTCACACTCAAGAACATTTGACTTATATGACAGAGTTGCCAGGTTTAGTTTGCCGGAGGGCAACCCTCAAACTTTGCAAAGTACCTGGCCTTCCACATAAATGATACGGCAATCAAGTGAAAAATCCACTCAGAATATTTCCCAAATGTATTTAGTCTGAGTGAGATTCGATCCTGCGTGACATAAATGGAAGGCCTGAGTCTGACTAAGGGACTATCAGGCTAACTGACTGAGCCATAGAGGCCCACTAATCCATATTGGAAACTCTCAGAAATATGTTAAGTAATAATCAAACAAGTGCCCTATAGCTCACCCAACTGTATCATCTTTTAGAGTTAGAGCAAAGTTTTTTATAGAACGCACCACACCAAGAACTGCATTGTTTAGAATTCTTCGCAGTCTCAGACCTGGATGAAAAAAAATTTTTTTTTTTACTTATTACTAATAAGTATATTTGACTGATATCATATTTGATTGATGTAAGAAATTTGAAAGAATTTGAATTGGTTGTTTGGTATTCTGACTTACACACTACATCATGGCAGAAGTATTTGACCGGGTAAAGGTTGCTGCCATTGTGTCATTGTCAAGTCACTTTAACACATATTACACCTTTAGCTTATTCTGTCCTTATCTTGGTAGTAAAACGCTTGAAAACTGCCTAGAATGATTGATTGATGTGTTACGCCGCACTCAAGATTATTTCACTTATATGGTGGCGTGGCAAGGTTTAATGGGGGAAAAAAAGCTGGCCCATTGCCTGGAGAAAACCCCCAACCTTCGGCGAGTACCTGGCAACTCTTCCATGTACAGCGACCGAGTGAAAAATCCCCGCAGACTGACTACAACTGTGACTTCACTGTGAAGCCCAAACACCAATCAAGTGTTGAAATACACAAATTCAAAGTCCTTTTGTTTTTTGTTCACAATCTCAATTTTTGTATTTATCACGCCAAATCATTTGTGTGTCTTAGAATAAACCCCTGATAGAACCCAACAATTAGCTTGTTTAAAGTAGCATGAGCTGCCAAAATGTTGATATTTGGACGTTAAAACAGAATGCTGAAATTATTGGCTATTTTTCTCAAGACATATAATTCAGAAGCCTTTTAGTGCTTCTAGTCTCGAAAATGTACGATAAAGTATTGTTTTGAACTAACTTTGGCTTAGAATGAATGAATGGTCGTCCCGGTTATTTAAATTTTGTTTACATTTCGAACACGTTCTCGGTTCATACAGGCCACATACTGTATGGATTTTCCTCATTCCAACGCCAATCATTTAGTTTTTCGATGGCCTTCAAAGCCTCTTACTGTCGTGACGATCAAAAATTATAAAAAACATGTGAATTTCAGCAGCTCATGCAACTTTAAAAGACACTTGGTTCAAATCATTAGGGTATTTCTGAGCAGGTTTTGAGCCACACAAATGTATTGTATCCTATTCTATTTGGATGAAAATAAAGTGAAGGTCTTCAGACCCTTTAAATTTTGTCTTTGTCCATAGACCTGGTTACATAAGTACATGCCAATGTGGATTCTCAATAGCGTATTTCTGTGAAAATAACAAGTTTTCAATAGTCTTAAATATCTGCTGAAAGTATTTGAGGGAAAAAACAAACCTTGGGATTTTGGTAAACCATAAAAAGCCGAGACCATAGTTAACGTCGCTGCTTCAACCCTTGTTATCAATGGCTCACAGTTCTAAAAGATAGGACACAAATATTAGAAAATTGACAAAGGAAAATGTTATAATGGGTATATGCAATGACTGATTGATTGATTGATTGTTTAGTGATTTACACACGCTCAAGATTATTTCACTTAAATGGCGGCATTACACGTTTTATTGTGGGAGGAAACCAGGCTTTATCTGTCCTTGTGATGATCGCCGTAGAGAGTCCCGTGATCGGATTGAGTCAGACAGTGTATCTGTCCTTGTGATGATCGCCGTAGAGAGTCCTGTGATCGGATTGAGTCAGACAGTGTATCTGTCCTTGTGATGATCGCCGTAGAGAGTCCTGTGATCGGATTGAGTCAGACAGTGTATCTGTCCTTGTGATGATCGCCGTAGAGAGTCCTGTGATCGGATTGAGTCAGACAGTGTATCTGTCCTTGTGATGATTGCCGTAGAGAGTCCCATGATCGGATTGAGTCAGACAGTGTATCTGTCCTTGTGATGATCGCCGTAGAGAGTCCCGTGATCGGATTGAGTCAGAGAGTGTATCCTTGTGATGATTGCCGTAGAGAGTCCCGTGATCGGATTGAGTCAGACAGTGTATCTGTCCTTGTGATGATCGCAGTAGAGAGTCCCGTGATCGGATTGAGTCAGACAGTGTATCTGTCCTTGTTAAGATCGCCGTAGAGAGTCCCGTGATCGGATTGAGTCAGACAGTGTATCTGTCCTTGTTAAGATCGCCGTAGAGAGTCCTGTGATCGGATTGAGTCAGACAGTGTATCTGTCCTTGTGATGATCGCCGTAGAGAGTCCTGTGATCGGATTGAGTCAGACAGTGTATCTGTCCTTGTGATGATCGCCGTAGAGAGTCCCATGATCGGATTGAGTCAGACAGTGTATCTGTCCTTGTGATGATCGCCGTAGAGAGTCCTGTGATCGGATTGAGTCAGACAGTGTATCTGTCCTTGTGATGATCGCCGTAGAGAGTCCTGTGATCGGATTGAGTCAGACAGTGTATCTGTCCTTGTGATGATCGCCGTAGAGAGTCCCATGATCGGATTGAGTCAGACTGTGTATCTGTCCTTGTGATGATCGCCGTAGAGAGTCCTGTGATCGGATTGAGTCAGACAGTGTATATGTGCTTGTGATGATCGCCGTAGAGAGTCCTGTGATCGGATTGAGTCAGACAGTGTATCTGTCCTTGTGATGATCGCAGTAGAGAGTCCTGTGATCGGATTGAGTCAGACAGTGTATCTGTCCTTGTGATGATTGCCGTAGAGAGTCCCATGATCGGATTGAGTCAGACAGTGTATCTGTCCTTGTGATGATCGCCGTAGAGAGTCCCGTGATCGGATTGAGTCAGAGAGTGTATCCTTGTGATGATTGCCGTAGAGAGTCCCGTGATCGGATTGAGTCAGACAGTGTATCTGTCCTTGTGATGATCGCAGTAGAGAGTCCCGTGATCGGATTGAGTCAGACAGTGTATCTGTCCTTGTTAAGATCGCCGTAGAGAGTCCCGTGATCGGATTGAGTCAGACAGTGTATCTGTCCTTGTTAAGATCGCCGTAGAGAGTCCCGTGATCGGATTGAGTCAGACAGTGTATCTGTCCTTGTTAAGATCGCCGTAGAGAGTCCCGTGATCGGATTGAGTCAGACAGTGTATCTGTCCTTGTTAAGATCGCCGTAGAGAGTCCCGTGATCGGATTGAGTCAGACAGTGTATCTGTCCTTGTTAAGATCGCCGCAGAGAGTCCCGTGATCGGATTGAGTCAGACAGTGTATCTGTCCTTGTGATGATCGCAGCAGAGAGTCCCGTGATCGGATTGAGTCAGACAGTGTATCTGTCCTTGTGATGATCGCCGTAGAGAATCCCGTGACGTCAAACAAATATCTTTTTTTATATTGTTCCGATAGAAAGTTCTGTAAGTCATGTCTGCCGAATGCTGATTACTTCAGTTCAGTTTAGCATGCAATGTATACCGTTCTAGGACGTGACGCAACTCAAGCTGACTGACCCCAACTCTAGTCGGGTACAGTCGCGATGGGTCGCAGAGCTTAGTGTATACCGGCCTTTACACTGTCTCGTATTGTGATCTGATAACAAAAGGATTAGCATTTCCTTTTGGTAAACAACCAAATTGTCTTCACCATTAAACGTGGCAACGTTGCAAAATTACTCAAGCACAAGCATTAATGTTTCACATTGAAAGCCTTATTAATTTATAATTTGATTTTCTAAATCAGAAATTATTTTTAACAAAGGTTGGACTGAGAACTAGTGTTAAATGAATAAACCCACCTCAACAGATGGCAAAGGAGGTTTGGAAAACATCATCGATAATTTAGTCACCTCATCTGATACTAATTTAACAGTCTTCACTGAAAATAATAAACATTCTTCAATAAATTATTCACTTCAAAACTAAAAAACTCAATAAGATGAAAATTATACTGAGGAAATCGTGGGCTCTGTGCCTAAATAAGAACGGCCTATTTAGTTATGAATTTCACAAATACTTAATTTTCTCGGAAATAATAACAAAACAAAAACAGAACACATACATAGTTTGCTCCAAAATATAGATTTGTGAAATCCGCCATTTTCTGCTCTGAATGAATCACCTTCTACAAAACAATGAAATAAAATCATTTTTCAACAAACAAAATACATCAAAAAAGGCAGTGTTGTCTTCAAGTGTGTGAGAGCACCCCACCCCCCACTAGCACTAACCGTCCTACAGAGCCTCTGTTATACTCTAAATATGGACTTATAGTATAACAGAGGGTGGATAAGGGAGAGCACTCTGTGTGCCTGTGATATAAGACAGAAGGGCAGGACTGTCACCTGGGGCAAAACAACTGCATGTACTTCAAAAGTGAAGTCCCTGTGAAACATTTAAGTTCAACTATATCGCAACAAAAGATAGAGGTGCAAATAAAGAATTGGTCCGTCGTTTTTAACTTCTCTTCAAATTAGTCTTTTAGATGTTATTTCTTTTAACTTTTAGTAAGGATAGTTTAGTTTTAAGTTTGTAATACTAAATTAGTCAAAAGTTGTAGAAAAAATGAATAAAACGGGGGGGTTCAAGGGGGCTTTCCCCCTAGCTCCGGTATGTAGCGTTAATGTGAAGCCCGAAAAGCTGAACGCTACGGGAGGAAGCCATTTTTAAATTTACTAAAATAACCAAGATTCCACAGGCACATGGAGTGCTCTCCCATTATCACAATATATTATAAGTAGGGTAAGAGGAGAGCACTACTTGTGAGATTACTAAATATGGCCGCCTTGTTCGCGGGGAAATGTTCCAACCCTCTTTCGATATAATGCAATAACCCAAGCCTAGTAGGCCTATAGTTTGACAAAAGGGAAATGGATATTAAGACAGAAAGGGTTGGGCATTCATTTTAAGGCATTTATTGCATCAGTAAATGATTTTTTCAAAGGAAAAAAAGGACCGGTTTTCAAGGGATTCGTAACATAACTATCAGAAAATGACGTCCCTTCTACAATGGTCACCGCTCCAAGCTCGTTAGACAATAGGCTATTGTTTTCTACAATTAGCTTGCCCCCCTGACGATTATAGCGGTTTGAGACTGACGGACCAATTCTATAGTCTGTCCAAGATAAATTGAAATAGGCAAAGAATCATGTTTGCTGCACTTTTATCGTGAAAATTGGCTTATTTCACATAGTGGTGCAAATTGCTGGCCACGAATCACGATAATTGGTCACTGGCAGGCTAACAAGGGAGAGCGTCGTCTGCTACAGCCATTCATAATAAATCCATTAAATATTTCGGCTTTGTACAGAGACAAGTGGCTCGGCCACTTGAGGATAATTTGGTGACCTTTAATGATGTTCTGAAACAATACCATACCCTCCAGTTGCCGGACAACAAGGTCTAAATTGGATATAAAGTTTCCAATCACGTTTCCAAAACAAGATTTCGAGGACGCAGCCATGTTGAAAACTTGTACATTTACAGATTTCTCTACAGACTCTTTTTCGCGATCTAGTGGTCGAATTGTTCTTTTTGAATATTTAACTTTTTCAATTCGATCACAAGATCGAGTAAAAGAGTTTGTTCGTCCATTACACTGCCAAACACTAGCCGTTTAAAGTATAAAAACACAGAAGAGCAAGGGCTTAAGGAATTCCACAAATGTACGAGTTAACCGAAGTCTGTTGGCAGCAACAACTTTCAAAGTTTTTATTTTGAGCTGTTCTGATTTTTAGACCAAAGGCATCAACAATGGCCGATGACGATTTAGATGCAATCAGAGCCAGGAGAATGGCCCAATTGCAAGCACAGGTTTGATTACTATTGACCAAAACGTTTTGCGTTTGTGTTTTTATTGTCACATTCTCATCTGATGACTATTTCGGAAATTGGACCTTCAATAATACTACGCTTATACCCATAAATGGTGATGTGACAGGACTGAGGTCATCAAGATAACATTAACAGGCGATCACCTGTCAATCAAATCAGAAGATTGATCACCCAGAAATTGAAAAGTGCCGGCGATTGGTTGTTTTTTATTTTTTCCTTGACTTTAATTTATATTTCATTCGCAGTTTCCCCACACACAAACACTGAAACAAGTCTAGTCTAGCGACATTTCATGTCACTTCGTACCCAAGTCACTTCGTACCAAGTCATCTCGTACCCTAGTCATCTCGTACCCAAGTCATCTCGTACCCAAGTTCTATCGTACCACATTCAGGGTTCGAAATGACGGGTGCACAAATGCACCCAATTTTTTGTTGGTGCACCCAAAAATATAAAAGAGAGTAAAAATGGGTGCACTGCGTGCACCCAGCGGGAATCCTGTAAAAAAACACTGTACTACGGCCGTAAAGGACTGTAATGTAGGCCCTATTCGTAAGCACAAGTCGTCGAAGTCACAAACTTTGAGCGGTCCGAAAGGCTGGGTGGATACGTATTAATCCGCTAGACAATAATTGGTAAATGTAGCTTTTATTGAAAAGTAGGTTTTTGGGACTTAACTTAATTTACTTTCAACTTGCGAGAAACAACGAGGAAATTCATTTACCGACTTTTCAAGCTATAATTATAACTTAGGCCGGGTATAGCGATAGATCGTAACGACCAAAGTACGGTAGCTTACGTCTGTACGCCGTAATGCTGCGAGCAGCGATTCATCGATGTTTCTCGCTGAAAATTGCCGTAACAGAGGATATAGCCAGAGTGTGGACATAAAAATCTATTCATTTCTGGTTTGTTGAAAAACAAAATTGATGTAAACTTCAAATATTCAACATTGAGCGTGGTCGATCTTTCACTGAAACTTTCTACCGCTTTAGCACTTATATATACAGGTTGTACAATTGATATCCACGGGGTCCCAATAGGCAATAAACCGGGCCATTAGTTCCTGGTAATATCGGCCCGAATTGAGGATAGACAAAACTTGAGGCGAGCATGCAAGCACATGGTTGTTGTTTTTTCTCTTCTCTAGAGTCGCTTCGTTTATCATTAGGGGGTCGGTGTGGGAAGGCGACGAAGTTTGAATGCATGTCACTTGTTACAATCAATTTAACTCAGACAACGGACAGAAAAAAACGCCTTCAACGATTCTTCATTTTACCGATTTCCTCCGTTAGCGTTACTGCAACAGACTCGAGCGGGACGCTTGAACCAAACGACCCCTCACGGAGGACTCAATTTAGTAAAAAAACAAATAAAACACCCTTTATCCATACGGTTTGGTAAGATTTATTTTCGTATCAAATATTTTGATGACAATTTCGGTATACTTAGTCATTAGAACCAGTCAACTATCAACAAATCTCACGGACGGCCATGCAAGATTCTTAGAGCTATAGACCTGTATAGACGGTAATTCACACTGTTTTTTTTTTTTTTTTTTTTAATTTACAAATGGAAATAAACTATTCTACATTGTTACGTCTTATGCAGATCGGTTTTAAGCCTTCCTCCTTCATTTACTGAGCGTTTTTAAAACTTTTTAGCTTGTGCACCCTAATATAACTTGGTGCACCCGTTTTCAAAAAAGGTCATATTTTGGGTGCACGGCGTGCACCCAGTCAAAAAATTTGAATTCGACCCCTGACATTGAAAGCCACGTTCTCTTGCTACAACAGGGATATGTTATACAGAACATCCGGGTCGTCTCCCTACTTTATTTTTAATTTTACGAATCAAAATATTGATATTTCTAAAAAAGAGATAATAAATAATAATAAAACTCTAGCAGTTATATCTTGTTTTTTTGTTGATTTATCGACAAATTGATTTTTATACTATAAATAAAACCACAATGGGACATACAATTACAATCGAGATAGAAAAATAAAACCTGGAAAATAATATATGCTTCAAACGTGAAATATTTTTACCAGTTTATATTTTGTAGAAGTATCAAGAAACTGGTTCTTGATTTCATAGAGTGAACACTTTTCAACTTGAGCATAAGACAGCCATAGCCCAATCAGTCAATCACCGACGGGCATGTCACTAATCCGATTACTGATTAATCCCTTAAGCGTTAACAGCTCACTAATCAATGGGATTATCCAATCACGATTGTTTCCAAACTGTATATAAGGGTCAGAAAAAAAATACACATTATCATTCAAAGAAATATCTCAATAATGTCTGATTCAATCTGCGTATCTTGTGGAAGTGAGGTTCGGCCTCGTCAAGAAGCTTTGCAGTGTGATGCTTGCAATTTATGGCAACATCGCACATGTAATACCCAGACTTCTATCGAAGACTTGTTAAAGGCCTGGAAGTGTTTTTCTTTAAATGAAGTCTTCACTGTTTGTATTTCCACATGGATCTGTTGTAGCAAGAGAACGTGGCTTTCAAAGGGTCAAAAGCCCCCATTTTGCGTGACGTTCGAACTGGGTCAAACAGTGCATGTCAAAAACCTAACTTGACAAGCAAGACTTCCATGTGTAAAATGGCGACTGTTCTACAATTGTCAAGCTCCTAGCGCATCAAAGGATTGTTTAGTAGAATTAGCTGTAGTCACACTCACTCAAGGTCATGATGTAAGGGGAGTGGGGGAATTGTCACTGGTGTAGTAAAAGGGAGGGACGGGGGGAGCATAACCTCTATAGAATACATAGATAACATTTTATAGCGGTTATCACCCCCCTTCAGCATTGATAATGAACATCTTGCACTATTGCTTTGCGTGACTGTGCTTTAGTACTGGTAGACAAAAACCTGTGGGAATAAATTGCTTAAAGTAACAGTAACAACAGTAGGTGAACTATGTGATGTTTATACTCACAGGGTTTGACAGCGGCAAGCGTGCATGACCATATAAGGGAAATAATCTTGATTGCGGCGGAAAACTCCAATCAAACAATCAACAGCGGCGATTGTGGATAATCGTTATGTCAAAACACTCTCCATAATAGTAATCTCGCTTTGATTAGATAGTCCCATACTTATATATAGAACTCAATAATAATGAGCTAAGTTTGTGATTAAATTTTTATTAGTTTTATCTATAAAATCTGTTTTCTAAATTACATCCGTAGCTATAGAGCTTTCAAGTTACCTACCAGATTTTGTGACACCTGACAGATGAAAGTTTTTATTGACGTTGCAATTCTATTTGACATAATTTGTTTCACAATGCGACATGTATATGTCATGTTGTTAGAATGAAAAACGCCAAGCAACATGTGCTATGACCGCACTGGTGACGAGAAATTTGTTGAATTCTTACGAGACTTGGTATCCCAATTCAGTCGTTTGATGACTATGACCGTACACGGTCACATGCTGTTATATGCCCATCTCAGTGCATGTGAAAATTTTACCATGAGAGTGGGGGGAGAGAGATGGCAATATACAGAACTTAAAGGCACACTTGCCGCCGTAGCCTGTTTAAATTTGCTAAGAAAACCAATTTACATGAGCTTACTACGACTAATACCACTAAACTTAAACATAGGACACATAAAACATGTCCAGTTAGCTTTAGACTGTAGAAATGGGGTGAAAAACGAACGAAGAATCGAAGCCTGATTACAACAACAACGATCAGTGTCGGTCAACTTTCGTGTTGGATTACCCTCCTTTCAGGCCTTTGTATCTGTGGTTTACACTCAAACAATTATCAGCAGGCTTTTCCAGTCGCTGTTAACCGATCGTCAGTCTGTATTTCTCAGATAAATAGGCCTACGTAAAATTACACTGTGCCGTTAGTTCACTCACTCGACTGAAACATAAAATCGCCAATAGGGGGCAGTTCGGTTTGTTTACGTTCCGGGTAGGTAACAATTCAAATTTTCAAATTCAAATTAAAAATACAAAGTGACGTCCAAACTTTTAAATTTTGGTAAAAATAGAAAGTTCCTAACTTATATTGTCTGGGAAAAATACAGAAAACAGTCTTTCTTTTTTAATGTAAACAATATTCCTGATTTTCGCGGCAAGTGTGCCTTTAAAGGAACTAATCACATTTAAATTTACCATAATATTTCTATTTATTTTACTTGGGATAAAAGGTGGTACATGTACATGTAGGCCGATTTTTAGGGAAAAATGTAGAATTAATCAGCAATTAGTGGGAATTCCGTGTTACAAACTGTTTATTGTCTAAATTGAAGTACATCCTACTGTAATGAGTTGTGAAAGCTATCTATCTGATAAACTGTGAAGGGCGGCCCTTAAGTTTATTTCTTAAATAACAGAATCCACACAAAAAACTTGACAAATTCAGAAGACCACGTAATGATCGGCCAGGCTGTAAAGGTTCATCGGCTCGCTCTGGAGCCTCTGTTATAAAATCCTGTGTAGCCAAAACTAGAAGTAAACCTACCAGCTGCAAAGGAATTCAGAAGTTTGAAACTTTTCATTAAATCGTCTATCAGGGGAAAGAAGTTTTCAATTAATCCTTCAAACACCCTCCCAATATGTGTAGAAAGATAAAATGTGGGAATTTCTTTGCCGCCGACACGTTGCCGTTTAAACGGCCAAGAAAATCACTGAATTTTTTTTTCTTCTAATTTTAGGGAGGGGGTCCCTCAAAGGAGCAGCAAGAAGAGCAAAGAGAAAAACAAGAGGAAATGAAAAACACTCTTTTATCTCAAGTTTTAGATCAATCTGCAAGAGCGAGACGTAAGACATTTATTACTGCCCCCAGTTGGAATGTATGACTCAAAGGGACAAAGTTAAATAGTTATTTTTGGAGGGGCATTGGGTGGAGAAGGGGGGGGGGGACCGAGATATTTATCCAAGGAGGTCAAGCAAATGCCGAACGGAATCGCTTTTTGTTATGTTAAACTCGTTTGTCCGCATTGTTCAGGTGGTAATCAAAAAACTATAAAGATGTGACAGTTTCTATATATCAAGAAAAGCCTATTGTATATTGAATGCAATAAAATATGGCCTATTGTATATTGAATGCAATAAAATATGGCCTATTGTATATTGAATGCAATAAAATATGGCCTATTGTATATTGAATGCAATAAAATATGGCCTATTGTATATTGAATGCAAAGTAATATAAGTGGGTTGGCTTTATCTCAACAGTTACTGTGTACTTTTAGTGACATTAGTGGCTTCAAATCTATAGTAGTAGTATTTTTCTTAAGCCAATTCTGCTTATCATAGTTTGTTGACATGGACATTTTCGTCTGTCTGCCATGCTATGATAGAGCAAGTGATGTCAGCACTAATCAAGCTATGATAATCATATTTTCTTTTTGCCCGTAACGAAATTTCATTAGAATTGATGATGAGAAATGATGTCAATGCCATACAATTCAGTGTCATCAAAAACATATTATAAACCAAAAGGGTCTACAGAAACCTTAGCCAAGTCTGAATTTGAGATGTTGATGTTTCTCTTTTTCAGTAAACACTATTTCATTAGCTAAACCTGAAAAAGCCAAGTCAATAGAGAATATGGTGATTCAAATGGCAAGAATGGGTCAAATACAAGAAAAGGTGAGATGATTTGTTATTTCAGCGTTCTACAGGGTGAACTCTCCAGGTGGAATCAATTTCAGTTAGATTTTCCAGGTGAGGTTGTCAGTTGGATTTTTCAGGTGAAATTGTGCGTTCCAGCGTTCTACAGGGTGAACGCTCCAGGTGGAATCAATTTCATTTGGCTTCTCCAGCTGAGATTGACAGTTGGATTTTCCAGGTAAGATTGTCAGTTGGATTTTCCAGGTTATATTTTTAGTTGGATTTTCCAGGTGAGATTGTCAGTTGGATTCTCCAGGTGAGATTGTTAGTTGGATTCTCCATGTGAGGTTGTCAGTTGGATTCTCCAGGTGAGGTTGTCAGTTGGATTCTCCAGATTATATTTTCAGTTGGATTTTCCAGGTGAGGTTGTCAGTTGGATTCTCCAGATTATATTTTCAGTTGGATTTTCCAGGTGAGGTTGTCAGTTGGATTCTCCAGGTTTGATTATCAGTTGGATTCTCAATGTTATGTTGTCGGTTGTATTCTCCAGGTGAGATTAACAGTTGGATTCTCCAGGTGAGATTGTCAGTTAGAATCTCCAGGTTATATTTTCTGTTGGATTCTAAAGGTTAAATTGTCAGTTAGAATCTCCAGGTCATATTTTCTATAGGATTCTAAAGGTTAAATTGTCAGTTTGAATCTCCAGGTTATATTTTCTGTTGGATTCTAAAGGTTAAATTGTCAGTTAGAATCTCCAGGTTATATTTTCTGTTGGATTCTAAAGGTTAAATTGTCAGTTAGAATCTCCAGGTTATATTGTCAGTTGGATTATCCAGGTGTGATTATCAGTTGGATTTTCAAAGTGTGATTATCAGTTGGATTTTCAAAGTGTAAATATTAGTTGGATTTTCCAGGTTACATTTTCTGTTTTATTCTCCGGGTAAGATTGTCGAGTAAGCTGATGTAGCCTGCCATATAAGTGTGATGGGATTGAATGCAACAAACAACTTATGAAAAACCTTGTATTGTTACAATATTTGGGCCTGGGTAAAACTTTGTTTTACTAATGATCACAAATATGTCTTCCAATTCATCAATTTGTTTTATATATTTCAGCTGAATGAAGATCAATTAAAGTCCATACTTGAGCAGATTAATGAAAGAACTCAAAAGAAAACCACAGTTACAGTAAGAAGTCAACTTTTTATTACCTATTTAGAAATGAGATTGTAATACCACTGAAAAATGTTCGTAGGTTAAAAAAATCTAGATTAAAGTTGTTGAAATTTAGTATAAAAAAGGGTCCAACGAATATGTATTTGATTCTCCCATTGGTTTCTGGTTCAGAAAATTCTGTTTAATGCTATGGATCTGTGAAAGAAATATTGACAACTAATTAAAGGCTAGTCATTGCTTATAAAAAGAACAAGTGTTTGAAAGACATACTGGTCAGGCCTGTCTTCTACCTAGATTTTTCTAGGGGAAAACAACATTTTTACTTTCTTTTCCCATGATCCTATGGGGTTCAATCTCAGTCTGTCGATATTTTACCATAACTTAAGATGCGTAAGCATTGTCAATGTAATACAAAGTGTTCCAGAAAATTCTACTGACTGGGGCGGAGCTCCTGTCTGTTGTCAGCCTAATGAAATATCATAGGTTTACTTTATTACAACAATTTATGATTGGGTATAAATGTCTACATGATATACCCCTTTAAAACACAATTTAATAGAAACTTGTCTCCATGGTTATTTTAGACAAGAAGATTTTCCCTGTGCCCGTGTGTTTTAGTGTTCATAAATTAATAGCAAGTCAGTGATTGTATAAAGCTTCCAAGAAATTGATATTACATGTACATCTCATTGTTTTCCATTTCAGTTTAACAGAAGGCGGATGGATGATTCAGATGAAGACTAAATCGAAAAATTAATTTCAAATTCAGTTGAAATGTGTTGTATGCTCACAGCTTTTCTCCCATGGAGTCTCCCTAATGGGACACACACATTAACATGTGACAAAAGACTTGATAAACTGATGACTTTGGTCTGACCTTTGATAACCGAGGGTGACAGCGCATGATTTTCTTCTTCGCACTGATTACACAAATTTTGATTCGAGAGAAAAGCTTAACGACAGGATATGCAGCAGGAAAATCTTGTATTATTCATTAACATTTCAACTATCAATCATTTCGAAAATGAAAAAAACTGAAAAAAATGTTAACAATGAGAGTAGAGGTATTTTGCAGTTTAGACTACAATACAGGGAGGTCCTGAATGATATAACAATTAAACAAGTCATTGCTTTATTAATAACTGAGTGTTAATTATGCTCGTTAGTTTTCTCTACTGATTAGGATGTATAATGCTTATGTCATTCACTGCAGCCCTGGTAATTCACCATTTTAAACCAGTTCAATGATTCACTTCAATAGAACCAGCACAGAGCCTGGTTTCCTCCCACACTAAAACTGGCAACACCGCCATATAAGTGAAATAATCTTGAGCGCGGCGTAAAACACCAATTAATCAATCAATAGAACCATCATACAAAGTTACCTCAGACCACAGAAAACAAACATGTCTTCAAGTCCTTTTTTTCTCCCTACTGTGGTGCTTATTTGCTACACATGGTTGATATCTGCTGTTCGTTGTGCCAAAGTGTCGTAATCAACTCACAGTTATGTCAAAACGGATATCTAACTCTTACTAATTCAAGTCATGTCCCAGGCTTAGTTAAAGTGAACACTTTAGGTAAAATACAATATACTTCATCTTAAAGACAATATCTACCTGGTCCCAAAACATGGTTTATTTATTGTTTATGACTTTCCTACAAGAAGCTATGGTTATTTATTCTCAGGTGTCTGGTGACTGGATGTCACTGAAACATGTGCACACCTGGTATGCTAACCTGCTATTGGTGTATTTAGGTCAAATAAACCAATCATATTGCCAGTTGTAAGGTGTGCACATGTTTCAGTGACATCCAGTCACCAGACATCTGAACCATAGCTTCTTGTACGAAAGTCATAAAAAATAAATAAACCCTGTTTTGGGACCAGGTAGATATTGTCTTTAAGATGATGTATATTGTATTTTACCTAAAGTGTTCACTTAAAACATATATTGTAAATATGTGTGTGTTGCGCTATCTACATTGTATTCCACATTGAGTTATACCCCATTACTATCAGATCTCAGGACAACTTGTATGTCAGGGGAGGTAATCAATAAATTTACACGGTCTTTGTTTATAACTTTTTGTGTTTGGCTTTACAGCGATTTTGTGTTGATACTCAATTCTCTCTTAATAGTCTGACTCATACCGTCCAGCCATTGGTTGATGGTTGGAATGCAAACTCAGTAAAACGAAAATTTGTCAAATTTTTTAGTGGGTCAATGTGGATTGATTGATTGTTTGGTGTTTTACGCCGCGCTCAAGATTATTTCACTTATATGGCGGCGTTGCCAGTTTTATTGTGGGAGGAAACCGGGCTCTTTGCCCGGAGAAAACCCACGACCTTCCACTGGTAACTGACAACCATCCAACATAGGTCGTTCGAGTGAAAACCCAGTCAGAAAATTTTCCAATCTTTGGACTGAGTGGGATTCGTACCCGCGGCCGATTGGTGGAAGTTTGTTCGGATTGAGCGTCCAACGCTCTACCTACTGAGCCACGGAGGCCCCCGGTCAATGTGGAAGGTTTGCCATTTAGCCCCCTTAGGTCAGGGTTTCTGCTGGATGAGAACCCAGTGTCCTGGCTACCCCATAATGCACTTAACACTGACATGTACGCGAAATGATGTTAAGTGCAATCAAGGATCAGAATGCCAGAACAAATACCCCCCAAACTATAGTGTTTAAACACTTCCTGTTCTGCAGCCAATGGAAACGCCTGGTTTCCTTGTTTTATAATCTGTTAACCTTATTATGGAAATAGAGTGATCGAGTAAGTGATTTGGGTTTTACGTCCTGCTCAACAGTATTTCAGTTATATGAAGACGTCTCCTTGTAACAGGGCGGATTTCCACCGCTCTTTTAGGTGCTGCCTCACCGAGACGACTTGCCGATATGGAAATAGAAAAGTACCTCATGTCTGGGTGAATTATGTCAGGCCATACCACAGCTTTCAAAATGCCAAACCAAGTCAAAGAGATGTGACGTGAAATGTGAAATTATTGGGAAAGAGTAAAATATACATGCCAGCCCATCCTCGGATACCCAGGGTTAAATTCTCGACAAGCTCGTAACGTGAGCGTAAGCGGAATTTGTAACCGTGGGTTTCGACGATGATGCCAGCCAGGTATTGGAGATCTGTAATGCACGCAGATAAGAGTATTATTAGGAAATCAGCCTTTTTGAGATTGAGTGAAATTCAATCTTTCCACATTCTCAAAAGTGGGAAGCATTTTCACAAGATCTTTGTCTGCTGATATGTGATAAGCTTTGTATAGCATACAGTCTCTTGGCAACTATAGGTTCACAGACTCGCTGCATAAAACCTATAATCATCGCAAATCCATGCTATAACTATAATTGAAAAGTTAAGCTGACAAAGGTTATTCATGGGCAATCACTCTGATTGATTGATAGTTTGGTGTTTTACACCACGCTCAAGATTATTTCACTTATATGGCGGCGTTGCCAGTTTTATTGTGGGAGGAAACTGGACCCGGAGGAAACCCACGACCTGGTAACTGGCAACCATCCCACATAGGCCATTCGAGTGAAAACCCAGTCAGAAAATTTTCCAATTTTTGGACGGAGTTGGATTCGAAGGCAATCACTCTGAAAATAAGTTTGAAAAAAATTCAAATGCTTAAATGGAACAACTGCACACTATGTGAGTCATGTACACAATATTTCAGAAGTAGTTTTCATGTGAGAACAAACTTAAGTTTTCTTATAGGGAATGGGAGTATTGTGAGAATTCCACAAATTTCCTGTCACCAGCGCTGTCAATACGCATGTAGGGAGCCTTTATTGTTCGAATGTGACGCTCAGTTCTGACGTAGAATAAAAATCGCCAGTCAAACTGATGTCATCAAAAAATGTCATCTGTCACCGGATATCGCTAAATCTCTCGGGACACTCCCAGGCCCTATTGCCTGACAAAAGTAAATCAAAATCCATAACTCTGGAAATAATTCTGCGAGAAGTTTCAAATGCACAAATGTTGTAACTGCATAGCACAGGCAAGATGCACACAAAATTGTTGTTTGAAATAGACCAAGTGATTCAGGTCAAAAGCTGCGAATATGGACACACAAGACATTTGGAATGCATAGAAAGCACAACATCTCACTGAGAACCATGTGAGAACAATATTTCATTGATTTAGCATTAAAGCAACAGATTGATTGTTTGATAGATGTTTTATGTCGCTCTCAAGATTATTTCACTTATATGGCGGTGTTGCCAGGTTAAGTGGGGGAGTAAACTGGGCTCTTTGTACTGACCTGGCCACTCTTGGACATATCGTGATCAAATGAAAAATCCAGTGAGAAATTTCTCAATTTTAATTAGGTAGGTCTGAGTGAGAACCCTCGCCACATCGATGGAAAGCCTGTGTCAGACTGAGGAACTGTCACTCTGCCGACTGAACCACCCTTAAAAGCTATAAAAATAATAGTCTGCACAAGGTTAAGTGTAAATTTGACAACCATTTGTAATGGTGAAAGCCAATAACTCAAGAAATAATCTACTCAACTACAAACCATGGGCAACATGTACCCACAAGACCTGGAAAAAAAAACTACTAGTCAGAAAAACATCATGTGTACAAAAAGACATTCTGGTAGATTTCAGTAATTAACATACACCCTCCCTCCCTTTCTGGGAGCTCAGTCGTCAGAGTGATCATCTCCAACAAAAAGGTGCGGGTGCAAATCCCACTCCGTCCGAACAAAACTATAAACATTTTAGATTGGATTCTTCACTCAAAACATGTATGTGGAAGAGTTACCAGGTACTCGTAGGTGTGAGGGTTTCCTCCGAGCCTGGGTCGAGTCAGACCAAAGACTTTAACAGTGGTAGCTGCTACTGCTTCGCTTGGCGCTCAGCAATAGGAGTTAGCGCAGCGACTGGTTGGCCCGGTGTCAGTATACTGTGACTGGGTGAGGGGGCTTGCTGGTTGTCTTCGGCAAGTCGTCTCGGTGAGGCAGCACCTAAAAGAGCGGTGGAAATCCGCTCTGCAACAAGGAGACGTCTTCATATAACTGAAATACTGTTGAGCAGGACGTAAAACCCAAATCACTCACTCACTCCCCGAGCAAAGAGTCTGATCCCCCCCCCCCCCCCCCCCCTCCACTAAATCTTGCAATTCTGTCATATAAGTGAAATAATCTTGAGTGCGGTGTAAAACATCAATCCACGAATTAATCAAACCCTTTCTCCTAACCTCGTTGTGGATATAATGACTGCTCTGGTTCAGTATACGTAACCAGTACAGGAATACAAAAAAGAACAGAAATTTGAATGTATAAATAGATGAATTGTTATTCTTAACAATACTATAAAAATATGACACTGGGGTAAATATATAATATCTGAGATCACAGTGTAAATTGCAATGGAAGATTCAGCTATCAGTCTTCATGATTGTTATCTAGAAAAATAAATAGGTCACAATTCCGTTATAAATTTTATTTCAACATCATAACTTATTTATGCTAAAGTTTTTCTGGTAAAATCTTCTTGGAATCAAATCTATTGGGGGGAGGGGGAGGGACTAGTGTGTACGTCGAGACAAATCCTCTTTGACATTATTCCACTCTCTGTACCCTGACCTGGTTAGCTCCCCTCCTTTCACAGTCCCTCAGTCCGTCAAACAACACGTTTGGATTCTTTAGGAAATAAATCTGCTAATAACTGCTTCTTGTTGACTTTTCCGATGGGACTGCGAGGCATTATCGGAACAGACTTTATCACAGTGGGGATCAAATAAGGCGGCATTTTGTCTCGACCCCAATCTCGTAGAGATTCAAGGGAGACAACTTTGTCCTCTCTAAAAACGATAACGGCTGCCACCCGTTGTCCCCATGTTATATCAGGCAGACCTAAAACTGCGCAGTCTTCAATATCTGGATGCGCCAGTAAATGACGCTCCACATCAAGGGCGCTGATTTTATAACCTCCGCTTTTAATAACATCCACCGAAGTCCGGCCAACAATTCTGTAAACTCCATTCTCATACACAGCAGTATCACCTGAAAAGAAAAACAAAAGATTAAAGTGGCATGAGCTGCCAAAATGTTGATATTTTGACGTAAAAACAGAATGTTGAAATTATCGGCTATTTTTCTCAAGACATATAATTCAGAAGCTTTTTAGTGCTTCTAGTCTCAAGAATGTACGATAAAGTATTGTTTTGAACTAACTTTGACTGAGAATGAATGAATGGTCGTCTCGGTTATTTAAATTTTGTTTACTTTGCGAACACTATTCCGGTTCGTACAAGCGACATACTGTATGCATTTTCCTCATTCCAATGCCAATCATAAGTTTTTCGATGGCCTTCAAAGCCTCTTACTGTCGTGACGATCAGAATCTATGAAAAAAGTGTGAATTTCGGCAGCTCATGCCACTTTAATTATCACCTTTTCGGTTGTTTATTCTTTGCAAGCAATTCATGCTAATTTACATTGACTGAATGATGTTTTATGGTGCTGCACTCAAGATTATTTCACTTATACAACAGCTAAGTGAGAGAGATAACCCTGAACTACATTGAGTACCTGCAGAAGTCTATGAATGTGGAAGTGTGAAGCGTCCCATTACATAGTATTCAGGGCATTGGCGCCTTTTGACCCAGAGGTCACCATACACAGAGCCCTCTCTCGGTTAGTCAGAAAGCGTGGCTTTTCTTCACTTTCTCCTATGAACTATTATGGGATGCATAAGAAAAAACATGGCGAACGCTTTAGATAAGACAACAGTACTTGATGGAGCAAAAGTTAAAGTTTCCGAAGAACTTCGTAAAGTTGAAAATGAGACAAGAAGACTTGTTTGGAACGGTTCGAGTCAAAATGGAGATATCAGAGTTGCATGTTCGGTAAAGCTTTTATAAAAACCAATGCATTCTCCGAACTGCGGTTACTGGAATTGCCGATAGATGCAGTAAGTGGAGAATGAATTTATTTTCTGATTTGAAATTGCGCAACCGTTGACAATTTCAAAATCTACCGCGCATAAACGTCACATAGTGTAGTATAAGCAGACTGAAAGAGCCAGTGCCCTGAACATGGGGTAATGCGACATTTCACACTTCCCTGTTCATAGACTTCTGGTACCTGACAATCCTACCAAATTTGAATGCAATTAAGTGAAAAACATATTTATAAATTTTGTAAAAGAATTTTGGACTGAATGGAATTTAACACGCGACATATCAATGGAAAACTATGTATCTCTCCGCCAATGGAGGCACTGAGCCCCCCCCCCCCCCCCTTATTTCATGAAGAAAATTCTCCGTTTAAACCACATCAAAGTAATCAGCCAATGAAGAGAGGGCTGAAGATAAAGATAAGGTTAACTTGAACATTCCTTTCAAATCCCAATTCATTCATTATATTTTCAAGTTTCAACTGATACAAGCCGTTATTCGATGGGTTGTGGTTTTTGACTAAGGAAATAAGAAATCAGTACCTGTTTTAAACCATCCATCTCTAGTAAAAGATGCTCGGGTTTCATCAGGTTTATTGAAATATTCTTTAAAAACACCTGGACCTCGAATCATTAATTCACCTGCTTCACCTTCCATGCCTGTATAAAACATCGAAGTCATCAATCTAGTTATAACTTTTGAAAGACATTTAGAAGTAGGGAACATAAAGTAACATAAAGGCATAATCTAGCTTCATCAGGTGTATTACACTAAGCTAGAGGTAATTCTAGCGAAACGTTGTGAGAAATAAACCTAAGAAGTAGTTATCCAGAAAACTATGCCTTTATGTTATCAATTTAGTTGTTTTGTAAAGAGGTTGTACATGTGAGAATTTCACATATACATTGTATCCAGGTGCTCATTACCATCACTTCAACGTTCAACAACAACAAAACTTCCGTCACAAGTGCAGAACGAAATTCAATGAAATAAGGTCACTGATTGGCTAAGAAGCTTCTACCTAACTGGTAAACATGAGCAGACTGAAGCTTGACAAAAGAAAGTTGTTGATTCGCCCAGAATGTACCACGTCACAAACAGGTACATCCAAGACATATATGTGGCCGGTTTTTCGGCCGCTCGGGTCCAAAGGGTTAAATGTAATTAGTTTTTAATTCTGCAAATTAGTGATGCTACTTGATTTATTGGGGGATAGAACAGGCACATGGTATCTGAAAACCATCTCAAAGAAAATGAAGAAAAAGAGGAATTACCTTAAGACATGTGAGATAGGGAATTCTCCGAACTGAGCCCTGGGGTACTCACTGAAGGCCAAGGGTTTCCTTCAAGCAAAGAGCTTCCTTTCCTCTCCAACTAAACCCGGTAGCACCGCCATATAAGTGAAATATCTTGAGTGTGGCAAAAAAACATTAATCAATCAATCAGAACTGACCCACACAAACCCTGGTCATCAGCCCATTTGAACGAGACAACCATCTCTCTTCACCCACCTAAAAATTTAAGAAACATTTATAAAATTCTATAATGATATACCTTCTTTGAGTGGCATTTAGAAGTTGGTGGTATAGGGATGTGGTATAGGGATTGATAAGGATGTTAGGATCGACATCGAAACATCACCAGAAATAAATTAAGAAGTTGTTATCCATAAGTGACTTGTTAATGATATACCTGCTGTAGTTTGGCTTCCCCTATGATTGCCCCAGGTGATGGCATCATAACCTGTCTTAGAATAGACGTTCGACTTGGCTATACACACCTCAACACCGGGCATTGGTTTGCCAACACTACCTATACCAAACAAACACAACAATATAATGCATTTGTGAAGCTAATACTGTCCTTCATGTTTACTTTTTCAAAGTAACCTAGCAACCTCCGTGCGCAGACACTCAAGTAGCCTACCATCAATGGGGCGTGCCATGGGATGGTTACCAGATATTAACTGAATGTCAGGGTTTTCCGTTGATATATTTCAGTTGGAGAAGGTTACCAGATATCAACTGAATGTCAGGGTTTTCCGTTGATATATTTCAGTTGGAGAAGGTTACCAGATATCAACTGAATGTCAGGGTTTTCAGTTGGAGAAAAAGGCTATCCTTCAAAAGGATACACCGCTCAAGTTTGTTGTCATTCTCCTTTCACCTTCAGATTAGATTAGAAAAATAGAAAGTGGTCAATCTCGAATGAAAGGCTGCATTTCAACTTTTCACCAAAAATGTACATGTAAAAAGTTATTTAGAGAATCTCCTGCTGCTATGGTTTTCTGTCTGACAGTCAGTAAACAAACAGCTGAGAATGCACCACACATGCAGCCGCAATGGGACAATACCACGCACCTAACCACAACAAAGCGACCAAAGGAATTTCCAAATAAAACTGCCTATCCAGCAGTCACTGGAAGATAGAAAAGTTACCAATGGCCATCTGGAGACATGGAGCCTGTTTCACAAAGCGGCGTAGATGTATTTTTTGCGTAACTTTCTAACTAACGTATCTCTACAGTATGAGTTGCTAAGACATTTACGTAAAAACTTCCGCTACGCCGCTTTGTGAAACAGGGTCCTCATCTTTATATAAACTACAGTCGAATAGCACACACTTTATCGTTCTTTCTGTCGCAGGTTCTGGACACTTTATCGTTCTTCCTGCCGCAGGTTCTGGACACTTTATCGTTCTTCCTGCCGCAGGTTCTGGACACTTTATCGTTCTTCCTGCCGCAGGTTCCGGACACTTTATCGTTCTTCCTGCTGCAGGTTCCGGACACTTTATCGTTCTTCCTGCTGCAGGTTCCGGACACTTTATCGTTCTTCCTGCTGCAGGTTCCGGACACTTTATCGTTCTTCCTGCTGCAGGTTCCGGACACTTTATCGTTCTTCCTGTCGCAGGTTCCGGACATGTCCCTTTAATTCAAACAAACAATTATTTCTATTATAACCTTAAAACGTACCAGCAATACGGTTTCCATGGAGAGGGTTGCTAAGGGCCATACCAATCTCTGTCATTCCGTATCTCTCCAGGAGGCGGTGCCCTGTAATCTCCTCCCACTTGTCCATGATTGGCTGAGGAAGAGCAGCAGAACCGCTAACCATTAACCTAGATTGGGGGATAGAAAAATGATCACTGTTTGCGTTAGGAAGGTAATACTATCTGCTATTGTATCAATATTTAGTACTGTGCCAAGGCAGGTTACGACTGGTGTAACAGTTATCAATATTTATGGGCACTAAATCACAGACACAGGGAAAATCTTCTCAACCAAAATAACCATGAGACAAGTTTCAAATTGTGTTAAAAAGGGGGTAAAATTATAGCTACCAATATCACCATAAGGTAAAGAGACACTATGATTCCCACTGAATAATTTTACATAATAGACCACAGTCACAACTTATGATGGTTTAATAAACCGAAATATGGAACATTAATTATGCTTTCTTTCTTCAGAGTTGTGACTGTGGTTTATTATGTAAAAAGAAAATTGTTGCAAAACTTGGTGAAATAGAGTTTAATTCAACTACATGTTCATCTGTGGGATTGTAAGATTAAACCAGTAGTTTAACTGAAAGGCAAAGCAAAAATTACTTATTTATGTGGTTGTATATCCTATCACAATGTATTAAAAATACACCAAGGTTAAAAACTGCATTTTCATTACTTACACTCTCTTACACTATTACAGAAATCCTACAAATATAACAGAAAGTCATTTGACTCCGGCTCCTGCGACTTGCTTCACAAAACCATGTCGCGTTCATCAGCCACATGGTATGTTGCTATGACAATTAAATGTACCTAAAAATATGTCTACACCTAGTGAAACAGGCTCCTGGGTGCACTTTCACGAAGCAGCCACAAAGAGTGATCAACCGCAGTTGCCATGCTAACTATGGTATCCATTGGCAACGAGGCTTTGTTTTTTTTGTTTTGTCCAAGATTTATTGATTGCTGATTGTTTGGTGCATTAGTGAAAGGCTGTTCGGATTGAGCGTCCAACGCTCTACCTACTGACCCACGGAGGCCCCTGTTTTGTCCAAGAGGCTACTGTTCTTTATTAGGGCAAGATAAACAAACAACCTTACTGACCTAATGCGTGATAGGCATGACGAGCGGACATATTCCTTCATCCATCTTGATCCACGTCCACGGCCAATCCGACTGTTGTAGTTTTCAATGAGTTTAGCGTAGACAGTAGGAACAGCCATGAAAAGGTTAATTCGTTGGCCATTATTAGCACTGGCTGGGTTCAAAAGTTTGGACCAGACCTGAAATGAAATGATCCATTAATTAATATTTTATGGGGTTACCAGGTTTAGTGTAGTGGGGGGGGGGGGAGAGAGAGAGGCGGGCTTTTTACTTGAGGGAAACCCTGGGCATCAACATGTATAAGGCTACCCTTAAAAAAAACACTCAATTAATTGGGGACTGAGACGGACTCAAGCCTGTAACCCATTGATGTATGGTCTGTGTCAGACGGAGACCATGGCTCTACTGACTGAGCCACCGAGACCCTTCCCCTTCTAAGGAAATTAGAAATCAGTCACTTTTTGGATTAGTTAATTATTTAAGCCCATGTCAACATTTTTGTTTTTGAACATGAAATTTGATGAATCGAGTTTTGAAATGCAATTGTCATGATGGACAGTCAAGGCAATTGGTCATACAATATCACAGGCAAGGATCTGATTAAGAATCCTTGATAAAAGTAACATTAAACAGGTACAAAGTAGCAAGCTGAAAGAACATTATGACATTTTTTTTATTTTTCTTATAAAGAAATGGCAGCCAAAAGCCCTTTTGTGTTACCAGTCCAGAAATCGTGTGTTACCAGTCCAGAAAATGTGTGTTACCAGTCCAGAAATCGTGTGTTACCAGTCCAGAAATCGTGTGTTACCAGTCCAGAAAATGTGTGTTACCAGTCTAGAAAATGTGTGTTACCAGTCTAGAAAATGTGTGTTACCAGTTCAGAAAATGTGTGTTACCAGTCCAGAAAATGTGTGTTACCAGTCCAGAAGATGTGTGTTACCAGTCCAGAAAATGTGTGTTACCAGTCCAGAAGATGTGTGTTACCAGTCCAGAAGATGTGTGTTACCAATCCAGAAGATGTGTGTTACCAATCCAGAAAATGTATGTTACCAGTCCAGAAAATGTATGTTACCAGTCCAGAAAATGTATGTTACCAGTCCAGAAAATGTATGTTACCAGTCCAGAAAATGTATGTTACCAGTCCAGAAAATGTATGTCAAGTAAGTATTCAGAATTCGGCATTTGTTAATTGAATGTATTTACTTTCAGTAACAACTTTGGCTGAACAGACTCAAGGCTCTATGAATATTGTTTTCTATTTCACAGCTAGTACTGTAAGCGATAAAGCAGCCAACCTATTTTGAAAAAAATATCTTTGAAAAAAGGTTTGTATAATTCTTAACGAAATTATTTTTGCTTACTATTTTTGGGTCAAATTTTGGCAGCATGACACAGGTAGCTCCACAATAGAGAGGGGTAAGTAGGGTGTTGACTATCCCATGTACATGATGCAGAGGTAGGACATGTAGAATGACATCTGACTGTTTCAACCCCCAAGCAAATTTCAGACTTTGACCTCAATGACCTCGGTGACCTAAAAAAAAGGTTGACATCCACGAAAATCAAACTTGACCAAGGTCTCTCTAATGTGTCTCTATATACCAAAAATGAAAGATTTGCATCTTGTGGTTCTTAAGCTATCGCGTTCACAAGAAATCGGGACGGACGGACGGAAGGAGGGAAAGACGGATGGACGGAAGGACGGAAAGACGAATGGAGGGACGAACGGGCAGCATTTCCAAGTCCCCCTTCCACTTACGTGGCGGGGGACAAAAAAAGATTTGTATAATTCCTAACGAAATTATTTTTGCTTACTATTTTTGGGTCAAATTTTGGCAGCATGACACAGGTAGCTCCACAATAGAGAGGGGTAAGTAGGGTGTTGACTATCCCATGTACATGATGCAGAGGTAGGACATGTAGAATGACATCTGACTGTTTCCACCCCCAACACTGTATCATGGACTCAACCCAGGAGTTCAAGTTACCATAACTTATTACAACACCCTAAAACAGAGAAGAAAAAAAATGTTTTACGGATAGGAAGACATTTTGCTTTGATATATCTTTGCCTTTTTTTTATTGTCATAAATTGAAGAATGTGGACCACTATGTAATATGTAGACCAACGAATTTTCCTTGATCATCATACAGTACACCAAAAAAGTAAACACTATTGCACACGCACGTGACGCATGTGAAGTGCAGGTGACACTTGTGAGGCATGCAGGTGACACTCATGAGGCATGCAGGGGACACTCGTGAGGCATGCAGGGGACACTCGTGGGGCATGCAGGGGACACTCGTGAGGCATGCAGGGGACACTCGTGGGGCATGCAGGGGACACTCGTGGGGCATGCAGGGGACACTCGTGAGGCATGCAGGGGACACTCGTGGGGCATGCAGGGGACACACGTGGGGCATGCAGGGGACACTCGTGAGGCATGCAGGTGACACTCGTGAGGCATGCAGGGGACACTCGTGAGGCATGCAGGGGACACTCGTGAAGCATGCAGGTGACACTCATGGGGCATGCAGGGGACACTCATGAAGCATGCAGGTGACACTCGTGAGGCATGCAGGGGACACTCGTGAGGCATGCAGGGGACACACGTGAGGCATGCAGGTGACACTCGTGAGGCATGCAGGGGACACACGTTTTTAGTGGTAGCTTTTTTGGTGTAGTAGTACTGTATGCGAAAGATTGATTGATTGTTTGATGTTTATGCCGCGCTCAAGATTATTTCACTTATATGGCGGCGTTGCCAGTTTTATTGTGGGAGGAAAACGGGCTCTATGCCCGGAGGAAACCTACGATCTGTATGCGAAAGAGATGCTGGGTACTCAACAAAGGTCTGATTGAAGAGCCTTATTTCCTCCACCACTAAACCTAACAATGCCACCCCTTTATAGTGGAATAATCTCGATTGTGATCGTGGCACAAAGCATCAATCAATCAAAAGACAAGGCTTTTCCTGTCCATAAATCTGGAATGCCTCTAAATCAGATGAATAAATATTAAATGCAGAACCATTCAGTCAATCAATCTTATTATACATTAAGGTCAAGAATTACTTATGGATAACAACTTCTTGGTTTATTGGGTGACGACGTTTCGATGTAGTTCGAAACGTCGTCACCCAATAAACCAAGAAGTTGTTATCCATAAGTAATTCTTGACCTTACTGTAACCTTCCAACTTCTAAATGCCATTGAAAGACTTATTATACATGGAGAGTTAATGCCTACCTTGGGAGGTCCTGTGGTTCCACTTGTATACACTATCATGGAGGGCATATTTTTAAAAGCGTTTGTCATTAGCAAATCATCATAACGATTTTTTACTCTTACACGGCGAACTTTCTTAACAACAACATCCGTTTGAAACCAAGCATTTTCTGATGGATGGTAGTCATTGTTGAAAGAAGATGCTGACAGTATTTTCAAAGGAATGTTACGCTTGTTGGATAAAGTCACTGCGGAACTTTCATAGTCCTCGGATGCTAAAATCATGGAAGTTTCCGAATCATTTACAAAATATTCTAATTCAGTGACAGGGTGGGATTTACACAGAGGTACGGCAACGCCCCCTGCCATCCATACTGCCCACTGACCAATCACATAGGAGGCATCATTTCCACATAACAATGCTATTTTCTGATTCGCCAAATGATCGCGCCCCTCTCCGAGGATGTTAATAATCTCTTTGGATAACACTGAACTATGGTGAAGGAGATTGCTGAAGGTGAAGACATTGTTTTCATCAATAAGGGCTGTTTTACTGAGATATTGTTCAGCTTGGAGAAACACTGGTGTGACAGCTGGAGTTCGACGACTGATATTCACAGAACGACTGTAGTTATTACAGCACAACACAGGGATAACAGATCGCAACAAACTCCATGGCTTTCTCTTAATGATGGCCGACATCTCAGCTCTTAAGGAAAACATCTTATATTGGAGAAGTCATTTACGCCTAGAAAAAATCAGAATTCAACACGTAATTATCAGAAATTATCTCAAATGTGTCAAAAAGCAAGGTCTCCTTGAACGTAAATTTACACAAAACAGCACAAAGCGGTCAGTTTCAATTTGAACTTATTCCCTTTTGTGAAACAGATTCCACATAGCAAGATCTCATGAGTGGGACAAACTTGAATGTGACAAGCTACGTTTTATTCCAAATTTCTTTAAATTTGTGTCATCATTATCATATATATATCTAACCTAAGGTTTACTTTATTACAACAATTTATGATGGGAAATGATATACCTCTTTTTAACACAATTAGAAACTTGTCTCCGTGGTTATTTTAGACAAGAAGATTTTCCCTGTGCCCATGTGTTTTAGTGTTCATAAATATATATAAACTGAGGATGGCAATAGTATATTGACCATAGTTAGCTAGAAGAAAGGTGTGAATACTATTGAGGTATTGAGATTTGGTTCAGGTGAGCAAATCTTTTCACAGGGTAGACAGAAATCAAATTGAGAGGACCCTGCCAGACAAGTAGATTCTGACAAAGTCTGTCTCGGTTCATAATGGTGTTTATTTCTGTCTCGGTTCATAATAGTGTTTATTTCTGTCTCGGTTCATAATAGTGTTTATTTCAATTACTAGGAGCATCAGCAACAGCTCAAGAATCACTGGTTCATCGATTTAGCGGGGAGGAAATAAGGTTCTTCAACCAAGAACAAACGAATCAAAGACCTCTTCATGAAGATTATTCAATATTAAAGAAATAAATCACATCTTGATATAAATGTAATAAAGTTTGGAGTGGAAAATATGAATGTTTTGATAATAAAAAGGCCATTCCAACCTTCATGGCCATTTTGTTAGAACCGTCCTCAAATGACCACAACCAATCAAATTGTTCTGGAGTAAAGAAAGCGTGACACAAATCGCTTCTCCCCCTGTGGCCCCCGACACCCTTGCTTCTCCTTCACAAGTGTACCATTGCCGCCCAACGTTTTTCTCGGGTACATCGGTGAAATGCCTAAAAACGCAATGCGGACTCGTGTATGCGTGTCGGATCACGGAACCTTTTTCGGAAAACAGTCCCGCGACAAATATCAAATGGCAGAGGATCTTAGTTGCGGCTCTTCTAGTATCGTGTGTATGTTATCACGTGCAAGGAATGACACAAACAATGCGTCAGAGAAACTCAGAATTCTCTGCGACAAGGAGCGGCCAGCCGTTTGTCTGGTGCTGGACTTTGGCATGATGTTCCCGTGGCGCAGCGTATCAGCACTCTAGGTCGTTCGTTCAAGGGCCATTTTGAAATCATGCCTATTGAGAGAGTTCCTTTTCTCCCTTCCGCTGTAGATGCCAGGCACAGGCGTTTGGAAGGGAAGAGTTTTTGGATTCAAGCATTGCAAACTGTTCGTCCTTTGGGTTTGAGCTTGGACCCGGGAGGATGTCCTGGGAGGACTGGCATCAAAGTAGAATGGCTCGACCCAAAGGCCAGTCATTCCTAATAAAAAGAACAAGTGTTTGAAAGAGATACTGGTCGGGGCGAAACTCCCCGTCTGTCTTCTGCCTGGGCTTTTCTTGGGGGGGGGGGGGGGGGGGGGATGAAACTAGGTGATTGATAGCAAGAACTGTATATTACAACGCAGTGTTGTTGTTGTACCAACACACTTTCACTTTCAGTTCCAGACAACTTATTGACTTATTGAGTGTTTTGGCTTCGAAAGAAAAAAGATGTACTACCTGTGAGACTACAGCAGACTAATTCGAACTGCTGAACATTTTTAATTGGGGTAACGGGTAGAGATTATCAGACAAGACCGTCAAAGACACACGTGTGATTATGGGTTATGAACCCAATTTTTGACAGTCAGTATATATGGAAACTAGGTGATTGATGTCCACAGTTTCGAATCTACAAAATATTGTAGTTGCTAGACACTATAGACAGGTTTATATACCCCAATATACTGGGAATATATTTATTAACGATATTAATCGTTCTGGAGTGATAGCTTATCGAATTTGAAGCAATGAAAACCTTTCTGTTATGTTCAGTTCGCTACGAATAAGCTATAGGCCTACCCAGGCTATATCATTACTGCATTAGCTCCTCTGAATGTGCAAAATGAGTTCGATTCCCGCGTCTGGCGCCAACCATTAATCTTTTTTTTTTCTTTTTTTTCATGTCGACCTTTTCAGTTCTAATTTTTAGGTGGATTTTAGCTTTAACTAAGCAACACGAAGCTGGAAAGAAAAAAATATATGTGCAGAAAACTGCACCAACAGATCTAGTCCTAGGCCAAGAAAACCAACAAAAACACACTTTTAGAAGCGCGCTAATTTTCCAACGGTTTTTTTTGTACACCGTACAGTGAATATAGGCTAATTAAAGATCACAACAAGCAAAATATGGTCAACTTTCAAAGTCCCAATTAAGCCTCTCTATGGCTAATTTAAGACTTACATTCGTAACTCACCAATATTAATTCGATACAAGCTTCAAGAAACTGAAAGCAATTTTTTTTATATAGGAAGTCTTTGAGGAGGGGAGATTAACCTGGGTTTAAATGGGAGGTTTGGAAGTTGACCAATATGGTTTGTGCGCAGTATAGCATGGGACATAGAACATCTCAGATATATTTGTTTGCCGTTGAAACCCGCCTAAATTTTAAAAAAATATATGTTTTTTTTGTTTTACTTCTCCCTTAGTCAACAATGACAAGCAAAGCGCATAAAATAGTTCAGTATTATGTACTATATGAACTGACAGTATCCGAAGCTAAATGAAATTAATCCTATTAACGACATGCCCTCCCCGCCATCTCTAAAAGTGGAAATAAGATGATGTGACGTGAAGTGGCTGCTCTAGCAAAAACAAACTTGGCATGAGTTTCCAAAGACATAGGTGAATGTTGGTCGAAAGGGAAGTAGCTAAGTGTTCGTTATTGCTATTAGGAAGTACAAAATACAAATGCGATACAGGCTTTACAAATATTTTTTTTATTTAAACGTCAGTCCTTTAATTCAACAACTGTTGACAATCAACATTTCTAAAATAAAAAAGTCTGAATTTTGGCAGCAAAAACGAACAACGAAAACCAATTTGAAGACGGAGACTTCACATTTATTTTGTTTGTCTTTCAATACTGAGATAAACTAGGATCTGAGAGTGAGCCGTAATCTGTAGAAGTCTTCCAAAATGCCAACCGGTCGAGCTGTTTCAATGTTAAACGTGGTTTTGAAAAGTCCAAACTTGGGACTAAATTATGTCTCTTCAATGTTTCCACAGAGCTGTTCAGGATTTTGTCAGATATCGTTTTCAGTCGTTCTCTACTATAATCAATACGAATTTTCCATTTCCCTCGGAAAGACATCTCACTTATGGGCTGATAAATAGTTGCGCCTTCTGTTGGCAACTTTCGGATTTGTGTAGGCCTATTCTGAATGCTCCTCGCAAAGTCTTCATCTTCCCGAAGGATCTGGGTTGAGTTTCGTGTTTCCTGAATGCTCCAGACAAAGTCTTGTTCTTCCCGAAGGCTCTGGGTTGAGTTTCGGGTTTCCTGAATGTCGTTGACAATGTGTTGAGTTTCCCGAACACCCTTGTCCACGTTCTGTGCTACTCGAATGCTCTGGACCAGTTCCTGCGTTTCCAGGATGCTCTTAGTCAACTTGTGAGTTTCCCGAATACTTTTCACTAACTCCTGTGTCATGCGAATGTCTTTGGACAAGTTTTGTCTTTCCCGAATGCGTTTGACTAAATCTTGCGTTTCGGTTATATTTTGGGAACTATTTTCATTTGTCATTCCGTACTTCTCCCAGAGACGCTTCTTCACTCCGTAACTGTCGTCTTCGAGGAGTTTAATTTGCTGAAGCCATTGACGCCAAATTGTATCCCTTTCAAGAGTGTTGTTCAATTCAAAATAGCGCGTTTTCTTTCCCTCACAATCTACATTAAGACAAAAAGCTGACCGTGAGTAGAGCCGGACGAAACACAGAGGTACAATCCATTGTAATTCCACTCCTTCATTGTCAGAATCCACGGCAAAACTTTCTTTCTCGGCGGACTCCTTCCAACACTCAGGTGAACAAAGGGAAACCACAATGAAATTCTCCGCGGTTATCACCAAAGAAACTTTGCGAAAACCTCTCCGAAGATGGGTGATTTCAACAAAGGCTGATTCCAGTAACACTACGTCTTCAAAATCACTGTATTCCTCCATCAAAAGTCTTTGGATCGGCCCAATTCTCATCGCGGCTAATTAAGACGGGGTTCTAATGATTCAACGCTTATCAGTTATGGAATGGTCCACCGTGCGGATTATTGTTTGTAACGGAGAATGTTTACGCATTTCAAGCTATGGTCTTTTTAAAAACATTTTTCCAACTGCATCCGGACTTAAAGAACTATCGCCGTGTCTCGGTGAAAATTCTCGAAAATGGAGCAGAATGGATAATTGGATAGCCTATCGGTGGAGTGGGTTGGCGGATTGTTTTCCACTTATTGGCCTATACTCCTTTAACCCCGGTTTCAAAGACGAACTAATATGATGACGGTCAGTTCGGTTGCCTTGGCTGACGTCATAATAAGCAGTGACGACTATGACAAGTACGTCACAATCGTGTGGGACATAAGCCGTCATAACAGTCGCTGGGTCACCCATTTGCGTAAGTGAACAAAGCGGTGCAATCTCATTCTCGCGAGATCCCCTGCTACTACGTGAACGCGACAGACCTCTCAGGCCGTCCCAGGCCATTTGCCTTAGTCTGCTAAGGGGAATCCCGTTTTGCCAGTGCTGCGGAGGAATACTTCTCACTTCAATCATATGATGTCGACATGCAAAATAGCATGTTAAACGCCGGCCTGTTCACAATGGCAGAGGGTAGAAATATAGTCCCTGTATTTCCTCAACGATAATTCTAAACTTAAGGGCGTGTACCAGAAACGAAATACAAGCCAACATATAGAATCAGGTAAACATCACGTACAAATCAATTTTGGAAGTAAGTTTGATTACCCAAATTTTGGGTAAAATGGCTTGGGACGGCCTGAGAGGTCCGTCGCGTTCACGTAGTAGCAGGGGATCTCGCGAGAATGAGATTGCAAAGCGGTGTAGGCTTCGGGGATTTACGTATAGGGTGTTCCGACTGCGAAGTACTCGCTAGTCTTGGGACTTTTTAAAAACATTACAGAAATCCTTGTAGCCTACATATTGGGACAATCATTAAAGTGACACGAGCTACTTAAATTCGGATTTTTTAAATATATATTCCGATTGTCAAGATAAATTCACAGTTTCAAGTATACCTTAAAAACTTAATTTCAATTTTTATTGTACAAAAACACCAAGTGCATAGGCGTAGACAAGAGGGGGGGGGGGGGACTTGGGGGGCTTCAGCCCCTCAAATATTGGCACAAAAAGGAAAAGGCAGAAAACAGCTAACACCATGAGTACAAAGTTTTGACACAACAACGTCCTTCAACGGGATGGCATCCGTCCGGTCTTTGTGTACATGCAGCCAGTTGAGTCTTGATTGTGTTGTAGTGCGCAACCAGGTTTTCAATCTTCCGAGAGTACTGAAACCTCTCTCGCTGGTGGCATTGGTCGACGGCATTACGGAATGAGCTTTGTGAGCTTCACGACTTTTGCGCGGATATTCTTACATGGTTCCATGTGGTTTAAAAGACGCCACTATTTTTTTTTTTGAATAAACATGTTTGCTGTAGTCACATTGTGAGGACACGTCTTCTGATCCATCATTGATGTAGGCAGCCACCATCCAGGGAGAGTTTCCTTAGATACATAATCCAAAGAAGTAAGGAATGTGTCGTGGTATATATATTTATGATCACTAAAACACACGGGCACAGGGAAAATCTTCTTGTCTAAAATAAGACAAGTTTAAAATTGTGTGAAAAAGAGGTATATCATTTAGACCTTTATATCCCATAAATTGTTGTGACAAACCAAACTATGATATTTCATTAGGTTGACGACTGACAGAAGCTTATCGTGATATATACATAGCTTTCGACATCGTAGGCCAACAGAATCATAAAAATGACCGAATAACCCTGGGAAATGGCAAAAACACCAGGAAAATCCTTCCGCTTGATAAATAGTTGGATCCTCATATTTATGCCCCGTTATTAGCCCAGAACGTCCCTCTGGCGATCTAGGACAGCGGAGCTTCCGGGGCCTTGGCGGCCCCTGGACCCTTGGCGGCCCCTGGACCCTTGGCGGCCCCTGGACCCTTGGCGGTCCCTGGACCCTCGCCTATTGAGCTGGGATAGTAATTCAGCCCCCCCCCCCCCCCAAATTCCGAAACGTGTCTACGCCCTTGAAGTGTAAGGCAGAGTACATCGCTGTTGAAATAAAATTATTGGAAAGGCCAGTAAACCGTGCGAACGAACGGAAGATTCAAATATCCTGAATGTATGAGTACATTCTGGGGGGTTTGTTGCTTATACAAAGACCACCTATAAATGTACATTTTTCAGATTGATATCAACGGAAAGCTCTTGTTTTATATACTTAGCGCCATTAAAAACGCACGGTTGAATTTTATGTTTCTACCCCAGTAAGGCTATTGGCCATTTACGTTTTGTTGTTTATTGTTAGTTCGAGTTGAGTTGCAATAACTGGATAACCTGTGGTGTCCCCGACGCGCCTGTCGTGAACATTACGCAACATTTCCTAATAACGTCCATTGACTGTTTCATCGTCACTGAGAACAGCTTTCAGGCTCATTTGTCGTGGTTTCAACACTTTACACGAAGCTCAGCATAAAGACGAAAAAAAAAATCAGAAAAGTTAGCATGCCCCGACTTACGACACAACAAAGGGAACGTGCCATTGGCATGTTAAAGGCGGGTCTCAGTTGTGCCGCCGTAGGGCGTCACATGCAGTGTCATCCCTCCACAATTAGTCGCCTCAGAATCAGGGAACATGAAACTGGCAATGTTGCCGACCGACCACGCCCTGGTCAGCCACGAATCACTACATCCCGCCAGGATCGGTACATCGGTTTGTTGCACACACGTGACCGATTTCGCACCGCGATACAGACTGCTCGTGAGACTGGGAATTAGAAGGCCCAGGGTAAGCCTCAGCACCATCCGACGCCGTCTCCAACAGATGCAGATGCATGCACGCATCCCCTACCGAGGGCCCATATTGACACCCGCCGCACGCCAAAACCGTTTACGATGGGCTCGAAATCATCAGAGATGGCGTATCAATGATTGGAACTCTGTCCTTTTCTCTGACGAGTCTCGTATCTGCCTTGATCGTCCTGACCGACGTCAACGTGTGTGGCGCAGACGTGGTGAACGTTTCGCAAATGCATGTGTGAGGGAAGGAAATCGCTGGGTGGATGTAGTGTTATGGTGTGGGGAGGCATCACTTCTCGCAGACGAACTCCCCTTGTCATTGTTGATGGCAACCTGAATGCTCAGGGTTACGTGGATAACACCCTTCGATCTGTGCTGCTTCCATTCCTCCAAGCCAATGCTGGCGTCGCGACGTTTTAGCAAGACAATGCGCGCCCACACTCTGCAAGGTTGACACAAGACTTCTTGCAACAGAATAATGTGAACATCATGGAATGGCCAGCTTACTCCCCCGATCTATCGCCCATAGAGCACTTGTGGGATCAGCTTAAGAATGTCGTTGCACAACGTCAACCCAGGCCACGCAACCGACGTGAATTGATCCAGGTAGTGCAGGAAGAGTGGGACCGGATCCCACAGCACAGAATAGCCACACTCATCATGTACTTGTGTCGCAGATGTACTGCTTGCGTTGATGCCCGAGGTGGACATACCCATTATTGAATGATGACACCTTCAATTTCTGTATCAACGATTTGTTTGCAAGGAATAAGTCACCAGGGTTTCACATATTGTCAATTTTTTGTCTCATTGTGATGCCAATGCCTTGTTCTTCAATTTAAGAGTGCTTACAATATTTTACACTTTACATTTCTCAAAATATTTCACATTCTTTGGGTCGTGCGTTTTTAATGGCGCTAAGTATACTTTTTGATACAAATGACGCACAACTAGCAAGTTCTGGCGCTGTTTCTCAACACAGGTGTAACTCTGCGCCTGGTCGTAACATAATGTTGGATGTATGTGTTGCCATTACAGTTAGGCCTGGGATTGGACTTAAGTTGGTGAAATATATGTTGAGAAACAGCCCCCAGTTTCAACGAAATTTCACTTATATTTGGCAGAGTATGCCCCTTTAAATCAACGTTGAAAGCTTCATATATACTGAACCGCAAAGAAAACGTCACTCCTTTTTGGATATTGATAATCAGCGTATTTCAAATAGATGTAAACAACACACTTATCAACGGAATTATTCCAAATTTAACATGATCAATCACCATCATCGGAGGACGAATGTTAGAGAATTTCGAGAAAATCGTCTGAACATTGAGTGGATCAGACGGTTGATAAAGATGATAGGAACTTGAGCCCAAACTCTGTGATACGCCTGAGTGAGTTCAGCTGCAGTTGACGGCCTTGAGATTGAGCCTCCTCTGAATCTCGTCCCACAAGTGTTCTATCGGATTTAAGTCTGGACTGAGAGCAGGCCATTGAAGAGTCTGTGTGTTGTTTTGACGGAGGAAGTCTCTCGTTGCTCTGGCAGTATGGGCTCGTGCGTTGTCCTGCTGGAAGACATGATTTCCATGACGAGCAAAATAAGACACGATAAAGGGTCTCAACGCCTGATCGATATAGCGGGCAGCTGTTACACCATTTCCTATACCAGGACCAACATTCTGGGACACCATAGGGCATAGTTTTTGATTCAGTGCTATACCACCCCATACCATAATGCTGGGACCTCCCCATGCGTCTCTTTCCAGAACACACTCATCTGAAAAACGCTCCCCTCGTCTTCGCCACACTCTCATTCGCCCATCAACTGTCGAGATGCAATACCGGCTTTCATCGGAGAAGACTACAGTTCTCCACTCCCGGTGATCATTCACCCATCAACTGTCGAGATGCAATACCGGCTTTCATCGGAGAAGACTACAGTTCTCCACTCCCGGTGACGCCAATTCCATCTGGCATTTGCCTGCCTCAAACGCCTGCGCACCGTGTCGTTGCTGATTGGTCTCTGGTGATTGCCAATGGTTGTCTTTGCAGTTTCCGCAGCTGTAGCGCAGCGGTTTGACGGACAATCTGTCGATCTTGCTTCGACGTTGTTACGGGCGGTCTTCCACTACAAGGACAATCTGCTGTGCTTCCAGTGGCTTGACCCCTTGCTGCAGGCGGTATATTGTTCGGACATGAACATTGAAGTGGTTTGCCACAGGTCTTTCAGTCTGGCCAGCATGAAGTCTTCCCAAGGCTTGGTCTCTCGATCTGCTCTCGTGACAGTCGTGCCATGTCGCTACTGTCAAACTGTGAATTATTCGGTGCATTCTTGGTGGTTTTTTTTATAGGGATGACACCTCGCAACACACCTGCGTTGTGACCTTCAGGCAAAACGAACCGAAAAAGCACCCCATCATTACTTTAGTAACTGAGCTTTGATGGCGTGTTTTGCATATTAGTAACATGATCAGAAACCAAACTTTCCTGGCCATTGGCTTCAAACCAGGCCTATAGCAAGGGTATAAAAAGAGAAAAATTATTGAAAATTATGATAATATATGCATTTAGCAACATTTGAATAGGAATCTTTTGTGTCTCTAGGATTTTTTCCAGTTGCTGTGTTTAAAGTGAACACTTTAGGTAAAATACATTATACTTCATCTTAAAGACAATATCTACCTGGGGGGTATTTCATAAACCACATATAGCCGACTACGGTCAGATAGTCGACTAAGCAGTAATGTAGTGCTATTCTAGTCGACTAGGTCAGTTTAGCCTTCTAAACATGTTTATGAAATACCCCCCTGGTCCCAAAACAGGGTTTATTTATTTTCGTACAAGAAGCTATGGTTAATTATTCTCAGATGTCAAGGTGACTGGATGTCACTGAAACATGTGCACACCTGGTATGCTGAATCGCTATTGGTGTATTTAGGTCAAATAAACCAATCATATTGCCAGCTGCAAGGTG
The DNA here is from genome assembly GCA_963971465.1 of Lepidochitona cinerea. Lineage (NCBI taxonomy): Eukaryota > Metazoa > Mollusca > Polyplacophora > Chitonida > Tonicellidae > Lepidochitona > Lepidochitona cinerea. The sequence continues at coordinate 38,942,238 of OZ020555.1, read as the reverse complement.
TGCACATGTTTCAGTGACATCCAGTCACCTTGACATCTGAGAATAATTAACCATAGCTTCTTGTAGGAAAGCCATAAAAAATAAATATAACATATTTTTGTCTTAAAGATGAAGTATAATGTATTTTACCTAAAGTGTTCACTTTCAGTAATTTTTCCCTGTCTCGGACTAGTAGACCTATATAAATAAAACGGAATAACTTCTTTTAAATGCTTTTACGTAAGTCCATAGTTGATTTGAGATTTCACGAAGCGCTTTTAAAGGTGACTTATAGATTGCCGCTGAAATCCAGAAAGTTTTCTGAATTTTTCCCAGTTACTAGAAGTTTGGTACTTGTGTTTTTTGTTGTTGCAAAAATTCAAAATTTTGACTTCATTTAGTGTTTTTAATTTATAAATTGTGCCTGAAAAAGTGCCTGAAATGGAAACAAAGAACGAGCCCGGTACCGCGCATATATAGAACAAAAGTCTTATGTGAGTATATCCCAATATAGAACTTATGTACCGGGTTTCCGATTGATGTTGTCGTTCGGACTTCAGTTGTGGGTATGCCTTCCCACCACCATTTACACATTTTAAAAATACCTATAGATTTTTCATGTGTCCAATGGATAATCTAAATGTTTTTACTAGCGGTGAGCTCGAATGTCAGAAAGGCCACAGCGGCGAGTGGGCCTTTAAGCAGTGCCATTTAGTAGTCTATAGGCCCTAATTATGATCACTAAAACACACGGACACAGAGAAAATCTTCTTGTCTAAAATAACCATGGAGACAAGTTTCTAATTGTGTTAAAAATAGGTATATCATTTAGACCTTTACACCCCATAAATTGTTGTAACACACCAAACCTATGATATTTCATTAGGTTGACGACTGACAGGAGCTTAGCTTTGGTCAGTAGAATTTTCTGGAATACTTTTGTAACACAGTGACAATGGTTACGCATCTTAACTATGGCAAGAACATCGGTGGACTGAGATTGAACCCCATAAATTTTACTGAAGTCTTTAGGTGAATATATGGCTGGTCAAGGTTAGAATAAAATTAAACTCAATAGATATACATTTACCAAAACGAAACTTTTATTTTACCAGAAAATAAATTTTCGTTTCACTTTTCTAAATCTAACTTTTGGTTTGGGGTTACCCCATTGCTTCGGCACGGGATTTCCTAACTTCAATATCGATCCTCTTACGGGTTTTTTAGTTCTTCTGCGGTTTGGTTTGCGGAAATTCTCGATACGTTTCCATAGAATGTCAAAGATTGTCTCATGTCTTTTTACTTGTGCTACAGGTATTGGATCTTTTGGCACCATATGGGCGACTTGTTCCATTTGTCTCACGTAATCCAAATCACTTTTTGTAGCCACGCCGTATTTGAATCGGAGTTCTCTCTTCACACCATAGTTTTCATCCTTCAATAGTCTTATCTGTTGCTGCCAATGTCGCCAGACTGATTCTCGGTCAAGATTGTTATTAAGCTCAAAATAACGAGTTCTTTTTCCTTTACAATGGACGTTAAGACAAAACGAGGGTCGGGCTTCAAATCGGACAAAGCAAACCGGAACGAGCCATTGTAAATCTACACCGTCTGTACTAGGATCCAGGTTGTAGCTTTTGAAGACTTGAGGGTTCTTTGCATAATCCAGGGGGTTCTGAACGGCCACTATAAATGTTTCCACAGTTATTGCCAAAAATACTTGCCGAATACCTTTGCGAGCCTTGGTAGTTTCAACAAAGGGCGATTCTAATAAAACGGTGTCTTCAAAATCGCAATATTCACCTAGAAGAAGTCTTTGAATGCAACCAATTTTCATCGTCATAAATCAGGCCAAAAGGTCTGATAACTGCAGCTCCGGGCGTGTATATATAGACAGCAAGGTGGATACGTCCATTACTTAAAACGTAGACAAATTAAAGTGACCATCTTGAATGAAGATCTCAAGACCAAGCGCCGTTACATCCACCTAATTCAGATCCCCTCAAGACAAAAACCCCGGTTAAAAAATCTGACGTGACAGTGTCACATTCCCATCAACTACTATTTCCAGTCGTTTGTCAGGCAATTACGTCACAATTGGTATCTCCCATAGGAACGCGTCACAGTGACGTTGTCATACGAGAAGTGAACGGCTACTATATGTATAATTCTACCCCTCCTGCATGTGCGTGCCGTGTGCAAATATACATGTTAAGTAGAGATGACTTTTCAAACGACATCGAGTCTGTAGTGCATCATCGGCTGCCGGCTGGTAGGTTTACCTCCCCCGGAAGAAGTGATATTTTGCTTGTTATCATACAAAATGAAGGATTTAACCTGATAATGTTGTGAGTGTGGTTATATTCTGTCCTTTTCTATTGAAAACTGGGCTGTCATGAACGTATATAGTCATCAAAGGGTTGATTTCACAACATTTCCCCCGATAGCGTCGTCAGCAACCCAGCCTGTCAAAGCGGTAGCCATAGTGACATTATGTCATTCTGCTTCAAAATATCTGGGTCAACCGTTGCACGTGACCAAAGCTTATCGTTGATTGGTTAAAAGTTCCCAGTCTGTCCCGAGGGAGGGAAAAGGAACGGCAATCAACAACAGGTCACTTTTTCCTCATTTTTCTCAATTATCGGGGTAGAATCGACTTTAATACCTTCGTCTTGGTGTTTATTGCATAACCCGATACCGCTGAACGTTGGTTCGCACCTCGTCAAACCCCTCGAATGCTGCGCATTCTCGTGACGTTTTCCAGACTACGCCGTTACAATGGTCCTATCACCCCTATCACAAACGTCAAGTGAAAACATAACCGTCCATAAACTTACACATAAGCGTGTAAAAGATGCAACCGTCGACAGAAAACGTGTCCTATTATTATTTATTAGGCTACTCGAACTCGTCCCATACTCAAGATAACAGTGCATTTCGTGCAAGTGGGCCTAAAACCGGTTGCTCAAATGTGTATTGTCATGCTTAAGTATGTCGTGTGACACAGGGATTTGATTATGATGTTGTTAAAGGGTTTATAAACAGGGACCGGTTGTTCAAAAGAAAATTAGCTTAACGACAGGTTAGAAGACGTCGCGTTACAAAGGAATTTCTTAGCTGCGGCGCGTCATTTAACCTGTCGTTAAGCTTATTTTCTTTTGAACAACCGACCCTAGAGGCGGCAAAGAAATGACAGTTTGTTGTTGTTGGAGACCGGGGGGGGGGGGGGGGGGGGGCGATTCCACGAAACTTGACTTAAGTCTAAAACTATGCTTAACTACCCAAAATGGACTTGTCACATAAAAATGACTTAAGTCGATTCCACAAAACTTTTCTTACTCAAAAAAGTTGCTTAAAGGTGAAGTCAGAAATAAGTTTCTTAACCAAGATGGCGGATATTTTATTTGGAGAGCTATGTGTTAGAGATAACAACTACATGTATTTAGACAGAAACGGTCGTATTGGGAGGGTTATAATCGATAGGCAAAACCCTCTGGAGTGTTTGTCAAATGAGGAGTTGTTTCGGCGTTACAGGTTTCGAAGGGAAGGGATCATAACTATTGTGAACGTTGCCGGGGAATATGGCAAGCCGTTTCGGCCTATTTAACATATCTTGAATTCATTTCCACATATGTGCAATTCAATTCCCAATATGTAGATATCAGGAATTGAATTCCACATATGTGGAATTCATTTGCACATATGTGCAATTCAATTCCACATATCTTGAATTCATTTCCTGATATGTACACATATGTGGAATTAATGTGAAAACCATTTTAAGACATCTGGAAATAATCCTGTGCTGCTCAAAAATTGACATTTCAGATATGTAGAATTCATTTCCAGATGAGTAGAAATTAATTCAACATATCTTGAATACACGTCTATTTAAGATATCTGCAATTCTTTTTGTGATATGTGCCCTACATTCGCCGGTCTGCTCCCCGAGTGTGTTACCACACGTGTCACTTCGCGCCAACTTTATTTGTCCTCTCTCAACATCGCACTGCCCGTCGATGCAGTGCAAAAAATCTTGTGTATAATTACCTTCTCTACTTCCGCCCAGGGAGCGGTGATTGTGATTTCTACAACGCGGCGCAATTTCAGATATGTGGAATTGAATTGCACATAGGCCTATGTTGAATGTAAGGGCCTTTCAAGATATGTTAAATAGAATTTCAGATATATGGAAATGAATTCAACATATATACTCTCCCAAAAAAGAAACGAAACATCCAATTTTTGTTCTTCAAAATAGGAATTTTTAATACAGAAATAAGCATCACATTACACTGAAATTTGGCAAACTGGTTGTTTAGACTTTAAAGTTCATTCACATGTAAAACTTTATCACATTAAGGTTCATAGCGCTCAGATGACGTCACTGCAACGTGACTATCTGTTGTGCCCACCATTAACCTGTAACCAAAGAGAGTAGATTGACAAGAGTGGTCACTCCGTCCAATCAGCATTGCCGGCATGTTTTTCGGCCCCCTGACTGTACCCGATTCGACTAAAAGCGCCCCCTAGAGAAAGGAGGTTCCTAATAATCGAATCGTGTCCGTGTCAGGGGGTACTTTAGTTACCATTGTAAATATTTCCAAGTTATGATTGTTACACATTTTGTTGTTTGTACTCTGCTTTGTTCAAGTGCCAAGTACAATAAAAATGAATTAAATTGAAATTGTTCAAATCAACATGGCGCGGACGAAGTGGCCACTCTTGTCAATCTACTCTCTTTGCTGTAACACAGCACGGACCCGTCTCGGCATAGACACGATCAATCGACGAATACGGTTTTGCGGAATTCTCCTCCATTCTTGCTCAAGAGCTTGCTGCAGTTCTTGCAGAGTTTGCGGCGCTGGATCATCCCACAAATGTTCTATTGGGTTCAAATCTGGTGATTTGGACGGCCAGGGCCCTGTCTTACGAAGCTGGCGTAAAGTTGCGCATAGGTCTACAACATGGACCAGTTGCGACTAGGGCGTAAGTTCCTATAGCTTTAACAGTGATTTACGTCCGACGTAACTTGCGTCAGCTTTGTAAGACAGGGCCCAGGGGAGCACTGTTACGTTCTGGTTGGTTAGAAATTCAACAGCAGCACGAGCTGTGTGCGGCCGAGCGTTGTCGTGTGTATCGAACGGCGTTAAGGTTGCCGGGAATGTGCACCAGTTGAGTTTTTCGGGCACAGGATATGGCACCCCACACCATCACACTTCCTCCGCCGAAATTGTCGACCTCAGACAGACAATTGGCGTCTGTAAACTCGTGCACGACCATCTCTTCTCTGCAGCTGGAATCTTGATTCATCGCTGAACCAGACTCGCCTCCAGTTTCGCCGATTCCAGTCCCTTAACCTGTTGCACCATTGGACCCTTGCAAGTCGATGCTGGCGTCTCAGTACTACGCCAAAGTAAGGACGTCTGGCGCGTAAGCCGTTTCGACGGAGACGGTCTCTGATTGTCTGTGCCGATATTCGACGGAGAACCTGGGATATTTGATGCTGTTTCTCTTGGTGTTTTGGTCCGGTTTCGCAGGTGAAGTAACCAGATGTGGCGATCTTGGGCTGCTGATGTGATCCTAGGTCGGCCAGAACGTTGACGATCAGCTGTTGAACCGGATTGCTGGTGCCGTTGCAACAGTCTGGAAATCGTGCTCCGGTGAACATTATAAAGTCTAGCGACTGCATTCTGTGATTCGCCGGCCAGGAGACGACCAATGACGACGTTTTTCCCTACGCCTTCCTCGTGTAGCGTTACACAAAGGCTGACCCGAAAGTCACGTGTGATCAACAGCCACTATCAGGGGCTTAAATTCAATTATCGGACATTTACATTATAACATGATCCTGTGTCATGTGTCAATCACGCACATTTTTGGAAAAATTCATGTTTGGAAAAAAATTGGATGTGGCGTTTCTTTTTTGGGAGAGTATATGTTAAATACACGACCAACATGTCAAGAATTCAGTGCTATTCCAAATATGTGGAATTCAATTCCTGATATGTACATATCGGGAATTGAATTGCACAAATGTGGAAATGAATTTAAGATATGTTAACGAAACGACTTGCCATAGGGGAAAGACTTGAAAGGAAAACAAAAAGAAGTCAAGCACTTTCCCCAGTAATTCAAATACTTATAACCTTACGATATTTGGCGTATGGGTCGTTTTACCAGGTCATTGGGGACACCATACCGAGGGTTTCAAACTTAAGTCAAGTTTCGTGGAATCGGCCCCAGGGCCTAGTTTCACAAAGCGATCTATGCTTAGTGTGATCTTAACTACCATGGCAACCAATGCTAAAGGTATACGTTGCCATTGGTAATTAAAATCACCTGATGTACACCCTGTGGAATAGCTACATGTAATAGAAGCGGACAAGAATAATCTTTTATGAGTTGAGTAGACTTTTGTGTGGAGAAGATGAACAAGGCACTGTTACATACAATGTATTGCTGACCTTGTGTGGGGAAGATGAACAAGACACTATTACATACAATGTATTGCTGACCTTGTAAGTGGAAGATGAACAAGGCACTATTACATACAATGTATTGCTGATCTTATGTGGGGAATATGAATAAGGCACTATTACATACAATGTATTGCTGACCTTGTGTGGGGAAGATGAACAAGGCACTATTACATACAATGTATTGCTGACCTTATGTGGGGAAGATGAATAAGGCACTGTTACATACAATGTATTGCTGACCTTGTGTGGGGAAGATGAACAAACTACTATTACGTACAATGTATTGCTGACCTTGTGTGGGGAAGATGAACAAGACACTATTACATACAATATATGGCTGAGCTTGTCTAGGGATGAGGAATAAGGCACTATTACATAAAATGTATTGCTGAACTTATGTGGGGAAGATGAATAAGGCACTATTACATACAATATATGGCTGAGCTTGTGTAGGGATGAGGAATAAGGCACTATTACATACAATGTATTGCTGACCTTGTGTGGGGAAGATGAATAAGGCACTGTTACATACAATGTATTGCTGACCTTGTTCAGACTTTAAAGTTCATTCACATGTAAAACTTTATCACATTAAGGTCCATAGCGCTCAGGTGACGTCACTGCAACGTGACTATCTGTTGTGCCCACCATTAACCTGTAACCAAAGAGAGTAGATTGACAAGAGTGGTCACTTCGTCCAATCAGCATTGCCGGCATGTTTTTCGGCCCCCTGACTGTACCCGATTCGACTAAAAGCGCCCCCTAGAGAAAGGAGGTTCCTAATAATCGAATCGTGTCCGTGTCAGAGGGTACTTTAGTTACCATTGTAAATATTTCCAAGTTATGATTGTTACACTTTTTGTTGTTTGTACTCTGCTTTGTTCAAGTGCCAAGTACAATAAAATTGAATTAAATTGAAATTGTTCAAATCAACATGGCGCGGACGAAGTGACCACTCTTGTCAATCAACTCTCTTTGCTGTAACACAGCACGGACCCGTCTCGGCATAGACACAATCAATCGACGAACACGGTTTTGCGGAATTCTCCTCCATTCTTGCTCAAGAGCTTGCTGCAGTTCTTGCAGAGTTTGCGGCGCTGGATCATCCCACAAATGTTCTATTGGGTTCAAATCTGGTGATTTGGACGGCCAGGGGAGCACTGCTACGTTCTGGTTGGTTAGAAATTCAACAGTAGCACGGGCTGTGTGCGGCCGAGCGTTGTCGTGTGTATCGAACGGCGTTAAGGTTGCCGGGAATGTGCACCAGTTGAGTTTTTCGGGCACAGGATATGGCACCCCACACCATCACACTTCCTCCGCCGAAATTTTCGACCTCAAGGACGCAGTTCCTTGCGAACCTCTCATTCCGGCGTCTGTAAACTCGTGCACGACCATCTCTTCTCTGCAGCTGGAATCTTGATTCATCGCTGAACCAGACTCGCCTCCAGTTTCGCCGATTCCAGTCCCTTAACCTGTTGCACCATTGGACCCTTGCAAGTCGATGCTGGCGTCTCAGTACTACGCCAAAGTAAGGACGTCTGGCGCGTAAGCCGTTTCGACGGAGACGGTCTCTGACTGTCTGTGCCGATATTCGACGGAGACTTGGGATATTTGATGCTGTTTCTCTTGCTGTTTTGGTCCGGTTTCGCAGGTGAAGTAACCAGATGTAGCGATCTTGGGCTGCTGATGTGATCCTAGGTCGGCCAGAACGTTGACGATCAGCTGTTGAACCGGATTGCTGGTGCCGTTGCAACAGTCTGGAAATCGTGCTCCGGTGAACATTATAAAGTCTAGCGACTGCATTCTGTGATTCGCCGGCCAGGAGACGACCAATGACGACGTTTTTCTCTACGCCTTCCTCGTGTAGCGTTACACAAAGGCTGACCCGAAAGTCACGTGTGATCAACAGCCACTATCAGGGGCTTAAATTCAATTATCGGACATTTACATTATAACATGATCCTGTTGTCATGTGTCAATCACGCACATTTTTGGAAAAATTCATGTTTGGAAAAAAATTGGATGTTGCGTTTCTTTTTTGGGAGAGTATATGTTAAATACACGACCCACATGTCAAGAATTCAGTGCTATTCCAGATATGTGGAATTCAATTCCTGATATGTACATATCGGGAATTGAATTGCACATATGTGGAAATGAATTTAAGATATGTTAACGAAACGGCTTGCCATAGGGGAAAGACTTGAAAGGAAAACAAAAAGAAGTCAAGCACTTTCCCCAGTAATTCAAATACTTATAACCTTACGATATTTGGCGTATGGGTCGTTTTACCAGGTCATTGGGGACACCATACCGAGGGTTTCAAACTTAAGTCAAGTTTCGTGGAATCGGCCCCAGGGCCTAGTTTCACAAAGCGATCTATGCTTAGTGTGATCTTAACTACCATGGCAACCAATGCTAAAGGTATACGTTGCCATTGGTAATTAAAATCACCTGATGTACACCCTGTGGAATAGCTACATGTAATAGAAGCGGACAAGAATAATCTTTTATGAGTTGAGTAGACTTTTGTGTGGAGAAGATGAACAAGGCACTGTTACATACAATGTATTGCTGACCTTGTGTGGGGAAGATGAACAAGGCACTATTACATACAATGTATTGCTGACCTTATGTGGGGAAGATGAATAAGGCACTATTACATACAATGTATTGCTGACCTTGTGTGGGGAAGATGAACAAGGCACTATTACATGCAATATATGGCTGAGCTTGTGTAGGGATGAGGAATAAGGCACTATTACATACAATGTATTGCTAACCTTGTGTGGGGAAGATGAACAAGGTACTATTACATACAATATATGGCTGAGCTTGTGTAGGGAAGATGAACAAGGCACTATTACATACAATGTATTGCTGATCTTGTGTGGGGAAGATGAACAACGCACTATTACATACAATATATTGCTGACCTTGTGTATGGAAGATGAACAAGGTAATATTACATACCATGTATTGCTGACCTTATGCAGAGAAGTTGAACAAGGTACTATAACATACAATGTATTGCTGACCTTGTGTATGGAAGATGAACAAGGTAATATTACATACCATGTATTGCTGACCTTATGCAGAGAAGTTGAACAAGGTACTAGTACATACAAAGTATTGCTGACCTTGTGTGGGGCATTGAAGAACAAAACACTATTACATACAATGTATTGCTGACCTTGTGTAGGGAAGATGAACAAGGCACTATTACATACAATGTATTGCTGACCTTGTGTAGGGAAGATGAACAAGGCACTATTACATACAATGTATTGCTGAGCTTGTGTGGGGAAGATGAACAAGGCACTATTACATACAAAGTATTGCTGAGCTTGTGTGGGGAAGATGAACAAGGCACTATTACATACAAAGTATTGCTGACCTTGTGTGGGGAAGATGAACAAGGCACTATTACATACAATGTATTGCTGACCTTGTGTGGGGAAGATGAACAAGGCACTATTACATACAATGTATTGCTGACCTTGTGTGGGGAAGATGAACAAGGCACTATTACATACAATGTATTGCTGAGCTTGTGTGGGGAAGATGAACAAGGCACTATTACATACAAAGTATTGCTGAGCTTGTGTGGGGAAGATGAACAAGGCACTATTACATACAAAGTATTGCTGACCTTGTGTGGGGAAGATGAACAAGGCACTATTACATACAATGTATTGCTGACCTTGTGTGGGGAAGATGAACAAGGCACTATTACATACAATGTATTGCTGACCTTGTGTGAGGAAGATGAACAAGGCACTATTACATACAATGTATTGCTGACCTTGTGTGGGGAAGATGAACAAGGCACTATCACATACAATGTATTGCTGACCTTGTGTGGGGAAGATGAACAAGGCACTATTACATACAATGTATTGCTGACCTTGTGTGAGGAAGATGAACAAGGCACTATTACATACAATGTATTGCTGACCTTGTGTGGGGAAGATGAACAAGGCACTATCACATACAAAGTATTGCTGACCTTGTGTGGGGAAGATGAACAAGGCACTATTACATACAAAGTATTGCTGACCTTGTGTGGGGAAGATGAACAAGGCACTATTACATACAATGTATTGCTGACCTTGTGTGGGGAAGATGAACAAGGCACTATTACATACAATGTATTGCTGAGCTTGTGTGGGGAAGATGAACAAGGCACTATTACATACAAAGTATTGCTGAGCTTGTGTGGGGAAGATGAACAAGGCACTATTACATACAAATTATTGCTGACCTTGTGTGGGGAAGATGAACAAGGCACTATTACATACAATGTATTGCTGACCTTGTGTGGGGAAGATGAACAAGGCACTATTACATACAATGTATTGCTGACCTTGTGTGAGGAAGATGAACAAGGCACTATTACATACAATGTATTGCTGACCTTGTGTGGGGAAGATGAACAAGGCACTATCACATACAATGTATTGCTGACCTTGTGTGGGGAAGATGAACAAGGCACTACTACATACAATGTATTGCTGACCTTGTGTAGGGAAGATGAACAAGGCACTATTACATACAGTATATGGCTGAGCTTGTGTAGGGAAGATGAACAAGGCACTACTACATACAATGTATTGCTGACCTTGTGTAGGGAAGATGAACAAGGCACTATTACATACAGTATATGGCTGAGCTTGTGTAGGGAAGATGAACAAGGCACTATTACATACAATGTATTGCTGATCTTGTGTGGGGAAGATGAACAACGCACTATTACATACAATATATTGCTGACCTTGTGTATGGAAGATGAACAAGGTAATATTACATACCATGTATTGCTGACCTTATGCAGAGAAGTTGAACAAGGTACTATTACATACAATGTATTGCTGACCTTGTGTGGGGAAGATGAACAAGGCACTATCACATACAATGTATTGCTGACCTTGTGTGGGGAAGATGAACAAGGCACTACTACATACAATGTATTGCTGACCTTGTGTAGGGAAGATGAACAAGGCACTATTACATACAGTATATGGCTGAGCTTGTGTAGGGAAGATGAACAAGGCACTACTACATACAATGTATTGCTGACCTTGTGTAGGGAAGATGAACAAGGCACTATTACATACAGTATATGGCTGAGCTTGTGTAGGGAAGATGAACAAGGCACTATTACATACAATGTATTGCTGACCTAGTGTGGGGAAGATGAACAAGGCACTATTACATGCAATGTATGGCTGAGCTTGTGTAGGGAAGATGAACAAGGCACTGTTACATACAATGTATTGCTGACCTTGTGTGGGGAAGATGAACAAGGTACTATTACATACAATGTATTGCTGACCTCGCGGGGGGAAATGAAAAAGGCACTGTTACATACAATGTATTGCTGACCTAGTGTAGGGAAGATGAACAAGGCACTATTACAGACAATATATGGCTGACCTTGTGTAGGGAAGATGAACAAGGCATAATTACATACCATGTATTGCTGACCTTGTGTAGGGAAGATGAACAAGGCACTATTACATACAATGTATTGCTGAGCTAGTGTAGGGAAGATGAACAAGGAACTATTACATACAATGTATTGCTTACCTTGTGTAGGGAAGATGAACAAGGCACTATTACACACAATGTATTGCTGACCTTGTGTAGGGAAGATGAACAAGGTACTATTACATACAATGTATTGCTGACTTTTGTGTGGGGAAGATGAACATGGCACTATTACATATAATGTATTGCTGCGCTTGTGAAGGGAAGATGAACAAGGCACTATTACATACAATGTATTGCTGACCTTGTGTGAGGAAGATGAACAAGGCACTATTACATACAATGTATTGCTGACCTTGTGTGGGGAAGATGAACAAGGCACTATTACATACAATGTATTGCTGACCTTGTGTGAGGAAGATGAACAAGGCACTATTACATACAATATATTACTGACCTTGTGTGAGGAAGATGAACAAGGTGCTATTACATACAATGTATTGCTGACCTTGTGTGGGGAAGATGAACAAGGCACTATTACATACAATATATTGCTGACCTTGTCTGGGGAAGATGAACAAGGCACTATTACATACAATATATTGCTGACCTTGTGTGAGGAAGATGAACAAGGCACTATTACATACAATATATTGCTGACCTTGTGTGAGGAAGATAAACAAGGCACTATTACATACAATGTATGGCTGACCTTGTGTGAGGAAGATGAACAACGCACTATTACATACAATATATTGCTGACCTTGTGTGGGGAAGATGAACAAGGCACTATTACATACAATGTATTGCTGACCTTGTGTGAGGAAGATGAACAAGGCACTATTACATACAATGTATGGCTGAGCTTGTGTAGGGAAGATGAACAAGGCACTATTACATACAATGTATTGCTGACCTTGTGGGGGGAAGATGAACAAGGTACTATTACATACAATGTATTGCTGACCTTGTGTGAGGAAGATGAACAAGGCACTATTACATACAATGTATTGCTGACCTTGTGTGGGGAAGATGAACAAGGTACTATTACATACAATGTATTGCTGACCTTGTGTGAGGAACATGAACAAGGCACTATTACATACAATGTATTGCTGACCTTGTGTGGGGAAGATGAACAAGACACTATTACATACAATGTATTGCTGACCTTGTGTGAGGAAGATGAACAAGGCACTATTACATACAATGTATTGCTGACCTTGTGTGGGGAAGATGAACAAGGCACTATTACATACAATGTATTGCTGACCTTGTGTGGGGAAGATGAACAAGGCACTATTACATACAATGTATTGCTGACCTTGTGTGAGGAAGATGAACAAGGCACTATTACATACAATGTATTGCTGACCTTGTGTGGGGAAGATAAACAAGGCACTATTACATACAATGTATTGCTGACCTTGTGTAGGGAAGATGAACAAGGCACTATTACATACGATATATTGCTGACCTTGTGTGAGGAAGATGAACAAGGTACTATTACATACAATATATTACTGACCTTGTGTGGGGTCGATGAACATGGCACTATTACATACAATATATTGCTGACCTTGTGTAGGGAAGATGAACAAGGCACTATTACATACAATATATTGCTGACCTTGTGTGGGGAAGATGAACAAGGCACTGTTACATACAATGTATTGCTGACCTTGTGTGGGGAAGATGAACAAGACACTATTACATACAATGTATTGCTGACCTTGTGTATGGAAGATGAACAAGGCACTATTACATACAAAGTATTGCTGACCTTGTGTGGGGAAGATGAACAAGGCACTATTACATACAATGTATTGCTGAGCTTGTGTGGGGAAGATGAACAAGGCACTATTACATACAAAGTATTGCTGAGCTTGTGTGGGGAAGATGAACAAGGCACTATTACATACAAAGTATTGCTGACCTTGTGTGGGGAAGATGAACAAGGCACTATTACATACAATGTATTGCTGACCTTGTGTGGGGAAGATGAACAAGGCACTATTACATACAATGTATTGCTGACCTTGTGTGAGGAAGATGAACAAGGCACTATTACATACAATGTATTGCTGACCTTGTGTGGGGAAGATGAACAAGGCACTATCACATACAATGTATTGCTGACCTTGTGTGGGGAAGATGAACAAGGCACTACTACATACAATGTATTGCTGACCTTGTGTAGGGAAGATGAACAAGGCACTATTACATACAGTATATGGCTGAGCTTGTGTAGGGAAGATGAACAAGGCACTACTACATACAATGTATTGCTGACCTTGTGTAGGGAAGATGAACAAGGCACTATTACATACAGTATATGGCTGAGCTTGTGTAGGGAAGATGAACAAGGCACTATTACATACAATGTATTGCTGATCTTGTGTGGGGAAGATGAACAACGCACTATTACATACAATATATTGCTGACCTTGTGTATGGAAGATGAACAAGGTAATATTACATACCATGTATTGCTGACCTTATGCAGAGAAGTTGAACAAGGTACTATTACATACAATGTATTGCTGACCTTGTGTGGGGAAGATGAACAAGGCACTATCACATACAATGTATTGCTGACCTTGTGTGGGGAAGATGAACAAGGCACTACTACATACAATGTATTGCTGACCTTGTGTAGGGAAGATGAACAAGGCACTATTACATACAGTATATGGCTGAGCTTGTGTAGGGAAGATGAACAAGGCACTACTACATACAATGTATTGCTGACCTTGTGTAGGGAAGATGAACAAGGCACTATTACATACAGTATATGGCTGAGCTTGTGTAGGGAAGATGAACAAGGCACTATTACATACAATGTATTGCTGACCTAGTGTGGGGAAGATGAACAAGGCACTATTACATGCAATGTATGGCTGAGCTTGTGTAGGGAAGATGAACAAGGCACTGTTACATACAATGTATTGCTGACCTTGTGTGGGGAAGATGAACAAGGTACTATTACATACAATGTATTGCTGACCTCGCGGGGGGAAATGAAAAAGGCACTGTTACATACAATGTATTGCTGACCTAGTGTAGGGAAGATGAACAAGGCACTATTACAGACAATATATGGCTGACCTTGTGTAGGGAAGATGAACAAGGCATAATTACATACCATGTATTGCTGACCTTGTGTAGGGAAGATGAACAAGGCACTATTACATACAATGTATTGCTGAGCTAGTGTAGGGAAGATGAACAAGGAACTATTACATACAATGTATTGCTTACCTTGTGTAGGGAAGATGAACAAGGCACTATTACACACAATGTATTGCTGACCTTGTGTAGGGAAGATGAACAAGGTACTATTACATACAATGTATTGCTGACTTTTGTGTGGGGAAGATGAACATGGCACTATTACATATAATGTATTGCTGCGCTTGTGAAGGGAAGATGAACAAGGCACTATTACATACAATGTATTGCTGACCTTGTGTGAGGAAGATGAACAAGGCACTATTACATACAATGTATTGCTGACCTTGTGTGGGGAAGATGAACAAGGCACTATTACATACAATGTATTGCTGACCTTGTGTGAGGAAGATGAACAAGGCACTATTACATACAATATATTGCTGACCTTGTGTGAGGAAGATGAACAAGGTGCTATTACATACAATGTATTGCTGACCTTGTGTGGGGAAGATGAACAAGGCACTATTACATACAATATATTGCTGACCTTGTCTGGGGAAGATGAACAAGGCACTATTACATACAATATATTGCTGACCTTGTGTGAGGAAGATGAACAAGGCACTATTACATACAATATATTGCTGACCTTGTGTGAGGAAGATAAACAAGGCACTATTACATACAATGTATGGCTGACCTTGTGTGAGGAAGATGAACAACGCACTATTACATACAATATATTGCTGACCTTGTGTGGGGAAGATGAACAAGGCACTATTACATACAATGTATTGCTGACCTTGTGTGAGGAAGATGAACAAGGCACTATTACATACAATGTATGGCTGAGCTTGTGTAGGGAAGATGAACAAGGCACTATTACATACAATGTATTGCTGACCTTGTGGGGGGAAGATGAACAAGGTACTATTACATACAATGTATTGCTGACCTTGTGTGAGGAAGATGAACAAGGCACTATTACATACAATGTATTGCTGACCTTGTGTGGGGAAGATGAACAAGGTACTATTACATACAATGTATTGCTGACCTTGTGTGAGGAACATGAACAAGGCACTATTACATACAATGTATTGCTGACCTTGTGTGGGGAAGATGAACAAGACACTATTACATACAATGTATTGCTGACCTTGTGTGAGGAAGATGAACAAGGCACTATTACATACAATGTATTGCTGACCTTTTGTGGGGAAGATGAACAAGGCACTATTACATACAATGTATTGCTGACCTTGTGTGGGGAAGATGAACAAGGCACTATTACATACAATGTATTGCTGACCTTGTGTGAGGAAGATGAACAAGGCACTATTACATACAATGTATTGCTGACCTTGTGTGGGGAAGATAAACAAGGCACTATTACATACAATGTATTGCTGACCTTGTGTAGGGAAGATGAACAAGGCACTATTACATACGATATATTGCTGACCTTGTGTGAGGAAGATGAACAAGGTACTATTACATACAATATATTACTGACCTTGTGTGGGGTCGATGAACATGGCACTATTACATACAATATATTGCTGACCTTGTGTAGGGAAGATGAACAAGGCACTATTACATACAATATATTGCTGACCTTGTGTGGGGAAGATGAACAAGGCACTATTACATACAATGTATTGCTGACCTTGTGTGGGGAAGATGAACAAGACACTATTACATACCATGTATTGCTGACCTTGTGTGGGGAAGATGAACAAGGCACTATTACATACAATGTATTGCTGACCTTGTCTGGGGAAGATGAACAAGGCACTATTACATACAATATATTGCTGACCTTGTGTGGGAAGATAAACAAGGCACTATTACATACAATGTATTGCTGACCTTGTCTGGGGAAGATGAACAAGGTACTATTACATACAATATATTGCTGACCTTATGTGGGGAAGATGAACAAGGCACTATTACATACAATGTATTGCTGACCTTGTGTATGGAAGATGAACAAGGTAATATTACATACCATGTATTGCTGACCTTATGTAGAGAAGTTGAACAAGGTACTATTACATACCATGTATTGCTGACCTTGTGTATGGAAGATGAACAAGGTAATATTACATACCATGTATTGCTGACCTTATGTAGAGAAGTTGAACAAGACACTATTACATACCATGTATTGCTGACCTTGTGTGGGGAAGATGAACAAGGCACTATTACATACAATGTATTGCTGACCTTGTCTGGGGAAGATGAACAAGGCACTATTACATACAATATATTGCTGACCTTGTGTGGGAAGATAAACAAGGCACTATTACATACAATGTATTGCTGACCTTGTCTGGGGAAGATGAACAAGGTACTATTACATACAATATATTGCTGACCTTATGTGGGGAAGATGAACAAGGCACTATTACATACAATGTATTGCTGACCTTGTGTATGGAAGATGAACAAGGTAATATTACATACCATGTATTGCTGACCTTATGTAGAGAAGTTGAACAAGGTACCATTACATACCATGTATTGCTGACCTTGTGTATGGAAGATGAACAAGGTAATATTACATACAATGTATTGCTGACCTTGTGTATGGAAGATGAACAAGGTAATATTACATACCATGTATTGCTGACCTTGTGTATGGAAGATGAACAAGGTAATATTACATACCATGTATTGCTGACCTTATGTAGAGAAGTTGAACAAGGTACTATTACATACAATGTATTGCTGACCTTGTGTGGAATAGATGAACAAGGCACTATTACATGCAATGTATTGCTGACCTTGTGTGGAGAAGATGAACAAGGTACTATTACATACCATGTATTGCTGACCTTGTGTATGGAAGATGAACAAGGTAATATTACATACCATGTATTGCTGACCTTATGCAGAGAAGTTGAACAAGGTACTAGTACATACAAAGTATTGCTGACCTTGTGTGGGGAAGATGAACAAAACACTATTACATACAATGTATTGCTGACCTTGTGTGGGGAAGATGAACAAGGCACTACTACATACAATGTATTGCAGACCTTGTGTGGGGAAGATGAACAAGGTACTATTACATACAATGTATTGCAGAGCTTGTGTGGGGAAGATGAACAAGACACTATTACATACAATGTATTGCTGACCTTATGTGGGGAAGATGAACAAGGTACTATTACATACAATGTATTGCTGACCTTGTGTGTGGAAGATGAACAAGGCACTATTACATACAATGTATTGCAGACCTTGTGTGGGGAAGATGAACAAGACACTATTACATACAATGTATTGCTGACCTTATGTGGGGAAGATGAACAAGGTACTATTACATACAATGTATTGCTGACCTTGTGTGTGGAAGATGAACAAGACACTTATACATGCAATGTATTGCTGACCTTGTGTGGGGAAATGAACAAGACACTATTACATACAATATATTGCTGAGCTTGTGTGTGGAAGATAAACAAGGTACTGTTACATACAATATATTGCTGAGCTTGTGTGTGGAAGATGAACAAGGTACTATTACATACAATGTATTGCTGACTTTGTGTGGGGAAGATGAACAAGGTACTATTACATACAATATATGACTGAGCTTGTGTGGGGAAATGAACAAAACACTATTACATACAATGTATTGCTGACCTTATGTGGAAAAGATGAACAAGGCACTATTACATACAATATATGGCTGAGCTTGTGTGGGGAAGATGAACAAGGCACTATTACATACAATATATGGCTGAGCTTGTGTGGAGAAGATGAACAAGGCACTATTACATACAATGTATTGCTGAGCTTGTGTGGAGAAGATGAACAAGGCACTATTACATACAATGTATTGCTGACCTTGTGTGGAGAAGATGAACAAGGTAATATTACATACAATGTATTGCTGAGCTTGTGTGGAGAAGATGAACAAGGCACTATTACATACAATGTATTGCTGACCTTGTGTGGAGAAGATGAACAAGGTAATATTACATACAATGTATTGCTGACCTTGTGTGGGGAAGATGAACAAGGCACTATTACATACCATGTATTGCTGAGCTTGTGGGGAGAAGATGAACAAGGTTTCCACTTTCATACAATGTATTGCTGACCTTGTGTGGGGAAGATGAACAAGGTACTATTACATACAATGTATTGCTGACCTTGTGTGGGGAAGATGAACAAGGTACTATCACATACAATGTATTGCTGACTTTGTGTGGGGAAGATGAACAAGGTACTATTACATACCATGTATTGCGGACCTTGTGTGGGGAAGATGAACAAGGTACTATTACATACCATGTATTGCTGACCTTGTGTGGGGAAAATGAACAAGGTACTATTACATACAATGTAATGCTGACCTTATGTAGGGAAGATGAACAAGGCACTATTACATACCATGTATTGCTGACCTTGTGTGGGGAAGATGAACAAGGTACTATTACATACAATGTATTGCTGACTTTGTGTGGGGAAGATGAACAACGCACTATTACATACAATGTATTGCTGACCCTGTGTGGAGAAGATGAACAAGACACTATTACATACAATGTATTGCTGACCTTGTGTGGGGAAGATGAACAAGACACTATTACATACAATGTATTGCTGACCCTGTGTGGAGAAGATGAACAAGACACTATTACATACAATGTATTGCTGACCCTGTGTGGAGAAGATGAACAAGACACTATTACATACAATGTATTGCTGACCTTGTGTAGGGAAGATGAACAAGGCACTATTACATACAATGTATTGTTGACCTTGTGTAGGGAAGATGAACAAGGCACTGTTACATACAATGTATGGCTGACCTTGTTTGGGGAAGATGAACAAGGCACTATTACATATAATGTATTGCTGACCATGTTTGGGGAAGATGAACAAGGCACTATTACATACAATGTATTGCTGACCTTGTGTGGGGAAAATGAACAAGGTACTATTACATACAATGTAATGCTGACCTTATGTAGGGAAGATGAACAAGGCACTATTACATACCATGTATTGCTGACCTTGTGTGGGGAAGATGAACAAGGTACTATTACATACAATGTATTGCTGACCTTGTGTGGGGAAGATGAACAACGCACTATTACATACAATGTATTGCTGACCCTGTGTGGAGAAGATGAACAAGACACTATTACATACAATGTATTGCTGACCTTGTGTGGGGAAGATGAACAAGACACTATTACATACAATGTATTGCTGACCCTGTGTGGAGAAGATGAACAAGACACTATTACATACAATGTATTGCTGACCCTGTGTGGAGAAGATGAACAAGACACTATTACATACAATGTATTGCTGACCTTGTGTAGGGAAGATGAACAAGGCACTATTACATACAATGTATTGTTGACCTTGTGTAGGGAAGATGAACAAGGCACTGTTACATACAATGTATGGCTGACCTTGTTTGGGGAAGATGAACAAGGCACTATTACATATAATGTATTGCTGACCATGTGTGGGGAAGATGAACAAGGCACTATTACATACAATGTATTGCTGACCTTGTGTGGGGAAGACGAACAAGGTACTATTACATACAATGTATGGCTGACCTTGTGTGGAGAAGATGAACAAGGTACTATTACATACAATGTATGGCTGACCTTGTGTGGGGAAGATGAACAAGGCACTATTACATACAATGTACTGTAGACCTTGTGTAGGGAAGATGAACAAGGCACTGTTACATACAATGTATGGCTGATCTTGTGTGGGGAAGATGAACAAGGTACTATTACATACAATGTATGGCTGACCTTGTGTGGGGAAGATGAACAAGGCACTATTACATACACTGTATTGTTGACCTTGTGTAGGGGAAGATGAACAAGGCACTGTCACATACAATGTATGGCTGACCTTGTGTGGGGAAGATGAACAAGGCACTATTACATACAATGTATTGCTGACCTTGTCTGGGGAAGATGAACAAGGCACTATTACATACAATGTATTGCTGACCTTGTGTGGGAAGATAAACAAGGCACTATTACATACAATGTATTGCTGACCTTGTCTGGGGAAGATGAACAAGGTACTATTACATACAATATATTGCTGACCTTATGTGGGGAAGATGAACAAGGCACTATTACATACAATGTATTGCTGACCTTGTGTAGAGAAGTTGAACAAGGTAATATTACATACAATGTATTGCTGACCTTGTGTATGGAAGATGAACAAGGTAATATTACATACCATGTATTGCTGACCTTGTGTATGGAAGATGAACAAGGTAATATTACATACCATGTATTGCTGACCTTATGTAGAGAAGTTGAACAAGGTACTATTACATACAATGTATTGCTGACCTTGTGTGGAATAGATGAACAAGGCACTATTACATGCAATGTATTGCTGACCTTGTGTGGAGAAGATGAACAAGGTACTATTACATACCATGTATTGCTGACCTTGTGTATGGAAGATGAACAAGGTAATATTACATACCATGTATTGCTGACCTTATGCAGAGAAGTTGAACAAGGTACTAGTACATACAAAGTATTGCTGACCTTGTGTGGGGAAGATGAACAAAACACTATTACATACAATGTATTGCTGACCTTGTGTGGGGAAGATGAACAAGGCACTACTACATACAATGTATTGCAGACCTTGTGTGGGGAAGATGAACAAGGTACTATTACATACAATGTATTGCAGAGCTTGTGTGGGGAAGATGAACAAGACACTATTACATACAATGTATTGCTGACCTTATGTGGGGAAGATGAACAAGGTACTATTACATACAATGTATTGCTGACCTTGTGTGTGGAAGATGAACAAGGCACTATTACATACAATGTATTGCAGACCTTGTGTGGGGAAGATGAACAAGACACTATTACATACAATGTATTGCTGACCTTATGTGGGGAAGATGAACAAGGTACTATTACATACAATGTATTGCTGACCTTGTGTGTGGAAGATGAACAAGACACTTATACATGCAATGTATTGCTGACCTTGTGTGGGGAAATGAACAAGACACTATTACATACAATATATTGCTGAGCTTGTGTGTGGAAGATAAACAAGGTACTGTTACATACAATATATTGCTGAGCTTGTGTGTGGAAGATGAACAAGGTACTATTACATACAATGTATTGCTGACTTTGTGTGGGGAAGATGAACAAGGTACTATTACATACAATATATGACTGAGCTTGTGTGGGGAAATGAACAAAACACTATTACATACAATGTATTGCTGACCTTATGTGGAAAAGATGAACAAGGCACTATTACATACAATATATGGCTGAGCTTGTGTGGGGAAGATAAACAAGGCACTATTACATACAATATATGGCTGAGCTTGTGTGGAGAAGATGAACAAGGCACTATTACATACAATGTATTGCTGAGCTTGTGTGGAGAAGATGAACAAGGCACTATTACATACAATGTATTGCTGACCTTGTGTGGAGAAGATGAACAAGGTAATATTACATACAATGTATTGCTGAGCTTGTGTGGAGAAGATGAACAAGGCACTATTACATACAATGTATTGCTGACCTTGTGTGGAGAAGATGAACAAGGTAATATTACATACAATGTATTGCTGACCTTGTGTGGGGAAGATGAACAAGGCACTATTACATACCATGTATTGCTGAGCTTGTGGGGAGAAGATGAACAAGGTTTCCACTTTCATACAATGTATTGCTGACCTTGTGTGGGGAAGATGAACAAGGTACTATTACATACAATGTATTGCTGACCTTGTGTGGGGAAGATGAACAAGGTACTATCACATACAATGTATTGCTGACTTTGTGTGGGTAAGATGAACAAGGTACTATCACATACAATGTATTGCTGACTTTGTGTGGGGAAGATGAACAAGGTACTATTACATACCATGTATTGCTGACCTTGTGTGGGGAAGATGAACAAGGTACTATTACATACCATGTATTGCTGACCTTGTGTGGGGAAAATGAACAAGGTACTATTACATACAATGTAATGCTGACCTTATGTAGGGAAGATGAACAAGGCACTATTACATACCATGTATAACTGACCTTGTGTGGGGAAGATGAACAAGGTACTATTACATACAATGTATTGCTGACCTTGTGTGGGGAAGATGAACAACGCACTATTACATACAATGTATTGCTGACCCTGTGTGGAGAAGATGAACAAGACACTATTACATACAATGTATTGCTGACCTTGTGTGGGGAAGATGAACAAGACACTATTACATACAATGTATTGCTGACCCTGTGTGGAGAAGATGAACAAGACACTATTACATACAATGTATTGCTGACCCTGTGTGGAGAAGATGAACAAGACACTATTACATACAATGTATTGCTGACCTTGTGTAGGGAAGATGAACAAGGCACTATTACATACAATGTATTGTTGACCTTGTGTAGGGAAGATGAACAAGGCACTGTTACATACAATGTATGGCTGACCTTGTTTGGGGAAGATGAACAAGGCACTATTACATATAATGTATTGCTGACCATGTGTGGGGAAGATGAACAAGGCACTATTACATACAATGTATTGCTGACCTTGTGTGGGGAAGACGAACAAGGTACTATTACATACAATGTATGGCTGACCTTGTGTGGAGAAGATGAACAAGGTACTATTACATACAATGTATCGCTGACCTTGTGTTGGGAAGATGAACAAGGCACTATTACATACAATGTACTGTAGACCTTGTGTAGGGAAGATGAACAAGGCACTGTTACATACAATGTATGGCTGATCTTGTGTGGGGAAGATGAACAAGGTACTATTACATACAATGTATGGCTGACCTTGTGTGGGGAAGATGAACAAGGCACTATTACATACACTGTATTGTTGACCTTGTGTAGGGGAAGATGAACAAGGCACTGTCACATACAATGTATGGCTGACCTTGTGTGGGGAAGATGAACAAGGCACTATGTAATACAATGTATTGCTGACCTTGTGTGGGGAAGATGAACAAGGCACTATTACATATAATGTATTGCTGACCTTGTGTGGGGAAGATGAACAAGGTACTATTACATACAATGTATTGCTGACCTTGTGTGGAGAAGATGAACAAGGCACTATTACATACAATGTATTGCTGACCTTGTGTGGGGAAGATGAACAAGGTACTATTACATCAATGTATTGCTGACCTTGTGTGGGGAAGATGAACAAGGCACTATTACATACAATGTATTGCTGACCTTGTGTGGGGAAGATGAACAAGACACTATTACATACAATGTATTGCTGACCTCGTTGGGGGAAGATGAACAAGGTACTATTACATACAATGTATTGCTGACCTCGTGGGGGGAAAATGAACAAGGTACTATTACATACAATGTATTGCTGACCTCGTGGGGGGAAAATGAACAAGGTACTATTACATACAATGTAGTGCTGACCTTGTGTGGAGAAGATGAACAAGGCACTATTACATACAATGTATTGAACGCTGGCCGTATGTATTGCTGGCCGTGTGTAGAGGGAGGGGGGGGGGGGGGGGGGGCTGGGGGTGAACAAGGCACTATTACATACAATGTATTGATGGCAGTAGATTGGAACAGATGCTCAATTTGGTGAGAATGACAAAAAAATTAAATTAAAAGCTAAGACTTTTTTTAAAATAAAATACTGAAATCTTTATTCCTCTTTTCACGGACAGATCGTTTGAGTAACATAATCTGGAAGAAAGTATTTTACTGTCTTAGTCCTGATGTACTGAAAGTTAACTCTCCTATTATAAATCATTTAACTAGTTCTGATTTCAAAAGTTTTTGACTCATAATTCAAATATAGACCTCTGTATTTGTGGTCTCTGATTCTTCTACTGACCAATTGTTATTGACAGATTTTCTATACAATTTGAACAGTTGATTTCTTGATTATCAATTAGTTGTCATGAGCTGCCAAAATGTTGGTAGTTTTCCCTTATAACGAAATTTAAAAAATATTTGTTATTTTTTGCAAGAAGTACAAATTAAAAACTTTTTAGTGATTGAATATACATGAAAGTAGTATTTTGAACTAATAGTATTGGGAACACTATTTCGGTTCATACAGGCTACAGGCCGTATGAATTTTCTTTACATACTCCACCATCAATCATTGAGTTTTATTTGTCTAGACAATCAGAATTAATGAAAAAGGTGTGAGTTCTGGCAGCTCATGCCACTTTAAATATAAGACATGCGTTCATGTAAATCCTTATTATCATAAAATTTCAGTCCTGCAAAGTTCAGAACCTTACAAAGACATTCAAGTATATATCCTTTTGCCAAATCTGCCTTTCATCTAAACACATCTGTAAAGGCTGTGGTTCCGCTGATTTCCGTAACTGTTCACGTAGCACATTAAAAGGGGGAGAAAACAAAAAATCACTTTAGCCTTCTGAAGAAGCGCGCTAATGGTTCCTTTCCAACGGTACCAAAAATATGTGTTTAGTACCATTGGAAAGGAAAAATAAGCGCGCTTCTTCTGAATCATAAAGTATTTTTTTGTTTTCTTCTCCTTAAAGTTAAGCATCTGCTTTGAGCTGTCTCTCTGCCAATACAACTTTCTCCCCAGGTTTAAATGCAGGCATTCCCAGATACGGACAACTGGCACAGCGGAATGCATCACCCAAGTAACACTGTGTGGAGAACAAATAGCGATGATATAAAATGAGGATAAACTGGAAAAGGTAACAGGGACGAGCATAATGCTACGTTAAAAACATTGAGATTACTCATGTGCAAACCATGGGGGACACTTAGATTGATTGATTGATTGACTGATTGGGGCTTAACATCGCACTCAACAGCTAAGGTTATATGGCGACAAAAGTGCCAACCGACCAAAAGATCCCCCCCCCCCCCCCAACAACACACACCTCTCACCCACCGATTTTGACATTAGGATCCACAGACCATAGAACGTCAGGAAGGCAAATGTGTGGCCTATTTAATGTTCCTCCTTACTGGGTGGGGACACTTTAGAAGTTTGTACAGATCTTTGGATGGGCTACTTGGAATTCCTGCCCAATGCCCTGCTGTAGGATGTCCGAACAACAATGCTTGCTTAAGACTAACATAATGCTATATCAGTATATGGTAAAACTTTGATAAATTGAATTTTACGTTCAAGATTATTTCACTCGTATGATTGTGTTGCCAGGTTAAATGTGGAACGTAACTGGGTTGGTTCCCTGGGAGAAACCCCCGACTGGCATCTCTTCAACATAGGGTAAAACTCTTTATTCTGGGCCCACTTTCTTAAAGCAATCTTAGCATAAGATGTTCTTAATTACCAATGGCAACGTATACCTTCAACATGTGTTGCCATGGTACTTAAGATCTCTCTTAACTACGGTAAGATTGTTTTGTGAAAATGGACCTAGGGTCTGCCCATGTATAATCTTGACTTTTTTCGCAAGGTTTGTTGTTTTCTGTAATATTAAAAATTGTTTAGTATATGGAAGAGATGCTTGGTACTCGCCGAAGGCCCAGGGTTTCCTTAGAGCAAAGAGCCCATTTTCCTCCCCGAATAAACCAGGGGGTCGTTAAACGAAGCCGTCGCAAAGTGCGTTTACTCGCAGTTGCCATGACATCGTATCTCTTCACTATGGTATCCATTGGCAACTACGCCTCGTTTGCGATGCGACTGCTTTGTGAAACGAGCCCCAGCCCAAACTATCTTTAGGATAAGACATTAAGTATAACATACACTGCCACAAGCTGATGTCACTGTTTTGGCTGGTTTAGCTTGAACAACTCCTAATGCTTCTGCCTCTTGATCATCTGCCAAGCCACAGGTACAGTTCTTACACGCCTTCTTCTTACCTGACCCAGGTCCACAGTCAGCTGTCAATAAAACAGATATGAAAGAAATTTGATTGATTGATTGATTGGTGTTTTACGCCGCGCTCAAGATTATTTCACTTATATGGTGGCGTTGCCAGTTTTATTGTGGGAGAAAACCGGGCTCTATGCCTGGAGGAAACCCACGACCTTCCGTTGGTAACTGGCAACCACCCCACATAGGTCGTTCGAGTGAAAAACCAGTCAGAAAATTTTCCAATTTTTGGGGACTGAGTGGGATTCGAACCCGCAACCCATTGGTGGAAGGCTGTCCGGATTGAGCGTCCAGCGCTCTACCTACAGAGCCACGGAGACCCCCCTATGAAAGAAAGGGGAGTTGGAGGGTATAACAAAAATGTATGTTTTGCTTATTATGGATTGATTGCTGTTTTTCCGTCTTACTAGAGATTTTTTTTACCTTTATGATAGTGCTATCTGTTGAGTTGGGGAAACTCCTGGGCCCCGTTTCACAAAGCGATCTTAGCTTAAGGTGATCTTAATTACCACTGACAACGTATACCTTTAGCATTGGCTGCCATGGTAGTTAAGAGCACACTTAACTACGATCACTTTATGATAGTGCTATCTCTTGAGTTGGGGAAACTCCTGATCTTTGGCTGTTACTGCATGTTTATGGAGAGGGATGAGTGAGAGAAGATTTAATGTCGCTTTCAACATTATTATTTCTGACTTGTTGCAACATCTGAAAGGAGAGTACTGGTACTCTACAGTTAAACTACTCTCCAACAACCCAATAAGAAAGAGAATATTGCCACTAATTATGTTACAATAATTATAATTATGCGTGCAGGAATGGTTTTTGTTACGTTTCTCATTCTTTCAACCCCTGGGCTGAAAATCTAGTCTTCATTGGTACAATTTCAAGGGAGATAACTTTTCCAAAAGCCTATTGAAAAACAGGAATCCTTTTTTTTTTAAATCACAAATTCGCCTTATACTATGTTTTGATTTTGTGTACCTTTATGTTTTATTCGTGTATTATTTTTAATTAGTTCAATAACTTTGAAATTGAATAGCTTCTATTCCTCTCAAATGTTGGCTACATAGTTATGCTATATTGCTACAGCCTTACATCCCTGATAGGTTAAATAGAACCTTTTTTTACGAAATGATAACTTGTTCCTAATTTTATTATTTATATTTGTACCCTACAGTTTTCTCTATGGCTAAGCGGCAACATATGTGTTGAAGAATTCTTTATTATTTGTTTGTAACATTGTTTCCGATTTACTCCCTGCGCCCTTGCAACATTGTAAAGAAATATCATGTGTGCCGTGTGCATCCTGATCACGTGGGAAGCACATTGCGGTAATTTGTAAAGCCGTGGCAATTCAACAATAAACGTCTATGCACCTTTATAGGCTTAACAAAAAAAAAATCCTATAATTTACTTAGTCCAGAGTGAGAAGCTTTCATCCTAAAGCAATATGTAAGTGAACATGGTGGCATTTTCTTGGTGAAATTCACCAACCAAGAAATATGACTATGACACAGAAAACCTACCTTTGAGGGAAGCCGGGTCAGGCTTAACTAGGTCAGCTTCGTCTAAAAGCTCGTCAGAATCCATAATATCTAGGTCATCATCAAACATATCACTACTTGACAACGCCCACACTTTGGCGACATTTTCATCAACTTTTGGAGTGGCTGAAAAATACATGAAAATGTAAGAGATTTTACATTGAATTGATGTTAACAGATATACATATGTGTATTCAATACATTATTGCTCCTAATGTCATTTGGATTACTTGAGCAGCAAATTGAGATGCACAAAAAGCACTGGCTCTACACACTAGTTTATCTATGGTGGCTGATTTGAGCCATTTCTTATTGTCATGTTTTCGCTTGGTAAAAATGTTGTTTTCTTGTTTTTGCTCGGGCCTGAGAATTGTGTCTGGAGGGCCAAGCAAAAATAAGAAAAACACAAATTTTGACAATCGAAGCTGCCCTGTGATGTACAATCAATCGACCTCAGATTTCTCATTTGGACACCCATTAATCCAGCCATTTAACATGGTCAACATACAAAAGTAGGTCATAATGGACACCCAATTTTGTGGATAAAGTGCAAAAATGGCTATTTTGGACACCCTATTTTCGTTACCTGGATGAATGAATGCTCATGGGTAGATGGTCACAGGTGTGTCGTCTTTATGACATCTTTGGTTGCATTATTATATGATACAGTAGAGAGTAATCAGTCAAATGGGGAGGGCGTACAGTGTATGTTGAGTTTACTAAATCTCAAGTTTTTTTTACAGGCTGTCTCAAGATTCTTTCACTTATATATCTATAAACAGCAAAACACACTGGCACAGGGAAAATCTTCTAAACTAAGATCATAACAATGGAGAGAAGTTTCTAATTGTGTTAAAAATATGTCATTTAAACCTTTATACCCAACCATAGTTGTTGTAACAAACCAAAACCGATGATATTTCATTGCGTTGACAGACCAGAATTAAGCTTTGGTCAGTAGAAATTGCTGGAATACTAGTATTTTATAATATATTGACAATGTTGTACAGATCTTTAGCTATGGCAAGAAGTCGACAAAACTGAACATATGAAATTTGGGTTTTAAGTAGATGACAGACAAGGGAGTTTAGCCCTGACTAGTAGATCTTTTAAATTCTTGTTCTTTTTTTATAAGCAATGACTGGCCGTTAGCTCAGAGGTCGAACCATTTTACTCTCAAGTTTCCATGCTGGCCGTACCGTATTTCGTCTAATGTTTCCCACGCCAGTTTTACTCGCACTGCTATTGATATGAAAGGAACTGCCCAGAAATGGGGGGACACATTCACACCTCTGCTAACGAGCCCCGCGGTGACGAGTTGAGTGACTACAAAGCGGCTGGCAGGGGAGCTAGTTATTCATCACTAATCGGTCAGTAAACGGCTTAGCCAATATATTGAAACACAAATGATATTATACTTTTTTCACAACACCTTCTTGGGTCCAGGTTCAAATTCAAATGGGTTAACAGTTTGTAACATTTAAATCCAAAAACTTTCCCTTTCCAAACGTTTGCACTTGGTATCAACAGCGGAAGTGATGAGAGGTATTTTTTTCAATGGGCATCATTTTGAAATAGTTAAGACCTGTGGTATTGAAATATTGCTTGCAAAATTTTTTACACTTGATAAAACACACAATGTTATAGGAGTCGCAATTAAAAGTCTCTGGATTGTTCTCCAAAAAGTGTTCCGCGGCCCGGTACGTACATCGAGGGGGTATTTAATTCTTATATGGCAATGATTCCCGGTTCAATGGTACCTGATTATTAGAGGGAGAGAGTTCCTGATGCCAGTATAAATTCATAAATGACAGGCTAAACACAGACTTTGTACAGACTTTCAACAAGTCATCACTGACACAGCTTGTCTGCTAACAAGTACCGTATTTCTTCTAAAGATTCAGCCACTTTTTTCCTCATAAAGATTCGATAATTAGAAAAGAAATCTGCTAAATGAGGCCAGACAAATTTGCCCAATAGAGAGAATTTAAGGTAATATGACCCGCTGTGCAATGTGTGAAAATGGTTATCCTTAAAGACAACTCCTCGTCTCCATTTTTGTCTGACTCAATGGAAAATTTAGGCCATTAGAATGGCTGAATATTTAGAAGAAATACCATTTTGGTTATGAAAGCTCTCCCAGAAGCCATGTTTACAGTTAAAGATTCCCAGAACTTACCCGTGGTTTTGGGTGCAAACGATAGCTTTAGTTGGGAGCTTGAACCTTGTTCATAGGCAGGTGTTTTTGCAGTCAACTGAATAACATCTAACTTTTTATCTGTGTTAAAGCTCTTTTGCAAAGTCTCGCAGGACTCTGGAGATGTTCGTATCGATGTAACCTATGAATAAAGCAACAAAAGAAACATACTGGTCAGAGTGAAAGTTTTAAAGGCCCAAAATATTCAAAAGAAATGAACTGATTGACGTGTTAGGCCATACCCAAAAGTATATTTATATGGTAGGGTTGGCAGTTTAATCGAGCAGGAAAAAAGGTCTCTTTGTCTGGTCTGGTCATGGCAGCCATTTCAATAGGCCACTAGAGTGAAAACCAACTCAGATTTTTTTTTCTATGAAAGTGGCATGAGCTGCCAAAATGTTGATATTTTGAAACAGAATGTTGAAATTATCGGCTATTTTTCCCCAAGACGTATAATTCAAAAGCTTTTTAGTGCTTCTGGTCTCGAGAATGTTCGATAAAATATTGTTTTGTACTAACTTTGGCTTAGAATGAATAAATGGTCGTCCCGGTTATTTAAATTTTGTTTAGTTTTCGAACACGTTTTCGGTTCCTACAGGCCACATACTGTATGGATTTTCCTTATTCCAATGCCAATCATTTAGTTTTTCGATGACCTTCAAAGCCTATTGCAGTTGTGACGATTAGAAATTATAAAAAAAGAGTGAATTTTGGCAGCTCATGCCACTTTAAATGAGAATGTTAACAAATGAAACTAGGTCTTTATCTGAGTGACAGACTATCGCTCTACTAACTATGGCAACTACGCAAAAACAAATAGGTAGTTTAAAAGTCACTTTAATGACCAATAACGAGTCTTCTACAACCCAAAAGATCATATTTTTCTCTATATTTTGGAGATAAATTACTAACTTTCTGGATATCATTCAAATGACACCTCTAATTAAGAATTCAATGCTAAATAACACTCCATGGGTAAAAGAAAATCAACAGATATATAAAAAAATGCAAACTGAGGTATACATTATACAGATTTTCAGTGCAGATATATTTTATGTACTATAAAATCCCAACCAACCGGTGTGACTTCCACAAATCCTGAAAGCTTAAGGAGAGAGATGAGTTTATCTGGAGTTTTTATATCTTTTTGATTGTCATCTGTTGAAACAGCTTCTCTGATAATTAGTGAGCCATTTGGTTTCAATAGTCGGCACAGCTCTCCAAGAAGTGTAACGTCATGGCGTATACAACAAGGGGAGGCAACTCCTGATAAAACTACATCAAAGGTGGACCTTCCGTGGGAGGCTGAAATGTAATGTTAGAAAACAAATGATAATCAGCAACGTGAGTATAAAATACTGTTCAGTTTGTTTGATTATTTTGAAGCCTGATTCAGACTAATTTTATCGAAATAGGTAAAATTTATATTATGCCAGCTATATACCAACTCCATACATGTATGAGAGTCAGAGCTAAAGAAAATCAAGATTATTTCATTTACATGGAGATGAAGCCTGGTTCGGTGTCCCTTCCACATAGAGCTTTAGGCGAAAATCTAGTCACATTTTCTTTCTCCATTTTTTGTCATTCTTTTTGGGAGGAGGGGGACTGAGTAGGATTTTACCAGCAACTATCAATTGACGGCTCGTATCGAGATGAAAGTGTATCGCGACGCTCTAATGAATAAGTCACGGAAGCTCCATTAGCTATCGGATTGAATTCAGTCTGAGTTTAATTAGATAGTATCTTTTAGAAAGTGAATATAACAGTATTCTCGTTATTTTGGGATTACACTTTCTTGAAAATATGGTAGAAATTCTTCTACCGGTTTTATCAATTTTGCTGGCGATAGGAGCCATACTCTGGGACCCGGGTTCGATTCCCGTTTCGGGCGTCACCCAAAAATCGGTAGAAGAATTTCTACCATATTTTAAAGAAAGTGTAATCCAAAAATAACGAGAATACTGAATTCAGTCTAGCAAAATAGAAAACTTGAAACTGCACAAAAATTTTGTCTTTACTTACACACAGAAAGTCTTTCTACATTTTCCACCTGGATCTTGCCAGCTGATACAGTATGTTGTAGTTTTTCTACCAAGGCCTTCACAGACTCTGGTGATTGAGCTCCACCCCATAGCAACAAGACATTGTCTGTAGATTTAACAGGGAACTCAACAGAGTCTTCTGTAACACCCATCTGTTCATTGAATAAATAAAGTCCTTTAAAAATTCATCAGTCATTCATAAGAAAAGTTAAATAATTTCCCAGATAATTTGTTGTGTGTGTGTTCTATTTATTTTTATTCCATGTTTTTTTTATTTCAGATAATAAAACAAATCAAAAAAAGTTTGATGCTTTTTCAATAATGTGTACAGTATATGTAATTCGTTTTATTTTGCAATTCGGCTTCTGAGTTTATGCATCCGACAAAAGTGACAGATCCATATCAGGGTTACAGATCTGTCCTTTTAGAGCCAGTTGTGGACACAGCAGGAGTAGTTACGGCTTTTAAATGAATTATTTGGAAGGACTTTGGCTTTCAGATTTAAACCAAGTTTCAAATATCTATTAATCCTACCTGCCTTTTAATTTTACCTTCAACACACATTTAAAGCATTCCTCTATTCGTTTTACTCATTAATTTGTTCGACTTTTATTGTAAATCTACCAAATCCCTCTTCATCAGAAGAAAACTTTGCAATTGTCCTGACCGATTTCAAAATCTCCTCGTACAATGACAACCTGTCACATGGTCAGCAGTATGTCCGAGAATTTCCTCAATAGCTGGACAATTTGAAGACAACGTAACTCTCGCATCACATGATTGCGGGGTTTTGAAAAGTCTGTTGACAGAGAATAGCTATCCCACCCTTTTAATGGTAGTTTAATGTGTGGCTCTTCCTGATCGGCAAGTGAGTAACACAGGAAAGAGACACATGAGTGTGGCTACAGCAGGAGACGAGTTACCACAACTACACTCTAAACCACCTAAGGATCCAATCATTGACTCTCAAATTGACTATGTTACTGATAAACAATCAACCAGTTCCAATGACTCATTAACACTTTAATTAACTCATTGAGCCTTGTTATCCTACACATATTAATGCTGGTATTACTATTCATAAAAATCGATTCAACGTGCCTAGATCAACAAGTAGCCAAAATTACGCCTTTACAATTACATTACAATTACATGTATTCATGTTAACCTATTTTTCTTTAACTTAAGTTTTTTTATGCATTGTTCCTTTGTCACATTTTTTGCTAAAATTGTTATGATGCTGTATATCATGAAGACATGATATGTGTCCAGAAGGGGTGTAATGTGACAGGTGGAGGCTACATTTGTCTTTTTATTATTAATATTATTACCTTTTGTCAATATGAGTTAATTATGACACTGACAGTGACAGATGAGAATTTAGATTATTAATATTAGAAACAGTGACTGGAGTCGTCTTGAGTGTCAATTTCACTGCGTTTCCGACTTTTACAAATTCAAAAGAACCCACTATCTGTGATTTTTACTCTGAAATTATATTGTGTGTCCATGTGAAACAGCCCAGCGTTTAAACCCCTTCAAATGTAAGATCTTAAGTTAAAGATGGAATGTAGTGCTCACCTTCTGAATCCGTAAGAATGCACTTTGACGTAAGTTTGAAGATTTGTGTCCCCTTGGATCGCTAGGTGGCTATTTGTCATCGTCCAATCGTTGACTTCGTTTTGTACAGACGTAACGACCAACTCCATTGGTTGTCTTGGTTCAGCGGATAAATTGAATTCGGCACAAGACTGTTGTGAGAAATCAACTAGTTTAAGAACAATTTTATTGACATCTACTTTAATTTTAGGTAGACTATAGATATATTATTTCAGGTATGGACCTTTGGGAATACGATTGTCCTCAGTTTGTTGATTTTTCTGCTCCTCATCCCTTAGATGTGGAGACAGATTTCTTCGGTAAGTTGAAAGTCCAAAACGTTTTTTTTCCAACAACACCACCTGTCTCATGATTTTGAAGTAGCCCTTACCTCTTGACTAAATCATTGTTAAATTTCTTTTTATAATTTTCATGAAAGTATGAAAACAGAAAACAATTTTACTACATTGTTCTATAGGATCTACGAGTGAAGGAATTTTGAAGTTAAAATGATTGATCTCCAGGCTCAGAGTCCAGGGGATACGGGCCGTAGTTCAATTTTATCTAGTCTGCAATATCAGTAGCTCCGGTATGTAGCGTTATTGACTATTGTGACGCCCGAAGGAGAAGGTGACCGCTCCCAGCTGGTTAGACCATTGTTTTCTACAATTACAATATCAGAATATGTTGAGTGGATTGAACTTGATAGATACGCCCGCACGGGCTTCTTCAATACGACTACGCCGCACGGGCTTCTTCAATACCACGTCAACATAGGGTACATTTGAAAAATCTAAGAGTTGCTCTCAGAATTTTTAAAAATTGATAACTCGCAATTTTTAAACATTACTCACCTAAAATTTTGTTCGAAAGCTTCCTTGATAATCCCTACTAAGAGGCTAGTAGAGCTAAACCATCATATCTGACCTTAAAATCTGTTCGTTAAGTTTGAATTCCGTCTGTGTTCGCTAAAATTGTTCTCGGGCGATCACACCGCCATCGTACCCCGAACTTTCAAATCATGCTCGCCACTACAACCGGTAACGGCTGTCGGGGAAGGTCGGTGATAATGCAAATGGAATTTAAACTTAGCGAATTTCGTTGTTTGGCAATGAGTATGGCCACAAATGATGGTTTAGCTCTACGAAGGGATTATCAAAGAAGCTTTTGAACAAAGTTTTAGGTGAGTAATGTTTAAAAATTGCGAGCGTCTATCAAAATGGCGGTAAAGTCCAGAATACCAGAAAAAACGAGGACAAGAATAATGTTTTATGTGTTCAAAGAAGTCTGAGTTAGGAATTGTCCAGAACGAGCAGTTCCATTAATATTTTCCTGACTTGTTGTAATTTCTGACCCAATCTTCGGATTTACCACCCCGTATTTCAAAATTCATATACAGAGGCAGGAAACACTAGGTCTGACTGCCCCCAGTAAAACCCGTCATTACTTCTTAAAAATATTTCCTATGTTCTTCATACGAGTCTCAGAAAGGTCCTTTTCAAACAATATCGAGGCATAAGAGCAAACAAAACAATCTTTGCCGACTGATTTATCAAGTTTTCGAGCAAAATTCAAGTTGACTGAAAATTCCCATTGAAGTCTCAGACACTCGGCTCTCTAGGAGCCTCGCTTTCACTCCTGGGCTTCACAGGATCTGTCAAACAGTTTGGAATTGGCGCACAGAACCGTTCGGAGGCCTGGAGTCATTATTATATTGCTTTATATCGTAAAAGACAAATTATCGTGAGAATGGGCCAGCTATTTAGATGGTCCAAATGACTTAATTGAGCAATATGATGACCAGGTCTGTATTTCAATCTGAGATGGGCCTTGTGTGGAGGCCTTTCTTAATAGCACTCTGAAGTTGGCACAACTTACATGAGCTTACTACGACTAATACCACTAAACTTAAAGGCACACTTGCCGCCGTAGCCTGTTTAAATTTGCTAAGAAAACCAATTTACATGAGCTTACTACGACTAATACCACTAAACTTAAACATAGGACACATAAAACATGTCTAGTTAGCTTTAGACTGTAAAAATGGGGAGAAAAACAAACGAAGAATCGAAGCCTGATTACAACAACAACGATCAGTGTCTGTCAACTTTCGTGTTGGATTACCCTCCTTTCAGGCCTTTGTATCTGTGGTTTACACTCAAACAATTACCAGCAGGCTTTTCCAGTCGCTGTTAACCGATAGTCAGTCTGTATTTCTCAGATAAATAGGCCTATCTACAATTACACTGTGCCGTTAGTTCACTCACTCGACTGAAACATAAAATCGCCAATAGGGGGCAGATCGGTTTGTTTACGTTCCGGGTACGTAACAATTCAAATTTTCAAATTCAAATTAAAAATACAAAGTGACGTCCAAACTTTTAAATTTTGGTAAAAATAGAAAGTTCCTATAAACTTATATTGTCTGGGAAAAATACAGAAAACGGTCTTTCTTTTTTAATGTAAACAATATTCCTGATTTTCGCGGCAAGTGTGCCTTTAAACATAGGACGCATAAAACATGTCCAGTTAGCTTTAGAATGTAGAAATGGGGTGAAAAACAAAAGAAGAATCGAAGCTTGATTACAGCAACAACGATACGTCGATCAGTGTTGGTCAACTTTCGTTTTGGATTACCCTCATTTCAGGCCTTTTTATCTGTGGTTTACACTCAAACAATTATCAGCAGGCTTTTCCAGTCGCTGTTAACCGATCGTCAGTCTGTATTTCTTAGATAAATAGGCCTACGTAAAATTACACTGTGCCGTTAGTTCACTCACTCGACTGAAACATAAAATCCCCCCTGCGAGCAGTTTGGTTTGTTTACGTTACGGGCACCTAACAATTCAAATTAAAAATACAAAGTGACGTCCAAACTTTTAAATTTTGGTTAAAATAGAAAGTTCCTAACTTATATTGTCTGGGAAAAATACAGAAAACGGTCTTTCTTTTTTAATGTAAACAATATTCCTGATTTTCGCGGCAAGTGTGCCTTTAAACATAGGACACATAAAACATGTCCAGTTAGCTTTAGAATGTAGAAATGGGGTGAAAAACAAAAGAAGAATCGAAGCCTGATTACAGCAACAACGATACGTCGATTAGTGTTGGTCAACTTTCGTTTTGGATTACCCTCATTTCAGGCCTTTTTATCTGTGGTTTACACTCAAACAATTATCAGCAGGCTTTTCCAGTCGCTGTTAACCGATCGTCAGTCTGTATTTCTCAGATAAATAGGCCTACGTAAAATTACACTGTGCCGTTAGTTCACTCACTCGACTGAAACATAAAATCCCCCCTGCGAGCAGTTTGGTTTGTTTACGTTACGGGCACCTAACAATTCAAATTAAAAATACATAGTGACGTCCAAACTTTTAAATTTTGGTAAAAATAGAAAGTTCCTAACTTATATTGTCTGGGAAAAATACAGAAAACGGTCTTTCTTTTTTAATGTAAACAATATTCCTGATTTTCGCGGCAAGTGTGCCTTGAAAGGAATCATTTTAACAATAATTATTCTCTTGTGATATTCCATTATTGACATTGACCTTTATATTTTTCCCCCTCACAGAAAAGTATGATGCAGACGGACATCTTGTAGTATCCCATACAGAGGAACAGCCAATTGTTTCAAGTAAGGCTAGAAAAAATCGTAATTTATAAACTCAAAAACTCAAAAAAGTGAAAATCTGAAAATTTATCCCATAATTAATCCTGTAAATTTGAAGATTTCGATTGACTTCAAGATCAATTTCTAAGAAACTTAGGTAAATTCTTAGCTGTCTGGTGCTAGGATACGAATAGTAAACCTACCATTCATCTTTACTACCATACTCATCAATTCATTGGCTTTTCTGTTATTTCCTCCAATCCTCCAGGTGCTCGTTTCACAAAGCTGCCGCATCGCGAACGAAGCCTAGTTGTTGCCAATAGATATGATAGTGATATATCATCATGGCAACTGCGATTGATTGCCCTGTGCGACCGCTTCTTGAAACAACTCTCAGCTTACACATGAATACATACATGTATCCCAACCCAGCCAGGAAGAAATAAAATCTTTCAAAAATCAAATGTGTAATTTTGAAATTTAATGTGCTAACGTGGCAGGTTTTCCATCTTTAGAAAGTTTACTGTTTTGAAAAATCTCGTCAACTATTTTGCTCTTTACATTTGCAAAATTTACTTTTTCTGTGACGTTTCAATTTGATTTGTTGCCAATTGCCTTTACGGATTTATGATGGTAAATTGGTAACTTGGTAAGAATATATGATTGGTGCTTTTTTGCATTTATAATTTTACTTAAAGTGGCATGAGCTGCCAAAATTGAGCCTTATAACAGAATGTTGAAAGTATTGGCTAATTTTCTCAAGACGTACGATTCAGAAGCTTTTTAGTACTTATAGTTTCAAAATTCAAGAATGTACGATAAAGCATTGTTTTTAACTAACTTAGAATGAATGGTCGTCCCGGTTGTTTAAATTTTGTTTACTTTTCGAACACTATTTCAGTTTGTATAGGTCACATACTTTGTGGATTTTCCTCATGTTTTCCAATGACCTTTAAAGCCTCTTACTGTCGTGACAATCAGAATCTATGAAAATAGTCCGAAATTTGACAGCTCATGCCACTTTAACCTGGTTTTACTTCGTTTTGTGTGGTTAAATTGTTAGAATTTGGCTTTTTCATTTGTTGATATCCTTTCTGTTTTTTTTTTTTTTAATTTTTACGTCAATTTCATAACAAATTATACAAGAAAAAATTGCAAAAGTTTTCACTCTATCAGTCTATTTGGAATGGTTGCCAAGTATCTGCCAAGGATCCAAGGTTTCCTCTCGACTAATATGCAACAATCCATACATGTGAAACGAATGAATAATTTTGAGTGTGACAAAGAACAATCAATCAACTGCTGGCCTTTTGTAAAATTAAGAGTTGTTAACCCTTTTCATTCTAAATGGCTCTAATAATGCACAAGTCAATGGGCAATTTTGAAGAGGTGTGCCAATTGTAACTTACAAGTTACATAGGAGCTTTAACAAGCCGCCTGATGTCCCATAACTTAAACGTTTTAAAATCAGCCCAACTGAAGTGCATGTTGTGCTGTTCTTTTGGTATTTATATTAATGTAAAAATGATGATTTAAAACAATTACAGTAATTATAATAATATGAAATATTTAAATTAAAAGTGCAATTTAATGTTCAATATCATAACTCTTTCAGATGCTGCCCCAGCTAACATATTCTCTTCCCTGTCGGATTGGAGGAAAACTGACAATACAACAACACAAAACCAGGGCAACAAACCCAGGCCTAGAACTACCAGGTAACTATATAACATGATTTTCAATTGGTTTGTTCTGGTAAAATAATAAACCATCTATAAAACTCAACTCTCAGAGAAAGGACAGTACAATTGACCGATTGCTTGATGACGTCACTTGGAAATTACGTGCAAAGCATTTTGGGAGATTGAGGGATATTCACATAATTTTACAAATTGGCCAAAGGAATAATACTGTATCGAGAAGAGGACGTAAAAGGTGCCAGATCTTTCGACGGCGCTAATCTGTCGAGGTCCTCACTTGAAGACGTGCAGTTCGGTACAGAACATTTTGTTTTCATAACTCTATCAGTATAAACTTTTAAATATGTTATGTCATCAAAGTTTTCAAAGGAAGGGATGTTTTGTTATAACTTTATAAGTACTGGTTAACAATATGGCGAACTGGGGTACATTTTACCCAGAAAGTTTTGCGTAAATCGGTGTGACGTCCTCAGGCTCAACGGTAATTCTTTACTAAAAATCCACTTACCATGGAGGGCAAACATTTCCTCGATCTTCCATGCCTGTTGGTTAATTCATTGGCAAAAATGCAGGAGGGTAAATTGGGAACTTTCTGCAATGCAGGGGTGCGCGGAAAATCACGTTTTTGTGATTGGCTGTCGGCGTCGTTTTTCATAAATCCACGTTTTTTTCCGCAGTTAACTGACAATTTTGTTTATGTATCAACTGACAGGAGGTTTTAAAATCTCCCGTAGAGTGGGCGCCTGTATGACTGCCGAATGTTTGTTCGAAGGCTTTGGCGTAACGACTTACTCACTGTATGTTAGCTTTTTGGCCTATTTTGACAGACATAGTTTCCTCTTTTTTTCGGGCCTGCTCTCACACCCCTGGCAAGGTATTATCCACTGTTATTCTTTCTCTTTGTAGATCACTTTGTAACAAATTGCCAGATAATAACAACAAAGATTCAAAAGAGTCCACAAATGAGGTTGAGAAAAAGGCTGGTACATTTGCACAACCAGCAGAGAAGAGGCTTCCCAGTAGGTCACTAAAACGTAGTCATTCTTTTACCAAGACGCCAGGACAACAGGATGCTGATTCTGCATCACCGGCTCCTAAATCTTTAAAACATACCAGTTCAACTGCCAGTCCAGCAGCCCCTCGAAGGACATTAAAGAGAGCAAGCTCCAGTAGTCAAATCTCAGCTACCAAGCCTATCAAACGCTGCAGTTCTTTTTCCAAAATTCACCAGGTCGGCAGATCTGGGGCTCGATCAAGGTCACCTGCTGCACAAGGCAAGCTGCTCTGTTCCAAGTCACGTTCACCCATGACTCGATCTCGTTCATCATCAATAGGCGCTCAGCCATTAAGGACACGGACTGATTCCGCTAGCCGAGAACGTCTGCGATCATTGGGAAAGCATTCATCCGCCTCCGTGGATAACTTGGCAAATTGCAGCACTATCAGCAGCTCTT
The DNA here is from genome assembly GCA_963971465.1 of Lepidochitona cinerea. Taxonomy (NCBI): domain Eukaryota; kingdom Metazoa; phylum Mollusca; class Polyplacophora; order Chitonida; family Tonicellidae; genus Lepidochitona; species Lepidochitona cinerea. The sequence goes on along the minus strand of OZ020555.1, from coordinate 38,901,063 downwards.
CTGCCTCATCGTTCACCAGGTTTGTATACAAACATCTCAAATGAAAGTAATACACTATAAAGTTCAATACTAAGCATCATGCAATGGGTATTTATGTTCAATTTTATGTTCCCACTAGCGTTTCGTATGTTGACCGTAGCGCATCACCGAATACTGTTTATTTATTTTTTTCAGTAGACGCAAGTTTAGGTCTGACAACAATAAAATAAAGACAACAGAGGAACTTGAGTTAGAGCAAGTGGAACAAAAGAAGAGGGAAATTGAAGAGAGGAGAAAGAGAAATGAATTAAGTTACAAGAAAGCCCTCGCTCCTGCAGCATTTGTACCTATATTTCCAGCAAAGAGCACGAAAGCAGAGGGGTTTCATTTTAGAACAGACAGCCGTATCAAAACACATAAAATGGAAACTAGAAACGATGAAAAGGATTTTGTGCATTCCTTGAGATCTAATTCACAAGCACAGGTAATTATAAGGTTACATAGGGCTGTTTGTAATAATATTTGTAATGGGCTTCACCCGACAAAAAGTTCTGTAAAAAGTGTGTCGGCGTGAAAACAATTTTCACACCCTCCTGGGCGCTCTGTGGCTCAGTCAGTTAGAGTGATAGTCCTTCAGTCCGATATAGGCCTTCTATTAATGCAGTGCTCGTTCGAGTCCCACTCAGACCAAATGAAACTGGTGAAAAAAATTCGCGTTCATTTTTCACTCTATTGTTGTATGTAGTAGAGTTGCCACATACATGTACTTGTCCAAGGTAGGGGGTTTCCTCTGGCAATGAGCCTGTCACTCCCCCACTTAACCTGGCAACGAGCCTGCCACTCCCCCACTTAACCTGGCAACGTCGCCAAGTGAAACTATCTTGAATGCGTCTTAAAACATCCTTGTAATCAATCACACCCTTGTTTAATGCACCAAATACAAAAGGCCTTTTGACAAAGGATTCTGCCAGTTTGAGTTATCTTTAAAAGATTTTCACTCATAACTTATCCCCTTGTTTAAAGTAGCATGAGCTGCCAAAATGTTGACATTTTGGCGTTAAAACAGAATGTTGAAATTATTGGCTATTTTTCTCTAGACGTATAATTCAGAAGCTTTTTAGTGCTTGTATTCTCAAGAATGAACGACGAAGTGTTGTTTTGAACTAACTTTGGTTTAGAATGAATGAATGGTCGTCCCGTTTATTTAAATTTTGTTTACTTTTGGAACACTATTTCGGTTTGTAAAGGCCACATACTGTATGGAATTTCCTCATTCCAACATCAATCATTTAGTTTGTCGATGGCCTTAAAAGCCTCTTACTGTCGTGACGATCAGAAATTATGAAAAAAGTTTGAATTCTGGCAGCTCATGCCACTTTAAAGGAGAAGAAAAGGAAAAAACTAAGTAAATACAGTACAGGCGCGACACATTTTCCTTTCTAACGGTACCAAAACCATATTTCTACGATTTTTCCTCGCCCAACTGTGCTATAAGAATGTTAACAATCGTTATCAGAGAACGTCTAAACTGACTCGGCAGCCATCTTCACAGCAAAGCTTAGCTGTGTGTCTCGATCGGCCAATCAGCATACGCCTGGCCACCTGTCACGCACTAGCGTAAGAGAAATTGGTCAACTCTGAAAGTCTCCTATTTAAACCTAGGTTAATTTGGATCATTTCGACGCGCTAATAAGAGAAGATAAACACTCTAACAGCTTTGAAATGTACACTGGCTAGTAAATCAACCTTTTGGGAAGACGTGACAGGCTGCTATGTTGTCTTACCGACTTGTGGGGATCGTTGTAGAATTTTCAAAAAAGGTAGTCTTACCGCTGACATTGCAGGTTATAACCATACAAGATATGATAAGCTCGCAAGGGAAGTAATCTACAACCCTCGCAATTCAGATTTTTACCACGGCAAAAAAAAAAAAAAAGTTGCCGCGGAAAAGTTAATTTTCCATGGCAAAAGTGATTTCACCACGGCATTTTTATCCAAACAATTCTCACTGCTCTGTTAACTGTCTTTAAAACGGCAAATAGCAAAAACTGACATCTAAAAGGTGCATTGACTAAAGAAAAAACGTTCAACAAAGATTTTTTAAATTTCTTCTTTGATTATCATAGAAACCAGCATAGAGAAAAGGCTAACTTTGTCTTACGTCTGACTCGGAAAGGCTGTAATTCTTTCCTCATAAAATCCACATGAAATATCCTTTATTTGCATGGAAATAATTCCTTGTTAAATGTATATTCCTGGTGATAAGTCACTTCACTCGGCAAAGCATTTCTTTTTCAAATCAATCTCTAAAAACTAACCTAAAGGTTATAGCCACTGTTTGTGTAATACTACAATACATAGTTAAATCCATACAGACACGTGCACCGCTGATCAACAAAGCCTGGTTGAGTTCATCTCTAAAGTTTCTGTGGGGTGAAAGTTTTGAATGTGTTTATTTACAAGTATAATCGACAAGAAATATATTTATTTTGAAAGAACCCCTTTAAATCGTTTTGTTTTAAATACAAATTAGAACCTCTTTAAATCGTTTTTTTTTAAATAAAAATTCAAATTCTATTTCTTGAACAACAATAAACATGTACATGAGGGTAACACCCCTATTAAACTGGAATGGAGATTACCCAATGAGACATAACTGACAGACAGTTGGAGACATTCTGACGCGAAACACCTGCAGAGTGAAACTTTGTTTCAATCTTGGTGTGGGAATTACATGTAGCACTTCACATAGGCCAATGTATAGAGCTGCATATGCAGAGTCCTTGGCTTTATTGTGGCCTGATTAGATACAAACGAATTAGTGGTTTCTATATTAAATACACCTTGATTCTGAACAACGGTGACGGTCGAAGGTAAAACTATTACTTGTAAAAATCTCCATACACATGAAGTATTCTAGTATAGATATTCTATTTTCCCAGGATGAATATTTTATTTTGTCTGCGGCATTTTTGATTGCCGTGGAAAAGCAGTTTTACTGCGGCATTGCCGATTGCCGCGGTGAATTGCGAGGGTTGAATCTACTAATACCTTTTCCGGTCAATTTCAAACCGTCAATGGCGCGCTCCACTGACGATCGAGCACGAGCTTGTCGGGCAGATTCATTTTCATTGTATTTTCACACCGTTAACCACGTGCAAGTCTCACACACATGAATACGATGGTCTATAGGAGCCCGTTCGATACAATTGCATGTTGTTTTTTTGTTTTCTCCCCCTTTAATGCAACAAATTCCAGTAGTCTAGAAGCTTGGTGTGAACAGAGGTTTTATGATGTCCACTGTCCCCATTGTTTAATTTCATAAACTCTTGGCTGAATTTCCAAGGAAATTGGTCAAACATATCCGCAAGTCAATTGAACAACCTGAATTTTTCTGCAGCTGATTATTAAAGTCTATTAATTCTTTGACTTTTAAAAAAAATCATTTCGTTAAAGCAGGACCATTGTTATATTAGTAGGTAAGCCAGAATTAAAAATTTTAAGAGGGTGGCCAAGTTGCTCTTTTAAAAGGGAAAATTCTTGGAAGAGTATTCTTTTTCACCCATTTCTGCTGAAAAAAAAAATACCCAAATAGTCAAATATTTGGATAAGTAGCTGCCTAACCCTAGGATATATGATTATATGAAACTTTTTTACAAGTAAAACTTAAAGCTTTTTATACGTTTAAAGAATAAAATAATGTTGTGAAAATGCCAGCCATATTTCTGGTAGGTTCAACTGTATGTTTGTTTTGTCATCTAGGATTGATTGGCTTGGAAAACTTATTATTAATCACTGCTTGCAAACTACTCAGGTGTCAAACTAACACTGGTTCATTTCCTGTGAAGCGGCTGCCCATCCCTCTGTGATAATCTACCTTGTTTAATCCTCTAATCCATTCAGTCCGCATAAGTTTAATCCTTACCCTTTATAAAACAGTGGGGTGTCAAGTCATATAGATCTAGAAGTGACATGTGTGTTAGAGTCTCTCATTGTCTTATTATCTATCATCAGCTTGGCATGCTGTGTTCAGGTGACTTATAAAGTGGCTGTGAACTTGATCATTTCATTTTCTCTGTCAATATTTATTATCAAGACAGATTCAGTATGGCTATCTCTGATAAAGTACCATCCCCAGAACAAAGGAATAGGGCTGCTAGTGTATGTATTAACATCATTACTTTAGCACCACTGGTGTAGATGCTTTGTTTTTGAAGACATGTCAAACAGCTTTTGGGAGGGTATTTCAGTCTGAGACCCGCTTTCCATCAATGTGTTGCATGTTCAAATCTCACTCTGTTCAATTGAAAAACTTACTTGATAGCCCTATTTGGAAGGGTTGCCAGGTATTCGTTGAAGGCTGTTTGCCCCACTGTTTATGGAAGAATTCTCTATAATTTGGCACGGCATTGGATTCAACAGAAGATACCCACGTTCAATCTTTTCCAAAAGTATTGACTTAATTTCCCCTGGTTACGAAAAAGTATATATTTTAATTTATTTTTTTAGAAGCCTGTTACTGCGACTTGTGGCATCACGGTGGTCAAACCGTTCAACTTGACCGAGACGAAGAAGAAGAAGACTGATGATGCTCAAGCTGGTGACAAGTTCCTGTCAATGGCTGAAAGAGTGACCGCTTTCCATCGGCAAACACCTGAAAGATTTAGAACCAAACTGAAAGGTAGTGTTTTTATTCATCTATTCAGGCTGGGGGCCTCGGTGGTCCAGTGGGTTAGAGTGATCGTCCCTCAGTCCCACACAGACCTCGGTGGTCTTACCATTATCATATATTTCTTTTTCCTAGAGCCAAACCGAACCAAATACAATTTTTCGTTATTTGTCATCTATCATTGATCGATAGGTTAATTTTCCCCATAACAGACTGTTGCTAGCTAATTTGTTCTTCCACCACTTAGTCTACATTCAGTGGGTCCACAAAAATGCTGGGCCCAGTTTCACAAAGCGACCTTAGCTTAAGGTGATCTTAATTACCAATGGCAACATATACCTTTAGCATTGGTTCCCATGGTAGTTAAGATCACACTTAGCTAAGATCGCTTTGGGAAACTAGGCCCTGATGATTTGATTCAGCTGTCCGAAGCTTGGTGGTTACCATGTGGTTTTCTCTGAGCATGTTGAAGTGTATCCAAAATGGCTGAATAGAGAGAACATGGACGCTTAATCAGTCTTGGAATAAACAAGGCAAATTCCAAAATCACTTGTCAAGTTTGTTCACGATCTTTACTGTAGTGTTTAGATTTGTTTCCTTTAAAATCATACCGAGCCATCAGTGGTCACCCAATAACCAAGAAGTTGTTATCCATAAGTAATTCTTCACCTTGTTGTAACTAATGCAAGTCAACACTCTGTGCTGAACTCCTCAACCATAGTTCAGTCCAATTTTTATTCTTGCAACATTAACTAGTTGTTTTTAACCTTTTTTCTGTCACTTCTCCAGTGCAGGCGTTGGTTGAAAAACAAAACATCCATTTTTATTTTAACATTTAGACTTTTTCCATACGTTTCCTTAATGTATGGATAAATTAAAACATCATTTATATTGACATTTACTGTAAGCTGTTAACATTGTAGTGCATTTAATGTAAATGTAATTTTTTATTATCCAGGAGGACCCCTTACAAGGGCCCGTTCCAAGTCACCCCCAAAACTGACCATACCCAAGACACCATCATTTGCGACCCGCAGTAGGTCGCGGCCTGTTACTGCCCCAAGTCGAGAAGAACTTGAAGCAATGGAAATAGAAGAAATAAGAAAGTAAGTTTTATTTACATGAAGAAGTTATTCACTTGTATGTAACATTTTGACTGTCAGTAAATAACTTTTAAACAGTTATTGGAGGGGGGGGGGGGGGGGGAAACAATGATTAGAGAACTGCATTTTGGTTGGTCACGGTACCATAAATTTCCTTTGATGTTATAATACATGTATATCTTTAACTGTTTTATGGTGACAGAGGAGATCATAACACTTGGACAAGTTTTAATCTGCTAATTGCTCAGTCAAAAAAAAAAATTTCTGTGGTTTTGCTTGATCACATTATGGGAAATATATTTGGTAACACTCAAAGTTCACATTTCTTTTAGCATGCGACCCATATTCCCTCACTCACTAAGTCTGACGTTTCCATGTAAGGAAAATAGTCATGAAAACAGCATAGAATATTAATCATTTAAATTAAGTCTCTGTGTTTTTTAAGCCTCCAGAAGAAGTTTTAGTTTTTCGTTGATTAGCCATTTTGTTTCTCCAAATTTCATTTAGGGGGCCTCCATAGCTCAGTAGGTAGAGCGTTGGACGCTCAATCCACACAGCTTTCCACCAATGGGTCGCGGGTTCGAATCCCACTCAGTCCAAAAAATTGGAAAATTTTCTGACTGGGTTTTCACTCGAACGACCTATGTGGGATGGTTGCCAGTTACCACAGAAGGTTGTGGGTTTCCTACGGGCACTGAGCCCGGTCTCCTCCCACAATAAAACTGGCAACGCCGCCATATAAGTGAAATAATCTTGAGTGCGGCGTAAAACACCAAACAACCAACCAAATTTCATTTAATTGATATGATTATGTTTCTTTCTAAGCTCTCTGTGGATGATATTTGCCACTATTGCTTTCTTGATTCCACATTGTCATTGTGTTTCTCTGTTTCAGTAACCAGTTCAAACCTCATCCCCTTAACCCTAAAGTATTCTCTAATCCTGAACTCGGACTGAAGAAGGTGGAAAGCAAACCGGTCACTCAATTTGAGGAATTTAGCCTAACTTCAGATCACAGGTCAAAGGCCAAGGGCCCGGCCAATAATTCTGTGGAAGAAAACAAATTTGAATTCCATGCTCGACCAGTGCCTTCAAAAATTTTGGAACAAGTTGTGGTTAGTTTAATTGCATACCTCAAATATTTTGTTTTCTCTTGAACCAAGAATGTAGCAGGCTTTTTGCTGGCTCCAATAATTTTAGTGTCTGATGGATCCTCATCAGATCAAACCAAAACTAAGTCCATATACGATATCTGAAGTCTATTTGTCCTAAGGGATTCTTCTAAGTGGTTGACAACGGAAGGTCGTGGGTTTCCTCCGGGCACAGAGGCCGGTTTCCTCCCACAATAAAACTGGCAACGCCGCCATATAAGTGAAATAATCTTGAGCGTGGTGTAAAACACCAAACAATCAATCAATCAACCTAAGGGATTCTTCTATGTGGTTGAATATGTACAGTGTAGGTTTAAATAGTGTGTTTGAATTAGTTTTGAATTCAAGAAATGGTCATCATTTGATTAATGTTTTCCTGATGTGTTTAATTCCACAGGGTGTCAAACCACTAATACTACTCCCGGTAACTGTTGCCCAGTCACCTGCCTTCGCTCTGAAGCATCGTGCCCGGATACCCAGGGTACACCCCGACGAAGAGGAAGAAGACCACGCACCCACCAGACGCCCCCATGTTCCCCATACGGGTATACCCTTCCAACCAAAACTTCCCCACAAACAAGCTGTGGTAGAGCCGTTTTCTTTTGAAAGAAGAGATAAAGAAAGATTAGCTAAGAAAGAGGAGAAGATAAAACAACTTAAGGAAGAAGCTTCAAAAGTAAGTTCCTAGACAAGTGTTAAAAGGGGGTATTTAGACCTTTATACCTAGTCATAGGTTGTGGTAATAAACCAAAACCCATGATAGTTTGACTTGCCAGTTACCAACGGAAGATCGTGGGTTTCCCACAATAAAACTGGCAATGCCGCCATATAAGGGAAATAATCTTGAGCGCGGCGTAAAACATCTAACAATCAATTCAGCCATTTTTTCAAGAATTCATTTCCAAAGATAATGAATACCTTTGTCCCAAAGGTAAATTCAATGCTGTTCACGTATTAATTACTTGATAATATTGTATTGACAGGTACCTCGTTTCCATGCCAATCCGATCCCAGACAGTGTTGTGACAGGAGAGATTGCATTGCCAATTAAACAACCAAAGCCACCAACCATTCCGGAACCATTCAAGCTAGAAGCTGACAGGAGAGGCAAAATACGCTTGGAGGAATTTAAACAAAAGGTAGCAAAGGGAGTTAATTGTATGAGAAGCTTACATAGATTTCGTGGAAAGTGGCGCTGTAACTTAAGTCCCATTTGGTATCGGATACTACCGAAAGGTCGTGGGTTTCCTCCGAGCATAGAGCCCAGTTTCCTCCCACAATAAAACTGGCAACAACGCCATAGAAGTTAAATAATCTTGAACGCGGCGTAAAACACCAAACAATCAATCAGCCAATTGGTATCGAGAGACCGTCCTAATTGTACTCTGCCGGAGGCTCCTACCCATTTCTGAGATACCACTCCCACATCTTTGCTCAAGACAAGATATATCTGATCAGATGTGCCTATGATCAGATGTGTGCAATAGTATTGTAATTTCAATTCACATTAATCTATAAAATCTGAGCCTAGTTTCACAAAGCGATCTTAGCTAAGTGTGATCTTAACTACCATGGCAACCAATGCTAATAAAAAGGTATATGTTGCCATTGGTAATTAAGATCACCTTAAGCTAAGATCGCTTTGTGAAACTAGGCCCAGAAACTATCTGTTGACATCCTAATACACTTATTATTTTGTTGTTTTACTTACAAAGGTTGAGGAAGAGAGACAATGTGAAAAAGAGAAAGTTGTTTTCAAGGCTCATGAACCCACCGCCATTCATCAAAAACCATTTATGCCAAAGAAATCAAACAAACCACTTGTCGGTAAGTGTTCAATAATTACCGCCGAGCCTGATGACGTCACATAGATTTACGCAAAGCTTTCTGGGTAAAATGTACCTCAGTTCGCCATTTTGTTAATCAGTACTTATAAAGTTATAGCAGTATTGGAAGCTCTTCCTTATAATACATTGACGACATAATGTATTTAAAAGTTGATACTGATAGAGTTATGAAAACAACATGTTCTGTACGGAACTGCACGTCTTCAAGTCAGAAGCACAACAGATAAGCGCTTTCAAAAGACCTGGCGCCTTTTACAGCCTCTTCTCGATAGTATTATTCCTTCCGCCATTTAGTAAAATTATGTGAAAATGATGTGCGTGTAATATCCAGGTGACGTCATCAAGCAATCGGTCAATATAAATGACCCTCAGATTATGTGGCAAGAACATAGTTTCCTAGGTCAAAGGGCACTATTTTATTTGCGTTGTGTTATGCTCAACTGGCTCCTTGCTTGGTGGTTGAATGACAAACCCTCTCAATGACATAAGCATTTTGATTTAGTCCTTTATAGACAGGGCATGTTAAAGGGGCATGAGCTGCCAAAATTCACAGTTTTTTCATAAATTCTGATCGTCACGACAGTAAGAGGCTTTGAAGGCTATCGAAAAACTAAATGATTGGCGTTGGAATGAGAAAAATCCATACAGTATGTGGCCTGTATGAACCGAAAACGTGTTCAAAAGTAAACAAAATTTAAATAACCGGGACGACCATTCATTCATTCTAAGCCAAAGTTAGTTTAAAACAGTACTTTATCGTACATTTTCGAGACTTGAAGCATTAAAAAGCTTCTGAATTCTACCTCTTGAGAAAAATAGTCAATAATTTCAGCATTCTGTTTTAACGTCAAAATATCAACATTTTGGCAGCTCATGCCCCTTTAAAATCCCAGTTCCATTTAATTGCGTCTAAATTGGCGCAGAAGACCAATAAAAACTGGATTATTTCAATTTCTTTTTGTGATTTCAGATATAACAGAATTTGAGTTGAACACAGAGAGGCGAGCACAGGAGAGGGATGCGTTCGAACAGAAGAAGAAACAACGACAAGCTCATATACAAGCATATTGCCGCCAGGAGGAACAGCGGAAAGAGGACGAAGATCGTGAGGCAATCAGTCGGCTGCGTCATGAGATGGTTCATCGAGCCAATCCCATACGTCAATATAAAGCTGTAGCGGTTCATCACAGCAACAAGCCGTTGACCACCCCACACACACCAGATTTATCAACGGCCAAAATAAGGCGCATGCGACCCTCAAGTGCAAACTCATCTGCCTGAGGGCATTGTCGTCAAATGTTACTATATTTGAGTTTTAGAGAGCCTATGTATGCTAATGTACTCACGATCATATTCTCGTTTTGGCAGGTAAAATAAAGGACCCACCACTTTTCTAGCGCCATAGCGACAATAACAAAGTTTGTGCTAAGGGTTTGGTTTTTTTTTCTGATTCTATTTGAAAGATCGCATTCAAATTTTAGCAGCTTGCACCACTTTATCCTGATGTATGGTGTATATTCAACTGTTTATATGGAAACATTTCACTATGCAGTATCACTGACTATCAAATGTTCTATTTTTTTAAATAATTTACCTGTATTGGAACTAGGTGCTACTGAATGCAGGCTAACATTATTATGTATATATTATATATTTTACTTTAGAATTTGGCTCATGAAAATTGTGAACTTTTAAACAGTTATTGGAGGGGAGGAAAAACAATGATTAGAGAACTGCATTTTGCTTGGTCACGGTACCATAAATTTCCTTTGATGTTATAATACATGTATATCTTTAACTGCTTTATGGTGACAGAGGAGATCATTACACTTGGACAAGTTTTAATCTGCTAATGCGACAAAGTAGAATACGCAACATCATTAGGTCCTGGAGCCTGTTTCACAAAGCGGCGTAGCGTAAGTTTTTACGTAACTGTCAGCAATGTATATCTATAGTATGAGTTGCTATGACAGTTTTGTAAAAAAAAAAAAAAAAAAAGTCCAAGACTGTGACGTATAAAGCAAACCACAGCCCTTAAACAACTAGTGTTTTCTCTATTGTAGCATTCTCTCAATAACTATCCTCTCTCAACTACAGGCTTTTGTATAATTGCTCTCTTCATTGTTGTATTATTGTTTATGTTATCACTTTTTCTTCTATCTTTAGTATTGCTAACTCTACATCTTTTCTATCCAACACATTATCAGTACACAAGTCTGAATTCAATAAATTTTTATCTATTGTAACTTCTTGTTGTGGCTACTATGGGTACCAGCAATATACCGATTGAGCGCTGCGTAAAATACCAAACAATCAATCCATCAATCAAAATACTGGAGTCGTGTTTTATTAAACAAGGGTAAATAATAGAAGCAGTTCTTGCTTAAAGTGGCATAAGCTGCCAAAATTCACACTTTTTTCATAATGTCTGATCGTCAAAACAGTAAGAGGCTTAGAAGGCCATCAAAAAACTAAATGATTGTCGTTGGAATACAGTATGTGGCCTGTACGAACCGAAAACGTGTTCGCAAAGTAAGCAAAATTTAAATAACTGGGACGACCATTCATTCATTCTAAGTCAAGTTAGTTCAAAACAATACTTCATCGTACATTTATGAGACTAGATGCACTAAAAAGCTTCTGAATTGTACGTCTTGAGAAAAATAGCCAATGATTTTAACATTCTGTTATAACGTCAAAATATGAACATTTTGGCAGCTCATGCCACTTTAAACAGGGCTGGGTTGTTCATCATGTATCGTGTATCATGGTTTAACCAGGTCTAAATGACGTGTAATGAAGAAATTCAATTGTTATGTTTGACCTGGTCAAATACACTTTTGAACAAGCTTCCCCTGTAGGTTAAATGCCAAATTCTTTCTTAATACAAAACGGTGATTTGTGACTATCTTGCCTAAATAGTCTTATTAATCAAAAATACTGTGTTGAAGCAAAACTATCTTCCTATAAGGTCCCAGAAAACAATATTAAAAATGTGCATGTTTTCCGTCACCAATCGGAAATATCTTTGTATTTGACGTCTTACTTGACATTTGAATTCGTCATCATTTCAACCAATAATGACGATATTTTGACTCAACGTCTGGACTCTATCGTGTATGACATCACCACAATGATAATGTACATATCAGATGTCAACTATGACGTCACTGGGCTAAGCTAATTCATTTCTATATAGATGTTGTATAGAGAAAAACAATGCCTTGAATTTTGTAGTTATTGCACCAGAAATTTCATTTTCTTTTTTGCCGAGTTCCCATATGCCACTGTCTTTATATCTGGCGTCATTTTTCTGACCGCTGTATGAAGTGATGTGCGCTACCGGTAGTTTTATGTCTGTTTAATATATATATATTTATGGACACTAAATATATATATATATTAAATATCACGTTGGGTGAGTGTTGTTAGACAGTGAACTACATCATTAAGCAGCGTTTTCTTTTTGTAATAGCTCAGTTACCTAATTACCATATTTCACATGTGGGACATATAGGCCTGGGGAATTTCTTTCGCCCATGTGTTAATGAGGTCAACGGTCACGGTCACCTAGAGGTCACACATGGGCTAAAAAGCTTGTTACCACATTTCTCAGAAAACAGTCGCTTTAAATTATTTGAAACTTGGTACATGTGATCGCTATACTAAAGTTGGGAGCTGAATGACTTTTGACAAACATCGGCCCAAAGGTCAAGGTCACATGGGAGTTCAAATTTTGGACCAAAAACCTTGTTACCATGTTTGACATATTTCATGAAACTTGGTCCAAGGGTTAAGGTCATCAAGGGGTCACACATATGCTAAAAGGCTTGTTTACCCCGTTTTTCAGAAAACCGTTGTTTGAAATTCAGCGAAACTTGGGATGTATTATCGCTATAGTAAGGTAACTAGCAAATTGGGATATATCATCATTCTACTAAGGTTGCTAGCTGAATGACTTTGGACGAACATCGACCCAAAGGTCAAGGTCACACAGGGAGTTCAAAAAACTTTTTACCACGTATAACATAAGTTGTTTCAAATTTCATGAAACTTGGGATATATCATCGTTACACTGAGGTTTCAATGTGAAAAAAATTCGACGCATATCGGTCCAAGGGTCAAGGTCTCAGAGAGGTCTAATCTGATTTCTAAACCTTTCTGAGAAAAATGCCTTTTCAAATTTCTAGAAAATTTGGATATATCATTGCGATATACTTAGGTTGCGAGCTGATTGGTTTATGACGCACATTGGTTTAATGGTCAAGGTCACCAAGAGGCACACATGAGCTAACAAGAAACTCATAATACGCCCGCAAGGGTAAATTCATTGTAGCACACTATCTTCATATTCAATATTAAAGTGGCATGAGCTGCCAAAATATTGATAATTTGACATTAAAACAGTGTTGAAATTATTGGCTATTTTTCTCAAGAAGTTTTTTATCAGTTTGTGTAGTGTTGGTTCTGTCCAAGTTAACTCTCTATCTCCTATTGGTACTTGCCAAATCATCCCAATTCAGGTGATAGATTTCATGTCTCCACGGATATCTCACTCGAGTTGTACGGTATTGGTGGGAACATTATGACAGTGGACCAGTAGCGCAAACCTGTAGACTCAACATAGAAACATTGGTTTTTACGCCGCATTCAATTCTATTTTACTTATATGGCAGCGTTTAAAGGGGAGGTAACCAGGCTCTTTCCACAAATGAACCCCAAGACCTTCAGTGGGTACCTACCAAATCTTTCACAAGTGAAAACCCACTCAGGAATGTTTAATTTGCGAATTAATCAGCCCAAGTAAGACAAAGAAACTGATGTCATGATGATATTTTATTTCACCAAGATGTTAATGGGGGATTGGACGACTGTGATACAATGACATTTTGCTGACCGATGCAGGGTAACATTTTGCTGACCAATGTAGGGTAACATTTTGCTAACAAATGCAGGGTAAAATTTTGCTAACCAATGCAGGGTAATATTTTGCTAACCAATGCAGGGTAATATTTTGCTAACCGCTGCAGGGTAACATTTTGCTGACCAATGCAGGGTAACATTTTGCTGACCGATGCAGGGTAATATTTGCTAACCAATGCAGGGTAATATTTTGCTAACCGCTGCAGGGTAACATTTTGCTAACCAATGCAGGGTAGCATTTTGCTAACCAATGCAGGGTAACATTTTGCTAACCAATGCAGGGTAACATTTTGCTAACCAATGCAGGGTAACATTTTGCTAACCAATGCAGGGTAACATTTTGCTAACAAATGCATGGTAACATTTTGCTAACAAATGCATGGTAACATTTTGCTAACAAATGCATGGTAAATTTTTGCTAACCGACTCAGGGTAACATTTGAAACAAGCTTTTTCAAACCATGATAAACATTATAGTCTCTCAAGATGTAAAATTACAAATTTGTTTAATTTTTTTTTTCAAATTTTTCAAATTCACTGGCTGCAGTAAATGAATCCCGTACCTTAAAATCAAGCTTTAGTAAATGTTTGGACTCTTGAGAGTAAAGACCATGATGATATGGTACTGGTGGATCATCAAACCAGCAGATCAACTGACAATACGTTTGATTGATGTCGTTTATTCTGTTTGTACATCCACATGACCAGGTGTTTTGAGCAGCACACCTGTGGACGATTTCATGACCTGTTGGTGATCATCTCCACAATAGATTAGATTGATTGATTGATTGTTTGGTGTTTTACGCCGCGCTCAAGATTATTTCACTTATATGGCGGCGTTGCCAGTTTTATTGTGGGAGGAAACCGGGCTCTATGCCCGGAGGAAACCCGCCACCTTTCGTTGGTTACTGGCAACCATCCCACACAGGTCGCTCAAGTGAAAACCCAGTCAGAAAATTTTCCAATTTTTTGGACTAAGTGGGAATCTAACCCGCGACCCATTGGTGGAAGGCTGTTCGGATTGAGCGTCCAACAACAATATATTAGATAGTAACAGTTGGATTCAAAGCTGTCCCCATTGGTGGAATGCTTGCTCAGTGATCAAGAAAATAGCTACATGTATGGAATGTTTGATTGACTGGTGTTTTGCGTCGCTTTCATGATTATTCATTTAAATGTCAACGTTTCCAGGTTCAATAGGAGACCAAACTGGGCTCTTTGCTGGGAGGAAACCTCTGACCTCCGACAAGTGAACCATTCCACATATGTGGAGCTCATCAGGAAGGTCTTGTGTGTCTAATGAAATAACATTGGATCTGGTCTGTTTCCAAATGCTAATCTCCAGGAACTTGGGATTTTCCAAGCTCGTTTCTTGAGTCGGTCTCCACCATCTGGGACTTCAGTCTCTGACTGAAAAAGACAGAACATATACACCAATTGATAGAAAAGTTGTTGTACTCATTACTCCATAATGGATCTATTTGCTGATTGATTGTTTGGTGTTTTACGCCGCGCTCAAGATTATTTCACTTATATGGCGGCGTTGCCAGTTTTATGGTGGGAGGAAACCGGGCTCTATGCCCGGAGGAAACCCACGACCTTCCATTGGTAACTGGCAACCATCCCACATAGGTCGTTCGAGTGAAAACCCAGTCAGAAAATTTTCCAATTTTTGGGACTGAGTGGGAATCGAACCCGCGACCCGTTGGTGGAAGGCTGTTCGGATTGAGCGTCAAACGCTCTACCTAATGAGCCACGGAGGCCCCCGGAGCTATTTGACCCCCATGCTTGTAAAGATGGAACTATTCTCTGGATAACAAAATAATATTAGACCTTATTGGACGTTTTTTTTTAATGACAATTTTTTTTTATAATTTACTAGAAATAATCTATATTAATAGAATTACCACCTATTAGATTTATTAATTTTTATGAAATGCAATATTTAAAACAAAACAAGGATGGCCTGTTTAACAGTCTGTGAATAGAACACGGTGTCCTAAGGCGTCAGTTTAGGGTCATGGATGGTACTAAATGGGGCAAAGACATTGTTGATGTTCCACGCTACATGTATATGTACTCTTTCTGGAAGTCAAGTTTTGAGGTCGAATATCTGCCTCAAAATGACCATAAAAACTCAAATTTCTGACAATTAAAATACTCAATTGGACTTTAAATTAAATCAAATGAACCCTTAAGAGATAAAGCAGGGTCCACTATGTATGGTCTTGTTAAATGTACTGTAGTAGTGTAAAAATACATGTTTTCATGGTTTGGTAGATCCATGATGGAATAGGTAGCAAGTCACGCGTGAATTCCACAAATTTCCTGTCACCTGTACTGCATTGCGCATGTGACCGAGCGTTTTTCGTTCCAAAATGACATTTTAATCTGACGTTATGGAACAAAATAAGACGGTCAAATGGAATTGCAACGTCATCAAAAACGTTCTTAATGGCGTCATCTGTCACCGGATATCACAAAATCTCGTCATAATTCTTATGAGACTTGCGCTCCCTATAGTGATTGATTGCTTGTTTGGTGTTTTACGCCGCGCTCAAGATTATTTCACTTATATGGCGGCATTGCCAGTTTTATTGTGGGAGGAAACCGGTCTCTGTGCCCGTAGAAAACCCACGACCTTCCGCTGGTAACTGGCAACCATCCCACATAGGTGCGCTCTCTATAGTAACAGATAGACATTGGTGGAGTATAAAGGTATGGTCTTTGTTGACATTGGTGGAGTAAGGTATGGTCTTTGTTGACATTGGTGGAGTAAGGTGTGGAGTAAGGTATGGTCTTTTTTGACATTGGTGGAGTAAGGTATGGTCTTTTTTGACATTGGTGGAGTATAAAGGTATGGTCTTTGTTGACTCACCTGTATATATTGGTAGAGGTAATTGGCCAGGTTAACAGCATCAGGTGCATTATCTCCCTCAGAACAGAATCTTATTAGCACCAATATACACTCACTCTCATAGCTGTCAAGTTTAACAATAATATATTTATGAACACTAAAACACACGGGCACAGGGAAAATCTTCTTGTCTAGAGTTTAACAATAATACATGTAGTTTATGTACAATTTATTTTAATTTAGTAATAGCTATCCTTCTTCAGAAAGTTAGTTGATTGATGTTTTACGCCGCACTCAAGATTATTTCACTTATATAGTAGCGTTACCAGGTTTAATGGGGTAGAATCGCGACTCATTGCGCAGAAGAGACCCCCAACCTTCGATTAATACTTGGCAACTCTTCCACAGGCGATTTTCCACCGAAAAAGTACAATTAAAGAGTTACTTTTGGAATTCTCGGAGGATTTGCTTTCTGAAAGTCATAACAGCTGAGAATGCATCACACATACAGCTGAAAAGCCTGTTGATTGCGCCACTAACTCAGGTCGATTTATATCATAAACACAACAATTAAGGCAAACAAATAGCCAAATAAAACATGTGAAAGTAGGCAAACAGTGAAAATGCTATTAAAACATGAAGAAAATAAAACCAAGGTCAAGGTCAAGTGGTACTTTGATTGAAAGTGATTTTCACCAGTTTTCATAAAATAATTTTCAAGCTCACCAGTTTTCAAAATGTAATTTTCAAGCTCACCAGTTTTCAAAATGTAATTTTCAAGCTCACCAGTTTTCAAAATGTAATTTTCAAGCTCACCAGTTTTCAAAATGTAATTTTCAAGCTCACCAGTTTTCAAAATGTAATTTTCAAGCTCACCAGTTTTCATAAAATAATTTTCAAGCTCACCAGTTTTCAAAATATAATTTTCAAGCTCACCAGTTTTCAAAATGTAATTTTCAAGCTCACCAGTTTTCAAACTGTAATTTTCAAGCTCACCAGTTTTCAAAATGTAATTTTCAAGCTCACCAGTTTTCAAAATGTAATTTTCAAGCTCACCAGTTTTCAAACTGTAATTTTCAAGCTCACCAGTTTTCAAAATGTAATTTTCAAGCTCACCGGTTTCAAAATGTAATTTTCAAGCTCACCAGTTTTCAAAATGTAATTTTCAAGCTCACCAGTTTTCAAAATGTAATTTTCAAGCTCACCAGTTTTCAAAATATAATTTTCAAGCTCACCAGTTTTCAAAATGTCATTTTCAAGCTCACCAGTTTTCAAAATGTAATTTTCAAGCTCACCAGTTTTCAAAATGTAATTTTCAAGCTCACCAGTTTTCAAAATGTAATTTTCAAGCTCACCAGTTTTCAAACTGTAATTTTCAAGCTCACCAGTTTTCAAAATGTAATTTTCAAGCTCACCAGTTTTCAAAATGTAATTTTCAAGCTCACCAGTTTTCAAACTGTAATTTTCAAGCTCACCAGTTTTCAAAATGTAATTTTCAAGCTCACCGGTTTCAAAATGTAATTTTCAAGCTCACCAGTTTTCAAAATGTAATTTTCAAGCTCACCAGTTTTCAAAATGTAATTTTCAAGCTCACCAGTTTTCAAAATGTAATTTTCAAGCTCACCAGTTTTCAAAATATAATTTTCAAGCTCACCAGTTTTCAAAATGTCATTTTCAAGCTCACCAGTTTTCATAAAATAATTTTCAAGCTCACCAGTTTTCATAAAGTGATTTTGCGATTCCGCCACCTGGTATATAGATAGATTCTCCATCACCTTGTCCATTTTGCATATTAACAGCGGAGGGTGCTGGGAATGAGGTTCGTTTTTCCAACTCCATCCATTGCAGATTTTCTCGTAACAGTTTCCCACTTTTCTTCTCCAGATTTGGTGAGGCCAAATATCTTTGCTGAGATCTGGAAATAAAAATGTGTGAACTCCTCATGCTTCATGGTTATGATTTGTTTTCCATTTTTACATAAGTTACATTGTTTACATAATACCCTTGAAAATCACTACAAAAACAAGTATATAAACAGCTCAATGTATGTTCTCAACATCAATATTTTAAGGGGCCTCGGTGGTCCAGTGGGTTAGAACTTAGAGTGATCGTCCCTCAGTCCTACACTGACCTTCCATCGATGCAGCGCGGGTTCAAATCACACTTAGACCAAATAATAATTAAAAAATTTCAGAAATGATTTTTTACTCGGTCGGTGTATGTGGAAGAGTTGACAGATACTTGCCGAAGGTCAGCGGGTTTCCTCTGGGCAATGAGCCCAGTTTCCTTCCCCACTCAACGCCGCCATAAGTGAAATAATCTTGAGTGCGGCGTAAAATATCAATCGATCAACAAAGATTGGGGTTTTCCAAAGTGGCACATGAAATCTTAAAACTTTTATTTGAGTAAGCTATAAAAGAGATAGTAAATCTAATGACTGCTGCTGCAGGGTACGGGGAAATAAATGGAAAACCATGAATTCTCAATTGGCTCCAATTGAACCATGGGACTGGCTTTCATTTCTTTTTTATTTGTAAAATATGATTGGCAATGATGGGCCACCATACTCATAAAATGTTGTTCAACCACATTACAGGGTCCTGTTTCACAAAGCGGCGTAGATGTATATTTTGAGTAACTTTCATACTAACATATCTCTACAGTATGGGTTACTATGGCAGTTACGTGAAACGCTACGCTGCTTTGTGATAAGGGGCCTGCTGTTTAGTGCATAAATACCCTGAATATCATATGTAGTATAACATCTTGTATACCTACCCAATAAGTTGTTTGTCCAGCCTCTCATGCGCAAAACTACTGGTCAGTATTATCACTTGGTCAAATCCACATCCCTTAATCCATTTGGAAAGTTTCTCACGAAAAGATGCTCGTTTACCCTAATTAAGTCAATAGAGAAAAATAAGATACAAATAAAATAATTCTAAATTCTTGCAACAACTATAGGCAGGAGTTTTCCATAATATAATGTGAGTGATTGAAATTACTTTTCTAACAAGAGTTTTAGTAAACTCAACATACGCCCGCCGTGGCAAAGTCGAACCGCTAAGATTAACAACTTAACATTTAATATAACATTTGTTTTAATTTCATCAATTAGAATTTCTTGTTCACATTAGAAGTTTTTCTTTTCTGAATTTGATGAAGCTGCAACTAAATACCAGTACGTTATAGTACACATATATTATCTGTTAATTTCAATCACATTTTAATTGCAAAAACTGAAATGTGGCTGTTTTGACATTGCTCTTATCAATCAATACAATAGCTTACAATTCTTGAATTTTAACAGTTTTCACTGGGACACTGTTCTATTGGACTTGGCTGTAGTTTTATTACAAAGCAAACAATCTTCAGGCTGACCACTGATATAATGGTGTGTAAATATACAAACCTCGGATGTCATTGTCCCCTTATCTCTATTTAAACAGCCACTCTGATAAATACCAGATGGGTAATAAAGTGGGAAAATGGTCTTTTTTTGTTATTATAGTGCACATTAAACTATCCAAGAAAACAGTCTCAGAATGTATAAATTAATTGGCTTCCAGTATTACTCTGGACCAAGTGTACTCCAAAAAGCTTGATATATATTAATATATATATATTAAACATCAGGTACACATTTCTGATAAAAAAAACTCTTGAAAACCGACAAAAAATATGTGTAAACAAATCAAATTTGGTATGCGACACATCATCTACCTATAAGGTATATATACTCTAAAAGAATTGGAGAGATTATATCAAAACGAAAGAAGTTCTGGAGCCGCAAGGGAATATTACATAATCCAATAGGGCTGCCATATTATGCAACAGGTGATGTCAGAAATGGTACGTGAAACAGCGTCTGCCCAGATGGTATATACTCTGAAAGAATCGCCAAGATCGGATCAAAACTTTAGAAGTTATGGACTGGATGGGAATATTACATAATCCTATATGGCTGCCATATTATGCAACGAGTGAAGTCAGAAATGGTACACGACACACCGTCTGCCCATAAGGTATATACTCTGAAAGAATTGTCAAGATCGGATCAAAACTCTTCAAGTTATGGAGTGAAAGGGAACGAAGATATAGACTAAGATAGAATATTACATAATCCAATGTAGAAGCCATATTATGCAATGGACAATGTTCTTAATGGTTCATGACACACCTTCTACCCCTAGAGTATATGTTGTAAAAAGAATTGTAAAGATCGGATCAAAACTCTTCAAGTTATGGAGCGGAAGGGAATCCGGGACGGACGGACGGACGGCGCTGGTGATACCATAATACGACCACTATACCTTCGTCATTTTATTGCTGAGAATTCGCCTGAAAGATAGTTTATCTTCTTGTCTAAAATAATTATTTAAGTGGGACTAATGTTTGTCACTTATCTTACAAATTTCATCGACATTGTAATAAGCACTTAATTGTAACACTCTTGTTTTACACTTTAGTGCCACAGTGAAGTTGCCATAATGTAATTAGTAAATTATCAACTTCTCAAATTAGTAGATAACCTACTACGTGTACATGTCAAAACCAAACATTTTTCCCAATGTGCCAAGCTGTCGCTCTTAGCAAGTTGTATTGTAGTTTTCCATTAACTCTTTGCCCCATGCAGTGTTTTATCCATTACCCCATAATGACGCCATATGACGCCATGCTCTGATTCATAGACAGTTAACCAGGTCAATCTTATTTTGTTCTGAATATTTATTTCAGAAAAGCAAAGACAATAAGTGAACAACATATTCATTTACATTCTTCAAAAGATTATCTTTAGTAAGTTATTTAAAAAAATTTTTTCATTAAAAATAAATAAAATCAGGTCTTATATTAATTATGTCTAGGCGTCATTATGGGTTGTCCCAGAGAACAGTTCATGGATACAAGCAAGGCGTCAAACGGTGCGATTTGTTGTACCAACTTGTAGCATGCGATTAAAATGGATGTATTTGATTGGTTGACAAATCGTATCAACCAATTAAAAGCATCCATTTTAACCACATGCTACAAGCTGGTACGACGAATCGCACCCTGTGAACACTCATTACAGTGAAGTCACTAAATTCCATCATTAGAGGATCCATGGCAAATACTCTATTGAAATGCCCCAACCTTATAACCTGAGGCAACCCAGTGATGTACAATAACTTACCTTTATAAAAGGGGATCTTTGTTGTATTAGAACGATTTTCTCTGCAGGAGACTCATACACTTGAAAAGGATAAATAGAACCAAATATTTATCAAGTCCCCGTGCTTTATAATTTTGAGAGTACATTTAGAGGAAGTACTCAGAGTAGTATCATCAGCATAATGATCAATATTACAATTGTCTATAGATAAGTGAAGGTCATTTAAAAACAAAATAAATAATAATGGACCTAATATTGACCCTTGAGGCACTCCACATTTTACTGTCAGACTTTCTGATTGAATGGCATTCATTGAAACTTTTTGTTACCTTAACAAATTATTATATTTTTATAAGTAGGATTGAGTATTAAGGTCTAAATGAAACTTGTCTCTATGGTTATTTTAGTCAAGAAGATCTCCACTATGCAGGTGGGTTTTATTATTCAGAAATATATTTGTATAATTGTATTTCTAAGATGTGACTTACATTCACAGCTGGTAATTAGGTCACAGGTATCACTGTTTGGGTGAGTGTACGGATTGTTACCAACCATGGGAAGAAAACTGTCATCATGTATACTGCCAATCTTTGTCATTTCATAGTTACTGATTAACAGGTCACAGGTCAGCTGGGCTACATTTCCTACAGACACTGAGGGCTGAAATGAGAAAATAGTGAATACAATGAATTCTGTGCTTGTTAGTTGTACTACAGTGACAGGCTTTAGACTCTTTGTTATATGTGCAGATTGATTGATGTTTTGTGCCACACTCAAGAGCCTTTCACAATGTTGAATTTTAGTGGATGATAATCGGGCAACTCTTCAACATTGGGCTATCGGTTGGGTGAAAGATTTGTATTTGGTCTGGGTCAGTGTGGAAAAAAATATGTTTTTCTTGCACAGTTGAAGCCATCACTGAGACACATTCAACCTTTAACAACATTTTTATAGAGAAGCAGAGATCCAGGCTGTACATCAGAATATGGATAATACATGTATGTTATGTTTGCAAATTGCATCTAAATTGTGTCATAGGAATAGACAACAAAACAGATGAGTGAAATTAAACTTTACTATCAGCTGCCATAGCTGCAAAAAGCACAATGTATGGATAGGCAATAAGTATGGAAGAACAGAAAGATCATAAAATAACATATCTGCCTTTTGCATATAAGGGACCATGTGACTATCTGTCACATTCATCCTGATTCTCAGTGCATTGATTCGGAATTACTATGGCAGCCGTTCTTAACTGCCCTGGGATTAAAATTTATACTAAACGTGAAAAAAACATGATTAAGTCATGCATTTGAATAGTCCGCAATATGTTGAGTGGATTGAAGGATAAATTCTGATACGCCCGCACAGGCTACTTCAATACCACGTCAAGTTCAACATAGGGTGCATTTGAAAAATCTCTCCTGCTAATTTGGAAACATAAAAGCTCTCATAATTTAAAAAAAATTATAACTCGCAATTTTGTCCGAACGCTTCTTTGATAATCCCTTCGTAGGGCTAAACCATCATCTATGACCCTAAAATCTCTCAGCAGCCAATTTCGCTAAGTTTGAATTCCGTCTGTGTTCACTAAAATTTTTCTCGCGCGATCACACTGCCATCTACCGCGAACTTTCAAATCATGCTCGCCGCTACAACCGGTAACGGCTGTCGGGGAAGGTCGGTGATAACACAAAGGGAATTTCAACTTTGCGAATTTCGCTGTTTGGCGATGTGTATGGTCACAGATGATGGTTTAGCTCTACGGAGGGATTATCAAAGAAGCTTTCTGACAAAAATTTTAGGTGAGTAATCAGAATTTATCCTTCAATCCACTCAATATATTGCGGACTAGTCTAACACTGAGTAGCCTAGGGGTACCAGTTATCGATTGGTACCAGTTATTGAGGGTTAGGTACATTATTGATTGTAGACAGAAAAGTCCTCTAAGAAATAAAACACAATGTATGTATGGTCCGCGATTTAAATTGTTTTAGCAGACGATGTTGTCATCCATCGATCGGCAAATAATAGACAGTGCAACAGGTCTTAAAAATCCATAAAGTATGAAAAAGTTGAACCAACATTAGCTTTTATAACCACATAAATCACTGAACATTATGCTGCATGAAAAATGATTGTTAAAATTTTTGCGGAAAGTGAGTTTGAGAGACTTTAGAATCTAGGTCAATCGATCGAGCGGGGACCCTTCATTGATTTGGATATCCAAGTACCTTCATAGTATCGGTTAACATAGGTGAAAGCATAAATGACCGCTCCCTCAATGCGTTCGTTCTGTTCGTGGTTTTCTTTTACCGGTGTGAGGTTTTGGCAATCGAAAGTGGCCTTTTTCGAACAAAATAAAGTAAGAACTTGATTATTTGACTGTAGAATGTCCATTATATTCGATAAGCGTGTTTGTGTGTGGAAATTTTTGAAAACAAATATAAAAAACTGACTTTTTCCCCAACCCTCGATAACTGGTTCCCTCGCTGTTGAACTTCAAGTCGGACACCAGGCTGACTTTTTCCTTCCGATAAAGAAAACGCAGTCACCCAGCGATGTTAAATTATTTTAAATAAGTGACAAACAGGTACATCTTGTCACTCCCAAAGTATTATTACTATGACCTAAGCCATTTTATTTGATCGCTGAATGTCACATTTACGCTCGATAACTGGTCCCCTAACACTAACAGTGTGAAGTTGTGAACGGGTACCATGCTTACCAAAATGAGCGTATAACCATTTAAACTTTTTGGGCGATTTTCAGTAAAATAAAACATATTTGATTCGTTCAATTCTTGAACATATGGATGCCAAGGCAAAACTCTATCCGATCAATCTGTTTACAACAACATGACGAGCAGGTCCATGGGCGCAGACATCTTGAAATTGCCCGGATGAAGGTGATTCTACAATCACTTGAAAAGGGGGGGGAGGTGGTAACTTTGTATATAGATGTTTAAATTTGGCTTTGCCACGGTAAATTTATATTAAAATGAAAAGTCAACATAACGTCTCAAACAAATTCGGAAACATAAAAGGACTCAAATTAAAAGGCTATTAGCTTGTATCGTAAAGTAACATAGGCTCGTTTAAAGTAGTCTTCCCTTTTGACATTATTGACATTGTCACTTGTCGGTCAAAGGTGAAGCCCTTTCTGACACTGGCTGGTAAGTAAGTAACACAGGAAAGAGACACATGAGTGCGGCTAACTGGCAGTGGGAGTAGGAGTAGGAGGATACTACTTCAGGTCTTACTCCATTATTTAGAATTTCCGACATTTATTGGTCGTCGACCTGGTGCCGACTAATAAATATCCAAACATAAATATCGAGGTAGGCCTACCTGTACTGCTGTAGCCGTGAACTGTAGGCATTTAAATTCTTGAATTTGGAGGTTATCTGTCAACTCAAGTGTCAGTGTCAAGACAATATGAAACAGTCACGAGTTGCCATTATCGGAGCGGGCGCCGCAGGATTATGTGCCTTGAGACACTTCACAGCTCGTTCTTCTGAGTTTCAAGGGGTTGCCTTTGAACAGACTGATAAAGTTGGTGGAACATGGGTTTACACGGATGAAGTAGGAAAAGATCAATTTGGTCTGCCCATCCATTCAAGCATGTATAAAAATTTAAGGTACTATTTAACTACTATACGAATACTAATATTAATAATGTAATATATTCATTGATTGATTGATATTTTATTCACCAATAAATACAACAGCAAATGTACAAATAAATAAATAAATAATAATTATATTGGCGGGAGTAAAGCCCCATGGGGCTTGATCTATCCCTGTGTACAAGGTATAAATATACTGTATTGTACTTGTATATAAACTGTATTGTAATTTGTATACAGACTCTTCTTAAGTTCTTAGCATATAAAACATGTGACATTTGCAGGATTTATTCTCTTAATCAAAATACTGATCATCAAATGACTGATATTTTGCAGGTTTGAATTAAAATTTCAAAAAAATTAATTGAGCCTGCAGAACCGATAATTTATGAAATCGTTAATGTTATTGTTATAATTAAATTAATTATAACATATGGCATTAAATGATTTTAACTGACACTGATAAATAAAAATACATCAGTGTTTTATCATTTAGTGGATTAACCAGAGAGGCATCAAAGTCATTTATGATATATAATCAAGTAGGGTGAACGGATGGCTTCAACTGTTGGATGTAGTTATTTTTTACTCTAACAGTTTTTGATTTAATCTTATAAAGGACTCTTGGGTACAAGAGCCTTAAACAGTGTATTACATGTAGCATTGAATTTTTTGTCTTAGAATTTATGAAATCAACAAATTTGAGATCTAGTAATGCCTGTAAAATGTATGATTAAGATGAAAAAAATCAGCATGGAGAAGTTGGTGGGTATCCATCATGTTAAATATGTATTTGCTCAAACCATGCAGCTATACAATCAAACACCTAAATATTTGTGTATGGTAGAAACAAAAAAAGTCTCAAAATAAAATCCAAAATTTGGGTTAGTCTTATATACTAGTAGGCCCAGCTAATTATTGTCAGTTAGATGTGACCTTGTTAAGAAATTTACGCTTTTCATCATAAATGAGGCTATATAGGCCTACAACAGGCTAAATGTTTGTATTTGTATAGATCTACGATCCACTTGGCTCAACAAGAGTTGTTTATCTTTTCAGAACAAACCTTCCTAAAGAAGTGATGGCTTTTCCGGATTTTCCATTTCGTAAAGATCTTCCGAGTTTTATTAAACATGAAGATGTTTATGAATATTTGTTTTCTTATTCTGAACATTTTAAACTACTACAGCATATCAAGGTAAGAAGAGAATACTTCAAGAAGGTTTTCTCTAACCCCAATAATTTTGGCTTTTGGTGGGCCATTATCAGATAAAAAGTAGGGTATACATGTACATGGTATGTTGAGTCGTAGTAGTATTTCTATAGGTATTACCAAGTTCATCAGTCTTTTAAATTGTACGTGCACAATTCCGTTTTATAATACAGTGACTTGTAAGGCTTTCCTTATTAATAAGGGTAGGTACATGTAGGTAGGCTTTTTTAAAAATTAAAATATAAATTTTATGCACCTACATGTTGATGTATATTACAGTGTGTAAATCTCATTATCCCAACGAAAAGTAGTCGTAATCCTAATTTAAAAAGGCAGCATATAGAGGTCTACTGCCTAAAGAACAAAATTTTCACGTTGATCTATCAACTCTATTCAAATTTTGTAAAAAAAAAACTTAGAGCAAAAGGTGATTACCTTATTTCTTCTAAAGATTCAGCCACTTTTTTCCTCATAAGAATTCGATCATTAGAAAAGAAATCTGCTGAATGAGGCCAGACAAATTTGCCCAACAGAGGGAATTTAAGGCAATATGACCTGCTGAGTAGTGTGTGAAAATGGTTATCCTTAAAGACAACTCCTCGTCTCCACTTTTGTCGGACTCAATGGAAAATTTAGGCCATTAGAATGGCTGAATATTTAGAAGAAATACGGTAGATACTTTTGGCCACTGGTTCAAATCCCACTCTTTTGTAGAACAGAGCTGATGTCATATACTTCTGGATGAAAGTTTCTGGCTTTATTCAACAGCAACTTCACAGGGTGGTTCTGCCTGGTATTGCAAAGTTGAAATGCTGTCATAATTTTTGTATTATTTATGGTTTTATTCACACTTGTATGTATTGTAATTAATATGGGTTTTTTTCTGAACCACTTGTCAGACTAGGGATTTATCCAATTCTTGCCTTTATTGGTTTTATTTAGTTTCACACCCAAGTTGAGAAAGTTCGACCTGTTCAAAGTGATCGTCTGACTTGGGAGGTTTCATACAAGAATTTACATGATGCATCCGAAGTGCAGAAGGAGATATTTGATGCTGTGATGATTTGCAATGGGTAAGTTTCAATTTCTTTATTAGCGTTTTCTTCAGACAGTAAAGCTCGTCTGCAGGGTCCGAACAATGTTCTACGGACGCGTCCCCCCCCCCCACACACACACCTTTTAGTGTAGTTTTGACACTCAATTTAGATAGGGATGGATTTGGGAAAGAATTTAATTTAGTTCCTTCAAGTTATCAAGTGCTCTATGGAAAGCGATAATTTGTCAATCATATTTATTCCATAAGTGGGATGGTTGCACCACTGCGACTCCTATAGTTGTGGGGCCCGGTTTCCCCACTCAGGAATCCTTGCAAATAATCAAATAATGTTGTATGGTACATAACTGCATTTAGTGAAAATAGTAGATAATTAATTATGCTCAGATCACTTTCTTTACTTAAGACGTTAAAGTGGCATGAGCTGCCAAAATGTTGATATCTTGACGTTTCAACAGAATGTTGAAATTATTGGCGTATAATTCAGAAAGTTTTTAGTGCTTCTAGTCTCGAAAATGTACGATAAAGTATTGTTTTGAACTAAATTTGGCTTAGAATGAATGACGATCAGAAATTATGAAAAAAGTGTGAATTTTGGCAGCTCTTGCCACTTTAACAGTCTTCTGTTTCCTTTTTTTCTAGTCATTATTCTGTCCCTATACTGCCAACAATTGCAGGGAGTGATAACTTTAAAGGTACGATCATGCACAGCCATGAGTATCGGGATCCGGAACTCTTCAGACAAAAGAGGGTGATATGTTTGGGTGCGGGGTCGTCAGGTCAGGATATTGCTATAGAGATATCCAGCACAGCACAACAGGTTTGTATGCAGGAAGTTTGTCAAATTAATGTTAAAATTTTAAACCCAAACAGCAGTTCTCAGCTCTTCTGGCTGGGTTTTCACTCGAACGACCTATGTGGGATGGTTGCCAGTTACCAGTGGAAGGTCGTGGGTTTCCTCCGTGCACAGAGCCCGGTTTCCTCCCACAATAAAACTGGCAACGCCGCCATATAAGTGAAATAATCTTGAGCGCGGCGTAAAACACCAAACAATCAATCAATCAATCCTCCCCTACTAAACCTGGCAATGCTGGCAGTGAAATAATCTTGAGTGGAGCGTAAAATATCAACCAACCAATCTCTTGTTGTGCAAACTATATATGCCTGTCAAATGAATATTGAAATAATCTTGAGCGCGGCGTAAAACACCAAACAATCAATCAATCAGTCAAATGAATATTAATGGCTTTTTTCCAGGTATATCTGTGCCACAATAAGACCCCTTTATCCAGCCCACTTCCCGACAACATGAAACAATTACCAGGAGTAAAACAACTGACATCTGACTCCGCTATCTTGGTGGACGGTTCAGAAATCAACAACGTGGATGCAATTCTATTATGTACGGGGTATCACTTCAGTTTTCCATTTTTGACTGAGGAATGCCATGTGAAGATCAAGGAGGAGAGATTGCAGCCCCTTTATAAACATTTAATACATACAGAATTCCCCTCACTATCCTTTATAGGCATGTGCAAAATTATATGTCCCTTCCCACAGTTCCACTGTCAAATTTTATTCGCTCTTTCCGTATTGGATGGCTCTTTGAAGTTACCTTCCAGAGAAGAAATGGATGAGGATACGGAAAAAGATTTTCAACAACGATTGAGTGACGGACTTTTACCTCGTTATGCCCATCACATGGGCACCAGGCAATGGGCATATAATGAAGACTTGGCCAAAATAGCAAACTTTTCACCTCTCCCTGAAGCTGTTCAAAAACTGTATGAAAGTGTTCATGAAACACGTGTGAAAAATTTAGTCGGCTACAAGAAAGTAAGGTATGAATTGACTGGGGAAAATAGCTTTAAGGTATTATAATTCAAGGTCAATGTGCCATATGTACTAAACACATGTCAATGTGCCATATTACTAAACACATGTCAATGTGCCATATTACTAAACACATGTCAATGTGCCATATTACTAAACACATGTCAATGTGCCATATTACTAAACACATACACATACATGTAGGTCTAAATGATATACCTCTTTTTAACACAATTAGAAACTTGTCTCCATGGAAAAATATCAGAAAATGGGCTTTTATTGCTTGCAAGTGTGGACTAGGGTTGCCTAGTTGTGTAAAGAAAATTATAATTTTGTTCTAGTTATTTTTTTTAAAGATTTTATCATTTAACAGATGTCACATCTTAATGGTTTCAATGGCTACATCTATGTAGGCCTATAGGTTTTTAGTCTGAACTGTATACCCTGTCCTACTCGTAGTAGGAGACTTTTTAAAAATATAAAAATGTCAAAGTACAGTGATACATTTGATTTGAAGAACCTATTGTTTAGTATTTATGTTTATTCCAGACAAAGTTTTAAATAAATGTATACATGAAATAATTACTCTATTTGTCTTGAGGAAATGCTATGAAATGAAAAGGGTAGCTGTTTCTGAGAGTGACTGAGCATCACATGGACTTTAGACGGATTAGACCAGAGACCAAAAAGAAAATTGTTAAAAATAGTGCTCTTTATAAAAAGCTGAGGTTTCTAGATCAGAACGGCGGGGCATCTGTGGCTCAGTATGTAGAGCGTTGGACGCTTAATTCGAACAGCCTTCCACCAATGAGTCCCACTTAGTCCCAAAAAATTGGAAAATTGTCTGACTGGGTTTTCACCTGAACGACCTACGTAGGATGGTTGCCAGTTACCACCGGAAGGTCTTGGGTTTTCTTCCTGGCATAGAGCCCCGTTTCCTCCCACAATAAAACTGGCAACGCATGGAAGTGAACTAATCTTTAGCGTGGCGTTAAACAATCACTCGATCAATCTTTGTCTTTCATCCTGTTCATATGACACAGAAGTTGGTTTGTTGAGGTTGCAATTAGTACAGATTAAGATTTTATACGAACTGTGATATTGTCATTGTTGAAAATGAATTGAGAAATAAATATGTTATTATGAATAATTCATGTTCCTGTTTTATGTTCATTTTTGTCTTACATCCTGTTAATACTGTTGATACCACACATGAGTTGTTGCCGTCTTTCTCCCATATAAACTCAAGAAATTCAACATACCTTTTAGACTTGTTTCTTAGGCTACTGAAGAAGGAGATTTATCCGAAAAGCTTCTAGCAAACCGTGTGCAGTTCCGTTTTATGCTATGTATCCTTTACTTACTGTAAAACGTATATATTTTACTTTCTTTTATATGTTTTTATTGTTTTTTGTCTTAACTGTAGGTTGTGAGATGGAGTTTATAACCTTGTTGATTGTTAATTGTTATGAGATGGATAGTTTTTGTCCTCTTAACTGTAGGTTATGAGATGGAATTTTTTAACCTTGTCTGGCAATTGTAGGTTATGATATGGAGTTTATAACCAAGTTGTTTGTTATGACTAATTGTAGGCTGTGAGATGGAGCTTATAACCATACTGTTTGTTGTAACTGTCCTAGTTTATAACCATGTTTGTTTTAACTGTGCTGTTTTGTTATAACCGGGCTGTTTGTTAATCATAGGTTATGGGATAGGGTTTATAACCTTGTTGTTTGTTGGTTGTAGGTAATGAGATGAAGTTTATAACCTTGTTGTTTGCTAGAAGTAGGTTATGAGATGGAGTTTATGACCTTGTTGTGTGCTGGTTGTAGGTTGTAAGATGGAGTTTATAACCTTTTTGGGTGGAGGTAACCAAATTTATGGGGTTCAATCTCAGTCCACCAATGTTCTTGCCACAGTTAAGATGCGTAACCATTGTCTATGTGTTACAAAAGGATTCCAGAAAATTCTACTGACTAAGGCTAAGCTCCTGTCAGTCGTCAACCTAATGAAAGATCATAGGTTTGATTTGTTACAACAATTTATGGGGTATAAATTTATAAAGGTCTAAATGATATACCTCTTTTTAATACAATTAGAAACTTGTCTCCATGGTTATTTTAGACAAGAAGATTTTCCCTGTGCCCATGTGTTTGCGTGTTCATAAACATATTTATGACAAAGGTTGCAATATCAAGTCAATCTATACCTATGTATATAACCTTGTTGATTGTTAATTGTTATATATATTTTACTTTCTTTTATATGTTTTTATTGTTTTTTTGTCTCAACTGTAGGTTGTAGGATGGAGTTTATGACCTTGTTGATTGTTAATTGTTATGAGATGGATAGTTTTTGTCCTCTTGATTGTAGGTTGTGGGATGGAGTTTGTAGCCGTGTTGTTTGTTGGTTGTAGGTTGTGAGATGGAGTCTGTGGCCGTGTTGTTTGTTTACTGTAGGTTGTGGGATGGAGTTTGTGACCTTGTTGATTGTTATTTGTAGGTTGTGAGATGACGTTTACAACCTTGTTTGGTAATTGTAGGTTATGGGATATGGTTTATAGCCATGTTGTTTGTTATGACTAATTGTAGGCTGTGGTATGGAGCTTGTAACCATATTGTTTGTTGTAACTGTCCTAGTTTATAACCATGTTGTTTGTATTAACTGTGCTGTTTTGTCATAACCGTGCTGTTTGTTAATCATAGGTTATGAGATGGGGTTTATGCCTTGTTATTTGTAGGTTGTAGGTAATGAGATGGAGTTTATAACCTTGTTTTTTGTGCTGGTTGTAGGATATGAGATGGAGTTCATAGCCTTGTTTGCTAGAAAAAGGTTATGAGATGGAGTTTATAACCTTGTTTTTTGTGCTGGTTGTAGGTTATGAGATGTAGTTTATAACCTTGTTGTTTGCTAGAAAAAGGTTATGAGATATAACCTTGTTTTTTGTGCTGGTTGTAGGATATGAGATGGAGTTCATATCCTTGTTTGCTAGAAAAAGGTTATGAGATGGAGTTTATAACCTTGTTTTTTGTGCTGGTTGTAGGTTATGAGATGTAGTTTATAACCTTGTTGTTTGCTAGAAAAAGGTTATGAGATATAACCTTGTTTTTTGTGCTGGTTGTAGGATATGAGATGGAGTTCATATCCTTGTTTGCTAGAAAAAGGTTATGAGATGGAGTTTATAACCTTGTTTTTTGTGCTGGTTGTAGGTTATGAGATGTAGTTTATAACCTTGTTGTTTGCTAGAAAAAGGTTATGAGATATAACCTTGTTTTTTGTGCTGGTTGTAGGATATGAGATGGAGTTCATATCCTTATGGCTAGAAAAAGGTTATGAGATGGAGTTTATAACCTTGTTTTTTGTGTTGGTTGTAGGTTATGAGATGTAGTTTATAACCTTGTTGTTTGCTAGAAAAAGGTTATGAGATATAACCTTGTTTTTTGTGCTGGTTGTAGGATATGAGATGGAGTTCATAGTCTTGTTTGCTAGAAAAAGGTTATGAGATGGAGTTTATAACCTTGTTTTTTGTGCTGGTTGTAGGTTATGAGATGTAGTTTATAACCTTGTTGTTTGCTAGAAAAAGGTTGAGATATAACCTTGTTTTTTGTGCTGGTTGTAGGATATGAGGTGGAGTTCATAGCCTTGTTTGCTAGAAAAAGGTTATGAGATGGAGTTTATAACCTTGTTATTTGTGCTGGTTGTAGGTTATGAGATGTAGTTTATAACCTTATTGTTTGCTACAAAAAAGTTGAGATATAACCTTGTTTTTTGTGTTGGTTGTAGGATATGAGGTGGAGTTCATAGCCTTGTTTGCTAGAAAAAGGTTATGAGATGGAGTTTATAACCTTGTTATTTGTGCTGGTTGTAGGTTATGAGATGTAGTTTATAACCTTGTTGTTTGCTAGAAAAAGGTTATGAGATATAACCTTGTTTTTTGTGCTGGTTGTAGGATATGAGATGGAGTTCATAGCCTTGTTTGCTAGAAAAAGGTTATGAGATGGAGTTTATAACCTTGTTATTTGTGCTGGTTGTAGGTTATGAGATGTAGTTTATAACCTTATTGTTTGCTAGAAAAAGGTTGAGATATAACCTTTTTTTTTGTGCTGGTTGTAGGATATGAGGTGGAGTTCATAGCCTCGTTTGCAAAAAAAAAGCAAAATTTATGGGGTTCAATCTCAGTCCACCAATGTTCTTGCCATAGTTAAGATGCGTAACCATTGTCAATGTGTTACAAAAGGAATCCAGAAATTCTACTGACCAAAGATTAGCTCTTGTCAGTCGTCAACCTAATGAAATGTCATAGGCTGGCCCCCCCCCAATAATCAAAGTAGGGGGGCCAGACCTATCTTTGGCCCCCCCAATAATTGGCCTATTAAAAGTATTATGGAGTTTTCAAACACGATAGTTAAGGGCAGTTAAGTGTTTACAGGGCAGAAACAGTTGAGAACTGGGGTTTAGAAACACGGAATTTAGATTAATACAATAAATATACAGTTTCTGAGGGTTTAAAGAACAAAACTTCGCCTCACTACTCAATTTGTCTTGATGTTGGGTTGTTTTGTGGTAGTCCATCGTCTGAGCGCAATGTTTGCTTTCTGAGAAAAATCTATATCTTTTTTGCCAGAAATGGCTTATAGACATATGTCGGTGATTTAGTACCCTCGAGCTCTCCGGGCTTAGGCGATTTTGTCTCCCACGTAATCAAACTTTTTCGCCAACTACGCCCAACAGCTCAAACTGTCTTGCTGTAAGATTATTTTGTTAGTCGATCGCCTATACATGTGCTACTGTAAATTTGACAGTTTCTTTTTGAAATGTCAACTTTTCAATGCCAGAAATGGCCTGGAACGCATCGCTGGCAATCTTTGGAGTTGTCG
The DNA here is from genome assembly GCA_963971465.1 of Lepidochitona cinerea. Taxonomy (NCBI): domain Eukaryota; kingdom Metazoa; phylum Mollusca; class Polyplacophora; order Chitonida; family Tonicellidae; genus Lepidochitona; species Lepidochitona cinerea. The sequence continues at coordinate 38,866,777 of OZ020555.1, read as the reverse complement.
GTGACTGCAGGCCCCTGGACTCTCGCGTGATAGTGCTGTCATAGTGGCACACCTGTCGGCAGATTCCTGGAGCCTACGATACTGAGTAAGAGTATACCTATCATCTGAAAGCCTTGAAAGTGTTTTGGGTGTGTATACATCATCTACTACGTCAGTTGTTACAGATCCCAAAAATATCCAGCGCAATGGCCTATAACAGATTTTTTTTCTTCCAAAGAGAGTAGATTTCAACCGTTACAAGTCAAAAATCTTTACATCAAATTTCACCTGTTGGGCCCTGAAAATGGCCCAGAACGCATGTATGGCCTTTTCCTGTTTCAGAGCTTCCGGGGCCTAGGCGGCTCCTGGACCCCCGCCTGTTGTGCTGGGATAGCTGCCCCCCCCCCCCCCCCCCCCCCCCCAATACGAAAAATGTTCCGCCGCCCCTGTACTGTGCAGCCTTTTAGTTTTACCTATGGCAAGTTTCGTCAATGTACGTAATGTTACCGGAATTGCTATTCAAATAAAAGTCTATAGTTATAAACCGGCGGATGAAAAGGTAGAAACGCCAAGATCAAATCGACACGGTTAGTCTAGCTCTTTCGCCTGGTGCTTTCGAGTTGTCACCGCGGGGTTTCGTGTTTTTACACCGACGTTGACCTGCTCATGCGGTAGGCTGCGGTATCTTTCGACTTTTTTTAATGGCGGATAACTCGAAAGGTTCCCCCCCCCGCCCCAATACGTCCGACGTCCCACAAGTCCGACACCCACAAGTCTGACGTCCAATAAGGCCGACAAAGGAAAAACCCATTTTAAGATAGCCAAATTTCTGAATTCCTAGAAGTCCGACATCCCACAAGTCCGACACAGTTATTATTAAGATATATCGGTGACCAAGAAATAATCGTGTTCTGTTGCAAAAAATAAAAGAAAAAGAAAAAATAAATTTTGCGGTGACTTCAACGGGGTTCGGACGTACTAGCACCATTGTTTGTTTTTTTTTCTCTCTGGTTTTTGCTCTTCGGGTGATCGAGAATAAAGTTCTAGATCGTAATGGCGGACGACGCCAAACCATGACACGACCCGTCTCACAACGGGCGTATAATGGGTATGTAGACCAAACTTCTTTATAGTTTGAAGTGTTATTACGAGGGGAGACTATTCAGTCTAAATATCTTTAGGGCCCAAGGTAAATGGACTTCCGGGCCTGTGATGGACACCTGAGACTGCATGTGCTCGTCCGTACTGTTGCGTGAAGGCGAAGTGTCATGTTTTGACGCACGTGTTACATTTGTTTATCTTTTGTATATGTTACTTGCTTTGATTGTGGAAAGCAATCTAGTATAGCCTATAGGTTTGGATGGAAAATGTTTCAGAGAAAAATTTCCAAGTTGTCAGTTTTTCTGTCAAAGAATGTTACTAAGCCTCCAAATTGGGGTTTAGAGGTCGAGAGACTGTCCCTCCACAGAAACACTCACAGCAGATGTCTTCTGACAACTACAACAACTGAACACTTAAATGTTTCGTCAGGTTTGTTATATAAATTTATTACCTAATTTAAATAATGATGCCAAAATTCTAATGAAGAGACAGACTTCGTGCTTTGATCTATTGAGTTTTAACTATGCCTTTGGAGATTTTATTTGAACAGATAATGTTTCTAAATTGAATTTACAAATTATAATTTATATAAATTATAATCAATAATTATGGCACTATTTGATGATCCACTGAACAACTTAACATAATAAAGTGATGATTACACCATGAATATTTACGGAGTTTCCTTTATACTACTTTATAATTATGCAATGTACACGAATAGCAAATAATTTATAGGGAAATATTACTAGCATTACTTCCAATGCATGTTGTTACCAAATAACCAATACCAGATGAGATAAACAGATGTTACTCTAGGGAATGACGGACGAAAGATCTGTCACCTATGAGTAATGTAATGTTAAATGTATGTTTAAAAATGACAAATTCCTCTCTACATGTATCTGTCCTGGGTCCTGTTTCACAAAGCGGCGTAGATGTATTTTTTGCATAACTTTCATACTAACATATCTCTACACTACGAACAGTATGGGTAGCCGCACTCGTGTGTCTCTATCCTGGTTTACTTACTTTGCCGGTCAGGTAGAACAGTATGGGTTGCTGTGGCAGTTACGTAAAAACTTACGCTACGCCGCTTTGTGAAACAGGCTTTTGGCTGGTAGGTTAGCTGTCGTAGTAAACAATCCTGTAATGAGCTAGGAGCTCCAGGATTGTAGAATGAACACCATTTTAAAAAACGTAAATCTACGGTTGGCATATATACAGCCGCCGAGCCTGATGCATTCACTGATACAATAAGTGCCTTAAAATGAATGACCAACCTTTTCTGTCTTGAAATCCATTCCCTTTATTATTGTCGAATTATAGGTCAGAGTTATCGCATGACATTTATATCTAGAGCTGGCTGGAACACTTTCCCACGGTCACAGCGGCAATGTTTTGTATTCTCAACCATTCAGGAAGTTTCCTATTTTTAACATGAGTACCCTCGGTAGCGTTCGACCCTTTGGGCCTCACATTAACGCTACATACCAGAGCTACCTGTCAGCTGGATAATGAAAAAGGTTACATGTAGATTATCATGTAAGTTAGTTTAACTGGGGTTTCAAGCGATGCACCCACATTTCACATATCAAAATCCATGGGTAGTGCTCGCTCTGGAGCTCTCAGGAGCTGTGAATGATCATGTGACTTTCATGTCCTATTTTAGTCGAACATATAAGAGCAACGGTGAATGGAGGGCGATCAGAATATGGACAGGAAGTACAATGTGTGGAGGTCACTCATGTGGTTTCCTCCCAGTGATCTCCAACCTGAATGATAGCTCAATGTGATTGTCTAGGCTTAACTTGAATGTCATTTTGAGGCATTTGAAATTAGTTGTTTTAAAGTTTCAAGTTGTCATTTAATATATATATATATATATAATATATATATATTTTAACACCATAACACACGGAAAATCTTCTTGTCTAAAATAACCACGGAGACAAGTTTCTTATTGTGTTAAAAATGGGCATGTCTTTTAGACGTTTATACCCAATGATATATGATTAACTTGATAATGTATTTTTAATCTTTTTCAGATCAAAGATTACTACTACCTTCCCAGAGAGACTTTTGTCGGATTCCATTAAGCGATTCTCATGTGCTTTCTCAGCTGAGTTTTCGAAAATTTCAAACCCTCCAACATCCTGCCTTGGACAATACGGGTTATCTCCCTTGTTGCAAATCTACATTTAGGTGTTACAGAACGGCTGCAAGAAACAGATCCCAGAGTAGTAATGAAGATTCTAAAACATCTGAATCTAAAGACTCTAAGCAACCTCTGACAGACCCAGCTAATGAATCAATATTTCAAAGATTTAAACAGGCCTATCGTGAACACGGGAAGATTTTGATAGGTGTTCATTTGATCACATCATCGGTTTGGTTTGGCTCATTTTTCTATGCAGCATCCGTGTAAGTATGGGTTCGTGGAATCAAATCCAATGTTATCCAGGTTGAGAGATAATTGTTGAATATAGTCGCCATCTCCTTCGTCTGGATTTTTTGTCCTGACCATATCTTGCTTAATATTTTTAGGATTGGTTTCAAACTTGCCAGGTCTATACCCAGTAGGAATACAGTGTCACTTCTGTGAAGTCAACATTTTTAGAGTTATTTCCCTTTCTCACAGGGTTGTTATTAGGGTTATTGCTTTTTATTTAAATTAGTTTTAGCATATATTTAGTGAATCTGGGATGTAGAATCGAGGAGCATCCATCAGTTTTACTGATTTTAATTGCCATTATGCTTTTGCACCAGCACCATAAAGATTTCCATTGTTTGTATGCTTAACTTTTAAAACTTGATGAAAGATCTCTCTAAGAAAAGCAGAAATCACTCTAAAGTACTAAAGAAATGTTCTTTTTAATCGTTTGGACCTTATGCTCGACGAAGGTTTTTACCTCATCAGCCTATGTGGAAGAGTTGACTGATACTTCACTGAAGGTCAGGAGCCTGTTTCACAAAGCGGTGTAGCGTAACTTTTTACGTAACTGCCATAGCAACCCATACTGTAGAGATACGTTAGTAGGAAAGTTGCGCAAAAAATACATCTACGCCGCTTTGTGAAACCGGGCCCAGGAGGTTTACTAGGGGCAAGTAACAGTGTTTTTCTCCACCACTGAAATAATCTTAAATTGTAAAAAAAAAACATCAATCAACCAGACCAACAGGGGCTCGTTCTACAAAGCTGGCATAAGTTGCGCCAGTCGCAAACGCATTTTACATTATAGGAACTTGCCCATGGTTGCAAGTCTGAAGGCACAACTGTTTGCTGTAAACCTATGCGTAACTTTGCGCCAGCTTAGAACGAGCCTCAGGTACGGTAAGAATTCCGCTAATTCAAGGACGTGCAATGTGAAGATAAATTATTAGACTGCTTTCTGCCATGTTTGGTCTTAAACAACAACAATAGTGATTGCTCGAAAGGATTATCGGTCACTCCATGCAGGAGGTAAGACACCCAACGAAAAGTCTCAAACTTTTAGAATGCTTTTCGTAATGTTTTGAGTACTTGAATTAGCGGAATTCTTACTGTATATAAGTTAATATGTCCAACATTCTACTAGCCCAGCAAAAAGGTTAGGCGCTAGCGGGTTTTTGGGAATTTTAAGCTCTGGGATGTTCAGCTCGCTATCTTTATGTTAAAATTTTCTCCCATAAAAATGTAGTAAACACAAGAAATGAATTCCAAAACTATTTGAATGAACATGTTATTTTTGCCTATTTTCAGTGGGATTGATGTAGTGCCTTGGCTTGAACATATTGGAGTTAATGAGACATTGATTAAACCTTTTCGTTCTCCTAATGTAGGAAACATTGCCATGGCTTACCTAATGTACAAGCTAGCAACACCAGCCCGTTATACCGTTACCTTAGGTGGCACGAACATGGTGATTCGATACATGAGACGTACTGGACGCATGGAACCTGTCCCAGAGGGTGACTCGCTAAGGGAACTTTACAAAGACTCAAAAGAACAACTTAAGGAAAAACGTCATCACATCAGAAAAGGAGTTATAAAAAAGGGAAAAAGACATTCGTGAGAAGGGCACCTACATTATTTTGATATATATATATCTATTTAAAAATCAATAACTCCGTGTTGAGTTACGTTGTTGAATATGGAAGTGGAAATAACGTGAACGTAACATTTTTTGTCAAGAAAGTTAGATTGAAGATTTATTAGAATGTCAACGGAACACATTCATTTCTTACACATTGATTGAAATAATGTGTAGTTAAATTAAAATTGTAAAGATAAATTTGTAGGATACTAACTTGTGTGTGTTCAGGTGTATGATTAGACCAATGACAAGAATTATGGTGTATAAGATCACAGTGTGTAAAATCGCTCTTTATCCTAATAATTTTTTTATAAAGTAAACCTGTTACCCTGTGATATTCTCTGTTTTATTTTTACCATCTGGGAGATCTGGGTTCAAGTCTGGGTTGAGTCAGACCAAAGACTTTAACAGTGGTAGTTGTTGCTGCTTCGCTTGGGGCTCGGCAATAGGAGTTAGAGCAGCGACTGGTCACTCACTCACTCCCTTACCCAAATTTAGTTACACGAAATGTCTTATACTAAAACACATCGGGCATTTTGTACTAATTTGTACACCATGTACACAGTAGTACAAGTTGCCCAACGTGTTTTGGTTTTTGGTAAGTCACCCCATTGGAGAATCTATGAAATGTCTTTTATTTGAATTATTTGAGAGAAGTGTGAATTGCCAAACCAAAGAATAATGTTTATAAGTCATCTTTGTTCACAATCCATCAATCTGAAGACGGATCACATACACTGACTTTTTTAGTAAAGTTCACCGTTGCTATGGCAGTTGTTAAATTAGAACGTGTTCTCTTTCTAATACGTATATTCATTTCCTCTCAATAATGTACATCCAACAACTTTCATGTCACATGGCATCGATGCGGCACAGGTTCGAATCACACTCAGACCAAAAATTGGAAAATTTTGGAGTGGATTTTTCACTTCGTCGCCGTACTCGCCGAAGGTCTGGGGTTTCCTCCGGGCAATGAGCACAGTTTCCTCCCCCACTAAGCCTGGCAACGCCTCCAAATAGTTAAATGATCTTGAGTGCGGCTTTACGACAACAACCAGTCACAATACGAATACATAAGTCATCAGAAGTTTATGAATGGGGAAGTGTGACACGTCCCATTACACCATATTCAGGGCATTGGCACTTTTTGACCCAGAGGTCATCATAAACAGCAATTGGTCAGAAACTGTGGCTTTTTTTCATTCCCTGGTATATACTTTTATGGGATGGAACAAAAGTTAAAGTTTTCGAAGAACTTCATATGCCCGGTAGTTGAAAATAGACAAGAAGCCTTATTTGGAACGATTTGAGTCGAACTTCAGATGTATTCTCCGAAACTGCGGTTACTGGGATTGTCGATAGATATGATAGTCCAGTAAGTGGAGGATGAATTTATATTCTGATTTGAACAGTTCAAAATCTACTGCATATAAACATCACATGATGTAGTATATAAAGCAAGCTGACGGTGGCCAGTGCCCTGAATATGGGGTAATGTCATTTTTCACTTTCACTTCCTCATTCATGGACTTCTGGTCATATACAAGTTAACAGCAATTACGTTAAAACTACGCCACTTTGTGAAACAATTCCCTTAACTCTGGAATACGAACTGCAATTTTTCAAAGATAGCACAAGTTTAATTTGTTTCAGAAAGTGAATATAACTGTATTCTCATCATTTTTGGGATTACACTTTCTTGAAAAATGACAGAAATTCTTCTCCTGATATTGAGTGACGACCAGGCCAGGAAATGAACCCGCACCTAGTGCCAGCTCAAAATGCCAACTGTGTTATCCATTCACTTCAGGCTAGCAACCTCCTCAGTCAGCTGATTGGATAAGAAAGTGAATATAACTGTATTCTCATCATTTTTGGGATTACACTTTCTTGAAAAATGACAGAAATTCTTCTCCTGATATTGAGTGACGACCAGGCCAGGAAATGAACCCGCACCTAGTGCCAGCTCAAAATGCCAACTGTGTTATCCATTCACTTCAGGCTAGCAACCTTCTCAGTCAGCTGATTGGATAAGACTGTCTGTATTTAGTGCTGGCAATAGGCTACATCTCTAAATGTTTATATTGTAAATTGGTTGGTCTGCACCATCTCTTCAATATATTTTGGACCTATGTGGGATGGTTGCCAGTTACCAACAGAAGGTCGTGGGTTTTCCTCCGGGCATACAGCCCTATTTCCTCCCACACTAAAACTGGCAACGCCGCCATATAAGTGAAATAATCTTGAGGGCGGCGTAAAACACCAAACAATCAATCAATATATTTTGTAAACTCAAATAATAGTGAAAGCTATTGAATAATTTTCTCATTCTCACTACAGTCAAACGAAGCAATGGTGTAAGAGGGTATAACCTCTATAGAAGATATAGACCAGATTCATCAGAAGATGACATATCCCCCTGGCCCTGCATTATAGTAATTCATGCCCTTAACTGTGAACAAATACTGTTATTTACTGCTTCAAGAAGACCGACAATAAATTTCCTGCATGGGTTATGTTGGATATTTTGGGGATTATTTTGGGTTCTATTTGGGCATGACTCTTGATATGTTAAGGATTATGGAATTAGGGATTATCTTATTAAGCTAGACAATCCAATAATCGTCATTGGCCAATACAATTTGAATCTTTCTATATTTATAACATTTACAAGATAAAATCGCAGAAAATTAACCATTTTAAATGGACTTTTGAACTTTAATATGCACAGTCTTTCACTTCAACTTTTTTAGTATCATACTTGTAGAAAACCAAATAGGAGGTGCGCATCCTCATGTGGTTACAAACATGCCCACCAAGTTTCATGGAAACACGATATAAACTGTAGGAGCAGATGCGTTCACAAACTCTCACTTTCAATTCACACCGTGTCAATAAAGGGCAATAACTCCAAAAATAATGGAATCAACGCAACACAAACAGGAGGTGCGCATCCTCACTTGGTAACAAACATGCCCACAAAGTTTCATGGAAATCTGATAAAAACTGTAGGAGGAGACAATCCTATTGCTATATCCTCTCGCATTATATGCCGGGGGGATAATATGATCTATACCTTCCATAGAGGTTATGCCCCCTTACACCATTGAAAATGCCCCCTTACACAATTGCTTCATGTGACTGTGCTCTCGCTAAAGGATAAAACAAAAGCTACTGTAGATTATTTTCCACAGCACTTCACAAAGCGAGTTAGCCCAAGCCGCAAACAAAATACAAGTAGAACTGTGTCCTTTGACCCAGATAAAACAATAAGGTGAAGAATTACTTATGGATAACAACGTCTTGGTTTATTGGGCGACGACGTTTCGATGTAGTTCTTACATCTTTATCAAAGTCCTGTCTTACACATGCATTCCCATCCTTTCTTATGTGCCTTCTCAACCTTTCTTACATATAAGATAGTAAGTGAAATAATCGTGAGTGCGCCTTTGTCAACTACATCGAAACGTCGTCACCCAATAAACCAAGAAGTTGTTATCCATAAGTAATTCTTCACCTTATTGTAACCTTTCAACTTCTAAATGGCATTGAAAGACCAGATAAAACACTCGCAACTGCAGATTCTTTAAAAAATAACGTATTACATCTCTTACAAATTTTTGTAGATACCAAATATCTAATGAAAAATCAACTCAACTTGTTTATGAATTATATAAAATATTATTCCATTAAAACATATAAAATTCCATCTATAATCATATCACAGTCAAGCTTTCAACCCTGTAAATGTTTTTTTGTATGTACTTAAAATAAAATGAATCACTTGGTCTTGCCTCCATTTTGAATTTTTGAACTTTTCATTTCTGTCCAAAATAATGATCACATAATAATAATGGACAGTCTGTAAATTCCACTGTGTAATCGTAAAATAGTGTTATCTTGTCTGGATCGTCAACGGGTCCCCCTTCAAACCCACAATCCTCCAGGGTCTTTTCTGGCGGTAGTAAAGCCTGCGGACTCCTCGACGGATCAGAGAATATTGCAATAGTTGTAGACTGAATATCTGTCTCTTCTGTCACCAATCGCACTAACGTGAAGACCGGAGCGTGAGCATGAAGGATGACCTCAAAATGGGCGGGATGATCTTCAAAACTGTCAAATGTTACCAATCTCATTTCTATCTCCAGGTATCTGAACAGCAGAAAAAATATCAGTTTTGATCAGTTCTTCATACATATACATAAAGAAACAAAAACGTGCGAGAGAAAAATTGATATGTTAATATTTGCCTATGTTTAATATTAGGCAATCAACTGCTTTTCTCAACTACGCCCTGGGCCCTGTCTTACGAACCAGGGGCCTGTCTTACAAAGCTGGCGTAAATTTGCGCATAGGCCTACAACATGGACCAGTTGCGTCCTAGATGTAAGTTCCTATAGTTTTAACACTGATTTACGTCCGACGTAACTTACGTCAGCTTTGTAAGTCAGGGCCTAGTTTCACAAAGCCATCTTAGCTAAGTGTGATCTTAACTACCATGTCAACCAATGCTAAAGGTATACGTTGTCATTGGTAATTAGGATCACCTTAAGCTAAGATCGCTTTGTGAAACTGGGCCCAGGGCCCTGGCGTAAGTTAGGTCGGTAAATCAGTGTTAAAACTATAGTAACTTGCGCCCTGGACACAACCGGTCCATGATGTAGGCCTATGCGCAAATTTACGCCAGCTTTGTAAGACTGGCCCCAGATTGTCATAAGCTTCAGTATGCAGAGAACTTATTAAGACCTGAATGGCCTTAAGATCATTTTTCTCTGTGTTTAGATGATCAGTTGGGAATCGGTAGGCTGAACGAGGAACCATTCTCAGTCGACATGAAGGGCCTTCAGATCCAATCGCAGACAATCAGACCTTAACTTGAGCGACCGGGACTTTACTCTGAGTGATTCGCATCATGAACTGCTTAATATAATGAGTCACACGTTTGAAAACTGATTATAATTTCATTAATTTGATCTCGAAGTGTAACACACAATTTGACATAAGGTTCAAATTTCCAGTTGACATGATTAATATGAATAATTTGAGAGAGCTTTAAATGTCATACGGCCTGTTTTCTAGAAACGTGACCAATATACCATGGGGCATTAAAATTTATTTGAATCTAAGAGGTCAAATGTCAGTGGGCTTGGAAAATTAATTAATCAGCAATGATACATATAGATGACCTTTGTCCAATGATTTTAGGATGGGAGTGCAGTTAAAAAGAGCGATACAAAGAGATGTCGTTGAGGCCCTTCCCAATGACATTTGAACTATAAACTGTGATGTCACTGGATATATTGACCATGTTGTTGGAAAAAAAGTCGTTAGAACATTTAACAAGGGGATACACTTAAAGCCCTGGACCCTGTTTCACAAAGCGGCGTAGCGTAAGTAAGTGCAATAGCAACCCATACTGTAGAGATACGTTAGTATGAAAGTTACGTAAAAAATACATCTACGCCGCTTTGTGAAACAGGCTCCTGTTGCATTATTCATCTTACTGATATTAACTCAAACTGTGTCCAGCTTTCCAACTTACAACTAATTAAAAGAAACCGGCAATTAATAGTTTGTACATACCTGGGGTTAGTTTCAATATATGGATGCCATAAACCAAGTTTACAGCAGTGACAATGATCAATGTTTCTATCAGACAGAATCAGCTGAGTTTTACTGGCTTCAGCCTCACGTCTTTCACCCTCTTTTTCCCTGAAATAACAATGATTATTGGTTTTTTATCTTGTCTTGAATAGTTTGTTGTCATGAACTTTATTAGTGATTTGGTTTTGGATTGATTATTTTCTGTCTGTCATTACGCTGCTTTACACCCAGTTTGATCAATTTATTTACAGGAAACTCAAGATTATTTAAGGGGGGGGGGGGGGGGGGCTGCCTTACTAGATGAACAGAAGTGTAATCTACAGCATCAGAGAGTGTCCTGGGAAGAGAGGGGGGGGGGGGGGAGGTGACATACCTTATTAAATGAAGAACACTGGCAATACGAGTGTAATCTACAGCACCAGAGAGCATCCTGGGAAGGGAAGGGGGGGGGGGGGGGGTGACATACCTTATTAAATGAAGATTACTGACAATATGAGTGTAATCTACAGCACCAGAGAGTGTCCTGGGAAGGGAGGGGGGAGGGGGCGGTGACATACCTTATTAAATGAAGATTACTGACAATATGAGTGTAATCTACAGCACCAGAGAGTGTCCTGGGGAGGGAGGGGGGAGGGGGCGGTGACATACCTTATTAAATGAAGATTACTGGCAATACGAGTGTAATCTACAGCACCAGAGAGTGTCCTGGGAAGGGAGGGGGAGGGGGCGGTGACATACCTTATCAAATGAAGATTACTGGCAATACGAGTGTAATCTACAGCACCAGAGAGTGTCCTGGGAAGGGAGGGGGAGGTGACATACCTTATTAAATGAAGATTACTGGCAATACGAGTGTAATCTACAGCACCAGAGAGTGTCCTGGGAAGGGAAGGGAGGGGGTGACATACCTTATTAAATGAAGATTACTGGCAATACGAGTGTAATCTACAGCACCAGAGAGTGTCCTGGGGAGGGAGGGGGAGGGGGCGGTGACATACCTTATTAAATGAAGATTACTGGCAATACGAGTGTAATCTACAGCACCAGAGAGTGTCCTGGAAAGGGAGGGGAGGGGGGGGGGGGTGACATACCTTATTAAATGAAGATTACTGGCAATACGAGTGTAATCTACAGCACCAGAGAGTGTCCTGGGAAGGGAGGGGAGGGGGGGGGGGGTGACATACCGTATTAAATGAAGATTACTGGCAATACGAGTGTAATCTACAGCACTAGAGAGTGTCCTGGGAAGGGAGGGGGGAGGGGGAGGTGACATACCTTATTAAATGAAGATTACTGGCAATACGAGTGTAATCTACAGCACCAGAGAGTGTCCGGGGAAGGGAGGGGGGGGGGAGGGGGCGGTGAAATACCTTATTAAATGAAGATTACTGGCAATACGAGTGTAATCTACAGCACCAGAGAGTGTCCTGGGAAGGGAGGGGGAGGTGACATACCTTATTAAATGAAGATTACTGGCAATACGAGTGTAATCTACAGCACCAGAGAGTGTCCTGGGAAGGGAGGGGGCGGTGACATACCTTATTAAATGAAGATTACTGGCAATACGAGTGTAATCTACAGCACTAGAGAGTGTCCTGGAAAGGGAGGGGGGAGGGGGAGGTGACATACCTTATTAAATGAAGATTACTGGCAATACGAGTGTAATCTACAGCACCAGAGAGTGTCCTGGGGAGGGAGGGGGAGGGGGCGGTGACATACCTTATTAAATGAAGATTACTGGCAATACGAGTGTAATCTACAGCACCAGAGAGTGTCCTGGGAAGGGAAGGGAGGGGGTGACATACCTTATTAAATGAAGATTACTGGCAATACAAGTGTAAACTACAGCACCAGAGAGTGTCCTGGGAAGGGAAGGGAGGGGGTGACATACCTTATTAAATGAAGATTACTGGCAATACAAGTGTAATCTACAGCACCAGAGAGTGTCCTGGGAAGGGAGGGGGGGGGGGGGCGGTGAAATACCTCATTAAATGAAGATTACTGACAATACGAGTGTAATCTACAGCACCAGAGAGTGTCCTGGGAAGGGAGGGGGGAGGGGGCGGTGAAATACCTTATTAAATGAAGATTACTGGCAATACGAGTGTAATCTACAGCACCAGAGAGTGTCCTGGGGAGGGGGGAGGGGGCGGTGACATACCTTATTAAATGAAGATTACTGGCAATACGAGTGTAATCTACAGCACCAGAGAGTGTCCTGGGGAGGGGGGAGGGGGCGGTGAAATACCTTATTAAATGAAGATTACTGACAATATGAGTGTAATCTACAGCACGAGAGAGTGTCCTGGGAAGGGAGGGGGGAGGGGGCGGTGACATACCTTATTAAATGAAGATTACTGACAATATGAGTGTAATCTACAGCACCAGAGAGTGTCCTGGGAAGGGAGGGGGAGGGGGCGGTGACATACCTTATTAAATAAAGATTACTGGCAATACGAGTGTAATCTACAGAATCAGACAGTGTCCTGGGAAGGGAGAGGGGGAGGGGGCGGTGACATACCTTATTAAATGAAGATTACTGACAATACGAGTGTAATCTACAGCACCAGAGAGTGTCCTGGAAAGGGAGGGGGGAGGGGGGAGGGTGACATACCTTATTAAATGAAGATTACTGGCAATACAAGTGTAAACTACAGCACCAGAGAGTGTCCTGGGAAGGGAAGGGAGGGGGCGGTGACATAACTTATTAAATGAAGATTACTGGCAATACGAGTGTAATCTACAGCACCAGAGAGTGTCCTGGGAAGGGAGGGGGCGGTGACATACCTAATTAAATGAAGATTACTGGCAATACGAGTGTAATCTACAACACTAGAGAGTGTCCTGGGAAGGGAGGGAGGGAAGGGGCGGTGAAATACCTTATTAAATGAAGATTACTGACAATATGAGTGTAATCTACAGCACCAGAGAGTGTCATGGGAAGGGAGGGGGGAGAGGGCGGTGACATACCTTATTAAATGAAGATTACTGACAATACGAGTGTAATCTACAGCACCAGAGAGTGTCCTGGAAAGGGAGGGGGGAGGGGGGAGGGTGACATACCTTATTAAATGAAGATTACTGGCAATACAAGTGTAAACTACAGCACCAGAGAGTGTCCTGGGAAGGGAAGGGAGGGGGCGGTGACATAACTTATTAAATGAAGATTACTGGCAATACGAGTGTAATCTACAGCACCAGAGAGTGTCCTGGGAAGGGAGGGGGCGGTGACATACCTAATTAAATGAAGATTACTGGCAATACGAGTGTAATCTACAACACTAGAGAGTGTCCTGGGAAGGGAGGGAGGGAAGGGGCGGTGAAATACCTTATTAAATGAAGATTACTGACAATATGAGTGTAATCTACAGCACCAGAGAGTGTCATGGGAAGGGAGGGGGGAGAGGGCGGTGACATACCTTATTAAATAAAGATTACTGGTAATACGAGTGTAATCTACAGCACCAGAGAGTGTCCTGGAAAGGGAGGGGGGAGGGGGGAGGGTGACATACCTTATTAAATGAAGATTACTGGCAATACAAGTGTAAACTACAGCACCAGAGAGTGTCCTGGGAAGGGAAGGGAGGGGGCGGTGACATAACTTATTAAATGAAGATTACTGGCAATACGAGTGTAATCTACAGCACCAGAGAGTGTCCTGGGAAGGGAGGGGGCGGTGACATACCTTATTAAATGAAGATTACTGGCAATACGAGTGTAATCTACAACACTAGAGAGTGTCCTGGGAAGGGAGGGGGCGGTGACATACCTTATTAAATGAAGATTACTGGCAATACGAGTGTAATCTACAGCACTAGAGAGTGTCCTGGGAAGGGAAGGGGGAGGGGGGGTGACATACCTAATTAAATGAAGATTACTGGCAATACGAGTGTAATCTACAACACTAGAGAGTGTCCTGGGAAGGGAGGGAGGGAAGGGGCGGTGAAATACCTTATTAAATGAAGATTACTGACAATATGAGTGTAATCTACAGCACCAGAGAGTGTCATGGGAAGGGAGGGGGGAGAGGGCGGTGACATACCTTATTAAATGAAGATTACTGACAATATGAGTGTAATCTACAGCACCAGAGAGTGTCCTACGAAGGGAGGGGGGAGGGGGCGGTGAAATACCTTATTAAATGAAGATTACTGACAATATGAGTGTAATCTACAGCACCAGAGAGTGTCCTGGGAAGGGAGGGGGGGGGGAGGGGGCGATGACATGCCTTATTAAATGAAGATTACTGACAATACGAGTGTAATATACAACACTAGAGAGTGTCCTGGGAAGGGAGGGAGGGAGGGGGGGGGTGAAATACCTTATTAAATGAAGATTACTGACAATATGAGTGTAATCTACAGCACCAGAGAGTGTCCTGGGAAGGGAGGGGGGAGGGGGCGGTGACATACCTTATTAAATGAAGATTACTGACAATATGAGTGTAATCTACAGCACCAGAGAGTGTCCTGGGAAGGGAGGGGGGAGGGGGCGGTGACATATCTTATTAAATGAAGATTACTGGCAATACGAGTGTAATCTACAGTACCAGAGAGTGTCCTGGGAAGGGAGCGGGGCAGGGGGAGATGACATACCTTATTAAATGAAGATTACTGGCAACAGAAGTGTAATCTACAACACTAGAGAGTGTCCTGGGAAGGGAGGGAGGGAGGGGGCGGTGACATACCTTATTAAATGAGAATTACTGGCAATATGATTGTAATCTACAGCACTAGAGAGTGTCCTGGGAAGGGACGGGGAGGGGGCGGTGACATACCTTATTAAATGAAGATTACTGGTAATACAAGTGTAATCTACAGTACCAGAGAGTGTCCTGGGAAGGGAGGGGGGGGTGACATACATTATTAAATGAAGATTACTGGCAATACGAGTGTAATCTACAGCACTAGAGAGTGTCCTGGGAAGGGAGGGGGGAGGGGAGGTGACATACCTTATTAAATGAAGAATTACTGGCAATACGAGTGTAATCTACAGCACCAGAGAGTGTCCTGGGAAGGGAGGGGGGGGGGGATGCGGTGACATACCTTATTAAATGAAGATTACTGGCAATACGAGTGTAATCTACAGCACTAGAGAGTGTCCTGGGAAGGGAGGGGGGAGGGGGCGGTGACATACCTTATTAAATGAAGATTACTGGCAACAGAAGTGTAATCTACAGCACCAGAGAGTGTCCTGGGGAGGGAGGGGGGAGGGGGGGAGACATACCTTATTAAATGAAGATTACTGGCAACAGAAGTGTAATCTACAGCACCAGAGAGTGTCCTGGGGAGGGAGGGGGAAGGGGGCGGTGACATACCTTATTAAATGAAGATTACTGGCAATACGAGTGTAATCTACAGCACTAGAGAGTGTCCTGGGAAGGGAGGGGGGAGGGGGAGGTGACATACCTTATTAAATGAAGATTACTGGCAATACGAGTGTAATCTACAGCACCAGAGAGTGTCCGGGGAAGGGAGGGGGGGGGAGGGGGCGGTGAAATACCTTATTAAATGAAGATTACTGGCAATACGAGTGTAATCTACAGCACCAGAGAGTGTCCTGGGAAGGGAGGGGGAGGTGACATACCTTATTAAATGAAGATTACTGGCAATACGAGTGTAATCTACAGCACCAGAGAGTGTCCTGGGAAGGGAGGGGGCGGTGACATACCTTATTAAATGAAGATTACTGGCAATACGAGTGTAATCTACAGCACTAGAGAGTGTCCTGGAAAGGGAGGGGGGAGGGGGAGGTGACATACCTTATTAAATGAAGATTACTGGCAATACGAGTGTAATCTACAGCACCAGAGAGTGTCCTGGGGAGGGAGGGGGAGGGGGCGGTGACATACCTTATTAAATGAAGATTACTGGCAATACGAGTGTAATCTACAGCACCAGAGAGTGTCCTGGGAAGGGAAGGGAGGGGGTGACATACCTTATTAAATGAAGATTACTGGCAATACAAGTGTAAACTACAGCACCAGAGAGTGTCCTGGGAAGGGAAGGGAGGGGGTGACATACCTTATTAAATGAAGATTACTGGCAATACAAGTGTAATCTACAGCACCAGAGAGTGTCCTGGGAAGGGAGGGGGGGGGCGGTGAAATACCTTATTAAATGAAGATTACTGACAATACGAGTGTAATCTACAGCACCAGAGAGTGTCCTGGGAAGGGAGGGGGGAGGGGGCGGTGAAATACCTTATTAAATGAAGATTACTGGCAATACGAGTGTAATCTACAGCACCAGAGAGTGTCCTGGGGAGGGGGGAGGGGGCGGTGACATACCTTATTAAATGAAGATTACTGGCAATACGAGTGTAATCTACAGCACCAGAGAGTGTCCTGGGGAGGGGGGAGGGGGCGGTGAAATACCTTATTAAATGAAGATTACTGACAATATGAGTGTAATCTACAGCACGAGAGAGTGTCCTGGGAAGGGAGGGGGGAGGGGGCGGTGACATACCTTATTAAATGAAGATTACTGACAATATGAGTGTAATCTACAGCACCAGAGAGTGTCCTGGGAAGGGAGGGGGAGGGGGCGGTGACATACCTTATTAAATAAAGATTACTGGCAATACGAGTGTAATCTACAGAATCAGACAGTGTCCTGGGAAGGGAGAGGGGGAGGGGGCGGTGACATACCTTATTAAATGAAGATTACTGACAATACGAGTGTAATCTACAGCACCAGAGAGTGTCCTGGAAAGGGAGGGGGGAGGGGGGAGGGTGACATACCTTATTAAATGAAGATTACTGGCAATACAAGTGTAAACTACAGCACCAGAGAGTGTCCTGGGAAGGGAAGGGAGGGGGCGGTGACATAACTTATTAAATGAAGATTACTGGCAATACGAGTGTAATCTACAGCACCAGAGAGTGTCCTGGGAAGGGAGGGGGCGGTGACATACCTAATTAAATGAAGATTACTGGCAATACGAGTGTAATCTACAACACTAGAGAGTGTCCTGGGAAGGGAGGGAGGGAAGGGGCGGTGAAATACCTTATTAAATGAAGATTACTGACAATATGAGTGTAATCTACAGCACCAGAGAGTGTCATGGGAAGGGAGGGGGGAGAGGGCGGTGACATACCTTATTAAATGAAGATTACTGACAATACGAGTGTAATCTACAGCACCAGAGAGTGTCCTGGAAAGGGAGGGGGGAGGGGGGAGGGTGACATACCTTATTAAATGAAGATTACTGGCAATACAAGTGTAAACTACAGCACCAGAGAGTGTCCTGGGAAGGGAAGGGAGGGGGCGGTGACATAACTTATTAAATGAAGATTACTGGCAATACGAGTGTAATCTACAGCACCAGAGAGTGTCCTGGGAAGGGAGGGGGCGGTGACATACCTAATTAAATGAAGATTACTGGCAATACGAGTGTAATCTACAACACTAGAGAGTGTCCTGGGAAGGGAGGGAGGGAAGGGGCGGTGAAATACCTTATTAAATGAAGATTACTGACAATATGAGTGTAATCTACAGCACCAGAGAGTGTCATGGGAAGGGAGGGGGGAGAGGGCGGTGACATACCTTATTAAATAAAGATTACTGGTAATACGAGTGTAATCTACAGCACCAGAGAGTGTCCTGGAAAGGGAGGGGGGAGGGGGGAGGGTGACATACCTTATTAAATGAAGATTACTGGCAATACAAGTGTAAACTACAGCACCAGAGAGTGTCCTGGGAAGGGAAGGGAGGGGGCGGTGACATAACTTATTAAATGAAGATTACTGGCAATACGAGTGTAATCTACAGCACCAGAGAGTGTCCTGGGAAGGGAGGGGGCGGTGACATACCTTATTAAATGAAGATTACTGGCAATACGAGTGTAATCTACAACACTAGAGAGTGTCCTGGGAAGGGAGGGGGCGGTGACATACCTTATTAAATGAAGATTACTGGCAATACGAGTGTAATCTACAGCACTAGAGAGTGTCCTGGGAAGGGAAGGGGGAGGGGGGGTGACATACCTAATTAAATGAAGATTACTGGCAATACGAGTGTAATCTACAACACTAGAGAGTGTCCTGGGAAGGGAGGGAGGGAAGGGGCGGTGAAATACCTTATTAAATGAAGATTACTGACAATATGAGTGTAATCTACAGCACCAGAGAGTGTCATGGGAAGGGAGGGGGGAGAGGGCGGTGACATACCTTATTAAATGAAGATTACTGACAATATGAGTGTAATCTACAGCACCAGAGAGTGTCCTACGAAGGGAGGGGGGAGGGGGCGGTGAAATACCTTATTAAATGAAGATTACTGACAATATGAGTGTAATCTACAGCACCAGAGAGTGTCCTGGGAAGGGAGGGGGGGGAGGGGGCGATGACATGCCTTATTAAATGAAGATTACTGACAATACGAGTGTAATATACAACACTAGAGAGTGTCCTGGGAAGGGAGGGAGGGAGGGGGGGGGGGTGAAATACCTTATTAAATGAAGATTACTGACAATATGAGTGTAATCTACAGCACCAGAGAGTGTCCTGGGAAGGGAGGGGGGAGGGGGCGGTGACATACCTTATTAAATGAAGATTACTGACAATATGAGTGTAATCTACAGCACCAGAGAGTGTCCTGGGAAGGGAGGGGGGAGGGGGCGGTGACATATCTTATTAAATGAAGATTACTGGCAATACGAGTGTAATCTACAGTACCAGAGAGTGTCCTGGGAAGGGAGCGGGGCAGGGGGAGATGACATACCTTATTAAATGAAGATTACTGGCAACAGAAGTGTAATCTACAACACTAGAGAGTGTCCTGGGAAGGGAGGGAGGGAGGGGGCGGTGACATACCTTATTAAATGAGAATTACTGGCAATATGATTGTAATCTACAGCACTAGAGAGTGTCCTGGGAAGGGACGGGGAGGGGGCGGTGACATACCTTATTAAATGAAGATTACTGGTAATACAAGTGTAATCTACAGTACCAGAGAGTGTCCTGGGAAGGGAGGGGGGGGTGACATACATTATTAAATGAAGATTACTGGCAATACGAGTGTAATCTACAGCACTAGAGAGTGTCCTGGGAAGGGAGGGGGGAGGGGAGGTGACATACCTTATTAAATGAAGAATTACTGGCAATACGAGTGTAATCTACAGCACCAGAGAGTGTCCTGGGAAGGGAGGGGGGGGGGATGCGGTGACATACCTTATTAAATGAAGATTACTGGCAATACGAGTGTAATCTACAGCACTAGAGAGTGTCCTGGGAAGGGAGGGGGGAGGGGGCGGTGACATATCTTATTAAATGAAGATTACTGGCAATACGAGTGTAATCTACAGTACCAGAGAGTGTCCTGGGAAGGGAGCGGGGCAGGGGGAGATGACATACCTTATTAAATGAAGATTACTGGCAACAGAAGTGTAATCTACAGCACCAGAGAGTGTCCTGGGGAGGGAGGGGGGAGGGGGGGAGACATACCTTATTAAATGAAGATTACTGGCAACAGAAGTGTAATCTACAGCACCAGAGAGTGTCCTGGGGAGGGAGGGGGAAGGGGGCGGTGACATACCTTATTAAATGAAGATTACTGGCAATACGAGTGTAATCTACAGCACTAGAGAGTGTCCTGGGAAGGGTGGGGGGAGGGGGCGGTGACATACCTTATTAAATGAAGATTACTGGCAATACGAGTGTAATCTACAGCACCAGAGAGTGTCCTGGGAAGGGAGGGGGGAGGGGGCGGTGAAATACCTTATTAAATGAAGATTACTGACAATATGAGTGTAATCTACAGCACCAGAGAGTGTCCTGGGAAGGGAGGGGGGAGGGGGCGGTGAAATACCTTATTAAATGAAGATTACTGACAATATGAGTGTAATCTACAGCACCAGAGAGTGTCCTGGGAAGGGAGGAGGGAGGGGGCGGTGACATGCCTTATTAAATGAAGATTACTGGTAATACGAGTGTAATCTACAGCACCAGAGAGTGTCCTGGGAAGGGAGGGGGGGGGGGGGGTGACATGCCTTATTAAATGAAGATTACTGGAAATACGAGTGTAATCTACAACACTGGAGAGTGTCCTGGGAAGGGAGGGAGGGGGGGGGGCGGTGACATACCTTATTAAATGAAGATTACTGGCAATACAAGTGTAATCTACAGCACCAGAGAGTGGCCTGGGAAGGGAGGGGGGGCGGTGACATACTTTTTTAAATGAAGAATTACTGGCAATACGAGTGTAATCTACAGCACTAGAGAGTGTCCTGGGAAGGGAGGGGGGAGGGGGCGGTGACATATCTTATTAAATGAAGATTACTGGCAATACGTGTGTAATCTACAGTACCAGAGAGTGTCCTGGGAAGGGAGCGGGGCAGGGGGAGATGACATACCTTATTAAATGAAGATTACTGGCAACTGAAGTGTAATCTACAGCACCAGAGAGTGTCCTGGGGAGGGAGGGGGGAGGGGGGGAGACAAACCTTATTAAATGAAGATTACTGGCAACAGAAGTGTAATCTACAGCACCAGAGAGTGTCCTGGGGAGGGAGGGGGGAGGGGGCGGTGACATACCTTATTAAATGAAGATTACTGGCAATACGAGTGTAATCTACAGCACTAGAGAGTGTCCTGGGAAGGGTGGGGGGAGGGGGCGGTGACATACCTTATTAAATGAAGATTACTGGCAATACAAGTGTAATCTACAGCACCAGAGAGTGTCCTGGGAAGGGAGGGGGGGAGGGGGCGGTGACATACCTTATTAAATGAAGATTACTGGCAATACAAGTGTATTCTACAGCACCAGAGAGTGCCCTGGGAAGGGAGGGTTGAGGGGGCGGTGACATACCTTATTAAATGAAGATTACTGGCAATACAAGTGTAATCTACAGCACCAGAGAGTGTCCTGGGAAGGGAGAGGGGAGGGGGCGGTGACATACCTTATTGAATGAAGATTACTGGCAATACAAGTGTAATCTACAGCACCAGAGAGTGTCCTGGGAAGGGAGGGGGAGGGGGCGGTGACATACCTTATTAAATGAAGATTACTGGCAATACGAGTGTAATCTACAGCACCAGAGAGTGGCCTCGGAAGGGGGGGAGGGGGAGGGGCGGTGACATACCTTATTAAATAAAGGTTACTGGCAATACGAGTGTAATCTACAGAATCAGACAGTGTCCTGGGAAGGGAGAGGGGGAGGGGGCGGTGACATACCTTATTAAATGAAGATTACTGGCAATACAAGTGTAAATTACAGCACCAGAGAGTGTCCTGGGAAGGGAAGGGAGGGGGCGGTGACATAACTTATTAAATGAAGATTACTGGCAATACGAGTGTAATCTACAGCACCAGAGAGTGTCCTGGGAAGGGGGGGAGGGGGAGGGGCGGTGACATACCTTATTAAATAAAGATTACTGGCAATACGAGTGTAATCTACAGAATCAGACAGTGTCCTGGGAAGGGAGAGGGGGAGGGGGCGGTGACATACCTTATTAAATGAAGATTACTGGCAATACAAGTGTAAACTACAGCACCAGAGAGTGTCCTGGGAAGGGAAGGGAGGGGGCGGTGACATAACTTATTAAATGAAGATTACTGGCAATACGAGTGTAATCTACAGCACCAGAGAGTGTCCTGGAAAGGGAGGGGAGGGGGGGGGTGACATACCTTATTAAATGAAGATTACTGGCAATACGAGTGTAATCTACAGCACCAGAGAGTGTCCTGGGAAGGGAGGGGAGGGGGGGGGGGTGACATACCGTATTAAATGAAGATTACTGGCAATACGAGTGTAATCTACAGCACTAGAGAGTGTCCTGGGAAGGGAGGGGGGAGGGGGAGGTGACATACCTTATTAAATGAAGATTACTGGCAATACGAGTGTAATCTACAGCACCAGAGAGTGTCCGGGGAAGGGAGGGGGGGGGAGGGGGCGGTGAAATACCTTATTAAATGAAGATTACTGGCAATACGAGTGTAATCTACAGCACCAGAGAGTGTCCTGGGAAGGGAGGGGGAGGTGACATACCTTATTAAATGAAGATTACTGGCAATACGAGTGTAATCTACAGCACCAGAGAGTGTCCTGGGAAGGGAGGGGGCGGTGACATACCTTATTAAATGAAGATTACTGGCAATACGAGTGTAATCTACAGCACTAGAGAGTGTCCTGGAAAGGGAGGGGGGAGGGGGAGGTGACATACCTTATTAAATGAAGATTACTGGCAATACGAGTGTAATCTACAGCACCAGAGAGTGTCCTGGGGAGGGAGGGGGAGGGGGCGGTGACATACCTTATTAAATGAAGATTACTGGCAATACGAGTGTAATCTACAGCACCAGAGAGTGTCCTGGGAAGGGAAGGGAGGGGGTGACATACCTTATTAAATGAAGATTACTGGCAATACAAGTGTAAACTACAGCACCAGAGAGTGTCCTGGGAAGGGAAGGGAGGGGGTGACATACCTTATTAAATGAAGATTACTGGCAATACAAGTGTAATCTACAGCACCAGAGAGTGTCCTGGGAAGGGAGGGGGGGGGGGCGGTGAAATACCTTATTAAATGAAGATTACTGACAATACGAGTGTAATCTACAGCACCAGAGAGTGTCCTGGGAAGGGAGGGGGGAGGGGGCGGTGAAATACCTTATTAAATGAAGATTACTGGCAATACGAGTGTAATCTACAGCACCAGAGAGTGTCCTGGGGAGGGGGGAGGGGGCGGTGACATACCTTATTAAATGAAGATTACTGGCAATACGAGTGTAATCTACAGCACCAGAGAGTGTCCTGGGGAGGGGGGAGGGGGCGGTGAAATACCTTATTAAATGAAGATTACTGACAATATGAGTGTAATCTACAGCACGAGAGAGTGTCCTGGGAAGGGAGGGGGGAGGGGGCGGTGACATACCTTATTAAATGAAGATTACTGACAATATGAGTGTAATCTACAGCACCAGAGAGTGTCCTGGGAAGGGAGGGGGAGGGGGCGGTGACATACCTTATTAAATAAAGATTACTGGCAATACGAGTGTAATCTACAGAATCAGACAGTGTCCTGGGAAGGGAGAGGGGGAGGGGGCGGTGACATACCTTATTAAATGAAGATTACTGACAATACGAGTGTAATCTACAGCACCAGAGAGTGTCCTGGAAAGGGAGGGGGGAGGGGGGAGGGTGACATACCTTATTAAATGAAGATTACTGGCAATACAAGTGTAAACTACAGCACCAGAGAGTGTCCTGGGAAGGGAAGGGAGGGGGCGGTGACATAACTTATTAAATGAAGATTACTGGCAATACGAGTGTAATCTACAGCACCAGAGAGTGTCCTGGGAAGGGAGGGGGCGGTGACATACCTAATTAAATGAAGATTACTGGCAATACGAGTGTAATCTACAACACTAGAGAGTGTCCTGGGAAGGGAGGGAGGGAAGGGGCGGTGAAATACCTTATTAAATGAAGATTACTGACAATATGAGTGTAATCTACAGCACCAGAGAGTGTCATGGGAAGGGAGGGGGGAGAGGGCGGTGACATACCTTATTAAATGAAGATTACTGACAATACGAGTGTAATCTACAGCACCAGAGAGTGTCCTGGAAAGGGAGGGGGGAGGGGGGAGGGTGACATACCTTATTAAATGAAGATTACTGGCAATACAAGTGTAAACTACAGCACCAGAGAGTGTCCTGGGAAGGGAAGGGAGGGGGCGGTGACATAACTTATTAAATGAAGATTACTGGCAATACGAGTGTAATCTACAGCACCAGAGAGTGTCCTGGGAAGGGAGGGGGCGGTGACATACCTAATTAAATGAAGATTACTGGCAATACGAGTGTAATCTACAACACTAGAGAGTGTCCTGGGAAGGGAGGGAGGGAAGGGGCGGTGAAATACCTTATTAAATGAAGATTACTGACAATATGAGTGTAATCTACAGCACCAGAGAGTGTCATGGGAAGGGAGGGGGGAGAGGGCGGTGACATACCTTATTAAATAAAGATTACTGGTAATACGAGTGTAATCTACAGCACCAGAGAGTGTCCTGGAAAGGGAGGGGGGAGGGGGGAGGGTGACATACCTTATTAAATGAAGATTACTGGCAATACAAGTGTAAACTACAGCACCAGAGAGTGTCCTGGGAAGGGAAGGGAGGGGGCGGTGACATAACTTATTAAATGAAGATTACTGGCAATACGAGTGTAATCTACAGCACCAGAGAGTGTCCTGGGAAGGGAGGGGGCGGTGACATACCTTATTAAATGAAGATTACTGGCAATACGAGTGTAATCTACAACACTAGAGAGTGTCCTGGGAAGGGAGGGGGCGGTGACATACCTTATTAAATGAAGATTACTGGCAATACGAGTGTAATCTACAGCACTAGAGAGTGTCCTGGGAAGGGAGGGGGGAGGGGGGGTGACATACCTAATTAAATGAAGATTACTGGCAATACGAGTGTAATCTACAACACTAGAGAGTGTCCTGGGAAGGGAGGGAGGGAAGGGGCGGTGAAATACCTTATTAAATGAAGATTACTGACAATATGAGTGTAATCTACAGCACCAGAGAGTGTCATGGGAAGGGAGGGGGGAGAGGGCGGTGACATACCTTATTAAATGAAGATTACTGACAATATGAGTGTAATCTACAGCACCAGAGAGTGTCCTACGAAGGGAGGGGGGAGGGGGCGGTGAAATACCTTATTAAATGAAGATTACTGACAATATGAGTGTAATCTACAGCACCAGAGAGTGTCCTGGGAAGGGAGGGGGGAGGGGGCGGTGACATACCTTATTAAATGAAGATTACTGACAATATGAGTGTAATCTACAGCACCAGAGAGTGTCCTGGGAAGGGAGGGGGGAGGGGGCGGTGACATATCTTATTAAATGAAGATTACTGGCAATACGAGTGTAATCTACAGTACCAGAGAGTGTCCTGGGAAGGGAGCGGGGCAGGGGGAGATGACATACCTTATTAAATGAAGATTACTGGCAACAGAAGTGTAATCTACAACACTAGAGAGTGTCCTGGGAAGGAGGGAGGGAGGGGGCGGTGACATACCTTATTAAATGAGAATTACTGGCAATATGATTGTAATCTACAGCACTAGAGAGTGTCCTGGGAAGGGACGGGGAGGGGGCGGTGACATACCTTATTAAATGAAGATTACTGGTAATACAAGTGTAATCTACAGTACCAGAGAGTGTCCTGGGAAGGGAGGGGGGGGTGACATACATTATTAAATGAAGATTACTGGCAATACGAGTGTAATCTACAGCACTAGAGAGTGTCCTGGGAAGGGAGGGGGGAGGGGAGGTGACATACCTTATTAAATGAAGAATTACTGGCAATACGAGTGTAATCTACAGCACCAGAGAGTGTCCTGGGAAGGGAGGGGGGGGGATGCGGTGACATACCTTATTAAATGAAGATTACTGGCAATACGAGTGTAATCTACAGCACTAGAGAGTGTCCTGGGAAGGGAGGGGGGAGGGGGCGGTGACATATCTTATTAAATGAAGATTACTGGCAATACGAGTGTAATCTACAGTACCAGAGAGTGTCCTGGGAAGGGAGCGGGGCAGGGGGAGATGACATACCTTATTAAATGAAGATTACTGGCAACAGAAGTGTAATCTACAGCACCAGAGAGTGTCCTGGGGAGGGAGGGGGGAGGGGGGGAGACATACCTTATTAAATGAAGATTACTGGCAACAGAAGTGTAATCTACAGCACCAGAGAGTGTCCTGGGGAGGGAGGGGGAAGGGGGCGGTGACATACCTTATTAAATGAAGATTACTGGCAATACGAGTGTAATCTACAGCACTAGAGAGTGTCCTGGGAAGGGTGGGGGGAGGGGGCGGTGACATACCTTATTAAATGAAGATTACTGGCAATACGAGTGTAATCTACAGCACCAGAGAGTGTCCTGGGAAGGGAGGGGGGAGGGGGCGGTGAAATACCTTATTAAATGAAGATTACTGACAATATGAGTGTAATCTACAGCACCAGAGAGTGTCCTGGGAAGGGAGGGGGGAGGGGGCGGTGAAATACCTTATTAAATGAAGATTACTGACAATATGAGTGTAATCTACAGCACCAGAGAGTGTCCTGGGAAGGGAGGAGGGAGGGGGCGGTGACATGCCTTATTAAATGAAGATTACTGGTAATACGAGTGTAATCTACAGCACCAGAGAGTGTCCTGGGAAGGGAGGGGGGGGGGGGTGACATGCCTAATTAAATGAAGATTACTGGAAATACGAGTGTAATCTACAACACTAGAGAGTGTCCTGGGAAGGGAGGGAGGGAGGGGGCGGTGACATACCTTATTAAATGAGAATTACTGGCAATATGATTGTAATCTACAGCACTAGAGAGTGTCCTGGGAAGGGACGGGGAGGGGGCGGTGACATACCTTATTAAATGAAGATTACTGGTAATACAAGTGTAATCTACAGTACCAGAGAGTGTCCTGGGAAGGGAGGGGGGGGGGTGACATACATTATTAAATGAAGATTACTGGCAATACGAGTGTAATCTACAGCACTAGAGAGTGTCCTGGGAAGGGAGGGGGGAGGGGAGGTGACATACCTTATTAAATGAAGAATTACTGGCAATACGAGTGTAATCTACAGCACCAGAGAGTGTCCTGGGAAGGGAGGGGGGGGGGGGGCGGTGACATACCTTATTAAATGAAGATTACTGGCAATACAAGTGTAATCTACAGCACCAGAGAGTGGCCTGGGAAGGGAGGGGGGGCGGTGACATACTTTTTTAAATGAAGAATTACTGGCAATACGAGTGTAATCTACAGCACTAGAGAGTGTCCTGGGAAGGGAGGGGGGAGGGGGCGGTGACATATCTTATTAAATGAAGATTACTGGCAATACGTGTGTAATCTACAGTACCAGAGAGTGTCCTGGGAAGGGAGCGGGGCAGGGGGAGATGACATACCTTATTAAATGAAGATTACTGGCAACTGAAGTGTAATCTACAGCACCAGAGAGTGTCCTGGGGAGGGAGGGGGGAGGGGGGGAGACAAACCTTATTAAATGAAGATTACTGGCAACAGAAGTGTAATCTACAGCACCAGAGAGTGTCCTGGGGAGGGAGGGGGGAGGGGGCGGTGACATACCTTATTAAATGAAGATTACTGGCAATACGAGTGTAATCTACAGCACTAGAGAGTGTCCTGGGAAGGGTGGGGGGAGGGGGCGGTGACATACCTTATTAAATGAAGATTACTGGCAATACAAGTGTAATCTACAGCACCAGAGAGTGTCCTGGGAAGGGAGGGGGGAGGGGGCGGTGACATACCTTATTAAATGAAGATTACTGGCAATACAAGTGTATTCTACAGCACCAGAGAGTGCCCTGGGAAGGGAGGGTTGAGGGGGCGGTGACATACCTTATTAAATGAAGATTACTGGCAATACAAGTGTAATCTACAGCACCAGAGAGTGTCCTGGGAAGGGAGAGGGGAGGGGGCGGTGACATACCTTATTGAATGAAGATTACTGGCAATACAAGTGTAATCTACAGCACCAGAGAGTGTCCTGGGAAGGGAGGGGGAGGGGGCGGTGACATACCTTATTAAATGAAGATTACTGGCAATACGAGTGTAATCTACAGCACCAGAGAGTGGCCTCGGAAGGGGGGGAGGGGGAGGGGCGGTGACATACCTTATTAAATAAAGGTTACTGGCAATACGAGTGTAATCTACAGAATCAGACAGTGTCCTGGGAAGGGAGAGGGGGAGGGGGCGGTGACATACCTTATTAAATGAAGATTACTGGCAATACAAGTGTAAATTACAGCACCAGAGAGTGTCCTGGGAAGGGAAGGGAGGGGGCGGTGACATAACTTATTAAATGAAGATTACTGGCAATACGAGTGTAATCTACAGCACCAGAGAGTGTCCTGGGAAGGGAGGGAGGGAAGGGGCGGTGAAATACCTTATTAAATGAAGATTACTGACAATATGAGTGTAATCTACAGCACCAGAGAGTGTCATGGGAAGGGAGGGGGGAGAGGGCGGTGACATACCTTATTAAATGAAGATTACTGACAATATGAGTGTAATCTACAGCACCAGAGAGTGTCCTACGAAGGGAGGGGGGAGGGGGCGGTGAAATACCTTATTAAATGAAGATTACTGACAATATGAGTGTAATCTACAGCACCAGAGAGTGTCCTGGGAAGGGAGGGGGGGGGGGGAGGGGGCGATGACATGCCTTATTAAATGAAGATTACTGACAATACGAGTGTAATCTACAACACTAGAGAGTGTCCTGGGAAGGGAGGGAGGGAGGGGGCGGTGAAATACCTTATTAAATGAAGATTACTGACAATATGAGTGTAATCTACAGCACCAGAGAGTGTCCTGGGAAGGGAGGGGGAGGGGGCGGTGACATACCTTATTAAATGAAGATTACTGACAATATGAGTGTAATCTACAGCACCAGAGAGTGTCCTGGGAAGGGAGGGGGGAGGGGGCGGTGACATATCTTATTAAATGAAGATTACTGGCAATACGAGTGTAATCTACAGTACCAGAGAGTGTCCTGGGAAGGGAGCGGGGGGAGGGGGCGATGACATGCCTTATTAAATGAAGATTACTGACAATACGAGTGTAATATACAACACTAGAGAGTGTCCTGGGAAGGGAGGGAGGGAGGGGGGGGGGGTGAAATACCTTATTAAATGAAGATTACTGGCAACAGAAGTGTAATCTACAGCACCAGAGAGTGTCCTGGGGAGGGAGGGGGGAGGGGGGCGGTGACATACCTTATTAAATGAAGATTACTGGCAATACGAGTGTAATCTACAGCACTAGAGAGTGTCCTGGGAAGGGTGGGGGGGAGGGGGCGGTGACATACCTTATTAAATGAAGATTACTGGCAATACGAGTGTAATCTACAGTACCAGAGAGTGTCCTGGGAAGGGAGCGGGGCAGGGGGAGATGACATACCTTATTAAATGAAGATTACTGGCAACAGAAGTGTAATCTACAGCACCAGAGAGTGTCCTGGGGAGGGAGGGGGGAGGGGGGGAGACATACCTTATTAAATGAAGATTACTGGCAACAGAAGTGTAATCTACAGCACCAGAGAGTGTCCTGGGGAGGGAGGGGGGAGGGGGGCGGTGACATACCTTATTAAATGAAGATTACTGGCAATACGAGTGTAATCTACAGCACTAGAGAGTGTCCTGGGAAGGGGGGAGGGGGCGGTGACATACCTTATTAAATGAAGATTACTGGCAATACGAGTGTAATCTACAGCACCAGAGAGTGTCCTGGGAAGGGAGGGGGGGAGGGGGCGGTGACATACCTTATTAAATGAAGATTACTGGCAATACAAGTGTAATCTACAGCACCAGAGAGTGTCCTGGGAAGGGAGGGGGGGAGGGGGCGGTGACATACCTTATTAAATGAAGATTACTGGCAATACAAGTGTAATCTACAGCACCAGAGAGTGTCCTGGGAAGGGAGGGGGGAGGTGACATACCTTATTAAATGAAGATTACTGGTAATACGAGTGTAATCTACAACACTAGAGAGTGTCCTGGGAAGGGAGGGAGGGAGGGGGCGGTGACATACCTTATTAAATGAGAATTACTGGCAATATGATTGTAATCTACAGCACTAGAGAGTGTCCTGGGAAGGGACGGGGAGGGGGCGGTGACATACCTTATTAAATGAAGATTACTGGTAATACAAGTGTAATCTACAGTACCAGAGAGTGTCCTGGGAAGGGAGGGGGGGGGGTGACATACATTATTAAATGAAGATTACTGGCAATACGAGTGTAATCTACAGCACTAGAGAGTGTCCTGGGAAGGGAGGGGCGAGGGGAGGTGACATACCTTATTAAATGAAGAATTACTGGCAATACGAGTGTAATCTACAGCACCAGAGAGTGTCCTGGGAAGGGAGGGGGGAGGGGGCGGTGACATACCTTATTAAATGAAGAATTACTGGCAATACGAGTGTAATCTACAGCACTAGAGAGTGTCCTGGGAAGGGAGGAGGGGGGGGGGGGGGCGGTGACATACCTTATTAAATGAAGATTACTGGCAATACAAGTGTAATCTACAGCACCAGAGAGTGGCCTGGGAAGGGAGGGGGGGCGGTGACATACTTTTTTAAATGAAGAATTACTGGCAATACGAGTGTAATCTACAGCACTAGAAAGTGTCCTGGGAAGGGAGGGGGGAGGGGGCGGTGACATATCTTATTAAATGAAGATTACTGGCAATACGTGTGTAATCTACAGTACCAGAGAGTGTCCTGGGAAGGGAGCGGGGCAGGGGGAGATGACATACCTTATTAAATGAAGATTACTGGCAACTGAAGTGTAATCTACAGCACCAGAGAGTGTCCTGGGGAGGGAGGGGGGAGGGGGGGAGACAAACCTTATTAAATGAAGATTACTGGCAACAGAAGTGTAATCTACAGCACCAGAGAGTGTCCTGGGGAGGGAGGGGGGAGGGGGCGGTGACATACCTTATTAAATGAAGATTACTGGCAATACGAGTGTAATCTACAGCACTAGAGAGTGTCCTGGGAAGGGTGGGGGGAGGGGGCGGTGACATACCTTATTAAATGAAGATTACTGGCAATACAAGTGTAATCTACAGCACCAGAGAGTGTCCTGGGAAGGGAAGGGAGGGGGCGGTGACATAACTTATTAAATGAAGATTACTGGCAATACAAGTGTAATCTACAGCACCAGAGAGTGTCCTGGGAAGGGAGGGGGGGAGGGGGCGGTGACATACCTTATTAAATGAAGATTACTGGCAATACGAGTGTAATCTACAGCACCAGAGAGTGCCCTGGGAAGGGAGGGGGGGAGGGGGCGGTGACATACCTTATTAAATGAAGATTACTGGCAATACAAGTGTAAACTACAGCACCAGAGAGTGTCCTGGGAAGGGAAGGGAGGGGGCGGTGACATACCTTATTAAATGAAGATTACTGACAATACAAGTGTAATCTACAGCACCAGAGAGTGTCCTGGGAAGGGAGGGTTGAGGGGGCGGTGACATACCTTATTAAATGAAGATTACTGGCAATACGAGTGTAATCTACAGCACCAGAGAGTGTCCTGGGAAGGGAGAAAGGAGGGGGCGGTGACATACCTTATTGAATGAAGATTACTGGCAATACAAGTGTAATCTACAGCACCAGAGAGTGTCCTGGGAAGGGAGGGGGAGGGGGCGGTGACATACCTTATTAAATGAAGATTACTGGCAATACGAGTGTAATCTACAGCACCAGAGAGTGGCCTCGGAAGGGGGGGAGGGGGAGGGGCGGTGACATACCTTATTAAATAAAGATTACTGGCAATACGAGTGTAATCTACAGAATCAGACAGTGTCCTGGGAAGGGAGAGGGGGAGGGGGCGGTGACATACCTTATTAAATGAAGATTACTGGCAATACAAGTGTAAACTACAGCACCAGAGAGTGTCCTGGGAAGGGAAGGGAGGGGGCGGTGACATAACTTATTAAATGAAGATTACTGGCAATACGAGTGTAATCTACAGCACCAGAGAGTGTCCTGGGAAGGGAGGGGGCGGTGACATACCTAATTAAATGAAGATTACTGGCAATACGAGTGTAATCTACAACACTAGAGAGTGTCCTGGGAAGGGAGGGAGGGAAGGGGCGGTGAAATACCTTATTAAATGAAGATTACTGACAATATGAGTGTAATCTACAGCACCAGAGAGTGTCCTGGGAAGGGAGGGGGGGCGGTGACATACCTTATTAAATGAAGATTACTGGCAATACGAGTGTAATCTACAGCACCAGAGAGTGTCATGGGAAGGGAGGGGGGAGAGGGCGGTGACATACCTTATTAAATGAAGATTACTGACAATATGAGTGTAATCTACAGCACCAGAGAGTGTCCTACGAAGGGAGGGGGGAGGGGGCGGTGAAATACCTTATTAAATGAAGATTACTGACAATGTGGGTGTAATCTACAGCACCAGAGAGTGTCCTGGGAAGGGAGGGGGGGGGGAGGGGGCGATGACATGCCTTATTAAATGAAGATTACTGACAATACGAGTGTAATCTACAACACTAGAGAGTGTCCTGGGAAGGGAGGGAGGGAGGGGGCGGTGAAATACCTTATTAAATGAAGATTACTGACAATATGAGTGTAATCTACAGCACCAGAGAGTGTCCTGGGAAGGGAGGGGGGAGGGGGCGGTGACATACCTTATTAAATGAAGATTACTGACAATATGAGTGTAATCTACAGCACCAGAGAGTGTCCTGGGAAGGGAGGGGGGAGGGGGCGGTGACATATCTTATTAAATGAAGATTACTGGCAATACGAGTGTAATCTACAGTACCAGAGAGTGTCCTGGGAAGGGAGCGGGGCAGGGGGAGATGACATACCTTATTAAATGAAGATTACTGGCAACAGAAGTGTAATCTACAGCACCAGAGAGTGTCCTGGGGAGGGAGGGGGGAGGGGGGGAGACATGCCTTATTAAATGAAGATTACTGGCAACAGAAGTGTAATCTACAGCACCAGAGAGTGTCCTGGGGAGGGAGGGGGGAGGGGGGCGGTGACATACCTTATTAAATGAAGATTACTGGCAATACGAGTGTAATCTACAGCACTAGAGAGTGTCCTGGGAAGGGTGGGGGGGAGGGGGCGGTGACATACCTTATTAAATGAAGATTACTGGCAATACGAGTGTAATCTACAGCACCAGAGAGTGTCCTGGGAAGGGAGGGGGGGAGGGGGCGGTGACATACCTTATTAAATGAAGATTACTGGCAATACAAGTGTAATCTACAGCACCAGAGAGTGCCCTGGGAAGGGAGGGTTGAGGGGGCGGTGACATACCTTATTAAATGAAGATTACTGGCAATACGAGTGTAATCTACAGCACCAGAGAGTGTCCTGGGAAGGGAGGGGGGAGGGGGGGGGTGACATATCTTATTAAATGAAGATTACTGGCAATACAAGTGTAATCTACAGCACCAGAGAGTGCCCTGGGAAGGGAGGGTTGAGGGGGCGGTGACATACCTTATTAAATGAAGATTACTGACAATATGAGTGTAATCTACAGCACCAGAGAGTGTCCTGGGAAGGGAGAGGGGAGGGGGCGGTGACATACCTTATTGAATGAAGATTACTGGCAATACAAGTGTAATCTACAGCACCAGAGAGTGTCCTGGGAAGGGAGGGGGGAGGGTGACATACCTTATTGAATGAAGATTACTGGCAATACAAGTGTAATCTACAGCACCAGAGAGTGTCCTGGGAAGGGAGGGGGAGGGGGCGGTGACATACCTTATTAAATGAAGATTACTGGCAATACGAGTGTAATCTACAGCACCAGAGAGTGGCCTCGGAAGGGGGGGAGGGGGAGGGGCGGTGACATACCTTATTAAATAAAGATTACTGGCAATACGAGTGTAATCTACAGCACCAGAGAGTGTCCTGGGAAGGGAGGGGGAGGGGGCGGTGACATACCTTATTAAATGAAGATTACTGGCAATATGAGTGTAATCTACAGCACCAGAGAGTGGCCTCGGAAGGGGGGGAGGGGGAGGGGCGGTGACATACCTTATTAAATAAAGATTACTGGCAATACGAGTATAATCTACAGAATCAGACAGTGTCCTGGGAAGGGAGAGGGGGAGGGGGCGGTGACATACCTTATTAAATGAAGATTACTGGCAATACAAGTGTAAACTACAGCACCAGAGAGTGTCCTGGGAAGGGAAGGGAGGGGGCGGTGACATAACTTATTAAATGAAGATTACTGGCAATACGAGTGTAATCTACAGCACCAGAGAGTGTCCTGGGAAGGGAGGGGGCGGTGACATACCTAATTAAATGAAGATTACTGGCAATACGAGTGTAATCTACAACACTAGAGAGTGTCCTGGGAAGGGAGGGAGGGAAGGGGCGGTGAAATACCTTATTAAATGAAGATTACTGACAATATGAGTGTAATCTACAGCACCAGAGAGTGTCATGGGAAGGGAGGGGGGAGAGGGCGGTGACATACCTTATTAAATGAAGATTACTGACAATATGAGTGTAATCTACAGCACCAGAGAGTGTCCTACGAAGGGAGGGGGGAGGGGGCGGTGAAATACCTTATTAAATGAAGATTACTGACAATATGAGTGTAATCTACAGCACCAGAGAGTGTCCTGGGAAGGGAGGGGGGGAGGGGGCGATGACATGCCTTATTAAATGAAGATTACTGACAATATGAGTGTAATCTACAGCACCAGAGAGTGTCCTGGGAAGGGAGGGGGGAGGGGGCGGTAACATATCTTATTAAATGAAGATTACTGGCAATACGAGTGTAATCTACAGTACCAGAGAGTGTCCTGGGAAGGGAGCGGGGCAGGGGGAGATGACATACCTTATTAAATGAAGATTACTGGCAACAGAAGTGTAATCTACAGCACCAGAGAGTGTCCTGGGGAAGGAGGGGGGAGGGGGGGAGACATACCTTATTAAATGAAGATTACTGGCAACAGAAGTGTAATCTACAGCACCAGAGAGTGTCCTGGGGAGGGAGGGGGGAGGGGGGCGGTGACATACCTTATTAAATGAAGATTACTGGCAATACGAGTGTAATCTACAGCACTAGAGAGTGTCCTGGGAAGGGGGGAGGGGGCGGTGACATACCTTATTAAATGAAGATTACTGGCAATACGAGTGTAATCTACAGCACCAGAGAGTGTCCTGGGAAGGGAGGGGGGGAGGGGGCGGTGACATACCTTATTAAATGAAGATTACTGGCAATACAAGTGTAATCTACAGCACCAGAGAGTGCCCTGGGAAGGGAGGGTTGAGGGGGCGGTGACATACCTTATTAAATGAAGATTACTGGCAATACGAGTGTAATCTACAGCACCAGAGAGTGTCCTGGGAAGGGAGGGGGGAGGGGGGGGGGGTGACATACCTTATTAAATGAAGATTACTGGCAATACAAGTGTAATCTACAGCACCAGAGAGTGCCCTGGGAAAAGAGGGTTGAGGGGGCGGTGACATACCTTATTAAATGAAGATTACTGACAATATGAGTGTAATCTACAGCACCAGAGAGTGTCCTGGGAAGGGAGAGGGGAGGGGGCGGTGACATACCTTATTGAATGAAGATTACTGGCAATACAAGTGTAATCTACAGCACCAGAGAGTGTCCTGGGAAGGGAGGGGGGAGGGTGACATACCTTATTGAATGAAGATTACTGGCAATACAAGTGTAATCTACAGCACCAGAGAGTGTCCTGGGAAGGGAGGGGGAGGGGGCGGTGACATACCTTATTAAATGAAGATTACTGGCAATACAAGTGTAATCTACAGCACCAGAGAGTGGCCTCGGAAGGGGGGGAGGGGGAGGGGCGGTGACATACCTTATTAAATAAAGATTACTGGCAATACGAGTGTAATCTACAGAATCAGAAAGTGTCCTGGGAAGGGAGAGGGGGAGGGGGCGGTGACATACCTTATTAAATGAAGATTACTGGCAATACAAGTGTAAACTACAGCACCAGAGAGTGTCCTGGGAAGGGAAGGGAGGGGGCGGTGACATAACTTATTAAATGAAGATTACTGGCAATACGAGTGTAATCTACAGCACCAGAGAGTGTCCTGGGAAGGGAGGGGGCGGTGACATACCTAATTAAATGAAGATTACTGGCAATACCAGTGTAATCTACAGCACCAGAGAGTGTCCTGGGAAGGGAGGGGGAGGTGGCGGTGACATACCTTATTAAATGAAGATTACTGGCAATACGAGTGTAATCTACAGCACCAGAGAGTGTCCTGGGAAGGGAAGGGGGGGGGCGGTGACATAACTTATTAAATGAAGATTACTGGCAATACGAGTGTAATCTACAGCACCAGAGAGTGTCCTGGGAAGGGAGGGGGCGGTGACATACCTAATTAAATGAAGATTACTGGCAATACAAGTGTAAACTACAGCACCAGAGAGCGTCCTGGGAAGGGAGGGGGGAGGGGGTGGTGATATATCTTATTAAATGAAGATTACTGACAATATGAGTGTAATCTACAGCACCAGAGAGCGTCCTGGGAAGGGAGGGGGGAGGGGGTGGTGATATACCTTATTAAATGAAGATTACTGGCAAAACAAGTGTAATCTACAGCACCAGAGAGTGTCCTGGGAAGGGAGGGGGAGGGGGCGGTGACATACCTTATTAAATGAAGATTACTGGCAATACAAGTGTAATCTACAGCACCAGAGAGTGTCCTGGGAAGGGAGAGGGGGTGGACATACCTTATTAAATGAAGATTACTGGCAATACGAGTGTAATCTACAGCACCAGAGAGTGTCCTGGGAAGGGAGGGGGGAGGGGGCGGTGACATACCTTATTAAATGAAGATTACTGGCAATACAAGTGTAATCTACAGCACCAGAGAGCATCCTGGGAAGGGAGGGGGGGGGTGGGCGGTGACATACCTTATTAAATGAAGATTACTGGCAATACAAGTGTAATCTACAGCACCAGAGAGCATGCTGGGAAGGGAGGGGGGGAGGGGGCGGTGACATACCTTATTAAATGAAGGTTACTGGAAATACGAGTGTAATCTACAGCACCAGAGAGTGTCCTGGGAAGGGAGGGAGGGGGGAGGGGGCGGTGACATACCTTATTAAATGAAGATTACTGGCAATACAAGTGTAATCTACAGCACCAGAGAGTGTCCTGGGAAGGGAGGGGGGGGGGCAGTGACATACCTTATTAAATGAAGATAACTGGCAATACAAGTGTAATCTACAGCACCAGAGAGCGTCCTGGGAAGGGAGGGGGGAGGGGGCGGTGACATACCTTATTAAATGAAGATTACTGGCAATACAAGTGTAATCTACAGCACCAGAGAGCATCCTGGGAAGGGAGGGGGGGAGGGGGCGGTGACATACCTTATTAAATGAAGATTACTGGCAATACAAGTGTAATCTACAGCACCAGAGTGTCCTGGGAAGGGAGGGGGGGTGGACATACCTTATTAAATGAAGATTACTGGCAATACGAGTGTAATCTACAGCACCAGAGAGTGTCCTGGGAAGGGAGGGGGAGGGGGGCGGTAACATACCGTATTAAATGAAGATTACTGGCAATACAAGTGTAATCTACAGCACCAGAGAGTGTCCTGGGAAGGGAGGGGGGGTGGACATACCTTATTAAATGAAGATTACTGGCAATACGAGTGTAATCTACAGCACCAGAGAGTGTCCTGGGAAGGGAGGGGGGAGGGGGCGGTGACATACCTTATTGAATGAAGATTTCTGGCAATACAAGTGTAATCTACAGCACCAGAGAGTGTCCTGGGAAGGGAGGGGGAGGGGGCGGTGACATACCTTATTAAATAAAGATTACTGGCAATACAAGTGTAATCTACAGCACCAGAGAGTGTCCTGGGAAGGGAAGGGAGGGGGTGACATACCTTATTAAATGAAGATTACTGGCAATACAAGTGTAAACTACAGCACCAGAGAGTATCCTTGGAAGGGAAGGGAGGGGGTGACATACCTTATTAAATGAAGATTACTGGCAATACAAGTGTAAACTACAGCACCAGAGAGCGTCCTGGGAAGGGAGGGGGGAGGGGGTGGTGATATACCTTATTAGATGAAGATTACTGGCAATACGAGTGTAATCTACAGTACCAGAGAGTGTCCTGGGAAGGGAGGGGGCGGTGACAAACCTTATTAAATGAAGATTACTGGCAATACGAGTGTAATCTACAGCACCAGAGAGTGTCCTGGGAAGGGAAGGGAGGGGGTGACATACCTTATTAAATGAAGATTACTGGCAATACAAGTGTAAACTACAGCACCAGAGAGTGTCCTGGGAAGGGAAGGGAGGGGGTGACATACCTTATTAAATGAAGATTACTGGCAATACAAGTGTAAACTACAGCACCAGAGAGTGTCCTGGGAAGGGAAGGGAGGGGGTGACA
Source organism: Lepidochitona cinerea (assembly GCA_963971465.1). Lineage (NCBI taxonomy): Eukaryota > Metazoa > Mollusca > Polyplacophora > Chitonida > Tonicellidae > Lepidochitona > Lepidochitona cinerea. Next base: position 38,828,077 of record OZ020555.1, on the reverse strand, counting down.
TACCTTATTAAATGAAGATTACTGGCAATACAAGTGTAATCTACAGCACCAGAGAGTGTCCTGGGAAGGGAAGGGAGGGGGTGACATACCTTATTAAATGAAGATTACTGGCAATACAAGTGTAAACTACAGCACCAGAGAGTGTCCTGGGAAGGGAAGGGAGGGGGTGACATACCTTATTAAATGAAGATTACTGGCAATACAAGTGTAAACTACAGCACCAGAGAGTGTCCTGGGAAGGGAGGGGGCGGTGACATACCTTATTAAATGAAGATTACTGGCAATACGAGTGTAATTTACAGCACCAGAGAGTGTCCTGGGAAGGGAGGGGAGGGGGCGGTGAAATACCTTATTAAATGAAGATTACTGACAATACGAGTGTAATCTACAGCACCAGAGAGTGTCCTGGGAAGGGAGGGAGGGAGAGAGACATACCTTATTAAATGAAGATTACTGGTAATACGAGTGTAATCTACAACACTAGAGAGTGTCCTGGGAAGGGAGGGAGGGAGGGGGCGGTGAAATACCTTATTAAATGAAGATTACTGACAATACAAGTGTAATCTACAGCACCAGAGAGTGTCCTGGGAAGGGAGGGGGGAGGGGGCGGTGACATACCTTAATAAATGAAGATTACTGACAATATGAGTGTAATCTACAGCACCAGAGAGTGTCCTGGGAAGGGAGGGGGGAGGGGGCGGTGAAATACCTTATTAAATGAAGATTACTGACAATATGAGTGTAATCTACAGCACCAGAGAGTGTCCTGGGAAGGGAGGGGGGAGGGGGCGGTGAAATACCTTATTAAATGAAGATTACTGACAATATGAGTGTAATCTACAGCACCAGAGAGTGTCCTGGGAAGGGAGGGGGGAGGGGGCGGTGAAATACCTTATTAAATGAAGATTACTGACAATATGAGTGTAATCTACAGCACCAGAGAGTGTCCTGGGAAGGGAGGGGGGAGGGGGCGGTGACATACCTTATTAAATGAAGATTACTGACAATATGAGTGTAATCTACAGCACCAGAGAGTGTCCTGGGAAGGGAGGGGGGAGGGGGCGGTGAAATACCTTATTAAATGAAGATTACTGACAATATGAGTGTAATCTACAGCACCAGAGAGTGTCCTGGGAAGGGAGGGGGGAGGGGGCGGTGACATACCTTATTAAATGAAGATTACTGGCAATATGAGTGTAATCTACAGCACCAGAGAGTGTCCTGGGAAGGGAGGGGGGAGGGGGCGGTGACATACCTTATTAAATGAAGATTACTGACAATATGAGTGTAATCTACAGCACCAGAGAGTGTCCTGGGAAGGGAGGGGGGAGGGGGCGGTGAAATACCTTATTAAATGAAGATTACTGACAATATGAGTGTAATCTACAGCACCAGAGAGTGTCCTGGGAAGGGAGGGGGGAGGGGGCGGTGAAATACCTTATTAAATGAAGATTACTGACAATATGAGTGTAATCTACAGCACCAGAGAGTGTCCTGGGAAGGGAGGGGGGAAGGGGCGGTGACATAGCTTATTAAATGAAGATTACTGACAATATGAGTGTAATCTACAGCACCAGAGAGTGTCCTGGGAAGGGAGGGGGGAGGGTGACATGCCTTATTAAATGAAGATTACTGGTAATACGAGTGTAATCTACAGCACCAGAGAGTGTCCTGGGAAGGGAGGGGGGGGGGGTGACATGCCTTATTAAATGAAGATTACTGGTAATACGAGTGGAATCTACAACACTAGAGAGTGTCCTGGGAAGGGAGGGAGGGAGGGGGCGGTGACATACCTTATTAAATGAAAATTACTGGCAATATGATTGTAATCTACAGCACTAGAGAGTGTCCTGGGAAGGGACGGGGAGGGGGCGGTGACATACCTTATTAAATGAAGATAACTGGTAATACAAGTGTAATCTACAGTACCAGAGAGTGTCCTGGGAAGGGAGGGGGGGGTGACATACCTTATTAAATGAAGATTACTGGCAATACGAGTGTAATCTACAGCACTAGAGAGTGTCCTGGGAAGGGAGGGGGGAGGGGAGGTGACATACCTTATTAAATGAAGAATTACTGGCAATACGAGTGTAATCTACAGCACCAGAGAGTGTCCTGGGAAGGGAGGGGGAGGGGCGGTGACATACCTTATTAAATGAAGAATTACTGGCAATACGAGTGTAATCTACAGCACTAGAGAGTGTCCTGGGAAGGGAGGGGGGAGGGGAGGTGACATACCTTATTAAATGAAGAATTACTGGCAATACGAGTGTAATCTACAGCACCAGAGAGTGTCCTGGGAAGGGAGGGGGAGGGGGCGGTGACATACCTTATTAAATGAAGAATTACTGGCAATACGAGTGTAATCTACAGCACTAGAGAGTGTCCTGGGAAGGGAGGAGGGGAGGGGGGTGACATACCTTATTAAATGAAGATTACTGGCAATACAAGTGTAATCTACAGCACCAGAGAGTGGCCTGGGAAGGGAGGGGGGGCGGTGACATACCTTTTTAAATGAAGAATTACTGGCAATACGAGTGTAATCTACAGCACTAGAGAGTGTCCTGGGAAGGGAGGGGGGAGGGGGCGGTGACATATCTTATTAAATGAAGATTACTGGCAATACGAGTGTAATCTACAGTACCAGAGAGTGTCCTGGGAAGGGAGCGGGGCAGGGGGAGATGACATACCTTATTAAATGAAGATTACTGGCAACAGAAGTGTAATCTACAGCACCAGAGAGTGTCCTGGGGAGGGAGGGGGGAGGGGGGGAGACATACCTTATTAAATGAAGATTACTGGCAACAGAAGTGTAATCTACAGCACCAGAGAGTGTCCTGGGAAGGGAGGGGGAGGGGGCGGTGACATACCTTATTAAATGAAGATTACTGGCAATACGAGTGTAATCTACAGCACCAGAGAGTGGCCTCGGAAGGGGGGGAGGGGGAGGGGCGGTGACATACCTTATTAAATAAAGATTACTGGCAATACGAGTGTAATCTACAGCACCAGAGAGTGTCCTGGGAAGGGAGGGGGAGGGGGCGGTGACATACCTTATTAAATGAAGATTACTGGCAATACGAGTGTAATCTACAGCACCAGAGAGTGGCCTCGGAAGGGGGGGAGGGGGAGGGGCGGTGACATACCTTATTAAATAAAGATTACTGGCAATACGAGTGTAATCTACAGAATCAGACAGTGTCCTGGGAAGGGAGAGGGGGAGGGGGCGGTGACATACCTTATTAAATGAAGATTACTGGCAATACAAGTGTAAACTACAGCACCAGAGAGTGTCCTGGGAAGGGAAGGGAGGGGGCGGTGACATAACTTATTAAATGAAGATTACTGGCAATACGAGTGTAATCTACAGCACCAGAGAGTGTCCTGGAAAGGGAGGGGGCGGTGACATACCTAATTAAATGAAGATTACTGGCAATACAAGTGTAATCTACAGCACCAGAGAGTGCCCTGGGAAGGGAGGGTTGAGGGGGCGGTGACATACCTTATTAAATGAAGATTACTGGCAATACGAGTGTAATCTACAGCACCAGAGAGTGTCCTGGGAAGGGAGGGGGGGGGGTGACATACCTTATTAAATGAAGATTACTGGCAATACAAGTGTAATCTACAGCACCAGAGAGTGCCCTGGGAAGGGAGGGTTGAGGGGGCGGTGACATACCTTATTAAATGAAGATTACTGGCAATACGAGTGTAATCTACAGCACCAGAGAGTGTCCTGGGAAGGGAGGGGGGGGGGGGGTGACATACCTAATTAAATGAAGATTACTGGCAATACAAGTGTAATCTACAGCACCAGAGAGTGCCCTGGGAAGGGAGGGTTGAGGGGGCGGTGACATACCTTATTAAATGAAGATTACTGGCAATACGAGTGTAATCTACAGCACCAGAGAGTGTCCTGGGAAGGGAGGGGGGGAGGGGGCGGTGACATACCTTATTAAATGAAGATTACTGGCAATACAAGTGTAATCTACAGCACCAGAGAGTGCCCTGGGAAGGGAGGGTTGAGGGGGCGGTGACATACCTTATTAAATGAAGATTACTGGCAATACGAGTGTAATCTACAGCACCAGAGAGTGTCCTGGGAAGGGAGGGGGGGGGGGGTGACATACCTTATTAAATGAAGATTACTGGCAATACAAGTGTAATCTACAGCACCAGAGAGTGCCCTGGGAAAAGAGGGTTGAGGGGGCGGTGACATACCTTATTAAATGAAGATTACTGACAATATGAGTGTAATCTACAGCACCAGAGAGTGTCCTGGGAAGGGAGAGGGGAGGGGGCGGTGACATACCTTATTGAATGAAGATTACTGGCAATACAAGTGTAATCTACAGCACCAGAGAGTGTCCTGGGAAGGGAGGGGGGAGGGTGACATACCTTATTGAATGAAGATTACTGGCAATACAAGTGTAATCTACAGCACCAGAGAGTGTCCTGGGAAGGGAGGGGGAGGGGGCGGTGACATACCTTATTAAATGAAGATTACTGGCAATACGAGTGTAATCTACAGCACCAGAGAGTGGCCTCGGAAGGGGGGGAGGGGGAGGGGCGGTGACATACCTTATTAAATAAAGATTACTGGCAATACGAGTGTAATCTACAGAATCAGACAGTGTCCTGGGAAGGGAGAGGGGGAGGGGGCGGTGACATACCTTATTAAATGAAGATTACTGGCAATACAAGTGTAAACTACAGCACCAGAGAGTGTCCTGGGAAGGGAAGGGAGGGGGCGGTGACATAACTTATTAAATGAAGATTACTGGCAATACGAGTGTAATCTACAGCACCAGAGAGTGTCCTGGGAAGGGAGGGGGCGGTGACATACCTAATTAAATGAAGATTACTGGCAATACCAGTGTAATCTACAGCACCAGAGAGTGTCCTGGGAAGGGAGGGGGAGGTGGCGGTGACATACCTTATTAAATGAAGATTACTGGCAATACGAGTGTAATCTACAGCACCAGAGAGCGTCCTGGGAAGGGAAGGGGGGGGGGGGGGGGGCGGTGACATACCTTATTAAATGAAGATTACTGGCAATACAAGTGTAATCTACAGCACCAGAGAGCGTCCTGGGAAGGAAGGGGAGGGGGCGGTGACATACCTTATTAAATGAAGATTACTGGCAATACGAGTGTAATCTACAGCACCAGAGAGCGTCCTGGGAAGGGAGGGGGGAGGGGGTGGTGATATACCTTATTAAATGAAGATTACTGGCAAAACAAGTGTAATCTACAGCACCAGAGAGTGTCCTGGGAAGGGAGGGGGAGGGGGCGGTGACATACCTTATTAAATGAAGATTACTGGCAATACAAGTGTAATCTACAGCACCAGAGAGTGTCCTGGGAAGGGAGGGGGGGTGGACATACCTTATTAAATGAAGATTACTGGCAATACGAGTGTAATCTACAGCACCAGAGAGTGTCCTGGGAAGGGAGGGGGGAGGGGGCGGTGACATACCTTATTAAATGAAGATTACTGGCAATACAAGTGTAATCTACAGCACCAGAGAGCATCCTGGGAAGGGAGGGGGGGGGGGGGTGGGCGGTGACATACCTTATTAAATGAAGATTACTGGCAATACAAGTGTAATCTACAGCACCAGAGCGCATCCTGGGAAGGGAGGGGGGGAGGGGGCGGTGACATACCTTATTAAATGAAGGTTACTGGAAATACGAGTGTAATCTACAGCACCAGAGAGTGTCCTGGGAAGGGAGGGAGGGGGGAGGTGGCGGTGACATACCTTATTAAATGAAGATTACTGGCAATACAAGTGTAATCTACAGCACCAGAGAGTGTCCTGGGAAGGGAGGGGGGGGGAGGGGGCAGTGACATACCTTATTAAATGAAGATTACTGGCAATACAAGTGTAATCTACAGCACCAGAGAGCGTCCTGGGAAGGGAGGGGGGAGGGGGCGGTGACATACCTTATTAAATGAAGATTACTGGCAATACAAGTGCAATCTACAGCACCAGAGAGCATCCTGGGAAGGGAGGGGGGAGGGGGCGGTGACATACCTTATTAAATGAAGATTACTGGCAATACAAGTGTAATCTACAGCACCAGAGAGTGTCCTGGGAAGGGAGGGGGGGTGGACATACCTTATTAAATGAAGATTACTGGCAATACGAGTGTAATCTACAGCACCAGAGAGTGTCCTGGGAAGGGAGGGGGAGGGGGGCGGTAACATACCGTATTAAATGAAGATTACTGGCAATACAAGTGTAATCTACAGCACCAGAGAGTGTCCTGGGAAGGGAGGGGGGGTGGACATACCTTATTAAATGAAGATTACTGGCAATACGAGTGTAATCTACAGCACCAGAGAGTGTCCTGGGAAGGGAGGGGGGAGGGGGCGGTGACATACCTTATTGAATGAAGATTACTGGCAATACAAGTGTAATCTACAGCACCAGAGAGTGTCCTGGGAAGGGAGGGGGAGGGGGCGGTGACATACCTTATTAAATAAAGATTACTGGCAATACAAGTGTAATCTACAGCACCAGAGAGTGTCCTGGGAAGGGAAGGGAGGGGGTGACATACCTTATTAAATGAAGATTACTGGCAATACAAGTGTAAACTACAGCACCAGAGAGTATCCTTGGAAGGGAAGGGAGGGGGTGACATACCTTATTAAATGAAGATTACTGGCAATACAAGTGTAAACTACAGCACCAGAGAGCGTCCTGGGAAGGGAGGGGGGAGGGGGTGGTGATATACCTTATTAAATGAAGATTACTGGCAATACGAGTGTAATCTACAGTACCAGAGAGTGTCCTGGGAAGGGAGGGGGCAGTGACAAACCTTATTAAATGAAGATTACTGGCAATACGAGTGTAATCTACAGCACCAGAGAGTGTCCTGGGAAGGGAAGGGAGGGGGTGACATACCTTATTAAATGAAGATTACTGGCAATACAAGTGTAAACTACAGCACCAGAGAGTGTCCTGGGAAGGGAAGGGAGGGGGTGACATACCTTATTAAATGAAGATTACTGGCAATACAAGTGTAAACTACAGCACCAGAGAGTGTCCTGGGAAGGGAAGGGAGGGGGTGACATACCTTATTAAATGAAGATTACTGGCAATACAAGTGTAATCTACAGCACCAGAGAGTGTCCTGGGAAGGGAGGGGGGGGCGGTGACATACCTTATTAAATGAAGATTACTGGCAATACGAGTGTAATTTACAGCACCAGAGAGTGTCCTGGGAAGGGAGGGGAGGGGGCGGTGAAATACCTTATTAAATGAAGATTACTGACAATACGAGTGTAATCTACAGCACCAGAGAGTGTCCTGGGAAGGGAGGGAGGGAGAGAGACATACCTTATTAAATGAAGATTACTGGTAATACGAGTGTAATCTACAACACTAGAGAGTGTCCTGGGAAGGGAGGGAGGGAGGGGGCGGTGAAATACCTTATTAAATGAAGATTACTGACAATATGAGTGTAATCTACAGCACCAGAGAGTGTCCTGGGAAGGGAGGGGGGAGGGGGCGGTGACATACCTTATTAAATGAAGATTACTGACAATATGAGTGTAATCTACAGCACCAGAGAGTGTCCTTGGAAGGGAGGGGGGAGGGGGCGGTGACATACCTTATTAAATGAAGATTACTGACAATATGAGTGTAATCTACAGCACCAGAGAGTGTCCTGGGAAGGGAGGGGGGAGGGGGCGGTGACATACCTTATTAAATGAAGATTACTGACAATATGAGTGTAATCTACAGCACCAGAGAGTGTCCTGGGAAGGGAGGGGGGAGGGGGCGGTGAAATACCTTATTCAATGAAGATTACTGACAATATGAGTGTAATCTACAGCACCAGAGAGTGTCCTGGGAAGGGAGGGGGGAGGGGGCGGTGAAATACCTTATTAAATGAAGATTACTGACAATATGAGTGTAATCTACAGCACCAGAGAGTGTCCTGGGAAGGGAGGGGGGAGGGGGCGGTGACATAGCTTATTAAATGAAGATTACTGACAATATGAGTGTAATCTACAGCACCAGAGAGTGTCCTGGGAAGGGAGGGGGGAGGGTGACATGCCTTATTAAATGAAGATTACTGGTAATACGAGTGTAATCTACAGCACCAGAGAGTGTCCTGGGAAGGGAGGGGGGAGGGGAGGTAACATACCTTATTAAATGAAGATTACTGGTAATACGAGTGTAATCTACAGCACCAGAGAGTGTCCTGGGAAGGGAGGGGGGAGGGGGTGACATGCCTTATTAAATGAAGATTACTGGTAATACGAGTGTAATCTACAACACTAGAGAGTGTCCTGGGAAGGGAGGGGGGGGGGGTGACATGCCTTATTAAATGAAGATTACTGGCAATACAAGTGTAATCTACAGCACCAGAGAGTGTCCTGGGAAGGGAGGGGGGGGGGGTGACATGCCTTATTAAATGAAGATTACTGGTAATACGAGTGTAATCTACAACACTAGAGAGTGTCCTGGGAAGGGAGGGAGGGAGGGGGCGGTGACATACCTTATTAAATGAAAATTACTGGCAATATGATTGTAATCTACAGCACTAGAGAGTGTCCTGGGAAGGGACGGGGAGGGGGCGGTGACATACCTTATTAAATGAAGATTACTGGTAATACAAGTGTAATCTACAGTACCAGAGAGTGTCCTGGGAAGGGAGGGGGGGGGGACATACCTTATTAAATGAAGATTACTGGCAATACGAGTGTAATCTACAGCACCAGAGAGTGTCCTGGAAAGGGAGGGGAGGGGGGGGGGGGGTGACATACCTTATTAAATGAAGATTACTGGCAATACGAGTGTAATCTACAGCACTAGAGAGTGTCCTGGGAAGGGAGGGGGGAGGGGAGGTGACATACCTTATTAAATGAAGAATTACTGGCAATACGAGTGTAATCTACAGCACCAGAGAGTGTCCTGGGAAGGGAGGGGGAGGGGGCGGTGACATACCTTATTAAATGAAGAATTACTGGCAATACGAGTGTAATCTACAGCACTAGAGAGTGTCCTGGGAAGGGTGGGGGGGGGGGGCGGTGACATACCTTATTAAATGAAGATTACTGGCAATACAAGTGTAATCTACAGCACCAGAGAGTGGCCTGGGAAGGGAGGGGGGGCGGTGACATACCTTTTTAAATGAAGAATTACTGGCAATACGAGTGTAATCTACAGCACTAGAGAGTGTCCTGGGAAGGGAGGGGGGAGGGGGCGGTGACATATCTTATTAAATGAAGATTACTGGCAATACGAGTGTAATCTACAGTACCAGAGAGTGTCCTGGGAAGGGAGCGGGGCAGGGGGAGATGACATACCTTATTAAATAAAGATTACTGGCAACAGAAGTGTAATCTACAGCACCAGAGAGTGTCCTGGGGAGGGAGGGGGGAGGGGGGGAGACATACCTTATTAAATGAGGATTACTGGCAACAGAAGTGTAATCTACAGCACCAGAGAGTGTCCTGGGGAGGGAGGGGGGAGGGGGCGGTGACATACCTTATTAAATGAAGATTACTGGCAATACGAGTGTAATCTACAGCACTAGAGAGTGTCCTGGGAAGTCGGTGACATACCTTATTAAATGAAGATTACTGGCAATACGAGTGTAATCTACAGCACCAGAGAGCATCCTGGGAAGGGAGGGGGGGAGGGGGCGGTGACATACCTTATTAAATGAAGGTTACTGGAAATACGAGTGTAATCTACAGCACCAGAGAGTGTCCTGGGAAGGGAGGGAGGGGGGAGGTGGCGGTGACATACCTTATTAAATGAAGATTACTGGCAATACATGTGTAATCTACAGCACCAGAGAGTGTCCTGGGAAGGGAGGGGGGGGGAGGGGGCAGTGACATACCTTATTAAATGAAGATTACTGGCAATACAAGTGTAATCTACAGCACCAGAGAGCGTCCTGGGAAGGGAGGGGGGAGGGGGCGGTGACATACCTTATTAAATGAAGATTACTGGCAATACAAGTGCAATCTACAGCACCAGAGAGCATCCTGGGAAGGGAGGGGGGGAGGGGGCGGTGACATACCTTATTAAATGAAGATTACTGGCAATACAAGTGTAATCTACAGCACCAGAGAGTGTCCTGGGAAGGGAGGGGGGGTGGACATACCTTATTAAATGAAGATTACTGGCAATACGAGTGTAATCTACAGCACCAGAGAGTGTCCTGGGAAGGGAGGGGGAGGGGGGCGGTAACATACCGTATTAAATGAAGATTACTGGCAATACAAGTGTAATCTACAGCACCAGAGAGTGTCCTGGGAAGGGAGGGGGGGTGGACATACCTTATTAAATGAAGATTACTGGCAATACGAGTGTAATCTACAGCACCAGAGAGTGTCCTGGGAAGGGAGGGGGGAGGGGGCGGTGACATACCTTATTGAATGAAGATTACTGGCAATACAAGTGTAATCTACAGCACCAGAGAGTGTCCTGGGAAGGGAGGGGGAGGGGGCGGTGACATACCTTATTAAATAAAGATTACTGGCAATACAAGTGTAATCTACAGCACCAGAGAGTGTCCTGGGAAGGGAAGGGAGGGGGTGACATACCTTATTAAATGAAGATTACTGGCAATACAAGTGTAAACTACAGCACCAGAGAGTATCCTTGGAAGGGAAGGGAGGGGGTGACATACCTTATTAAATGAAGATTACTGGCAATACAAGTGTAAACTACAGCACCAGAGAGCGTCCTGGGAAGGGAGGGGGGAGGGGGTGGTGATATATCTTATTAAATGAAGATTACTGGCAATACGAGTGTAATCTACAGTACCAGAGAGTGTCCTGGGAAGGGAGGGGGCGGTGACAAACCTTATTAAATGAAGATTACTGGCAATACGAGTGTAATCTACAGCACCAGAGAGTGTCCTGGGAAGGGAAGGGAGGGGGTGACATACCTTATTAAATGAAGATTACTGGCAATACAAGTGTAAACTACAGCACCAGAGAGTGTCCTGGGAAGGGAAGGGAGGGGGTGACATACCTTATTAAATGAAGATTACTGGCAATACAAGTGTAAACTACAGCACCAGAGAGTGTCCTGGGAAGGGAAGGGAGGGGGTGACATACCTTATTAAATGAAGATTACTGGCAATACAAGTGTAATCTACAGCACCAGAGAGTGTCCTGGGAAGGGAGGGGGGGGCGGTGACATACCTTATTAAATGAAGATTACTGGCAATACGAGTGTAATTTACAGCACCAGAGAGTGTCCTGGGAAGGGAGGGGAGGGGGCGGTGAAATACCTTATTAAATGAAGATTACTGACAATACGAGTGTAATCTACAGCACCAGAGAGTGTCCTGGGAAGGGAGGGAGGGAGAGAGACATACCTTATTAAATGAAGATTACTGGTAATACGAGTGTAATCTACAACACTAGAGAGTGTCCTGGGAAGGGAGGGAGGGAGGGGGCGGTGAAATACCTTATTAAATGAAGATTACTGACAATATGAGTGTAATCTACAGCACCAGAGAGTGTCCTGGGAAGGGAGGGGGGAGGGGGCGGTGACATACCTTATTAAATGAAGATTACTGACAATATGAGTGTAATCTACAGCACCAGAGAGTGTCCTTGGAAGGGAGGGGGGAGGGGGCGGTGACATACCTTATTAAATGAAGATTACTGACAATATGAGTGTAATCTACAGCACCAGAGAGTGTCCTGGGAAGGGAGGGGGGAGGGGGCGGTGACATACCTTATTAAATGAAGATTACTGACAATATGAGTGTAATCTACAGCACCAGAGAGTGTCCTGGGAAGGGAGGGGGAGGGGGCGGTGAAATACCTTATTAAATGAAGATTACTGACAATATGAGTGTAATCTACAGCACCAGAGAGTGTCCTGGGAAGGGAGGGGGGAGGGGGCGGTGAAATACCTTATTAAATGAAGATTACTGACAATATGAGTGTAATCTACAGCACCAGAGAGTGTCCTGGGAAGGGAGGGGGGAGGGGGCGGTGACATAGCTTATTAAATGAAGATTACTGACAATATGAGTGTAATCTACAGCACCAGAGAGTGTCCTGGGAAGGGAGGGGGGAGGGTGACATGCCTTATTAAATGAAGATTACTGGTAATACGAGTGTAATCTACAGCACCAGAGAGTGTCCTGGGAAGGGAGGGGGGAGGGGAGGTGACATACCTTATTAAATGAAGATTACTGGTAATACGAGTGTAATCTACAGCACCAGAGAGTGTCCTGGGAAGGGAGGGGGGAGGGGAGGTGACATACCTTATTAAATGAAGATTACTGGTAATACGAGTGTAATCTACAACACTAGAGAGTGTCCTGGGAAGGGAGGGAGGGAGGGGGCGGTGACATACCTTATTAAATGAAAATTACTGGCAATATGATTGTAATCTACAGCACTAGAGAGTGTCCTGGGAAGGGACGGGGAGGGGGCGGTGACATACCTTATTAAATGAAGATTACTGGTAATACAACTGTAATCTACAGTACCAGAGAGTGTCCTGGGAAGGGAGGGGGGGGGGGGACATACCTTATTAAATGAAGATTACTGGCAATACGAGTGTAATCTACAGCACCAGAGAGTGTCCTGGAAAGGGAGGGGAGGGGGGGGGGTGACATACCTTATTAAATGAAGATTACTGGCAATATGAGTGTAATCTACAGCACTAGAGAGTGTCCTGGGAAGGGAGGGGGGAGGGGAGGTGACATACCTTATTAAATGAAGAATTACTGGCAATACGAGTGTAATCTACAGCACCAGAGAGTGTCCTGGGAAGGGAGGGGGAGGGGGCGGTGACATACCTTATTAAATGAAGAATTACTGGCAATACGAGTGTAATCTACAGCACTAGAGAGTGTCCTGGGAAGGGTGGGGGGGGGGGGGCGGTGACATACCTTATTAAATGAAGATTACTGGCAATACAAGTGTAATCTACAGCACCAGAGAGTGGCCTGGGAAGGGAGGGGGGGCGGTGACATACCTTTTTAAATGAAGAATTACTGGCAATACGAGTGTAATCTACAGCACTAGAGAGTGTCCTGGGAAGGGAGGGGGGAGGGGGCGGTGACATATCTTATTAAATGAAGATTACTGGCAATACGAGTGTAATCTACAGTACCAGAGAGTGTCCTGGGAAGGGAGCGGGGCAGGGGGAGATGACATACCTTATTAAATGAAGATTACTGGCAACAGAAGTGTAATCTACAGCACCAGAGAGTGTCCTGGGGAGGGAGGGGGGAGGGGGGGAGACATACCTTATTAAATGAAGATTACTGGCAACAGAAGTGTAATCTACAGCACCAGAGAGTGTCCTGGGGAGGGAGGGGGGAGGGGGCGGTGACATACCTTATTAAATGAAGATTACTGGCAATACGAGTGTAATCTACAGCACTAGAGAGTGTCCTGGGAAGTCGGTGACATACCTTATTAAATGAAGATTACTGGCAATACGAGTGTAATCTACAGCACCAGAGAGTGTCCTGGGAAGGGAGGGGGGGAGGGGGCGGTGAAATACCTTATTAAATGAAGATTACTGGCAATACAAGTGTAATCTACAGCACCAGAGAGTGCCCTGGGAAGGGAGGGTTGAGGGGGCGGTGACATACCTTATTAAATGAAGATTACTGGCAATACGAGTGTAATCTACAGCACCAGAGAGTGTCCTGGGAAGGGAGGGGGGGAGGGGGCGGTGAAATACCTTATTAAATGAAGATTACTGGCAATACAAGTGTAATCTACAGCACCAGAGAGTGCCCTGGGAAGGGAGGGTTGAGGGGGAGGTGACATACCTTATTAAATGAAGATTACTGGCAATACGAGTGTAATCTACAGCACCAGAGAGTGTCCTGGGAAGGGAGGGGGGGAGGGGGCGGTGAAATACCTTATTAAATGAAGATTACTGGCAATACGAGTGTAATCTACAGCACCAGAGAGTGTCCTGGGAAGGGAGGGGGGGAGGGGGCGGTGAAATACCTTATTAAATGAAGATTACTGGCAATACAAGTGTAATCTACAGCACCAGAGAGTGTCCTGGGAAGGGAGGGGGGGAGGGGGCGGTGAAATACCTTATTAAATGAAGATTACTGGCAATACAAGTGTAATCTACAGCACCAGAGAGTGTCCTGGGAAGGGAGGGGGGAGGGGGGGGGGGGTGACATACCTTATTAAATGAAGATTACTGGCAATACAAGTGTAATCTACAGCACCAGAGAGTGCCCTGGGAAGGGAGGGTTGAGGGGGCGGTGACATACCTTATTAAATGAAGATTAATGGCAATACGAGTGTAATCTAAGCACCAGAGAGTGTCCTGGGAAGGGAAGGGAGGGGGTGACATACCTTATTAAATGAAGATTACTGGCAATACAAGTGTAATCTACAGCACCAGAGAGTGTCCTGGGAAGGGAGGGGGGGAGGGGGGGGGGCGGTGACATACCTTAATAAATGAAGATTACTGGCAATACGAGTGTAATCTACAACACTAGAGAGTGTCCTGGGAAGGGAGGGAGGGGGCGGTGAAATACCTTATTAAATGAAGATTACTGACAATATGAGTGTAATCTACAGCACTAGAGAGTGTCCTGGGAAGGGAGGGTTGAGGGGGCGGTGACATACCTTATTAAATGAAGATTACTGGTAATACGAGTGTAATCTACAACACTAGAGAGTGTCCTGGGAAGGGAGGGAGGGGGCGGTGAAATACCTTATTAAATGAAGATTACTGACAATATGAGTGTAATCTACAGCACCAGAGAGTGTCCTGGGAAGGGAGGGGGCGGTGACATACCTTATTAAATGAAGATTACTGACAATATGAGTGTAATCTACAGCACCAGAGAGTGTCCTGGGAAGGGAGGGGGGAGGGGGCGGTGACATACCTTATTAAATGAAGATTACTGACAATATGAGTGTAATCTACAGCACCAGAGAGTGTCCTGGGAAGGGAGGGGGGAGGGGGCGGTGACATACCTTATTAAATGAAGATTACTGACAATATGAGTGTAATCTACAGCACCAGAGAGTGTCCTGGGAAGGGAGGGGGGAGGGGGCGGTGAAATACCTTATTAAATGAAGATTACTGACAATATGAGTGTAATCTACAGCACCAGAGAGTGTCCTGGGAAGGGAGGGGGGAGGGGGCGGTGAAATACCTTATTAAATGAAGATTACTGACAATATGAGTGTAATCTACAGCACCAGAGAGTGTCCTGGGAAGGGAGGAGGGAGGGGGGTAACATGCCTTATTAAATGAAGATTACTGGTAATACGAGTGTAATCTACAGCACCAGAGAGTGTCCTGGGAAGGGAGGGGGGGGGGGGGGTAACATGCCTTATTAAATGAAGATTACTGGTAATACGAGTGTAATCTACAGCACCAGAGAGTGTCCTGGGAAGGGAGGAGGGAGGGGGTAACATACCTTATTAAATGAAGATTACTGGTAATACGAGTGTAATCTACAACACTAGAGAGTGTCCTGGGAAGGGAGGGAGGGAGGGGGCGGTGACATACCTTATTAAATGAGAATTACTGGCAATATGATTGTAATCTACAGCACTAGAGAGTGTCCTGGGAAGGGACGGGGAGGGGGCGGTGACATACCTTATTAAATGAAGATTACTGGTAATACAAATGTAATCTACAGTACCAGAGAGTGTCCTGGGAAGGGAATGGGGGGGGGGGGGGTGACATACCTTATTAAATGAAGATTACTGGCAATACGAGTGTAATCTACAGCACTAGAGAGTGTCCTGGGAAGGGAGGGGGGAGGGGAGGTGACATACCTTATTAAATGAAGAATTACTGGCAATACGAGTGTAATCTACAGCACCAGAGAGTGTCCTGGGAAGGGAGG
This sequence comes from Lepidochitona cinerea, assembly GCA_963971465.1. Taxonomy (NCBI): domain Eukaryota; kingdom Metazoa; phylum Mollusca; class Polyplacophora; order Chitonida; family Tonicellidae; genus Lepidochitona; species Lepidochitona cinerea. Next base: position 38,812,232 of record OZ020555.1, on the reverse strand, counting down.
GGGAGGGGGCGGTGACATACCTTATTAAATGAAGAATTACTGGCAATACGAGTGTAATCTACAGCACTAGAGAGTGTCCTGGGAAGGGAGGAGGGGGGGGGGGGTGACATACCTTATTAAATGAAGATTACTGGCAATACAAGTGTAATCTACAGCACCAGAGAGTGTCCTGGGAAGGGAGGGGGAGGGGGCGGTGACATACCTTATTAAATGAAGATTACTGACAATACGAGTGTAATCTACAGCACTAGAGAGTGTCCTGGGAAGGGAGGAGGGAGGGGGCGGTGACATACCTTTTTAAATGAAGAATTACTGGCAATACGAGTGTAATCTACAGCACTAGAGAGTGTCCTGGGAAGGGAGGGGGGAGGGGGCGGTGACATATCTTATTAAATGAAGATTACTGGCAATACGAGTGTAATCTACAGTACCAGAGAGTGTCCTGGGAAGGGAGCGGGGCAGGGGGAGATGACATACCTTATTAAATGAAGATTACTGGCAACAGAAGTGTAATCTACAGCACCAGAGAGTGTCCTGGGGAGGGAGGGGGGAGGGGGGGAGACATACCTTATTAAATGAAGATTACTGGCAACAGAAGTGTAATCTACAGCACCAGAGAGTGTCCTGGGGAGGGAGGGGGGAGGGGGCGGTGACATACCTTATTAAATGAAGATTACTGGCAATACGAGTGTAATCTACAGCACTAGAGAGTGTCCTGGGAAGGGTGGGGGGGAGGGGGCGGTGACATACCTTATTAAATGAAGATTACTGGCAATACAAGTGTAATCTACAGCACCAGAGAGTGTCCTGGGAAGGGAGGGGGCGGTGAAATACCTTATTAAATGAAGATTACTGGCAATACAAGTGTAATCTACAGCACCAGAGAGTGGCCTGGGAAGGGAGGGGGGGCGGTGACATACCTTTTTAAATGAAGAATTACTGGCAATACGAGTGTAATCTACAGCACCAGAGAGTGCCCTGGGAAGGGAGGGTTGAGGGGGCGGTGACATACCTTATTAAATGAAGATTACTGGCAATACGAGTGTAATCTACAGCACCAGAGAGTGTCCTGGGAAGGGAGGAGGGGAGGGGGTGACATACCTTATTAAATGAAGATTACTGGCAATACAAGTGTAATCTACAGCACCAGAGAGTGCCCTGGGAAGGAAGAGTTGAGGGGGCGGTGACATACCTTATTAAATGAAGATTACTGGCAATACGAGTGTAATCTACAGCACCAGAGAGTGTCCTGGGAAGGGAGGGGGGGGGGGGGGTGACATGCCTTATTAAATGAAGATTACTGGTAATACGAGTGTAATCTACAACACTAGAGAGTGTCCTGGGAAGGGAGGGAGGGAGGGGGCGGTGACATACCTTATTAAATGAAAATTACTGGCAATATGATTGTAATCTACAGCACTAGAGAGTGTCCTGGGAAGGGACGGGGAGGGGGCGGTGACATACCTTATTAAATGAAGATTACTGGTAATACAAGTGTAATCTACAGTACCAGAGAGTGTCCTGGGAAGGGAGGGGGGGGGGACATACCTTATTAAATGAAGATTACTGGCAATACGAGTGTAATCTACAGCACCAGAGAGTGTCCTGGAAAGGGAGGGGAGGGGGGGGGGGGTGACATACCTTATTAAATGAAGATTACTGGCAATACGAGTGTAATCTACAGCACTAGAGAGTGTCCTGGGAAGGGAGGGGGGAGGGGAGGTGACATACCTTATTAAATGAAGAATTACTGGCAATACGAGTGTAATCTACAGCACCAGAGAGTGTCCTGGGAAGGGAGGGGGAGGGGGCGGTGACATACCTTATTAAATGAAGAATTACTGGCAATACGAGTGTAATCTACAGCACTAGAGAGTGTCCTGGGAAGGGTGGGGGGGGGGGGCGGTGACATACCTTATTAAATGAAGATTACTGGCAATACAAGTGTAATCTACAGCACCAGAGAGTGGCCTGGGAAGGGAGGGGGGGCGGTGACATACCTTTTTAAATGAAGAATTACTGGCAATACGAGTGTAATCTACAGCACTAGAGAGTGTCCTGGGAAGGGAGGGGGGAGGGGGCGGTGACATATCTTATTAAATGAAGATTACTGGCAATACGAGTGTAATCTACAGTACCAGAGAGTGTCCTGGGAAGGGAGCGGGGCAGGGGGAGATGACATACCTTATTAAATGAAGATTACTGGCAACAGAAGTGTAATCTACAGCACCAGAGAGTGTCCTGGGGAGGGAGGGGGGAGGGGGGGAGACATACCTTATTAAATGAAGATTACTGGCAACAGAAGTGTAATCTACAGCACCAGAGAGTGTCCTGGGGAGGGAGGGGGGAGGGGGCGGTGACATACCTTATTAAATGAAGATTACTGGCAATACGAGTGTAATCTACAGCACTAGAGAGTGTCCTGGGAAGTCGGTGACATACCTTATTAAATGAAGATTACTGGCAATACGAGTGTAATCTACAGCACCAGAGAGTGTCCTGGGAAGGGAGGGGGGGAGGGGGCGGTGAAATACCTTATTAAATGAAGATAACTGGCAATACAAGTGTAATCTACAGCACCAGAGAGTGCCCTGGGAAGGGAGGGTTGAGGGGGCGGTGACATACCTTATTAAATGAAGATTACTGGCAATACGAGTGTAATCTACAGCACCAGAGAGTGTCCTGGGAAGGGAGGGGGGGAGGGGGCGGTGAAATACCTTATTAAATGAAGATTACTGGCAATACAAGTGTAATCTACAGCACCAGAGAGTGCCCTGGGAAGGGAGGGTTGAGGGGGAGGTGACATACCTTATTAAATGAAGATTACTGGCAATACGAGTGTAATCTACAGCACCAGAGAGTGTCCTGGGAAGGGAGGGGGGGAGGGGGCGGTGAAATACCTTATTAAATGAAGATTACTGGCAATACGAGTGTAATCTACAGCACCAGAGAGTGTCCTGGGAAGGGAGGGGGGGAGGGGGCGGTGAAATACCTTATTAAATGAAGATTACTGGCAATACAAGTGTAATCTACAGCACCAGAGAGTGTCCTGGGAAGGGAGGGGGGGAGGGGGCGGTGAAATACCTTATTAAATGAAGATTACTGGCAATACGAGTGTAATCTACAGCACCAGAGAGTGTCCTGGGAAGGGAGGGGGGAGGGGGGGGGGGGGTGACATACCTTATTAAATGAAGATTACTGGCAATACAAGTGTAATCTACAGCACCAGAGAGTGCCCTGGGAAGGGAGGGTTGAGGGGGCGGTGACATACCTTATTAAATGAAGATTAATGGCAATACGAGTGTAATCTAAGCACCAGAGAGTGTCCTGGGAAGGGAAGGGAGGGGGTGACATACCTTATTAAATGAAGATTACTGGCAATACAAGTGTAATCTACAGCACCAGAGAGTGTCCTGGGAAGGGAGGGGGGGAGGGGGGGGGGCGGTGACATACCTTAATAAATGAAGATTACTGGCAATACGAGTGTAATCTACAACACTAGAGAGTGTCCTGGGAAGGGAGGGAGGGGGCGGTGAAATACCTTATTAAATGAAGATTACTGACAATATGAGTGTAATCTACAGCACTAGAGAGTGTCCTGGGAAGGGAGGGTTGAGGGGGCGGTGACATACCTTATTAAATGAAGATTACTGGTAATACGAGTGTAATCTACAACACTAGAGAGTGTCCTGGGAAGGGAGGGAGGGGGCGGTGAAATACCTTATTAAATGAAGATTACTGACAATATGAGTGTAATCTACAGCACCAGAGAGTGTCCTGGGAAGGGAGGGGGCGGTGACATTCCTTATTAAATGAAGATTACTGACAATATGAGTGTAATCTACAGCACCAGAGAGTGTCCTGGGAAGGGAGGGGGGAGGGGGCGGTGACATACCTTATTAAATGAAGATTACTGACAATATGAGTGTAATCTACAGCACCAGAGAGTGTCCTGGGAAGGGAGGGGGGAGGGGGCGGTGACATACCTTATTAAATGAAGATTACTGACAATATGAGTGTAATCTACAGCACCAGAGAGTGTCCTGGGAAGGGAGGGGGGAGGGGGCGGTGAAATACCTTATTAAATGAAGATTACTGACAATATGAGTGTAATCTACAGCACCAGAGAGTGTCCTGGGAAGGGAGGGGGGAGGGGGCGGTGAAATACCTTATTAAATGAAGATTACTGACAATATGAGTGTAATCTACAGCACCAGAGAGTGTCCTGGGAAGGGAGGAGGGAGGGGGTAACATGCCTTATTAAATGAAGATTACTGGTAATACGAGTGTAATCTACAGCACCAGAGAGTGTCCTGGGAAGGGAGGAGGGAGGGGGCGGTGACATACCTTTTTAAATGAAGAATTACTGGCAATACGAGTGTAATCTACAGCACTAGAGAGTGTCCTGGGAAGGGAGGGGGGAGGGGGCGGTGACATATCTTATTAAATGAAGATTACTGGCAATACGAGTGTAATCTACAGTACCAGAGAGTGTCCTGGGAAGGGAGCGGGGCAGGGGGAGATGACATACCTTATTAAATGAAGATTACTGGCAACAGAAGTGTAATCTACAGCACCAGAGAGTGTCCTGGGGAGGGAGGGGGGAGGGGGGGAGACATACCTTATTAAATGAAGATTACTGGCAATACAAGTGTAAACTACAGCACCAGAGAGTGTCCTGGGAAGGGAAGGGAGGGGGCGGTGACATTACTTATTAAATGAAGATTACTGGCAATACGAGTGTAATCTACAGCACCAGAGAGTGTCCTGGGAAGGGAGGGGGCGGCGACATACCTAATTAAATGAAGATTACTGGCAATACGAGTGTAATCTACAACACTAGAGAGTGTCCTGGGAAGGGAGGGGGGGAGGGGGCGGTGAAATACCTTATTAAATGAAGATTACTGGCAATACAAGTGTAATCTACAGCACCAGAGAGTGTCCTGGGAAGGGAGGGGGGGAGGGGGCGGTGAAATACCTTATTAAATGAAGATTACTGGCAATACGAGTGTAATCTACAGCACCAGAGAGTGTCCTGGGAAGGGAGGGGGGAGGGGGGGGGGGGGGTGACATACCTTATTAAATGAAGATTACTGGCAATACAAGTGTAATCTACAGCACCAGAGAGTGCCCTGGGAAGGGAGGGTTGAGGGGGCGGTGACATACCTTATTAAATGAAGATTAATGGCAATACGAGTGTAATCTAAGCACCAGAGAGTGTCCTGGGAAGGGAAGGGAGGGGGTGACATACCTTATTAAATGAAGATTACTGGCAATACAAGTGTAATCTACAGCACCAGAGAGTGTCCTGGGAAGGGAGGGGGGGAGGGGGGGGGCGGTGACATACCTTAATAAATGAAGATTACTGGCAATACGAGTGTAATCTACAACACTAGAGAGTGTCCTGGGAAGGGAGGGAGGGGGCGGTGAAATACCTTATTAAATGAAGATTACTGACAATATGAGTGTAATCTACAGCACTAGAGAGTGTCCTGGGAAGGGAGGGTTGAGGGGGCGGTGACATACCTTATTAAATGAAGATTACTGGTAATACGAGTGTAATCTACAACACTAGAGAGTGTCCTGGGAAGGGAGGGAGGGGGCGGTGAAATACCTTATTAAATGAAGATTACTGACAATATGAGTGTAATCTACAGCACCAGAGAGTGTCCTGGGAAGGGAGGGGGCGGTGACATTCCTTATTAAATGAAGATTACTGACAATATGAGTGTAATCTACAGCACCAGAGAGTGTCCTGGGAAGGGAGGGGGGAGGGGGCGGTGACATACCTTATTAAATGAAGATTACTGACAATATGAGTGTAATCTACAGCACCAGAGAGTGTCCTGGGAAGGGAGGGGGGAGGGGGCGGTGACATACCTTATTAAATGAAGATTACTGACAATATGAGTGTAATCTACAGCACCAGAGAGTGTCCTGGGAAGGGAGGGGGGAGGGGGCGGTGAAATACCTTATTAAATGAAGATTACTGACAATATGAGTGTAATCTACAGCACCAGAGAGTGTCCTGGGAAGGGAGGGGGGAGGGGGCGGTGAAATACCTTATTAAATGAAGATTACTGACAATATGAGTGTAATCTACAGCACCAGAGAGTGTCCTGGGAAGGGAGGAGGGAGGGGGTAACATGCCTTATTAAATGAAGATTACTGGTAATACGAGTGTAATCTACAGCACCAGAGAGTGTCCTGGGAAGGGAGGGGGGGGGGGGTAACATGCCTTATTAAATGAAGATTACTGGTAATACGAGTGTAATCTACAACACTAGAGAGTGTCCTGGGAAGGGAGGGAGGGAGGGGGCGGTGACATACCTTATTAAATGAGAATTACTGGCAATATGATTGTAATCTACAGCACTAGAGAGTGTCCTGGGAAGGGACGGGGAGGGGGCGGTGACATACCTTATTAAATGAAGATTACTGGTAATACAAATGTAATCTACAGTACCAGAGAGTGTCCTGGGAAGGGAATGGGGGGGGGGTGACATACCTTATTAAATGAAGATTACTGGCAATACGAGTGTAATCTACAGCACTAGAGAGTGTCCTGGGAAGGGAGGGGGGAGGGGAGGTGACATACCTTATTAAATGAAGATTACTGGCAATACGAGTGTAATCTACAGCACCAGAGAGTGTCCTGGGAAGGGAGGGGGAGGGGGCGGTGACATACCTTATTAAATGAAGAATTACTGGCAATACGAGTGTAATCTACAGCACTAGAGAGTGTCCTGGGAAGGGAGGAGGGGGGGGGGGGGGTGACATACCTTATTAAATGAAGATTACTGGCAATACAAGTGTAATCTACAGCACCAGAGAGTGTCCTGGGAAGGGAGGGGGAGGGGGCGGTGACATACCTTATTAAATGAAGATTACTGACAATACGAGTGTAATCTACAGCACTAGAGAGTGTCCTGGGAAGGGAGGAGGGAGGGGGCGGTGACATACCTTTTTAAATGAAGAATTACTGGCAATACGAGTGTAATCTACAGCACTAGAGAGTGTCCTGGGAAGGGAGGGGGGAGGGGGCGGTGACATATCTTATTAAATGAAGATTACTGGCAATACGAGTGTAATCTACAGTACCAGAGAGTGTCCTGGGAAGGGAGCGGGGCAGGGGGAGATGACATACCTTATTAAATGAAGATTACTGGCAACAGAAGTGTAATCTACAGCACCAGAGAGTGTCCTGGGGAGGGAGGGGGGAGGGGGGGAGACATACCTTATTAAATGAAGATTACTGGCAACAGAAGTGTAATCTACAGCACCAGAGAGTGTCCTGGGGAGGGAGGGGGGAGGGGGCGGTGACATACCTTATTAAATGAAGATTACTGGCAATACGAGTGTAATCTACAGCACTAGAGAGTGTCCTGGGAAGGGTGGGGGGGAGGGGGCGGTGACATACCTTATTAAATGAAGATTACTGGCAATACGAGTGTAATCTACAGCACCAGAGAGTGTCCTGGGAAGGGAGGGGGCGGTGAAATACCTTATTAAATGAAGATTACTGGCAATACAAGTGTAATCTACAGCACCAGAGAGTGGCCTGGGAAGGGAGGGGGGGCGGTGACATACCTTTTTAAATGAAGAATTACTGGCAATACGAGTGTAATCTACAGCACCAGAGAGTGCCCTGGGAAGGGAGGGTTGAGGGGGCGGTGACATACCTTATTAAATGAAGATTACTGGCAATACGAGTGTAATCTACAGCACCAGAGAGTGTCCTGGGAAGGGAGGGGGGGAGGGGGTGACATACCTTATTAAATGAAGATTACTGGCAATACAAGTGTAATCTACAGCACCAGAGAGTGCCCTGGGAAGGGAGAGTTGAGGGGGCGGTGACATACCTTATTAAATGAAGATTACTGGCAATACGAGTGTAATCTACAGCACCAGAGAGTGTCCTGGGAAGGGAGAGGGGAGGGGGCGGTGACATACCTTATTGAATGAAGATTACTGGCAATACAAGTGTAATCTACAGCACCAGAGAGTGTCCTGGGAAGGGAGGGGGGAGGGGGCGGTGAAATACCTTATTAAATGAAGATTACTGACAATATGAGTGTAATCTACAGCACCAGAGAGTGTCCTGGGAAGGGAGGGGGGAGGGTGACATGCCTTATTAAATGAAGATTACTGGTAATACGAGTGTAATCTACAGCACCAGAGAGTGTCCTGGGAAGGGAGGGGGGGGGGGGGGGGTAACATACCTTATTAAATGAGAATTACTGGCAATATGATTGTAATCTACAGCACTAGAGAGTGTCCTGGGAAGGAACGGGGAGGGGGCGGTGACATACCTTATTAAATGAAGATTACTGGTAATACAAATGTAATCTACAGTACCAGAGAGTGTCCTGGGAAGGGAATGGGGGGGGGGGGGGTGACATACCTTATTAAATGAAGATTACTGGCAATACGAGTGTAATCTACAGCACTAGAGAGTGTCCTGGGAAGGGAGGGGGGAGGGGAGGTGACATACCTTATTAAATGAAGAATTACTGGCAATACGAGTGTAATCTACAGCACCAGAGAGTGTCCTGGGAAGGGAGGGGGAGGGGGCGGTGACATACCTTATTAAATGAAGAATTACTGGCAATACGAGTGTAATCTACAGCACCAGAGAGTGGCCTGGGAAGGGAGGGGAGGGGGGGGGGTGACATACCTTATTGAATGAAGAATTACTGGCAATATGAGTGTAATCTACAGCACTAGAGAGTGTCCTGGGAAGGGAGGGGGGAGGGGGCGGTGACATATCTTATTAAATGAAGATTACTGGCAATACGAGTGTAATCTACAGTACCAGAGAGTGTCCTGGGAAGGGAGCGGGGCAGGGGGAGATGACATACCTTATTAAATGAAGATTACTGGCAACAGAAGTGTAATCTACAGCACCAGAGAGTGTCCTGGGGAGGGAGGGGGGAGGGGGGGGAGACATACCTTATTAAATGAAGATTACTGGCAACAGAAGTGTAATCTACAGCACCAGAGAGTGTCCTGGGGAGGGAGGGGGGAGGGGGGGAGACATACCTTATTAAATGAAGATTACTGGCAACAGAAGTGTAATCTACAGCACCAGAGAGTGTCCTGGGGAGGGAGGGGGAGGGGGCGGTGACATACCTTATTAAATGAAGATTACTGGCAATACGAGTGTAATCTACAGCACTAGAGAGTGTCCTGGGAAGGGTGGGGGGGAGGGGGCGGTGACATACCTTATTAAATGAAGATTACTGGCAATACGAGTGTAATCTACAGCACCAGAGAGTGTCCTGGGAAGGGAGGGGGCGGTGAAATACCTTATTAAATGAAGATTACTGGCAATACAAGTGTAATCTACAGCACCAGAGAGTGGCCTGGGAAGGGAGGGGGGGCGGTGACATACCTTTTTAAATGAAGAATTACTGGCAATACGAGTGTAATCTACAGCACTAGAGAGTGTCCTGGGAAGGGAGGGGGGAGGGGGCGGTGACATATCTTATTAAATGAAGATTACTGGCAATACGAGTGTAATCTACAGTACCAGAGAGTGTCCTGGGAAGGGAGCGGGGCAGGGGGAGATGACATACCTTATTAAATGAAGATTACTGGCAACAGAAGTGTAATCTACAGCACCAGAGAGTGTCCTGGGGAGGGAGGGGGGAGGGGGGGGAGACATACCTTATTAAATGAAGATTACTGGCAACAGAAGTGTAATCTACAGCACCAGAGAGTGTCCTGGGGAGGGAGGGGGGAGGGGGCGGTGACATACCTTATTAAATGAAGATTACTGGCAATACGAGTGTAATCTACAGCACTAGAGAGTGTCCTGGGAAGGGTGGGGGGGAGGGGGCGGTGACATACCTTATTAAATGAAGATTACTGGCAATACGAGTGTAATCTACAGCACCAGAGAGTGTCCTGGGAAGGGAGGGGGCGGTGACATACCTTATTAAATGAAGATTACTGGCAATACAAGTGTAATCTACAGCACCAGAGAGTGCCCTGGGAAGGGAGGGGGGGAGGGGGGGGGGGGTGACATACCTTATTAAATGAAGATTACTGGCAATACAAGTGTAATCTACAGCACCAGAGAGTGTCCTGGGAAGGGAGGGGGGGAGGGGGGGGGTGACATACCTTATTAAATGAAGATTACTGGCAATACGAGTGTAATCTACAGCACCAGAGAGTGCCCTGGGAAGGGAGGGTTGAGGGGGCGGTGACATACCTTATTAAATGAAGATTACTGGCAATACAAGTGTAATCTACAGCACCAGAGAGTGCCCTGGGAAGGGAGGGGGCGGTGACATACCTTATTAAATGAAGATTACTGGCAATACAAGTGTAATCTACAGCACCAGAGAGTGTCCTGGGAAGGGAAGGGGGGGAGGGGGGGGGGGTGACATACCTTATTAAATGAAGATTACTGGCAATACAAGTGTAATCTACAGCACCAGAGAGTGCCCTGGGAAGGGAGGGGGCGGTGACATACCTTATTAAATGAAGATTACTGGCAATACGAGTGTAATCTACAGCACCAGAGAGTGCCCTGGGAAGGGAGGGTTGAGGGGGCGGTGACATACCTTATTAAATGAAGATTACTGGCAATACAAGTGTAATCTACAGCACCAGAGAGTGCCCTGGGAAGGGAGGGGGCGGTGACATACCTTATTAAATGAAGATTACTGGCAATACGAGTGTAATCTACAGCACCAGAGAGTGCCCTGGGAAGGGAGGGGGGGAGGGGGGGGGGGGTGACATACCTTATTAAATGAAGATTACTGGCAATACAAGTGTAATCTACAGCACCAGAGAGTGTCCTGGGAAGGGAGGGGGGGAGGGGGGGGGGTGACATACCTTATTAAATGAAGATTACTGGCAATACAAGTGTAATCTACAGCACCAGAGAGTGCCCTGGGAAGGGAGAGTTGAGGGGGCGGTGACATACCTTATTAAATGAAGATTACTGGCAATACGAGTGTAATCTACAGCACCAGAGAGTGTCCTGGGAAGGGAGAGGGGAGGGGGCGGTGACATACCTTATTAAATGAAGATTACTGGCAATACAAGTGTAATCTACAGCACCAGAGAGTGCCCTGGGAAGGGAGAGTTGAGGGGGCGGTGACATACCTTATTAAATGAAGATTACTGGCAATACGAGTGTAATCTACAGCACCAGAGAGTGTCCTGGGAAGGGAGAGGGGAGGGGGCGGTGACATACCTTATTGAATGAAGATTACTGGCAATACAAGTGTAATCTACAGCACCAGAGAGTGTCCTGGGAAGGGAGGGGGAGGGTGCGGTGACATACCTTATTAAATGAAGATTACTGACAATATGAGTGTAATCTACAGCACCAGAGAGTGTCCTGGGAAGGGAGGGAGGGAAGGGGCGGTGAAATACCTTATTGAATGAAGATTACTGGCAATACAAGTGTAATCTACAGCACCAGAGAGTGTCCTGGGAAGGGAGGGGGGAGGGGGCGGTGACATACCTTATTAAATGAAGATTACTGGCAATACGAGTGTAATCTACAGCACCAGAGAGTGGCCTCGGAAGGGGGGGAGGGGGCGGTGACATACCTTATTAAATAAAGATTACTGGCAATACGAGTGTAATCTACAGAATCAGACAGTGTCCTGGGAAGGGAGAGGGGGAGGGGGCGGTGACATACCTTATTAAATGAAGATTACTGGCAATACAAGTGTAAACTACAGCACCAGAGAGTGTCCTGGGAAGGGAAGGGAGGGGGCGGTGACATTACTTATTAAATGAAGATTACTGGCAATACGAGTGTAATCTACAGCACCAGAGAGTGTCCTGGGAAGGGAGGGGGCGGCGACATACCTAATTAAATGAAGATTACTGGCAATACGAGTGTAATCTACAACACTAGAGAGTGTCCTGGGAAGGGAGGGAGGGAAGGGGCGGTGAAATACCTTATTAAATGAAGATTACTGACAATATGAGTGTAATCTACAGCACCAGAGAGTGTCCTGGGAAGGGAGGGGGGAGGGGGGGGGGGGGTGACATACCTTATTAAATGAAGATTACTGGCAATACAAGTGTAATCTACAGCACCAGAGAGTGCCCTGGGAAGGGAGGGTTGAGGGGGCGGTGACATACCTTATTAAATGAAGATTAATGGCAATACGAGTGTAATCTAAGCACCAGAGAGTGTCCTGGGAAGGGAAGGGAGGGGGTGACATACCTTATTAAATGAAGATTACTGGCAATACAAGTGTAATCTACAGCACCAGAGAGTGTCCTGGGAAGGGAGGGGGGGAGGGGGGGGGGCGGTGACATACCTTAATAAATGAAGATTACTGGCAATACGAGTGTAATCTACAACACTAGAGAGTGTCCTGGGAAGGGAGGGAGGGGGCGGTGAAATACCTTATTAAATGAAGATTACTGACAATATGAGTGTAATCTACAGCACTAGAGAGTGTCCTGGGAAGGGAGGGTTGAGGGGGCGGTGACATACCTTATTAAATGAAGATTACTGGTAATACGAGTGTAATCTACAACACTAGAGAGTGTCCTGGGAAGGGAGGGAGGGGGCGGTGAAATACCTTATTAAATGAAGATTACTGACAATATGAGTGTAATCTACAGCACCAGAGAGTGTCCTGGGAAGGGAGGGGGCGGTGACATTCCTTATTAAATGAAGATTACTGACAATATGAGTGTAATCTACAGCACCAGAGAGTGTCCTGGGAAGGGAGGGGGGAGGGGGCGGTGACATACCTTATTAAATGAAGATTACTGACAATATGAGTGTAATCTACAGCACCAGAGAGTGTCCTGGGAAGGGAGGGGGGAGGGGGCGGTGACATACCTTATTAAATGAAGATTACTGACAATATGAGTGTAATCTACAGCACCAGAGAGTGTCCTGGGAAGGGAGGGGGGAGGGGGCGGTGAAATACCTTATTAAATGAAGATTACTGACAATATGAGTGTAATCTACAGCACCAGAGAGTGTCCTGGGAAGGGAGGGGGGAGGGGGCGGTGAAATACCTTATTAAATGAAGATTACTGACAATATGAGTGTAATCTACAGCACCAGAGAGTGTCCTGGGAAGGGAGGAGGGAGGGGGTAACATGCCTTATTAAATGAAGATTACTGGTAATACGAGTGTAATCTACAGCACCAGAGAGTGTCCTGGGAAGGGAGGAGGGAGGGGGCGGTGACATACCTTTTTAAATGAAGAATTACTGGCAATACGAGTGTAATCTACAGCACTAGAGAGTGTCCTGGGAAGGGAGGGGGGAGGGGGCGGTGACATATCTTATTAAATGAAGATTACTGGCAATACGAGTGTAATCTACAGTACCAGAGAGTGTCCTGGGAAGGGAGCGGGGCAGGGGGAGATGACATACCTTATTAAATGAAGATTACTGGCAACAGAAGTGTAATCTACAGCACCAGAGAGTGTCCTGGGGAGGGAGGGGGGAGGGGGGGAGACATACCTTATTAAATGAAGATTACTGGCAATACAAGTGTAAACTACAGCACCAGAGAGTGTCCTGGGAAGGGAAGGGAGGGGGCGGTGACATTACTTATTAAATGAAGATTACTGGCAATACGAGTGTAATCTACAGCACCAGAGAGTGTCCTGGGAAGGGAGGGGGCGGCGACATACCTAATTAAATGAAGATTACTGGCAATACGAGTGTAATCTACAACACTAGAGAGTGTCCTGGGAAGGGAGGGGGGGAGGGGGCGGTGAAATACCTTATTAAATGAAGATTACTGGCAATACAAGTGTAATCTACAGCACCAGAGAGTGTCCTGGGAAGGGAGGGGGGGAGGGGGCGGTGAAATACCTTATTAAATGAAGATTACTGGCAATACGAGTGTAATCTACAGCACCAGAGAGTGTCCTGGGAAGGGAGGGGGGAGGGGGGGGGGGGGGGTGACATACCTTATTAAATGAAGATTACTGGCAATACAAGTGTAATCTACAGCACCAGAGAGTGCCCTGGGAAGGGAGGGTTGAGGGGGCGGTGACATACCTTATTAAATGAAGATTAATGGCAATACGAGTGTAATCTAAGCACCAGAGAGTGTCCTGGGAAGGGAAGGGAGGGGGTGACATACCTTATTAAATGAAGATTACTGGCAATACAAGTGTAATCTACAGCACCAGAGAGTGTCCTGGGAAGGGAGGGGGGGAGGGGGGGGGCGGTGACATACCTTAATAAATGAAGATTACTGGCAATACGAGTGTAATCTACAACACTAGAGAGTGTCCTGGGAAGGGAGGGAGGGGGCGGTGAAATACCTTATTAAATGAAGATTACTGACAATATGAGTGTAATCTACAGCACTAGAGAGTGTCCTGGGAAGGGAGGGTTGAGGGGGCGGTGACATACCTTATTAAATGAAGATTACTGGTAATACGAGTGTAATCTACAACACTAGAGAGTGTCCTGGGAAGGGAGGGAGGGGGCGGTGAAATACCTTATTAAATGAAGATTACTGACAATATGAGTGTAATCTACAGCACCAGAGAGTGTCCTGGGAAGGGAGGGGGCGGTGACATTCCTTATTAAATGAAGATTACTGACAATATGAGTGTAATCTACAGCACCAGAGAGTGTCCTGGGAAGGGAGGGGGGAGGGGGCGGTGACATACCTTATTAAATGAAGATTACTGACAATATGAGTGTAATCTACAGCACCAGAGAGTGTCCTGGGAAGGGAGGGGGGAGGGGGCGGTGACATACCTTATTAAATGAAGATTACTGACAATATGAGTGTAATCTACAGCACCAGAGAGTGTCCTGGGAAGGGAGGGGGGAGGGGGCGGTGAAATACCTTATTAAATGAAGATTACTGACAATATGAGTGTAATCTACAGCACCAGAGAGTGTCCTGGGAAGGGAGGGGGGAGGGGGCGGTGAAATACCTTATTAAATGAAGATTACTGACAATATGAGTGTAATCTACAGCACCAGAGAGTGTCCTGGGAAGGGAGGAGGGAGGGGGTAACATGCCTTATTAAATGAAGATTACTGGTAATACGAGTGTAATCTACAGCACCAGAGAGTGTCCTGGGAAGGGAGGGGGGGGGGGGTAACATGCCTTATTAAATGAAGATTACTGGTAATACGAGTGTAATCTACAACACTAGAGAGTGTCCTGGGAAGGGAGGGAGGGAGGGGGCGGTGACATACCTTATTAAATGAGAATTACTGGCAATATGATTGTAATCTACAGCACTAGAGAGTGTCCTGGGAAGGGACGGGGAGGGGGCGGTGACATACCTTATTAAATGAAGATTACTGGTAATACAAATGTAATCTACAGTACCAGAGAGTGTCCTGGGAAGGGAATGGGGGGGGGGTGACATACCTTATTAAATGAAGATTACTGGCAATACGAGTGTAATCTACAGCACTAGAGAGTGTCCTGGGAAGGGAGGGGGGAGGGGAGGTGACATACCTTATTAAATGAAGATTACTGGCAATACGAGTGTAATCTACAGCACCAGAGAGTGTCCTGGGAAGGGAGGGGGAGGGGGCGGTGACATACCTTATTAAATGAAGAATTACTGGCAATACGAGTGTAATCTACAGCACTAGAGAGTGTCCTGGGAAGGGAGGAGGGGGGGGGGGGGGTGACATACCTTATTAAATGAAGATTACTGGCAATACAAGTGTAATCTACAGCACCAGAGAGTGTCCTGGGAAGGGAGGGGGAGGGGGCGGTGACATACCTTATTAAATGAAGATTACTGACAATACGAGTGTAATCTACAGCACTAGAGAGTGTCCTGGGAAGGGAGGAGGGAGGGGGCGGTGACATACCTTTTTAAATGAAGAATTACTGGCAATACGAGTGTAATCTACAGCACTAGAGAGTGTCCTGGGAAGGGAGGGGGGAGGGGGCGGTGACATATCTTATTAAATGAAGATTACTGGCAATACGAGTGTAATCTACAGTACCAGAGAGTGTCCTGGGAAGGGAGCGGGGCAGGGGGAGATGACATACCTTATTAAATGAAGATTACTGGCAACAGAAGTGTAATCTACAGCACCAGAGAGTGTCCTGGGGAGGGAGGGGGGAGGGGGGGAGACATACCTTATTAAATGAAGATTACTGGCAACAGAAGTGTAATCTACAGCACCAGAGAGTGTCCTGGGGAGGGAGGGGGGAGGGGGCGGTGACATACCTTATTAAATGAAGATTACTGGCAATACGAGTGTAATCTACAGCACTAGAGAGTGTCCTGGGAAGGGTGGGGGGGAGGGGGCGGTGACATACCTTATTAAATGAAGATTACTGGCAATACGAGTGTAATCTACAGCACCAGAGAGTGTCCTGGGAAGGGAGGGGGCGGTGAAATACCTTATTAAATGAAGATTACTGGCAATACAAGTGTAATCTACAGCACCAGAGAGTGGCCTGGGAAGGGAGGGGGGGCGGTGACATACCTTTTTAAATGAAGAATTACTGGCAATACGAGTGTAATCTACAGCACCAGAGAGTGCCCTGGGAAGGGAGGGTTGAGGGGGCGGTGACATACCTTATTAAATGAAGATTACTGGCAATACGAGTGTAATCTACAGCACCAGAGAGTGTCCTGGGAAGGGAGGGGGGGAGGGGGTGACATACCTTATTAAATGAAGATTACTGGCAATACAAGTGTAATCTACAGCACCAGAGAGTGCCCTGGGAAGGGAGAGTTGAGGGGGCGGTGACATACCTTATTAAATGAAGATTACTGGCAATACGAGTGTAATCTACAGCACCAGAGAGTGTCCTGGGAAGGGAGAGGGGAGGGGGCGGTGACATACCTTATTGAATGAAGATTACTGGCAATACAAGTGTAATCTACAGCACCAGAGAGTGTCCTGGGAAGGGAGGGGGGAGGGGGCGGTGAAATACCTTATTAAATGAAGATTACTGACAATATGAGTGTAATCTACAGCACCAGAGAGTGTCCTGGGAAGGGAGGGGGGAGGGTGACATGCCTTATTAAATGAAGATTACTGGTAATACGAGTGTAATCTACAGCACCAGAGAGTGTCCTGGGAAGGGAGGGGGGGGGGGGGGGGTAACATACCTTATTAAATGAGAATTACTGGCAATATGATTGTAATCTACAGCACTAGAGAGTGTCCTGGGAAGGAACGGGGAGGGGGCGGTGACATACCTTATTAAATGAAGATTACTGGTAATACAAATGTAATCTACAGTACCAGAGAGTGTCCTGGGAAGGGAATGGGGGGGGGGGGGGTGACATACCTTATTAAATGAAGATTACTGGCAATACGAGTGTAATCTACAGCACTAGAGAGTGTCCTGGGAAGGGAGGGGGGAGGGGAGGTGACATACCTTATTAAATGAAGAATTACTGGCAATACGAGTGTAATCTACAGCACCAGAGAGTGTCCTGGGAAGGGAGGGGGAGGGGGCGGTGACATACCTTATTAAATGAAGAATTACTGGCAATACGAGTGTAATCTACAGCACCAGAGAGTGGCCTGGGAAGGGAGGGGAGGGGGGGGGGTGACATACCTTATTGAATGAAGAATTACTGGCAATATGAGTGTAATCTACAGCACTAGAGAGTGTCCTGGGAAGGGAGGGGGGAGGGGGCGGTGACATATCTTATTAAATGAAGATTACTGGCAATACGAGTGTAATCTACAGTACCAGAGAGTGTCCTGGGAAGGGAGCGGGGCAGGGGGAGATGACATACCTTATTAAATGAAGATTACTGGCAACAGAAGTGTAATCTACAGCACCAGAGAGTGTCCTGGGGAGGGAGGGGGGAGGGGGGGGAGACATACCTTATTAAATGAAGATTACTGGCAACAGAAGTGTAATCTACAGCACCAGAGAGTGTCCTGGGGAGGGAGGGGGGAGGGGGGGAGACATACCTTATTAAATGAAGATTACTGGCAACAGAAGTGTAATCTACAGCACCAGAGAGTGTCCTGGGGAGGGAGGGGGAGGGGGCGGTGACATACCTTATTAAATGAAGATTACTGGCAATACGAGTGTAATCTACAGCACTAGAGAGTGTCCTGGGAAGGGTGGGGGGGAGGGGGCGGTGACATACCTTATTAAATGAAGATTACTGGCAATACGAGTGTAATCTACAGCACCAGAGAGTGTCCTGGGAAGGGAGGGGGCGGTGAAATACCTTATTAAATGAAGATTACTGGCAATACAAGTGTAATCTACAGCACCAGAGAGTGGCCTGGGAAGGGAGGGGGGGCGGTGACATACCTTTTTAAATGAAGAATTACTGGCAATACGAGTGTAATCTACAGCACTAGAGAGTGTCCTGGGAAGGGAGGGGGGAGGGGGCGGTGACATATCTTATTAAATGAAGATTACTGACAATATGAGTGTAATCTACAGCACCAGAGAGTGTCCTGGGAAGGGAGGGAGGGAAGGGGCGGTGACATACCTTATTAAATGAAGATTACTGGCAATACGAGTGTAATCTACAGTACCAGAGAGTGTCCTGGGAAGGGAGCGGGGCAGGGGGAGATGACATACCTTATTAAATGAAGATTACTGGCAACAGAAGTGTAATCTACAGCACCAGAGAGTGTCCTGGGGAGGGAGGGGGGAGGGGGGGGAGACATACCTTATTAAATGAAGATTACTGGCAACAGAAGTGTAATCTACAGCACCAGAGAGTGTCCTGGGGAGGGAGGGGGGAGGGGGCGGTGACATACCTTATTAAATGAAGATTACTGGCAATACGAGTGTAATCTACAGCACTAGAGAGTGTCCTGGGAAGGGTGGGGGGGAGGGGGCGGTGACATACCTTATTAAATGAAGATTACTGGCAATACGAGTGTAATCTACAGCACCAGAGAGTGTCCTGGGAAGGGAGGGGGCGGTGACATACCTTATTAAATGAAGATTACTGGCAATACAAGTGTAATCTACAGCACCAGAGAGTGCCCTGGGAAGGGAGGGGGGGAGGGGGGGGGGGGTGACATACCTTATTAAATGAAGATTACTGGCAATACAAGTGTAATCTACAGCACCAGAGAGTGTCCTGGGAAGGGAGGGGGGGAGGGGGGGGGTGACATACCTTATTAAATGAAGATTACTGGCAATACGAGTGTAATCTACAGCACCAGAGAGTGCCCTGGGAAGGGAGGGTTGAGGGGGCGGTGACATACCTTATTAAATGAAGATTACTGGCAATACAAGTGTAATCTACAGCACCAGAGAGTGCCCTGGGAAGGGAGGGGGCGGTGACATACCTTATTAAATGAAGATTACTGGCAATACAAGTGTAATCTACAGCACCAGAGAGTGTCCTGGGAAGGGAAGGGGGGGAGGGGGGGGGGGTGACATACCTTATTAAATGAAGATTACTGGCAATACAAGTGTAATCTACAGCACCAGAGAGTGCCCTGGGAAGGGAGGGGGCGGTGACATACCTTATTAAATGAAGATTACTGGCAATACGAGTGTAATCTACAGCACCAGAGAGTGCCCTGGGAAGGGAGGGTTGAGGGGGCGGTGACATACCTTATTAAATGAAGATTACTGGCAATACAAGTGTAATCTACAGCACCAGAGAGTGCCCTGGGAAGGGAGGGGGCGGTGACATACCTTATTAAATGAAGATTACTGGCAATACGAGTGTAATCTACAGCACCAGAGAGTGCCCTGGGAAGGGAGGGGGGGAGGGGGGGGGGGGGTGACATACCTTATTAAATGAAGATTACTGGCAATACAAGTGTAATCTACAGCACCAGAGAGTGTCCTGGGAAGGGAGGGGGGGAGGGGGGGGGGTGACATACCTTATTAAATGAAGATTACTGGCAATACAAGTGTAATCTACAGCACCAGAGAGTGCCCTGGGAAGGGAGAGTTGAGGGGGCGGTGACATACCTTATTAAATGAAGATTACTGGCAATACGAGTGTAATCTACAGCACCAGAGAGTGTCCTGGGAAGGGAGAGGGGAGGGGGCGGTGACATACCTTATTAAATGAAGATTACTGGCAATACAAGTGTAATCTACAGCACCAGAGAGTGCCCTGGGAAGGGAGAGTTGAGGGGGCGGTGACATACCTTATTAAATGAAGATTACTGGCAATACGAGTGTAATCTACAGCACCAGAGAGTGTCCTGGGAAGGGAGAGGGGAGGGGGCGGTGACATACCTTATTGAATGAAGATTACTGGCAATACAAGTGTAATCTACAGCACCAGAGAGTGTCCTGGGAAGGGAGGGGGAGGGTGCGGTGACATACCTTATTAAATGAAGATTACTGACAATATGAGTGTAATCTACAGCACCAGAGAGTGTCCTGGGAAGGGAGGGAGGGAAGGGGCGGTGAAATACCTTATTGAATGAAGATTACTGGCAATACAAGTGTAATCTACAGCACCAGAGAGTGTCCTGGGAAGGGAGGGGGGAGGGGGCGGTGACATACCTTATTAAATGAAGATTACTGGCAATACGAGTGTAATCTACAGCACCAGAGAGTGGCCTCGGAAGGGGGGGAGGGGGCGGTGACATACCTTATTAAATAAAGATTACTGGCAATACGAGTGTAATCTACAGAATCAGACAGTGTCCTGGGAAGGGAGAGGGGGAGGGGGCGGTGACATACCTTATTAAATGAAGATTACTGGCAATACAAGTGTAAACTACAGCACCAGAGAGTGTCCTGGGAAGGGAAGGGAGGGGGCGGTGACATTACTTATTAAATGAAGATTACTGGCAATACGAGTGTAATCTACAGCACCAGAGAGTGTCCTGGGAAGGGAGGGGGCGGCGACATACCTAATTAAATGAAGATTACTGGCAATACGAGTGTAATCTACAACACTAGAGAGTGTCCTGGGAAGGGAGGGAGGGAAGGGGCGGTGAAATACCTTATTAAATGAAGATTACTGGCAATACGAGTGTAATCTACAGCACCAGAGAGTGTCCTGGGAAGGGAGGGTTGAGGGGGCGGTGACATACCTTATTAAATGAAGATTACTGGCAATACAAGTGTAATCTACAGCACCAGAGAGTGTCCTGGGAAGGGAGGGAGCGGTGACATACCTTATTAAATGAAGATTACTGGCAATACAAGTGTAATCTACAGCACCAGAGAGTGTCCTGGGAAGGGAGGGTTGAGGGGGCGGTGACATACCTTATTAAATGAAGATTACTGGCAATACAAGTGTAATCTACAGCACCAGAGAGTGTCCTGGGAAGGGAGGGAGCGGTGACATACCTTATTAAATGAAGATTACTGGCAATACAAGTGTAATCTACAGCACCAGAGAGTGTCCTGGGAAGGGAGGGGGAGGGAGCGGTGACATACCTTATTAAATGAAGATTACTGGCAATACAAGTGTAATCTACAGCACCAGAGAGTGTCCTGGGAAGGGAGGGGGGGAGGGGGGGGTGACATACCTTATTAAATGAAGATTACTGGCAATACAAGTGTAATCTACAGCACCAGAGAGTGTCCTGGGAAGGGAGGGGGAGGGGGCGGTGACATACCTTATTAAATGAAGATTACTGGCAATACGAGTGTAATCTACAGCACCAGAGAGTGGCCTCGGAAGGGGGGGAGGGGGAGGGGCGGTGACATACCTTATTAAATAAAGATTACTGGCAATACGAGTGTAATCTACAGAATCAGACAGTGTCCTGGGAAGGGAGAGGGGGAGGGGGCGGTGACATACCTTATTAAATGAAGATTACTGGCAATACAAGTGTAAACTACAGCACCAGAGAGTGTCCTGGGAAGGGAAGGGAGGGGGCGGTGACATAACTTATTAAATGAAGATTACTGGCAATACGAGTGTAATCTACAGCACCAGAGAGTGTCCTGGGAAGGGAGGGGGCGGTGACATACCTAATTAAATGAAGATTACTGGCAATACGAGTGTAATCTACAACACTAGAGAGTGTCCTGGGAAGGGAGGGAGGGAAGGGGCGGTGAAATACCTTATTAAATGAAGATTACTGACAATATGAGTGTAATCTACAGCACCAGAGAGTGTCATGGGAAGGGAGGGGGGAGGGGGCGGTGACATACCTTATTAAATGAAGATTACTGACAATATGAGTGTAATCTACAGCACCAGAGAGTGTCCTACGAAGGGAGGGGGGAGGGGGCGGTGAAATACCTTATTAAATGAAGATTACTGACAATATGAGTGCAATCTACAGCACCAGAGAGTGTCCTGGGAAGGGAGGGGGGGAGGGGGCGATGATATGCCTTATTAAATGAAGATTACTGACAATACGAGTGTAATCTACAACACTAGAGAGTGTCCTGGGAAGGGAGGGAGGGAGGGGGCGGTGAAATACCTTATTAAATGAAGATTACTGACAATATGAGTGTAATCTACAGCACCAGAGAGTGTCCTGGGAAGGGAGGGGGGAGGGGGCGGTGACATACCTTATTAAATGAAGATTACTGACAATATGAGTGTAATCTACAGCACCAGAGAGTGTCCTGGGAAGGGAGGGGGGAGGGGGCGGTGACATATCTTATTAAATGAAGATTACTGGCAATACGAGTGTAATCTACAGTACCAGAGTGTGTCCTGGGAAGGGAGCGGGGCAGGGGGAGATGACATACCTTATTAAATGAAGATTACTGGCAACAGAAGTGTAATCTACAGCACCAGAGAGTGTCCTGGGGAGGGAGGGGGGAGACATACCTTATTAAATGAAGATTACTGGCAACAGAAGTGTAATCTACAGCACCAGAGAGTGTCCTGGGGAGGGAGGGGGGAGGGGGCGGTGACATACCTTATTAAATGAAGATTACTGGCAATACGAGTGTAATCTACAGCACTAGAGAGTGTCCTGGGAAGGGTGGGGGGGGAGGGGGCGGTGACATACCTTATTAAATGAAGATAAATGGCAATACGAGTGTAATCTACAGCACCAGAGAGTGTCCTGGGAAGGGAGGGGGGGAGGTGGCGGTGACATACCTTATTAAATGAAGATTACTGGCAATACGAGTGTAATCTACAGCACCAGAGAGTGTCCTGGGAAGGGAGGGGGGGGGGTGACATACCTTATTAAATGAAGATTACTGGCAATACAAGTGTAATCTACAGCACTAGAGAGTGTCCTGGGAAGGGAGGGGGGGGGGGCGGTGACATACCTTATTAAATGAAGATTACTGGCAATACGAGTGTAATCTACAGCACCAGAGAGTGTCCTGGGAAGGGAGGGGGGAGGGGGGGGGGGTGACATATCTTATTAAATGAAGATTACTGGCAATACAAGTGTAATCTACAGCACCAGAGAGTGTCCTGGGAAGGGAGGGGGGGAGGGGGGGGTGACATACCTTATTAAATGAAGATTACTGGCAATACGAGTGTAATCTACAGCACCAGAGAGTGTCCTGGGAAGGGAGGGGGGAGGGGGGGGTGACATATCTTATTAAATGAAGATTACTGGCAATACAAGTGTAATCTACAGCACCAGAGAGTGTCCTGGGAAGGGAGGGGGGGAGGGGGGGGTGACATACCTTATTAAATGAAGATTACTGGCAATACGAGTGTAATCTACAGCACCAGAGAGTGTCCTGGGAAGGGAGGGGGGGAGGGGGCGGTGACATACCTTATTAAATGAAGATTACTGGCAATACAAGTGTAATCTACAGCACCAGAGAGTGTCCTGGGAAGGGAGGGGGGGAGGGGGGGGGGTGACATACCTTATTAAATGAAGATTACTGGCAATACAAGTGTAATCTACAGCACCATAGAGTGCCCTGGGAAGGGAGGGGGGGAGGGGGGGGGGTGACATACCTTATTAAATGAAGATTTCTGGCAATACAAGTGTAATCTACAGCACCAGAGAGTGCCCTGGGAAGGGAGGGTTGAGGGGGCGGTGACATACCTTATTAAATGAAGATTACTGGCAATACAAGTGTAATCTACAGCACCAGAGAGTGTCCTGGGAAGGGAGGGGGTGACATACCTTATTAAATGAAGATTACTGGCAATACGAGTGTAATCTACAGCACCAGAGAGTGTCCTGGGAAGGGAGAGGGGAGGGGGCGGTGACATAGCTTATTGAATGAAGATTACTGGCAATACAAGTGTAATCTACAGCACCAGAGAGTGTCCTGGGAAGGGAGGGGGAGGGGGCGGTGACATACCTTATTAAATGAAGATTACTGGCAATACGAGTGTAATCTACAGCACCAGAGAGTGGCCTCGGAAGGGGGGGAGGGGGAGGGGCGGTGACATACCTTATTAAATAAAGATTACTGGCAATACGAGTGTAATCTACAGAATCAGACAGTGTCCTGGGAAGGGAGAGGGGGAGGGGGCGGTGACATACCTTATTAAATGAAGATTACTGGCAATACAAGTGTAAACTACAGCACTAGAGAGTGTCCTGGGAAGGGAGGGGGGGGTGGACATACCTTATTAGATGAAGATTACTGGCAATACGAGTGTAATCTACAGCACCAGAGAGCGTCCTGGAAAGGGAGGGGGGAGGGGGCGGTGAAATACCTTATTAAATGAAGATTACTGGCAATACAAGTGTAATCTACAGCACCAGAGAGTGTCCTGGGAAGGGAGGGGGGGTGGACATACCTTATTAAATGAAGATTACTGGCAATACGAGTGTAATCTACAGCACCAGAGAGTGTCCTGGGAAGGGAGGGGGAGGGGGGCGGTAACATACCTTATTAAATGAAGATTACTGGCAATACAAGTGTAATCTACAGCACCAGAGAGTGTCCTGGGAAGGGAGGGGGGGGGGGTGGACATACCTTATTAAATGAAGATTACTGGCAATACGAGTGTAATCTACAGCACCAGAGAGCGTCCTGGGAAGGGAGGGGGGAGGGGGCGGTGACATACCTTATTAAATGAAGATTACTGGCAATACAAGTGTAATCTACAGCACCAGAGAGCATCCTGGGAAGGGAGGGGGGAGGGGGCGGTGACATACCTTATTAAATGAAGATTACTGGCAATACAAGTGTAATCTACAGCACCAGAGAGCATCCTGGGAAGGGAGGGGGGAGGGGGCGGTGACATGCCTTATTAAATGAAGATTACTGGCAATACGAGTGTAATCTACAGCACCAGAGAGTGTCCTGGGAAGGGAGGGGGAGGGGGTGGTGACATACCTTATTAAATGAAGATTACTGGCAATACGAGTGTAATCTACAGCACCAGAGAGCGTCCTGGGAAGGGAGGGGAGGGGGCGGTGACATACCTTATTAAATGAAGATTACTGGCAATACGAGTGTAATCTACAGCACCAGAGAGTGTCCTGGGAAGGGAGGGTTGAGGGGGCGGTGACATACCTTATTAAATGAAGATTACTGGCAATACGAGTGTAATCTACAGCACCAGAGAGTGTCCTGAGAAGGGAGGGGAGGGGGCGGTGACATACCTTATTAAATGAAGATTACTGGCAATACAAGTGTAATCTACAGCACCAGAGAGTGTCCTGGGAAGGGAGGGAGCGGTGACATACCTTATTAAATGAAGGTTACTGGCAATACGAGTGTAATCTACAGCACCAGAGAGTGTCCTGGGAAGGGAGGGGGGAGGGGGGGATGACATACCTTATTAAATGAAGGTTACTGGCAATACGAGTGTAATCTACAGCACCAGAGAGTGTCCTGGGAAGGGAGGGAGCGGTGACATACCTTATTAAATGAAGATTACTGGCAATACGAGTGTAATCTACAGCACCAGAGAGTGTCCTGGGAAGGGAGGGGGGGGGGGGGGGTGACATACCTTATTAAATGAAGATTACTGGCAATACGAGTGTAATCTACAGCACAAGAGAGTATCCTGGGAAGGGTGGGGGAAGGGGGTGACATACCTTATTAAATGAAGATTACTGGCAATATGAGTGTAATCTACAGCACCAGAGAGTGTCCTGGGAAGGGAGGGGGGAGGGGGCGGTGACATACCTTATTAAATGAAGATTACTGGCAATACGAGTGTAATCTACAGCACCAGAGAGTGTCCTGGGAAGGGAGGGGGGGGGGGTGACATACCTTATTAAATGAAGATTACTGGCAATACGAGTGTAATCTACAGCACCAGAGAGTATCCTGGGAAGGGAGGGGGGAGGGGGCGGTGACATACCTTATTAAATGAAGATTACTGGCAATACAAGTGTAATCTACAGCACCAGAGAGTGCCCTGGGGAGGGAGGGGGGGGGGGTGACATACCTTATTAAATGAAGATTACTGGCAATACGAGTGTAATCTACAGTACCAGAGAGTGTCCGGGGAAGGGAGGGGGGGAGGGGGCGGTGACATACCTTATTAAATGAAGATTACTGGCAATACGAGTGTAATCTACAGCACCAGAGAGTATCCTGGGAAGGGTGGGGGAAGGGGGTGACATACCTTATTAAATGAAGATTACTGGCAATACGAGTGTAATCTACAGCACCAGAGAGTGTCCTGGGAAGGGAAGGGAGGGGGGAGGTGACATACCTTATTAAATGAAGATTACTGGCAATACGAGTGTAATCTACAGCACCAGAGAGTGTCCGGGGAAGGGAGGGGGGGAGGGGGCGGTGACATACCTTATTAAATGAAGATTACTGACAATACGAGTGTAATCTACAGCACCAGAGAGTGTCCTGGGAAGGGAGGGGGGGGGGGGGCGGTGACATACCTTATTAAATGAAGATTACTGACAATACGAGTGTAATCTACAGCACCAGAGAGTGTCCTGGGAAGGGAGGGGGGGGGGGGCGGTGACATACCTTATTAAATGAAGTTTACTGGCAATATGAGTGTAATCTACAGCACCAGAGAGTGTCCTGGGAAGGGAGGGGGGGGGGGGCGGTGACATACCTTATTAAATGAAGATTACTGGCAATACGAGTGTAATCTACAGCACTAGAGAGTGTCCTGGGAAGGGAGGGGGGAGGGGGCGGTGACATACCTTATTAAATGAAGATTACTGGCAATACGAGTGTAATCTACAGCACTAGAGAGTGTCCTGGGAAGGGAGGGGGGCGGTGACATACCTTATTAAATGAAGATTACTGGCAATACGAGTGTAATCTACAGCGCCAGAGTCCTTGTCCTCCAGGAGGTTGCATAACAAATGAAGTTCTATTGTGGTACACGGAGCATTCAGATCATACATTCCTGACAAGGGAAATAAACATTTAAAATTGTCAGAAATCAAAGAAAATACACAAATGAAGAAAACACCTAATGGATATTGTGGTCAATGACAGAAAATATCCGACAAAATTTGAGTCTACAATTAATCACCAGGAGCCTGTTTCACAAAGCGGCGAAGATGTATTTTTGTGTAACTTTCAGACTAACGTATCTCTACAGTATGGGTTGCTAAGGCATTTACGTGAAAAACTTACGCTACGCCGCTTTGTGAAACAGGCTCCAGAGCATTCAGCACAATCAGCGGAACATGTTTTTGTTTTCCTTGAGTCTCTTACCCAATTAGAAGTTGAGGTTAATTGTTACATGTTTTAGCGATTCTACTGAAATTAAAGCCTTGTAAACCTTGCATGTAATAGACCATTTGCCAGTTTGGCGCGCAACAATGAAATTACGTCGTGGCATCAACCTTACACTGGACAAGCCCAGTA
Organism: Lepidochitona cinerea; assembly: GCA_963971465.1. Lineage (NCBI taxonomy): Eukaryota > Metazoa > Mollusca > Polyplacophora > Chitonida > Tonicellidae > Lepidochitona > Lepidochitona cinerea. The sequence continues at coordinate 38,784,667 of OZ020555.1, read as the reverse complement.
CCGGTAGTCATCTTGACTTTTGCCATATTCAGTCAGAATCCCTTTTCATCCACGATTTTCTCACATTTCTAGATTCATTTGGATATAAACGGTTCAAATATACTTTTTCATTTCTTATATCTCATGTAATATACCCAAAATTTGAAGTTAGAATCAGAGGCATCCTTTGTCCGGTCTACTACTTGGGACAGTAATTGTGACGTTGTTAAATAACGTCATTTGAAAGTAATTGGCAAATAATCTATTGTCAGAATGTTTTATTCACAAACCTGATTTAAATTCTTCAAACGATAAACAACCATCCCCATCTTCATCAAACCTTCTGAATAATTCCTTAGCTCGAGGATAGTAAACGGAAAACCAGTTTTCTACTCGTTTTAAAAACTTGTTGAAGTCACCAGGGGAGGACTGAATTTTTTCGGCAGCCTTGTCTAGTTTAGCCTAAAATACAGACACATGATATATAATTTTCAATTGCCAAAAAAAAACACTGATGTAGGGAAAAAAACAAGTCTTAATTGGCAAGGTGATCAATAATTGTACAGAGCAAGTTTTTATTTTGGAAATCAGAATTTTACACAGATTCATGGTAAATTTACAAACGTCACACAAACAGTCACAAAATAGCATAGATTCAACCCCATAGGACACATGATATATATTTCTTAATTGCCAAAAAAAACACTGATGTTGGGGGAAAAAAAGTTTTAATTGGCAAGGTGATCAATAATTGTACAGAGCAAGTTTTTATTTTGGAAATCTGAGTTTAAGACAGATTCATGATAAATTTACAATGTCACACAAACAGTCACAAAATAGCATAGATTCAACCCCATAAATCTATTCTGGGAGACATTTGAAGAGCAGCCTTGAGTTGCAGTTATTTGTGTTTTAATGACACAACCAAGCCCTCACGTCCCCCGGGCACCACCACCCAAAACAATAAAAACCTATGTTAAAATAGGGGCCAAGAAATATATAAAAAAAAGACATATTGTTTGTAGTTTGCTTTGATTCAAGTAGCTTCGGCATATGGCATTAATGTGAGGCCCCAGCTCCTTCATTAGAGTATTGTTTACTACAATTAGGATTCAATTGGCCAATTTATGCTGCATGAGAGACTATGACTATGAAGGTTTAGTGTGTTTATATAATAATTTTAGCACAAATATGAGGCAGATTATATGACTAGTAAATACAACCATCTCATAAGAGAATTTTGATTATCTATAAGTTACATGGAGTTTGGGAATTCGTTTCAGCGCTAGATTTAAGGTTTATTATTGGAGAATAATTAATTAATGTTTTATGCCATACTCAAGATTATTTCACTTAAACATGTGATTAGTTCGGGGGGGTGGGGGGGGTGGGGGGGGGGGGGGGGGGTTCCTCTGAGGAAATCCACGACCTTCAGTTATCATGTGTAAGTGAATACCACTCCCTATTTTCCCGATTTTTGACTAAAAATCAGCATCCTATCGATGGAAAGCTTGTGTTGGTCTGGGAGACGTTCACTCTACCATCTCAGCCACTGAGACCCCCCCCCCCCCCCCCCACGGAGGATGTGTATCTTTCCTCACCAAGGCTTTTTCTGATCTTGTCATAGTCTTTTTTCTTCCTTTCTTCTTTTTCTTTTTACCCGTCTTCTCGGAAGTGTTCGGAGCACCTTCAGACATCGTTGTTGTAGGATTGTCGGAAACACCATCGGGAAGTATTTCAGGGTCAGTCAAAGCTTTGGAAGATTTCGGTCTACTTCTAAAAAGACAGGAAAATAAAAAACAAGTTTATGTTTCAGCTAGTTTTTCGATGGCCTTCAAAGCCTCTTACTGTCGTGACGATCAGAAATTATGGAAAAAGTGTGAATTTTGGCAGCTCATGCCACTTTAAATAAGATAACTTGAGATCAATTGAATTAATGATACAAAATTAAGACATCACTACGTAGTAAGTTGTTTTTGAACAACACAAGCTTTCGACACCTATACCGGTGTCTGCTTCATGTGTTTACACCAGTATAGGTGTCAAAAGCTCGTTTTGTTAAAAAACAACTAACTACGTACGTAGTGATGTCTTAATTTTTTATCATTAGTATGTAAGCACGTTTAAAGAGAGTTTCAAACATTTCTCACGTCAATTTTATTGTGTTTTTTTTGCAAAGATTAATTGGGAAGACGATACATGTAGTTGCATGGTAATACGGAACACACGGCTTAGCCTTGCTTTGCTGTGAAGATTGCTGCCGATTCAGTAAGTCGATCTCTGATTATGCTTTGCAAATTTCTTTTAGCACAGATGTGGTTTTGGTTCTTACAATTAAAAATTGAAATGATGCAAGAATTTACTGTCAAAATCTGGATATGTTGCCTTCTATACTTTCTAATTCAATTTACTGAACTTATGGTGATATTACATATACCAACGTTCAGTCTACGAATTTTGAAATGCTGGTCGGTAAAGTCCCACGCACTTTTGTCGGAAATTACTAATCATGAAAATAATATTGTAACTGCTCTGTATCAGTGTATGGACAATTCCTACCCTAGACTTCTTTAGTCTAGAACCCATAAAAGATTATTCTTGTCCTCTTTTATTTATTTTTATTATTTTGTTTATTTGGCATGCACCGTTTGACCCAGTTCGAACTTCACGCAAAATGGCGGCAAAGTCTCCAAGAAATTACAGTTTGTTGTTGTTTGAGACCAGGTGTACGCCCTGTGGAATAGCTACATGTAATAAAAGCAGACAAGAATAATCTTTTATGAGTATTAAAGAAGTCTGAGGTAGGAATCGTCCATACCGAGGAGTTACAATAATATTTTCATGGCTTGTAATGTAAGCATCACTTCCACCTTGTATTTCAAATTCGTATACCGAACGTTGGTATATGTAATAATAATATCACCATAAGTTCGGTAAATTGAACTACTATACTTTCTAGCTATAAAAAATGTATTAAACCTAGCCCAAGGGGACAACAGAATGGCAGGATAAAACGCAGGCTATTTCATCAGATGACAATGGCAGGTCTATTTATATATACATCAGATATGATGACAATGGTATTTATATATAGTAGAGGACCTGCCATTGACAATGACATTGTGACGAGGACTGTCACTGTCACTGTCAGAAAGTGCCTGTGTTTCACTTTCGTTTCAATTCAAAACTAAATAATTAAATTCATTAAGCTAGTTGCTAAAATAGGCTTCGTTGTTTGATGACATTTTCTTGTTGTTTGTTTAAGTGACGAAACAGTTCTATATTCTCTCCCACAGTTGAAAACATAAAAATAATACAAACTTTTTCTTTCCACTTTTCTTTTTCTTGGTGGGCATTTTGTACAAAAATTGTTTACGGTATCCAGGAAGCCATGTCATTTACAGAAATGGCGCATGCGCGCAAGATATTATGTCCATGTGCTAATTTTATTTTAGAACGTTGGGTGGAGATGACGATTAATGACTTATAAATTATATGCAGTTGCAGATTTTGTAAGTAGTTCATTTTGATTGTTAAATCCATTATCACGTCCATCAAATTACTGACGGTAGCTTTTATCTCTGCGGTTCATTTTTCTTTTCAACATGATTTGGAAAGGCGGGTCATTTAATCTTTTGAACATCATGTTGATGTTGTATTTGTAAAAAAGGTTAAGCATTTTCAGTTTCGCTTTCGGCATTTCCGAGAACTAACTGACCTGTTTCTGGGAAACGGAACAAACCTAATTGAATAATTCAAGACACTGACAGTGACAGAGCCAAGCTATAGTTGGAATCTCACATTTGCATTCACAAAGAAAGTTTATGATCGGAAAGGTTGGTTTTTTTTTTGCGCTTGTAATTTGTTATCTACCTGACCGGCAAAGTAAGTAAACCAGGATAGAGACACACGAGTGTGGCTAGTAATTTGTAAATGTAAGAAGTTGTAGTTGCTGACTGCAGTTACACTTACAGATCACAAATTGGCCTGATCAGTGCCAGGGTCGTCAACTCCTCTCTTCTGTCTATAGTATAGCTGAATAGTATAACCAAAATCAGGCTATATATTAGTTGGAGATCTCCAAACTATGTGGTCAAAGTTTATGACGATGGGTGACCAACATCATAAACTTTGACCACATAGTTTGGAGATCTCCAACTAGCTATAAATGTAATACTGTATGACAGTATACACGCCTGTAGGGGCCGACCAGTGGAAAGATGGAATACTATTGTAAATTTAAGTGAACATGTTTTTTTTTCTGGCTTTTTATTGGCGAGTCTGATTGAATAGCCGACAATTAAAAAAGTAATTCTGGCGCCCAGTCACAAAGTACTATCACTGACTTGATATTTATCCTGGATTTTGTTTTGATCTTGCTTGGTATATTATTTTCAATTTTAGAAAATAGTGTTTTTGTTTTTGCAGAATGTCATTATTTCTTGTAGATTGACTATTTTATGAAGATGCTTGTTAGAGATATAAGCTGAAAAGTGTGAACATATACATGTATCCGCAGGGCTCGAATTTAACCAGGGCACCGAGGCCATTTGCCTCCATGCCCTTGTTTTTGGCAGTGGAGCCCAATTTTACTCTCCAGGTTATTTGATAGAGGCAAGGTCAAAAATAACCAAAGTGACCTGAAAGTGGGTGCCCTAAATTTGCCGAAATTCGAGGCCTGAAATTTTTCTAAACACGGTTTCCTCATCAGTGGTAAGATAATGCATTGACATATGACTACACAAGTTATTTAGGATATCTTTTATCACAGTCAATTCTAAGAAAGATTGACATCTTCCTTGGGGCACCATGCCCAGAAACAGGCCTCAAAGAGGGCAACAGCCCCAGGCAGCTGGTTTTGCTGCCGCACCTCCATTCCACCCCCCTGGGCAACATAGGGGCCAAGGCGACTCTCGTAGTCGTAGATCAAGCATGTCATCAGATTTAAGCCAGGAAGATTTCCCCAGTTTGGCAGAGGCAAGAGCATCACCTCAACGATCTCGTGATCGAGATAGACATTTTGCAATGTCTCTATATCCCCAACAACCCATTCAGCAAACTAGCAGACAACCACCAACACAATATTTCTATCGAAATGACCAGATGCAGCCACAAGCTTATCAACAGCAAAGACAATTTACTCAGAATAACCAACGTCCTGACCAGAATACGATTGCAAGTATGGCTAAAACTTGCATTGAACAACTTGCAGAGGCTGGGGAATATGTTTCTGTTGAACGTATTGAAAAACTTTTACTTCAGCGATTAAATGTGACTTCCCTTCGAGCAGTGAACATCCATCGTTTGGAAAATCTTAACCCTGTAAAGGAACATTTACGTTTATTGAACAAAGTCAATACGTACATCCAGGCTTTTATTCAAGTATTCTCAGTTTGTTCTCTTCATCAATTGCATAAAAACCTAACTGAATTTGCTGGCGAGTCATCCGGTTTTGAGGCATTGAAACTTGGACCCATTCAAAAACTGCCGGCAATATATGACATGTTCAAATTCCCCCCGGATGTAACAGAAATTCCACCAATCACAGCCCTTGAGATCCTTCAACATCTCCGTGAGTATCTCACTGAAAATAACATGTGGACAGAGAAACTAGAAATGGAACCTTTCATGGACTATTTGGTGAAGAAATATGGGGTAGAAAGTGCTTATTACCTTGGGGTTCGGATCAGAAGTTTGCCTTTGGCTATTCAGGTCAGATTTATTGCTTAATTTAATTCATTGGACCCCCATCAGATACAAAGTAGGGTCCCATATACAGGGTTTTACCTGGTCCCAAAATGTTGGGGTTCATTGGACTCCCCATCAGATAAAAAGTAGGGTACCATATACAGGGTTTTATCTGGTGCCAAAATGTTGGGGTTCATTGAACCCCCATCAGATAAAAAGTAGGGTCCCATATTAGATGGGGTCCAATTAGTGTTTTAATGTGCATTATTGTATTATATTTTGCTATTTACAATGTATTTGCATCCCATAGGACCCTTCTCAAAAGGTATTTGATCCTAAAAAATAGCCTAGGTCATGTTTATCATTATCTAATCCTCACATATAATTTTAAGATACATTATCGAGGTTGGAAAAATCTCATCACCCCTGATCCATGTGCTCCAGGGGAGACACATTCTTCTGTTGCCTTCCGCGGGTTCAAATCCCACTCAGTCCCAAAAAAAATTTGAAAATTTTCTGACTGGGTTTTCACTCGAACGACCTACATTGTATGTGGCATGGTTGCCAGTTACCAACGGAAGGTCGTGGGTTTCCTCCAGGCATAGAGCCCGGTTTCCTCCCACAATAAGAACTAGTAACATAAGTGAAATAATCTTAAGCGCGGCGTAAAACACCAAACAATCAACCAATCTTTTGTCTTCCACAAATGACAAACCCAAATCTTATGTTTGTTATAACCATTTTTAAACTACCTGCCCAGTAAATATCTAACCACATGATTAACGCACGCTAAAATAAATGAAGAACTTTATTTACATTCAGATGTTGAAAAAGGCTCAGAGGGATGCTGGCAGCTCGCGTAGAGCAGTTGTTGAAGAACTAAAGAAAAATCTTCAAGAAGAAATTGACGGCGCTTTGCAGCGGTTTAGGGGTTCTGTATTTCGGCCCTCTGCTACGGAAGACCCGGGACTGGAAATCAGGCAGCATTATTTGAGCATGAATCCGCCAGCTGTCATTGCTGAAATATTAGGCAAATTTCAAATGTTGTTTTCAGTGCCTCAGTTTGAGGGAAATGATTCTGCGAGGAAGCTGAGAAAACTTGAACACTCAATCTCAGAATTTTTAAAACTAATCCAAAATGATGCATTGGCGGCTCGTCTATTTTATCTGGCTGTTTGCGTAAGTGCCATTGATTTGCAGAAAGATCTCATGACACCTCCAGAAAGCAGCGGAATGAATGAGGAATCGACAGAACCTGGACAGGATCTAGTCCAACAGCCACCTCCATTAGGTCAGCTTTAACTCATTTTTTACTGGTTTTCTTTCATTTTTAGACATGTAGTCTTTGACAGTATTCTCATTATTTTGGGATTACACTTTCTTGAAAATATGGTAGAAATTCTTCTACCGATTTTTGGGTGACGCCCAAAACGGGAATCGAACCCGCGTCCCGAAACGGAAATCGAACCCGCGTCCCAGAGTATGGCACCTATCGTAGTCCGAAAATAACGAGAATACTGTTATAGTCACTTTCTAAAAGACACTATTAAACTATTTAAACAAATGTAGTCTTTGAGCAATGCACAACATGTTTGAATCCCTTGGGTTAGTCTTAATTCCCTTTTCACTTTAAAAACATGTTCCACTTTTAGACATGACCTTTAATGAACCTGTTTCATTGAATGTTGAAAACCAACAAGCTTCAACTACATGTATATACATAGAAAATTCTACTGACTAAGGCCAAGCTCCTGTCAGTTGTCAACCTAATGAAATATCATAGGTTTACTTTATTACAACAATTTATGATGGGGTATAAAGGTCTAAACGATATACCTCTTTTTAACACAATTAAAAACTTGTCTCCATGGTTAATTTAGACAAGAAAATTTTCCCTGTGCCCGTGTGTTTTAGTGTTCATAAATATATACATGGAATGGCTGACATGTTGTGAGATGGATTAGTCCACCTAACTACTGATCTGTGTAACAGAATATTATAACTGAGTCACCCAGACCTGATGACTGTCGGCTCAACACTTTATTTCACGTCATAAAGACTGACGACAAAGCACTTCTGGGACACCAATTTCAGAAAGTTCATTTTAGAAAACGCTCTTTCATTGTGTTACTGTGAAGCTGTTAGGTGCCGCATTAATAAAATCATATTCCATCTTCAAACAACAGACCCTTACAACATCCCACAGATTTTAGCTCATCACTTTCAAGCTTTCAACCTAATCTAGGCTGATTTTGAACCCCATTTTATATGGGCTTCTGTAGTTTGGGCGCCCAAACCAGGGAATGAGAAAAAAAATTGTTGTGATTGTTGCTTTAAATATTGAATGCATGTAAAAACTGCTCTGCAAACTATTTTAAACATAAATATTAGGCCCATGTTAGACAGAGTGGTGGTTTCATGGGCCCTGGGAAGGTATTGTCAAGTCGTACTATGGGTGCCCAAACTTTTGCCCTAGATTATGCCCTGTAGACCGTGATATTTTCACATTATTTGAATGATTCTTTATTTATTGCCATGATGATGTATGCTATTTCTTGTACCAATGGATTATGCAGTATATGTTTTCTACGCTGCAAGTCTGTTTACTTTCCCAATTAAACTTGAAAACAAACTTGACGTAAATCGTATGTTCAGAAACAAATTTTAATAGGGAAAACTTTCAAGAAAACATTAATATTTTGGTTCATTACAACTTGTTTTTTCCTTCCAACAAATATAAGTCTTTGTAATCCATCAATTTTTCAGATCAAATTCTTCAGAAACTGCAAAGTTACTTGGATCGGTGTCTGACCCACGGAAGTGTAACTTTAAATGACATGCAGAAAATTGAAGAACATCTTCTCCGTGATTTCAACTTCCCTTCGTTCCAATCTATGGGTATTCGAAGCTTTTTGTGGTTTCTGCTGCATCAACCTGATGCTAAGAAGGTAATAGTATCCTATCGTTTAAGTGGCATGAGCTGCCAAATAGAGAGAAAATTTGGATAAAATTTCTAATACTTCATTATTTTTATCAAGAAATTTAAAATAACAGCTTTCCATTGATACATGTACCAATCTTGGTGGTTTTTACCCCTCGGGCAAATTTTGCTCGAAGGGTATTGTCGTTGCCTCCGTCGTCAGTCTGTCCATTGGACCTTGTAAACACATTATCTAAAAAAGTCTTTGACTTAAAACTTTGAAACTTCACACATTTGTTTAATACAGCAAGTACAAGAAGCTTATCGAAAATCAATGTGCTTGAATGTTTTTTTCAAGAGTTATGCCCCTTACATTACCGCTGCTGTAAAAGTTTGTCCCTAATTAGTACACATCTTCACTTCGTAAAGGTTATTGGCTTTTACCAATATTTTTAGCCCGCCATCATTCTGATGGAAGGCTATTCAAATCGATTTTCCGTCATCCGTTCGTTAACTTTCCGCTTGTTACCTTTATTCCAAGAAAACTACCAGTTCGATTTTAATCAAACTCAACAAACATCATCACCCTATGGCCCTAGTTGTGCACCGTACATTTTCATCTCATTTGCATATTCAATATGGCCACCAGGGGCGATATTGTTTTTTTTACCTTTATTCAAGAAAACTACCAGTCCGATTTTAATCAAACTCAACAAACATCATCACCCTATGGTCTAGTTGTGCACCGTACATTTTCATCTCATTTGCATATTCAATATGGCCACCAGGGGCGATATTGTTTTTTTTACCTTTATTCCAAGAAAACTTTCGCTTGTTACCTTTATTCCAAGAAAACTACCTGTCCAATCTTAATCAAACTCAACATACATCATCACCCTATGGTCTAGTTGTGCACTATTCATTTTCATCTTGTTTGCATATTCAATAGGGCCGCTTGGGCACGATATATTTTTTTGTTACCTTTATTCAAGAAAACTACCAGTCCGATTTTCACCAAACTTGGCTCACATTATCTCCCTATAGTATTATATGTTATTAATCGAGTGTTCTCGTATTGCCTTGGTATTGGCCTGAGGGTCAATGCAACCACCCAAAGGCCAATACCAAGGCAATACAAAAACACTCAACTCATAATATTTTTATTAATAGCCTGTGGAAGTTATTTCTATTCGTTTGTTGGGTGTCTTAAACAAATTAACGCCCGGCCTTGTTTTGCTCTCTGTGTTTGTTCCTGATAAGTAGGCTTAGAGAAGTGTTTTCCTCCATCACTGCCCTACAACGGCAATCGGATTCACTTACAGTAGTTTTTTCTGCCAACTCTAATATCCTGTCAATACGAGCTTGTACAACGCGCTCTATTGTAGACATTTTGATTCAACATAAGTTTTAACTGCCGTCTGTTTCTGTCAAACTCTGAGACGTCACATGTTAATTGCATCTTTCCGGCGCACTCCGTGAACTCGGCCAATATGACCTGAACTCGGCCAATATGACTTGAACTCGGCCAATACAGCCCTACAGCTTATACGAACTTGATTCGTCTGCTGATATTACCCGGCCGCGAAGGTCGTATTCGGGTAATAACTTGCACAGTCAATTAATAAAGTTGTGTATCGTACATTTTCATCTCATTTGCATATTCAATATGGCCATTAGGGGGCTATATATATATAAATTTTTGTTACCTTTGTTCCAAGAAAACTACTAGTCCGATATCAATCAAACTGAACATACATTATCACCCTATGGTCTTGTTATGCACCGTATATTTTCATCTCATTTGCATATCCAATATGTCCGCCAGGG